>CM066319.1:117522360-118122360 GCA_033807775.1 Saussurea involucrata
TTGATATTCTGTTGGCACGAAATGCATCTCGATTGTACCGTGTTCAACATGATGTTTCAAGAAGTGGTACCTTATATCGATATGCTTGGTTTTGGAATGTTGCATAGGATTGGCAGAGATGGCAATGGCACTTTTGTAATCACAGAAGATGGGTATTTTGAATAGAATGTGGCCGTAGTCTTTTAGCTGAGTCTTCATCATAGAACCTGAGAACAACAGCTAGCAGCATTAACGTATTCAGCTTCTGCCGTAGATGTTGATACACAGTTCTGCTTTTTGGAGGTCCAACTGACTAGTTTACCGCCTAGGAATTGACAACTCCCAGAGGTACTCTTTCTGTCGAGCATGCATCCTCCATAGTCTGAATCTGTATAAGCTTTAAGACAAAAGCCAGAGTTCTGTGGATACCAGAGACCAAGATTTTTGGTCCCCTTTAGGTATCTAAAGATTCTTTTAACAACTTCATAATGTGATTTCTTAGGATTAGCTTGATAACGTGCACAAAGACATGTGGAATGCATAATGTCAGGTCTGCTTGCAGTTAAGTATAACAGAGATCCAATCATGCCTCTGTAGAGAGTGCATTCTACAGAGATGCCATCTGGATCTAAGGATAACTTATTTCCAGTGGCCATTGGAGTTTTCATTGCAGAGGTATCAGAGAGGCTATACTTGAAAAGAATGTCAGAGACATATTTGGCCTGATTTATAAAAATTCCCTCTGATGGTTGTTTGACTTGGAGTCCGAGGAAGAATGTTAATTCTCCCATCATACTTATTTCAAACTCACTCTGCATGAGTTTTTCAAAACTTTTGCAGTCTTCTGTATTAGTAGACCCAAAAATTATGTCGTCCACATAGATTTGTACAAGCATTATTTCACTGTTTTTGCGTTTATAGAATAAGGTAGTATCTGTTGTACCTCTGTTGTAGCCATTGACTAGAAGTAAAGTTGTTGGTTCCCAGATTCACGTCGTATCACGATAATGGTAGTTAAATAGACAGCGGAAGCATTTAAATATAAAGCCATTAAAGTGAGTGATTGTATGAGACGATATGTAAGCTGTGATATCAAATATAGAACAGGAATATGATAACAAGATCAAATAAGAAACGCTGCTCGTATATTGATAAAGATAACACCAAGAACAAGATCAATGGTGTATCAAGAAATCACAGAGACAATATCGTACGGGGTAGTGCTATGAGGATATGACAGTGTGTGCTTTTACAATTGTGGAAAACTATTCTTCCAAAAGCTTACAATTGTTTGTTCCACTACCTCGCTATATATAGCCTCATAAAGTGTAGACAGTGTACTATCGTACCCTGGAATGACACGTGGAAAGTGTGTCTCCAATCTTTAGGGCATACGTGGAAAGGTGTGGACACGTATCTGACACTTCGGATTTCTACGAGACTTAGGCATAACAGAGGTCTTCACTTCAACAGAGCGTGTTATGACAGAACTCTGTTGGTCTTCGGGTATGAACAGTTCTTCTGTTGATCTTCTGCCAGAGCTCTGTTGAGCTCTGTTGGTTCCACCAGAACTCTGTTGAGTTCTGTTGGTCTTCTTTGTTGGTCTTCTAAGTCTTCTGCTTTATCTCTGTAGGTCTTCTGACTTGGTTTTATTTTCAATACTTTCATTTTACAGATACTTGGAGCTAACAATCTCCCCCTAAGTATTGAAAATAAAAAAATTGGAAATGACAAGAGATTGAAAACAAAAGAACAGAGAACTTTACCCTCTGTTACCCTGTGCACTATTCTTTTAAGATTTTACAATAGAAAGAACTAGTACAATCAAGCGTAATTATCTCCCCTAAGGATTCTGTCGAATCTTCTGATTAGCTCACGGAAGTCAAGCATCAGATTAATTATGTTGATGAAGGACCTTTGCTGTTCTTCCGGACACTTGTTCCTCGGGAGACTTTGAACTATGTTTTTGAGATATGCTAGCGACTCACTTGTGTACTTATGAGCTTCAGCAGATCTGATGGCTTTCTTTGTCCCTTTCTGTCGGCAGATAAAGACTGGAGGATCTTCAACTACAGTTCCAGTCCTAAAATGTCGATAGCCCTCAAGATCTTCGTTTGGTGGTGCAATCGCCAGTTTCTCAATTTCAAACTCTATGCCTAGCTGAAAATATGTCTGAGTTCTGAGATTGATGTGCTCTTGCATAGCTAGTTTGACTTCAGGTAAGGCTGTTCTTGCTGGAGTATATCTGTCAGAGAAGTTCAAGCAGTAGGCATGAAGCACAGTTAGATCGTACGGATTTAGAAGGACAAGATCGTTGTCGTTGAAGAATTCGTTCTTTCCTTCTGTTGATTCCACAGTGTACTCATGATAGGTCATTCTGTTGTGCTGGAACTTCTTATGCTTGATGTCTAGGATTCTCTTGATACTGAAGTGTGAGTTGATGTTTCTGTTCAGATTGGACTTGTTTCGGATGAACATCCGCCTTGCTTCAGTAATGGTGTTTATTCTGATTGGGTTAAGGTAAGGATTTATGGGTACGGCATTTGCAGGAATGATATCTCTATCAACATAAAGAAATGCAAATACCGTTTCCAAGGCAGGTTTATCGGTGTGTTGGGTGGATGATTCTGGGTTTTGTTCTGGTATGATTGGGTTTGGGTCTTCATGAGTTTCAGCCATAAGAGTATCGATATGAACATATTCTTGAGCAGCTTCTGTTTGGCTTTGTTCATCAGCAGAGATTGGGATTGATCTCTCTGGTTCAGTCCTTGGTGAAGTAGGAGGGGTATCCAGGCAGATAATCTCTGGTGGTTCTTGTGTTGACTCTTCTGTCGGTTTGATGACTCGATCTTTGAACATGTAGTCGAAATCCACCGTAGGTATATCTTCTTCTGTTATCCCCATATCTTCTGTCCCGACCTCTTCTGTTAATTTCTCTTTGCCTCTTTCAGTAGGCATTTCAGCCTCTCTCTCTTCTTCTTTCTCTGTCTCTGTTTCTTTCTCCTTTTCTTTCTCTTTCTCTGTCTTTTTCTCTTTCTCTTTCTCTTTCTCCTTCTCTCTCTCCTTCTCCCCCTTTTGTTGACCCGAGGACTCACCCAAATTACTATCTGATGCAGCATCGTGGAAATCATCATCACCATCATCAGAGGAGTCTTCATCAGAGAGTCTGGAGACAATGGGTGAGAATTGGTCAACAAACTTACGTCTTTTGCCAGAAGGCTCTCCCTCTGGTGCTTTCTCAGCAGATCGTTTCTGTATGACAGATTGTAAGATTGCATCTGTGAAAGTAGGAACTGCTTTCTTCAAGGTGTCTTCCACTTCTGCTGCAGCACCTCTGATTTCCTCGACTTGGCTTACAAAGTTGAATTTGTGGGAGTCCAGTGATTCCTTCACAAGTGCTTTTGTTGCCTGGGCTTTCATGACAAATTTGGACGAGATTGTCATCATTTTCTTTACGACATCCCTTCTGAAGTCGCCCATTTGACCGACTGTCATTGGCAAACTGTTTGGGTTGGGGCTGGAGATGTTGAGAGGATCAGCATCTGACGTTGTGGCTTCTTTTATGGATTTCTTAACAGAGTTATCAATGAGCTCTGTGAAGGTTCTGATGTTGGATTCTGATAGGATAACTGTTGGGACTGGCAGAGTTCTGTTCATTTGAGCTGTATGGTTGTCGATCACAAGTCTTTTCAGGTCAGCTACTTCTGTCGATACCTTTGTGTTCTCTTCTGATCTGACGGTTCTTAGATCTGCTATCTCTGTAGCCAGTCTGCCAATTTCCTCTCCTCTTGTCTGTTCAGCTTCTGTTCTGATCCTTTCAGTGTCAATGTATTTCTGATGAAGTTCAGCATATTTCTCTGACAGTTTCTGCAGTTCGTCTCTGAGAGAAGTATTTTCCTTGAGGATCAGTTCCTCATTTTGAGAATTGATAAGTTTATACTCATTCAAGGAGTTGTTGATACTATCACAGAAGCTTGTGAACTCTGTTTTTGTGACAGTGTCAACGGGGGTAACCCTGGTACCAACTAATGGATCCAGTTCTGCCTCGAGTTCAGAGGCGCCTGCGTCAAGAGTTGTTTTGATGTTGGCTCTTGCAGGACTTCCACCCGATCCTTGATGTTCCTTTTGAGGGGAATCACCTACAGGTGTTCTGATCAGAAGTTCCTCCTCCAGCTCAGGTTCTGAGGAAGGAAATCTGATATGATGAGAAGCATTTGGATCAAGCAAATGTTTCCCTTGTTCAACTATGGTCTCATACTGTCCCTGAGTCGGACAGATGCTACGTGAGATTACAAAAATCTCGGGTCTATGTTGTGTTCCGACTACATGAGCCACAGAGGCATCATTATGTGTAGGTGACCTGTCGATGTTCTGGGGCGAATGAACATCACTAGCAAGACTAGCTTCCCCGGCTTCGTGCGTACCAGAGGCATGAAGAGTTGCCTCTGATGGGTCTGGTTGGTTAAGGTTCGAGGTGTGCACCTCTGTTTCAATAATCCCTTGGTCTTGATCACCAGGATTAGGTAATGTGGTAGCACTGGGAGTTTGGTTAGGATCTCGCACAGATGTGTCAACTTGGACATCTTGTTCTATACTCACATTTCCCTCGGTTTCTAGGGTTTCAGAATTCTCTGGTGAGCTCTCTATCTCATGAATCTCTACACTGCCAGAAGGGTGCGATCTCTCTGTCACCACTTCTGCAGTCTCTTCTGCTCCCTCTTGAACAGTCTCCCTAGGGGATGCTCTGTTCACTACTTCCTCCTCCATTACTCTAGAGGAAGACCCCACTTCGGGTACTCTGTCCTCTGGTCTATTTTCTTCTTCTTCTATTTCGTTACTCGCACTCTCCACAGAAGGCTCAGAACCTAAATATGCTGGGGTTCTCACCTCAGGTTCTTGAGGTTGAGCAGCAGTTCTATAGTTTTGGATAGAGATGTGGGTTGGATTGATCAGAGCAAGCATTGTACCTGGAATTCTTCTGATGAAAGGGTAATCTCCTGAAGTTGTTGGTTGGAATCTTGCCATGGTCCAGACAGGAGTAGAACGACCCTGATGTGTCAGTTCCAGTCTGTCGAATGCCCTTCTGATCACCAAACTGATAAAGCGAGGAAACTTGATGGCATTAAGGGATTTGTGTCTTCCAACTTCTCCACCTCTGGCTAGAGCAGTGGTTTTAGTGTTGACAGGATCTAGAAGTGCATTGTAGAGGATCCCTGCATAGTTGAAGTTTCTGTTGAAGAACAGACCATACATGATTTCGAGGATTTCAGTGCTCGCTTTGTCTTGACTGCCGGATTTGCAGGTGAGGGTTCTGTTGAGGGTTGAGAACATGAAATTCCACATTTGTGGTAGATTTTGTCTTCTGAAGGCTCCTATTTTCTCTAACTCTTTGTTGTAACCCAAAATTTCACGAAGTCGAGAAGAACAGCAACAGAAGGTGGTTTCTCATAGGCATCAATACCTAGCTGTCTTTTGGTTTTCATCCCAAAAGTTCTTTTGAGAGTTCTTTCACGAATCCTTATTGTTCCTGATCCTCCATTACCAGAGTTGACACTTCCGACTATTCCGCTTCTGACGCCGTCTTCAATGTATTGGCATGTGGTCCACCATTGTTGGACATATATTGCAGGAAGATGATCGTCAAAGGCTGTTAGGGCTGTAAAAACTTCTGAGTTTCGGAAAAACTCAATATAGATGTGGTAAAGGGGTAAATAGAGTGCTGGATTGGGATCAAAATGGTAGTTGTTATCAGCCAACTCGTATGGTAGAATAACGATGTTATCTACGGGTTCGTTGTTACTGGAATCATCAGAGTTCTGGGGTTGGTTTTGGGGTTCAGCCATTGTTGCAGGTTAGGGTTTTTCTTGAGAACCACAAGGTATAGGTTTCTGAGAGGGAAAAGATGAAGGGTTTGAAATGGTTGTTAAGCGTAAGAGCGAAATGGGTTGAAGTTGGGTATATATACGGGAAACATGTGGTTGGGGAAACAACGTAGGGACTGTAGGCACTTGAGTGTCAGAAAGTGGAACGGCCTGATCAGTGTATCATGGGAACACCTAGTGGTTTGTCTTTCAATCAGAGGATGCCACGTAAGATTTTGTTCTTACAATCGTAGGACAAGTAAACCGTCACGGTTAGAGATATGCGGGTGACAAGTGGGTGATTTTCAAAGAATGACCCGCATCTCTGCTGACGTGTTTCTGATGACGGGGCAGAGAAACTAACAGAGCTCTGGTGGAGCTCAGTTATTTTCTTTCTCTGTTGAAATGATCTTTTCAACTTTGCTCAGTGACCAATCATGTTTCACCTTTACTCAAAAACATTTTAAAATTCTGTATCTGATGTGAAGAATCAAAGAACAAGGACAGAATTGACCAACAATTTTCAACAGAGATCTGATGAGAAACAATAGAGGCTCTGGTGAGAATATCAGGGTTCTGCTAAGTTCGACTCTCAAAAGAATTTCATCAGAACAGGTTTTCCCTCTTTCAAAAAGATTTTTCTTTCAAGATCAAGAGAGCCAAGTCATATGAATTTGAAATCAGAATTTTTGTTTTTTTTTTACTTGCTCCCCCTAAAACCATGCTTATTTTCTTTTATAAGCTCCCCCTAGAAATATCAGCTAAAAAAAACTTGCTAAAAGAAATATTTACAGAAATATATACAAACGAATTCACTGGAAGTTTGTTGAAAAAGTATGTTTTACAGAGCTCTAGTGAATGACAGAGGCTCTGTTGAACTATCCTACCCAACTATTTTGACAGATCTCTGGTAGGAACATCAGGGTTCTGTTGAGTGATAAATAGTGTTAGGACATGTTCAGCATACCCAATTTGCTGATTAAGAAGTTAAATCTCCTTTCATCAAGGGCTTTTGTAAAAAGATCAGCAAGTTGGAAGTCTGTTGAAACGAAATACATTTCAATAGTCCCTTTTTCAACATTATCTTTTATGAAGTGATACCTTATATCGATATGCTTGGTCTTTGAGTGTTGAACTGGATTAGCTGTGATTGCTATTGCGCTTTTGGAGTCACACAGAATTGGAATTCTGTCATACTCCAAGCCGTAATCCTTGAGTTGAGTTTTCATCCAGAGAACTTGAGAACAACAACTAGCAGCAGCAACGTATTCTGCTTCTGCTGTAGAGGTGGACACGCAGTTCTGTTTCTTGGATGTCCAACTTACTAACTTCTCTCCAAGAAATTGACAGCTACCAGACGTACTCTTTATGTCGTTCTTGCATCCTCCATAGTCTGAATCTGTATATGCTACAAGCTCGAAACCAGAATTCAGAGGATACCAGAGACCCAAAAATTGAGTCCCTTTCAAATATTTAAATATGCGCTTGACGGCAGAGAAATGCGAAACTTTAGGATTAGCCTGAAATCTAGCACAGAGACACGTTGCAAACATTATATCGGGTCTACTGGCAGTTAAGTACAGAAGTGACCCTATCATACCTCTGTAGTTCTTGACATCTGTTGGTTCACCATTAAGGTCAGGGTCAAGCTTAACTCCAGTGGCAATAGGAGTTTTCATTGAATTTGAGTTGTTAAAATTGTACTTTTTCAAAATGTCAGAGATATATTTGGACTGACTTATGAAAGTCCCTTTGTCGGTTTGTTTTACTTGTAAACCAAGGAAGAAAGAAAGTTCTCCCATCATGCTCATTTTGAATTCACTTTTCATCAAATCCTCAAACTTATCACAGTACTCTTGCCGTGTTGACCCAAAAATAATGTCATCAACATATATTTGTACCAGAAGTATATCATTCTTGTATCTCCTAAAGAATAGAGTTTTATCGACAGTACCTTTCTCGAAGTGATTAACCAACAGAAAATTGGACAGAGTTTCATACCAGGCTCTGGGAGCTTGCTTAAGCCCATACAGAGCTTTGTCTAGCTTGTAAACGTGGTCTGGAAACTCCGAATTTTCAAAACCAGGTGGTTGCTGGACATAGACTTCTTCTTGTAGTCTGCCATTTAGGAAGGCAGATTTGACGTCCATTTGGTAGACCTTGAAACCCTTGTGAGCAGCATAAGCTAAGAAGATTCTGATTGCTTCTAGCCTAGCCACAGGAGCAAAAGTCTCGTCATAGTCAATTCCTTCTTCTTGACAGTATCCTTTTGCAACCAGACGGGCTTTGTTTCTGATGATAATCCCATCTTCATCCTTCTTGTTTCTAAACACCCACTTGGTTCCAATGGCTGATTTGCCTTTTGGGAGTGGAACCAAGGACCAAACTTTATTTCTCTCGAATTCAAGAAGCTCTTCTTGCATAGCTTCGATCCAGTTTGGGTCTTCAAGTGCTTCAGAAATTATTTTCGGCTCAATCATGCTCAAAAAGTTAACAAAGAAAGCTTCGTTGATTGTATCCGATCTTGTCTTGACACCATCTTCAGCAGCACCAATTATAAGATGTTGGGGGTGATCCTTAGTCCATTTTGTCATGGGAGCATGGACAACAGGAGGGATTTGTGCTTCAGATGAGAAAAGACGATCTTCAGCAACAGAGCTCTGAGGGTTGGTGCCAGGGTTCTGTGGCACACAACTCTGAAGAGTGGCCTCATTGCTCTGTGAATTGCCAACAGGGCTCTGCGAAGGTGAACTTTCAAACAGGGAGTTTCTGCCGATATTTGTTAGTAGAGGTGATGATGGCTCTTGTGTAGGTTCTGGTTGTGGTTCCTCGTTTCTCTGAATTATACCTGTAGACAGAGAAGTAGATGGTGAAATATTGGAGGGACCAGTAAGAGTTGTACCTGTCAGATTTTGTTCTGTTGAACTTTGAGCTTGATCTCCTCTGTTGATGTTGACAGAGGAATCATCATCATCATCGAAGAAATCGTTGAATAGGAGATTGATATCTTCCCTTGATTTTGAAGAACTAGGCTTCTTCTGTTCTGTTGGTGTCCCCTCTGTTGATTTGCGATCAGAGGTACTTGATGTACTTTCATCAAAGGACACGTTCACGCTTTCTTGAATGACGCGAGTTCTGGTGTTGTAGATTCTGTAGGCTCTAGAGGTCAGGGAATAACCAATAAAGATTCCTTCGTCCGCTTTCTTGTCAAATTTACCCAGTTGTTCTCGGTCGTTCAAGACATAACATTTACACCCAAAAACATGAAAATATTTCACGTTTGGTCTTCTGTTATTGATGAGTTCATAAGGCGTCTTTTTAAATCTTTTCACTATTACAGCTCTGTTTTGAACAAAACAAGCTGTTGAGACTGCTTCTGCCCAGAAGTTGATGGGAAGGACAGAACCGGCCAACATGGTTCTGGCGGCCTCTACCAGAGTTCTGTTCTTTCCCTCCACTACGCCATTCTGTTGTGGAGTTCTGGTAGCTGAAAAGTTTTGGGAAATTCCTTCTTCTGATAGATAAGAATCTATTCGAGTATTTTTGAATTCTGTCCCGTTGTCACTTCTCAACTTTTGCACTTTTAGTCCTAACAGAACCTGTATCCTTCTCAATAAATTTATCAGAATTTCTGGGACATCAGATTTTGCTCTGATGAACTCAATCCAAGTATACCTAGAATATTCATCAATAAGCACAAGAATATACTTCTTGCCAGACAGACTTTGCACAGAGATTGGACCACAGAGATCCACATGAAGCATATTCAAAGGTCTTAAGCAATTGTGATCACTCTTGGTTCTGTGTGAGGATCTTTTCATTTTTCCAAACTCACAAGCAATGCATAGATGGTCTTTGTCAAATTTCAGCGAAGGAAGACCTTTTACCAAGTTCAATTTCACGAGTTTGTCAACATTTGAAAAATTTAAGTGAGCAAATCTTTTATGCCAGAGCCAGGCATCTTCTTTGTTCAAAGAGACTAAACAGAGTTTCTCTGTTGTAGTTCCCTGGTTTGGATTAAAATTCATTTTATAAAGATTGCCTTTTCTGTCGGCTCTTAAAAGTTCTTGACCGGACTCAGAAAGTAATAATGAACAAAACTTCTTCCTGAAATTGACATCGAACCCATGATCACAGAGTTGACTTATACCGAGAAGATTATGATTTAATCCTTCAACATAAGCAACTTCGGAAACTGAAACACCACCATTTACCAGAGTACCATAACCTCTAATTTGTCCTCCATTGTCTCCTCCAAAGGTGACTGCACTTCCTTTTTTGTTCTTGAATGAAGTCAGCAGCTCCTTATTGCCTGTCATGTGCCTGGAACATCCTGAATCTAGGTACCAGATCTGCACATGAGGCTTCTGCAAGACAGATTAGTTTCTTTTAGGTACCCATTGCATGATGGGTCCTTTCTTGTTAGGCTTTGATGGGTTAACAGTCTTTCCTACAGGCTTTACATTCTTTGATGTTGTGCCAGAGGTTTTCTTCTGTGTGGTCTGATCAGTCTTGGGATTTATCATCTTTTGTGACTGATTCAGAACACAGTGAGGTCCATTCATATGATTTTGCAGTTTTCTTAACAGATGAACACAATTGCAATTGATGGAACATGAGGATTGATGCAAGTTGTTATTCAAGAATTGTTTATTAGATGGAGTTTGATTCTGAAAAACTCTAGGACCATGCATTCTGTTTGAACTATTCTTTGAGACAGATTCTCTTTTCTCAAAATTGATCTCTTGATTTCTACCAGACTTGGAAGTATGTCTGTCATTTACTATCCATTTTCCCTTCTGTTCTGGTGTAAATCTGATTGGTTTAAAAGTTGGAACAAAGGTGTTGTTAAGTAAAGTACTTGCCTTCACCTTACCTTTTACTTCTGTTGAGTTAGAAGCAAGAATTCTGAATTCTTTGTTATTAAACTCAGTTACCGGTATAAATCTTGATTGTTTCTTGAAAAATGATATGTCTTCTTTTAAATCAAAGGATCCAGCCGGTATCTATTTAGGTTTGTGCAAAGCATTTGGTTGAGCACAGAAAATTTGCTCATCTACCTCAGGGTCAGAGTCACTGTCAGAGGCTAGAAAGTCTCTGGTGGCTCTGTTGGAGGTGTTACTCACAGAACCAGGCTTTGTAGAATCAGGTATAGGTTTGAAGATGGTTTAAGAACCAGGCTTTCCAGACTTTCGACAGAGTTAGGAATTAAGATTCTAGCTCTTCCTTGATCAAGAATAAACTTTGAAGATGGTTTAAGAACCTTGTCATGATCCAAGGAGTCATAGCTGACATTCTTAAAGTCAAGCCTTTTCGTCCTCTTGTAAACGTCCGAGGTTTTAATTCTTTTGAAAACAGCATTACCAGAGATAACATTCTCTTGGATTTTCCCAGCACAGAAAGTAGTCAACAGAGATGTTTTCTTCTTTCCGTTCCAGGGAGCAAGGTCTGAGAAACCAAGACCTTGCGTATCCATCTGAGAATTTATCTTAACATGCACATCCTGTGCATCCTGATACTTTTTGATTTGAAGTTCTTTTCTCTGTAGGGACTGATGTAAGATTTCCCTTTTCTTTTTGAAAAAAGTCTTTTAAAGCGACAGAGTTAAGTCTTTCATTCTCAGACTTCTTCATTTCTTCTGTTTTCTGTTTTAACAAATTTTCGTACTCTTTAACCTTTTTAGAAAAAGTACTTTTCTCTTTCTGCTGTAAGATCTCTAGCTCAGATTTCTCCTTGAATATATCTTCCTTTTCTTGTTTCAAGAGAGTTTTCTCTCTCTTGTAGAAGGACAGATCCTTCTGAGCTAGCTTTCTTAGCTCTTTTTCCTCAGAAAGCTTTTGTTTCAGTAATTGAAATTCCTCAGTTAATTGCGAAACATGCATTTCCAGTTCTGAGTCAGACTTGGATTCGGAGGAACATACCTTGGCACTGGGTTTAATGGTCTCCAGTGCTCTGTCGTCTGGCATGTTCTCGCAGCTTCCCCCGTCAATGATGAGGGAACAAACTTTACCTTTGGCTGTGCATTTAGTGTGGAAAATATTGTTACGAAGCCATAATGTATCATCAATATTAGTGGCCGGTGTAACGCTGAGAACTCGCTGTGACACCAACGCTTCACCCTTATCCGGGTAGACGATCTCACCTTCCGTTTCCTCTCCTTCTTCATTGTCTGTATCATACGTAAGTGGTGTATCTTCAGTGAGTGTGACAAGTTGCTGATTAGGGCAAGCCCGTGCGAAGTGCCCTATTCCCTGACATTTGAAACACCTGGTCAATTTAATGGGAGCGGTGGCCGAAGTGTTCGATCCACGTGAAGCCTCAGCTTTGATTGGGCTGGGCTTGCTTCCACTATTAGGTGAAAAATTAGTTGGCGGCCGGAAAGTGTCGGTTCGGTTAATGTTCGGTTTATACTGGACACTTTTGGATTTTGCTTTAGCTTGTTTCTCCACCTTAAGAGCTAAGCTACATACATCATTGAAGGTCCAGTAAGGTTGAAGTTGAACAATATCGGAAATTTCGGGACGTAATGCTCCTAAAAATCGGGCAATAATTTGTTCTTCCGGTTCCTCAAATCCACACCTCATTCGTAGCCTATCAAACTCAGCGATAAATTCCTCAACGGTAGAGGTCCGTTGTGATAAACTATGATATTCCAGAAAAGATTCTTGCCGGTGGTTTACCGGTAGAAACTTCTCACACAGTAGCTTCTTCATCTTTGACCATGTTTCAACTTTTGATCGTCCCTCTTGAGCTCTCTGTTTTTTATATGATCCCACCATAATGATGCATATTTACGTAATTTAATAGCAACGAGTTTTACCTTGTAATTATCGGGAATGTCTTTCAGATCAAAGACACGTTCAACTGTGCTTAGCCAGTCGATGAAGTCGACCGGTTGCGCCTTACCATCGAATTCTGGAACATCAATTTTCACCCCCATGCTGCGAAACGGGTCAGCCCCATACTGCCCTCGTCGTGGGCTGCTCCGCCCAAAAGGGTTCCGATTACCATCACCGTCGCCCCAGACGTCGGTGTCTGTGTCGGTCTCTTCTCTGCGTTCTTTCTGTTGCAATTCCAGGTCCCGGACCCGCTGTTGCAGCCTCGCGATCTCTGTGATGTCACGGGGATCCCGCCAACCATCCTCGTTGCCTCTGTCGGCGTCTCTACGGGGTTGTGGTCGAAGTCCTCGTACATTGTGAGCCATTGGTAAATCGTTGAGCTCTGATACCAACTGATGCAGTTTCTTGCGCAAATCAGAGGCAAACAGAAAAACTCAAGCAAAATTCCCAGAAACGTAACTTTCGTATTCAAGAATAAAAAAATGAACTCCCAGTCTAAAAGCCAGGAAAACGAAATATAAACCAAAAGAAAATCCTAGATAATAGCTAACAAACTTCCTAAAGATAAACCCACATCTTTAAAATCTTTTTAAACGAAGATCATGATAACCGAATCTAAAATAATTAGATATATCCCAGCTGACTCGGCTGGGTCCAAAACAGCCCGGGTCACGGGTCGGGTCGGCCCGACTTAATCAGGATCTTCAGCCCCTATAGTTTTTTCCCTTATTAGCCACATCTCTCCAATTGGTCTTCTCATTATCATTATGATGCTTACTAAGCTTTATATTTATCAAATTCTGGCCTATGAATGTAGTTATATGGTTCTATTACATGAAATATGTAGTCATTTTACTTGTTAATTAAGTAAATGGCAATTTTACCCTTTACCTTTTCACTTGGAAGTATTTGATTTGGATTGTTAATTTGCAGTTATGCAAGATTGATTCAGAAGGGAAGGCAAGAAAGGTTGTGGGTTGCTCATGCCTTGTTGTGAAGGTACACTATAATTCAATTAATTCCAAACCATTTGAAACCGATAGAATTCTTCAATTTCGGCTTTTGAATTCGATCCTTTTTTTCCAGGATTATGGGGAGGAAACCGAAGGTCTTCACATCATTCAGGAGTACGTTAAATCACATTAAATTAATTAATTTTCGATGAAACAAAAGTAGTTTATTTAAGTTTCATCTGTTTTTTTAGGAAATTTTGAGCATTGTCTTCAAAGATCATTAGATTCTAATTTATTGAGTTCCAGCTTTTGCTTTGTTTATTGAATTATGGACCAAAAAGTTTGATTTTCTTGACTAAAATTTATCTACATGTTCGAAATTTTACCAATGAAATGCTCTTTGTCCTAAAATAAATGTAAACGAAAAGTTCGAATTTCTTTATATTTTGGAAATTTAAGGATGAAAGCCGATAGTGTTTGGTTTTTTGTTTAACGTTATTCTTAAGTTGGTGATAATGAATCTAGCTTTTAATCACCTTTTGGGCTTGAGCTTAAGAATTCACAAGTTCGAACATAAAATAAAAGCGAGTCAAGTTCCATGGCAATGGTTGACTCGAAAACTCAATTAAATTTTTTGAGTTGGGCCATTTGCACACACTTTTCCAAACCAATCATAATGTTCGTAATTCATATAATCAAAAATATGAAATTTATAGAGTTCTTAATCTATAAACTAACTTAGAAAACTTGAATTTTAGGTATAATACATAATTCAAATTGGGAAATTAATTAAAATGCACAAAGTTCAAAATTGGTTTGCTAAAATACCCAAAATCCCTAACTTTATTGCCAAAATACCCGCGATGGGGTCTACGATCGCGGACTTGGCCCGCGATAGGCCGAAAATTAGGGTTTTGGCCCCTAATGTTACATTTTTTGTCCCTCTAGTTTTTAGGTTATCATTTTATGTATTTTTCAGGTGTTTTTACTGGTTTTTTTTTCCACACGTATTGTCTGAGTTGTTTCAGGTATTTAATATAGAAATTAATTAAAGAAAATGTTTTCCCCATTTTAATTTTTGGTTCTTTTTTTCAACTTGGGTCTTTTTTGTTTGTCAAATTACAACGTAGATCACTTATGTTTGATAAATTACACGGGACGATAAAGTAGATAAAATCATGTTATATATAAAACGATAGCAGTAAAAATACAAGATTTATCGTCCCAATCAAGGGAAATCAATGTTCAGATCAACGGTATCATATGCTATACTTCCATGTGGTTCACGCTCCGACGGGTCCTGCGTGTTAGTTAGTTGGCTGACTGAACGTCTACTCCTTGTCACGCTTGAAGGGGCGGGATTTGGACACTCTCCACGAGTATGTCCTACGCATTGGCACCGAGTACATTTTCGTTGTATCGAATCTTCACCACGTGATGGACGTCGGTCGTTCTTTCTCGGTCTCCCGGCTCTGTTCTTAGTGTTTAATGGTGGATAGCATGGCGGAAGGGGGTCGGATGGAAACACCCATGCTTCAGGGGGCTGGGTGGAAACACCCATGCTTCACGGGGTCCAGTTGGATTTATTACCTTCTGGTATGTTGCCCGGTAAGTTTCGGACGTGAAGAAATTTACAGCCAAGTCGCTGCAATCTCTACGACCCATATATCTTGCAACAGCGATGGTATGGCCGCACGGTAACCCAGATTTTTGTCATTCAAAACATGAACAAAGATGGTCGGTCATATTTACAATCGCGTCAAATAGGTAACCCTGTCCCGCCCTGAGGAGAATTATCTCCTCCGCCTTTGGTGTGAGTCTATTAAGCATCCCACCTCCTTTTCGGCGTCGAATTTGGTACCACTCCTGTTGAAAGGACCGAAAGTACTACATAAGTTGTACAATCGGTAATCTACGCGCAAAAAGGGAGAGTGCATTCACCGACTCTGCACTCCTGGAGGTCAGAATGTCATAACGTTGTGCAGGAAAATGGGTCGTCGACCACCTCTCCGGTCCAACATCGTCCATAACTTTGGCTGCTTTGTTGGCACTAACTCGTAGAACATTCATGTACCGTTCAAACTCCCGAGCCGTATACGCTCTGCATGCATTCCAGTAGACGGTGTTGTAAGTTGTAATACGTTTGTCCTTGCTTTTGGCGTTCATCTCCAAATGTCGACAACATAAGGCGTGAGGGGCGTTTGGGTACGTGGCCGAGATTGCGGCGCTTATAGAAGGTGCCCTATCGGACATAAACACCAACCCTTCCGGGTCTCCGATAGCTTGTCTCAACATGGACAGAAACCAATTCCACTCCTCCCCGGTCTCGGACTTGCCTACTCCGAAAGCTACGGGAACGATGGCGTTATTCCCGTCCATGGCAACCGCCAGGAACATCATACCCAAGTAAGGCCCCTTTAAATGGGCAACGTCTATTACCAGGACACGACGCAGATTTCTCAAAAAATGTGCGGATCTGCAAAAACGTAGGTAGTTTCCCTTTGTAAATGTTATAGTTTATAATGTGTAAACATATGACGTGTTAATATACGTACTGCGGGTCCAAGGGCAACGAAGCACAACTCAAGGCTACCTCTCCAGTGCTTTGAAATTCCTCTGTTACAGTAAGAGTGAATGCATGAGCTATATCTTCTTCTTCTGTTCTCTCTATTCGTTCTCCAGTCATCCAGTCAACCTCTGTCATACTTTCATCATCTACAGCAACATTGGCTTGCTCTGGTTCATCATCAGAGGATGAGTCAGAGATCCAATTCTCCATCTCGGCGACATAACTCCTTTCTCTGTAGTTGTACTTGTATTTGTTCTTGTAGTAGTCTTGATCTTTTACAAGTTTTCTTCTACAGTTAGCAGAGAAATGGCCAGGTTTGCCACATCTGAAACAACGACCATCGTTTTGGTTGATGGGTTGTGCAGCATCAGTCTTTTGCGGACCAGGAGCGTTGTACTTCTGTTGAGGTTGAGGTCTCTGTTCTGTCGGGTTTCTGTTCTGGTGATTCTGTTGAGGTGCAGTATAACTTCTGTCACCTTTTTCTTCTCTTTCGTACCTTTTTCTTCTGTCAAATGTCCTGTTGCCAAATCTCTGGGTAAATTGTTGAGTTATTAACGCAAGAGATTTAGCAAAGGCATTTATATCACTATCCTCATCTGATGAACTCCTTTCATCATCACTTTCTGCAACCAAGCTCTTCTTCGCTTTCTTTTTATCTCTTTTCTTATCTCTGCTAGGGCCATCTCTGTTGAGTTTCTCTTCTGCTGAGTTCTTAGATTCTGAAATCAAAGCGATAGGACCTGCAATGGTGGATTTGCCTTTTTGCTTGACAACATCCTTCTCTTGTGCGGCCAGAGTGCCATACACATCAGTAAGAGACCATGCATCTAAGTCCTGATTAGCTTGTAAAGACATGGACAGATTCAACCATTCATCATTTAAACTTTTCAAAAACAGAACATTGTTATCTTCCTTCGACCTAACAACCCCACACTTTTTACATTTGTTAATCAGAATATTAAATCTGTTGTAGGTCTGTTGTAAGGTTTCCTCAGGAAGTGCCTTGAAATCATTGTATTCATTTATACACTGGGTCCTTCTGTTCTTTTGGGTTTTGATACCACCCTCAAGTTGATTTAGAAGTTGATCCCAGATTTCCTTGGCAGTAACACATGAGTCTAGTTCTTGAAATATATCGTTCGGAATGGCCATAATCAGAAGTCTCACTGCTTTAAGGTCATTTTCCATTTTGCTCTTTTCTTCTTCGGTAATCCCAGTGGTTTTGGGTTCGAAGTGAGCAGGAATCTCATCAGTGGTTTCTGTTGCGGGTACACGTGGGACATAAACCATGGGTTGGAATGGTCCATTCGTGACAGATCGCATTAAGTCCTTATCCATTCCATCAAGGAAGTTGACCATCCTAATCTTCCATTGAGGGTATTCATCCCTCAGAAGAGTAGGAGGCTTGGTCAGAGAACCAGCAGTATAAATGGCGTTGATGTTTGCCATTTTTTGAAAAGAAAACAGAGTATGAGAGTTTCAAATGGTCTATAATGAGAATAAGCTAAAGTATGAGGAACAGTAACCAGTGAAATAGTAGAACAGATGTTTTAATCTAGACTGGAAAGCTTAGTATGATATTAAATGAATTGAGAAGATGTAAAATACTCTAAGCAGTAAAACAGAGTATAATGAGGCTTTTAAACATACACACAATCAACAACAGTGAATCAACCTTGGTAGATTGGATGCCTTGATTTGAGCAAATCAAGCAAGCTCTGATACCAATTGTTGGTTCCCAGATTCACGTCGTATCACGATAATGGTAGTTAAATAGACAGCGGAAGCATTTAAATATAAAGCCATTAAAGTGAGTGATTGTATGAGACGATATGTAAGCTGTGATATCAAATATAGAACAGGAATATGATAACAAGATCAAATAAGAAACGCTGCTCGTATATTGATAAAGATAACACCAAGAACAAGATCAATGGTGTATCAAGAAATCACAGAGACAATATCGTACGGGGTAGTGCTATGAGGATATGACAGTGTGTGCTTTTACAACTGTGGAAAACTATTCTTCCAAAAGCTTACAATTGTTTGTTCCACTACCTCGCTATATATAGCCTCATAAAGTGTAGACAGTGTACTATCGTACCGTGGAATGACACGTGGAAAGTGTGTCTCCAATCTTTAGGGCATACGTGGAAAGGTGTGGACACGTATCTGACACTTCGGATTTCTACGAGACTTAGGCATAACAGAGGTCTTCACTTCAACAGAGCGTGTTATGACAGAACTCTGTTGGTCTTCGGGTATGAACAGTTCTTCTGTTGATCTTCTGCCAGAGCTCTGTTGAGCTCCGTTGGTTCCACCAGAACTCTGTTGAGTTCTGTTGGTCTTCTTTGTTGGTCTTCTAAGTCTTCTGCTTTATCTCTGTAGGTCTTCTGACTTGGTTTTATTTTCAATACTTTCATTTTACAGATACTTGGAGCTAACAAAAGTAGAAAGTCGTTCGTACCATGCTCTTGGAGACTGTTTCAGTCCGTACAGAGCCTTTTCAAGGTAGTATACATGCCTTGGGAACTTTGAGCTTTCAAACCCTGGTGGCTGATTTATGTAAACCTCTTCTTGGATTTCACCATTGAGAAAAGCTGATTTTACGTCCATCTGATAAACTTTAAATCCTCTGTGGGCTACGAAGGCTAAGAATATTCTTATTGCTTCGAGCCGTACGACAGGAGCAAAAGTCTCATCGTAATCTATGCCTTCTTCTTGTCTATAACCCTTGGCCACCAATCGTGCTTTGTTTCTGATGACCACTCCATCTTCATCCTTCTTATTTCTGTAGACCTACTTAGTCTCAATGGCCTGTTTCCCTCGTGGCAGAGGTACTAAATTCCATACTCTGTTACGCTCAAACTGCAGAAGTTCTTCTTGCATGGCGTCTACCCAGTTTGGGTCATCTAGGGCTTCAGAAATCTTCTTTGGTTCTATTACACTAATAAAAATTGTAAAGAAACAAAAATTAGCAGTGGCAGACCTGGTGTTTACTGAGTCAGAAGGTTCTCCAATTATTTGGCTTGGAGGATGGCTTTTTGTCCACTGAGTGGTGCGTGGAAGATTGTCATCAATGTCATCGAACCTTTCTTCAGAAGCTTCTTGTGGATCTTCTTCTTGTGTAGCCTCTGTCGTTCTTCTTGCCTTGGTAGTTGATTCTACCATTTGTGGAATGATTGGTATGAGTGGTGGTGGAGTTTGTTCCTCTGAGGACGTATAGTCTTGGTCCTCAATTTCCTCTGTAATTGGTTCTTCTGTTGATTGTGGAGTTTGTTTTTCAGCAGCTTCTGTGGTCGTTTTTATTGATGTTTCATCTTTTGCATTTGCATCTGTAGTATTTACAGAAGAAGATGAAGCATTATTTGGACCAGTTAGAGTCATACCTGTAGGATTTTGTCCGACAGAGGATGGTTCTTCAGAAACTCTGATGGTTCCAACAGAAGGATCAATGTCATCGTGGAACATCTCTAAAAATAGAAGATTTAAGTCTTCTTTCGTTTGCGAGATGTCAGAGGTTTCCATTTTAAGTTCGAGTTCTGAACTGATTTGCTCAAAAGTCATTTGGAATTAATCATCAAAAGAAACATTGGTACTTTCTACGATTTTGAGAGATCTTGTAAGGAATGCTCTGTAGGCTTTGGAAGTGGCAGAGTATCCAATGAATTTGCCTTCGTCAGCTTTTACCTTAAACTTTCCTCTTGAATCTCTGTCGTTTAAAACAAGTTGTAGATTCTCAAGTTTCTCAGAATTGAGTTTCTGAATCTCAGAGATTAGCGCTTTCTTTTCGTTTTGAAAAATAGACCTTTCTTTCTCAAACGACTCCTCCAACTCGACAATCTTTGCTTACAAGATGAGAGGGGGAACATAGACTTTAAACTCGTCCGTCTCAGTCTTGGTTGCTGATGCTTGGTCCTCATCCTTTTTGTAGGAATCCTTGGGCTTAGCAACCTTGTAAGGGTCGAAGTAGTCATTTGAGAGATACTTTTTGTTCTTTTCATAGGAATTATTCAAAGGTTCATACCAAAACGGAAGCTGAATTCCTCGTTTGTGTGTACCCTTATATTCCTCGGTGTCCTCTTCCTTTTCAGGTTCAAGAGGACCAGTCCATTGAATTCCATATTCAGGATACTTTTTATCTAACCCAAAAAAAGCAAAATCATACAAAGTGGGTGTATGCCATCTTCCCCTTTTCAAATAATGTAGGTTATCATATCCGATTCCCCAGGCTTTGTTAAAATACGTGAACTCTTTGGGTTTATTCAAAAAAATGGTTTGGTCAGTTTGACCCCTTTTGTGGAGTTTAGTTTCAAGATCAAGAATTTTAGCAACAAACTTGTTGGTTACCGTTTTGTTTAAACAAGATTATCAGATCTATTAGTTCAAGTTTAAGTATGATGTGGAAGCGTATTTGAAGAACTAACAGATATGTTTGATAGATTTAGAACACAATATAAATAAACAGTGAACAGGAAATAATATCTCAAATTTTACTGAATATATATATATATATATATCAAGAACAGATTCAAGAACAGTGAGTAAGCAAAGCTTTAAAACAGATATGACTCTCAAAGTATATAAGCTATGTGTTCTTGATGTTTTTATCTCTCAATTCTCGATATGGAATAACTCAACATGAGTCTTCCTTATATACTACTCTAAGGGGACCATAAAGCATAAGCTACTATTCAGAACAGACGGTATGAATAGTTGGAAGGATGGCATGAACAGTTGGATGTGCTGTATTGCATTTAATGCATCAGACGTCTATTATGTACTAAGCCCTATTGAATCCAATCAGAGTTTGACACGTTGAATTTGGACAGGGCATGCTACCATGCAAGTTGATGAATAGGTTCAGAAACAGTAGCAAGATATTATAAATATCTTTGAAGTCTTTGTTGAAGACCGCAGAGGCTCTGTGAAGTGTCACAGAGGTTCTGCGGTTTGGTCCTTTGTAGAGCAGTCTTCACCGGATTCCGAGTCTTTGGTCTTCTTTGCGCGTATGACAGAGCTTATGTAGGACACCTCTTTTAGCTTCTGTAGCTTCTTGACCTTGATCTCTCGGTAAGTTCGGCAGAGCCTCTGTAAGAGGCTTTCTTCACTTGGCCTATTTTTCACTACTTCTAAATACTTCTATGATTAGGAAGATTGAAGCTAACAGTCTTCACTGCTGGTTCTTTAACCAAGCCCCCTACTCTTCTTAGAGACGAATACCCTCAATGGAAGATACAAATGATTCACTTCTTTGAGAGTACTAATAAAGAACTCGTATACTATCTCCAAAATCCTCCTTTCGTTCCAATGATATCAGTACCACGTATTCCTTCCACAGACGACACACCAGAAATCCCTGAACACGAAAAACTAAAAGCTCAGGGTAAGTGGTCCGATTCTGATTGGGAAAAATATGAAGTGGCTCAGGAAACAAAAGGACTTCTGATCATGGCTATTCCCAACGACCTTTTCCAGTCCCTAGATGCATGTGAATATGCATATGATCTATGGAAGGAACTGGAAAAACAACTAGAAGGGGGGCCAAAACTCAGAAGAACCGCAGAGCTCAATACATAAACGAATACTATGCTTTTAAAGCTTTACCGACAGAAACTCTGCAGTCTACATATGATCGGTTAAACTCGCTAATCAATAAATGCAAGAAATTCGGAATCCACAGAACTTCTGAAGAAAACAATGTCATGTTCCTTAAAAGTCTAAATGGAGAATGGCTCCAGTTATCTATGTCTCTTCAAACAAATCAAGACTTAGATTCTTGGACGCTATCAGTCCTCTATGGAACATTGGCATCCCAAGAACCTCAAGTAGCACAAACAAAAGCCCAGATCATTGTACCTCTTGCACTAATTGGTAAGACTACAGAGGCTAAAGAGAAAGCTGCAAAGGAAAAGAAGAAGAAGAAGAAGAAAATCATGATAGTTGATAGTGAAGAAGAGAAAGAAGAAGAAGAAGAAGAAGAAGAAGAAGAAGAAGAAGAAGAAACAACCCTGGCCTCGATAGCTAAATCATTAGCACTCTTGACTAGGGAATTCAGCAGAGGATTCCAGAAGAAGTCTGGTAATGAACGCTACGAAAGAGAAGGATCGAACGACAGAAACGACAGAAGTGGTGACCAACAGAGGTCAAATGACAGAGGAAATGACCGACAGAGGTCGGACGACAAAGCTGGAAACCCTCTACAGAATCAAGAGTGTTATAAATGTGGTAAACCAGGCCACTACGCAAATGAATGCAGAACCAATAGAAGTGGTGACCGACAGAGGTCAGATGACAAAACTGGAAATGCTCCACAGAACCAAGGCTGTTACAATTGTGGAAAACCAGGTCACTTCTCCAACGAATGCATGAGCAAATCAAATCTCCATCAGAGGGATGCTGCTTTCTACAAAAAGAAAGCTGAATACTATGCTTAGAAATCCTTAATGGTGAATCAAGAAAACTGGCTATCAGATACATCCTCTGAAGGAGGAGAAACAAAGAACGCCCTGTTCTGTGGCATGGCAGAAGTCAGCTCTGGCTCTGATAGTGAGGTATCCACTTCTAACTCTAACTCTAAAACAGCAGAAGCTGATTTGCTTAAACTTAACATTGAATACACTGAACTTAAAAAGACATGTGAAAGTGTTCAGAAAAAACTCACATTCTATGAGAGAGAAGCTAGACTTCTCACTCAAGAAAAAGCCAAAATGTTTCTAGAAAAGGAAGAAATTGAAACAAACTGGAACAAAAAATTAAATCCTTTAAAAGAAAAGATTTATGAACTTAATTCTTCTTTAAAAAAAATCGAAATAACTTATGGACGTTGAGTGTGACAGAATGAACATCCTAGCTCTTAAACATTATTTTCAAAAGGAAAGAGAAGTCCTCTGTCAAGATTTACTCAGAAGAGATCTTTTAATTAAAAAAATTCAAGATGCACAGAAGGTGTAAGAGAAAATCAATACACAAATAGGGAGACGGGGAATTGGCTTCTGTGATATAGATCCATATACAGGAAACAAAAGAGACAAATCTCTGTCTTCTCTATTTCATGTAAGAGATACAAGAAAACCTGGATTTCCAAATCTACTATCTGTAAGTAAAAGACAAAAAGTCTCTGGGGAACCACACAAGAGGAAACCTCTGAAGATGACAAATGTGTGGTTTGAAAACACATATATGTCACCTTCAATCTCTGTCAAAAGAGAATCCAAATCTAAGAAGTATATGAAAACTCAAGATCAGATAGGAATCTTCAAGTTTGGTGACCCCAAGACTCAAACTCAAGTTGCATTTGTCTGCATGATGAATTCTGAAAAGAAGTTATCAGCAGAGGCACCTGAGTTCAAGCCAAACCTTACAAAAGAAAATTTTGATATCTCTGAAGAAAACCTCTGTACACCTTCCAATGATCAAAATCTCTCTGTAGAAGACTTAACAGATACTTCTGTTGACTTAGAAGATAGTGCCACGAAAAAGGAAGAAAGTGAGTATGGCACATGCTCTGAAAGTCCAGCCTCTGTTGAAAGAGAACCAAGTGACTCAACCTTTGTTTATGAGGACGACCCATCCTCTGACGAATCTGAGACTGACTCTAAGTCAGAGATAGTACCTCGTGACACAGATAATTTTAAACCATCCTCTAAAGTTCTTAACAGAACTATTTCTCGCAAGGAGAAAAACACAAGAGTTCCTATCTGTCCAGACTTTTTAAACATGTGTATACAAGCCAAAACCTCTATTGAGCTTGAGAATTTTAAACAACAGAAGGAAATGTCTACTCAAACTCCAACAAGTTTAAAGACTTTAAAGCCCATAAAACCTGTCAAAGAAAAATTAACATGGCAACAGAAGGGTAAATGGACCAAAAATAATAAATCGTTTTCTTCTGTTACAGTGAAACCTGCAGAAGTTCACCACAGAAGGGGTACACATAATGCCTCTCTCAACAAAGGATTTTGTAAACTACAATCTAGCCTACATAAACCTTCTTGGAATAGAAAGTCGAATGTTAGGATAAATTGTAATGCCTTTGTACCATCATTTAATGTCTTTAATGAAAAGTTCAAGCAAATCTCTTCGCACATTCAATACTGTCATTGCTTTGATCTCATGTTTCAATTAAGCCAACACTACTCAAGTCCAAAATGTTTCCTCTCTGTTCCCAAAGAAAATGCTAAACTCAAGGGTAAGAAGAAACAAAATGGTTCTTTAACAGAAGTTAAAACAAAGACCAAGAATGCTAAGGCAAACTTGAAGACCCCTAACAAA
Organism: Saussurea involucrata; assembly: GCA_033807775.1. NCBI lineage: Eukaryota > Viridiplantae > Streptophyta > Magnoliopsida > Asterales > Asteraceae > Saussurea > Saussurea involucrata. The sequence continues at coordinate 117,546,836 of CM066319.1, forward strand.
ACTGGACCCATTTGGATATGGGTACCTAAAACTCTCTAATTGTCTTGCAGAAGCAGTATGTTCCGATCTGGTATCTAGACTCCGTATGCTCGAGGCACATGACTGGCGACAGAGGTCTTCTATCCACATACAAAGAAAAATACGATGGTGGATCTGTGACCTTTGGAGACAACAAAAAAGGGTACATTAAAGGCTACGGAGTCATAAAGAAGGAAAATATAACCGTATGCAAAGTTGCATATGTGGATGGCCTTAAACACAATCTTCTAAGTGTAAGCCAACTCTGCGATACGGGTTTCGATGTGATGTTCAAAAGAACCTTCTGCTCTCTACAAGGTGAAGACACAGGAGTCGAACTTCTGCGAGCCGAAAGAAGAGGTGATCTGTATCTCATGAACTTCTGTGCCAAGAACAAGGAAGAAAAGCTCTGCCTTGTTACATGCAAAAGCGAAGAAGCCTGGTTATGGCATTAGAGGTTCTGTCACTTAAACTTTCATACTCTAGATAAACTTGCAAAACTTGATCTAGTCAAAGGTCAGCCAGATGTTAAGTTTAATAGAGATCATTTATGCTCTGCCTGCGAAATGGGAAAACTCAAAAGAGCTTCCCATAATGGCAAAACTGTTGTGTCTTGCCCTAGGATTCTGTATATGCTTCATGTTGACCTCTGCGGTCCAATCGCTACACAGAGCCTAGGTGGCAAGAAATATATACTTGTTTTAATCGATGAGTATTCAAGATTTACATGGTTTAAATTTGTCAGAAACAAATCAGATGTTCCAAACATTCTGATAAATTTAATGAAAAGAATCCGAGTTCTGTATGAGTGCAGGATTCAGAAACTGAGAAGCGACAATGGCACAGAATTCAAAAACTCTGTCATTGAAGCCTATCTAACAGAAGAAGGAATATCACATAACTTCTCTGCTTCACGTACCCCACAACAGATTAGCGTGGTTGAACGTAAGAACCGCATGCTTGTGGAGGCTGCAATAACTATGCTGACTGCATGTGGATTACCAATGACATTTTGGGCAGAAGCAGTATCGACCGCTTGCTATACCCAAAATCGATCAACCATTGTAAAAAGGCACATCAAGACACCATATCATTTGATCAACAAAAGGAGACCAAACATCAAGTTCTTCCATGTATTTGGATGCAAATGTTTTGTCTTAAATGACAGAGAAGCAAGAGGAAAGTTTGAAGTGAAAGCTGATGAAGGTAAGTTCATTGGATACTATGCCGCATCCAAGGCCTACATAGTCTATCTTCATGGGATTACCATTGTAGTAAGTATCAACGTGTCTTTTGACGACTCCTTCCAAATGACTTCTGAACAACAGTTCAGAACTCTGGCTAAAAAGGGAATTCTCTGGCATCACAAAAACAAGAGAAGAAGAATTAAATCTTCTATTTCAAGAGATGTTCCATGATGACATTGATCCCTCTGCTGGAACAGTCAGAGCCTCTGGAGGATCATCTTCTGTCAGCTAGATCGAGACAGGTATATCTCTAAGTGGTCCCTTAAATACTTCATCTTCTTCTGTTAATCATATAGATGCAAATGGCGAGGGGGAGCCAACAGAAGGTGATACAACAAAGGATACAACCACATAAGCTACTGAAATACCAACTCCAGCAACTACAGAGGAACCAATACTAGAGAAACAAGATGACTCAGTCTCTACCTCCTCAGAGGAACAAATACTAACACTCATTCCAATCATCCCACAAGCAGAAAAACCAAGCACAAGTAAAGAAACACCATCTACAATAGAAGGTGTACCAGAACAACAGAGCACAACCTCTGTAGATCAACTTGATGACTTCGATGACCATTTCCCAAGAATAAATCAATGGACTAAAAGCCATCCTCCAAGCCTTATAATCGGCGATCCTTCTGAAAAGGTAAAAACAAGATCAGCCTCTGCTAACTTTTGTTTCTTTACAAATTTTATTAGTGTGATCAAGCCAAAAAGAATCTCTGAAGCCCTTGACGACCCAAACTGGGTAGATGCTATGCAAGAAGAGCTTCTACAGTTTGAACGAAACAAAGTTTGGACCCTAGTTCCTCTGCCACGAGGAAAACAAGCTATAGGGACAAAATGGGTCTTCAGAAACAAAAAGGATGAGGATGGGGTGGTTATCAGAAACAAAGCAAGATTGGTGGCCAAAGGATATCGCCAAGAAGAAGGCATAGATTACGATGAAACTTTTGCCCCTGTCGCACGACTCGAAGATATAAGAATTTTCTTAGCCTTCGCAGCTCACAGAGGTTTTAAAGTCTTTCAAATGGATGTAAAATCTGCGTTTCTAAATGGTGAAATCCAAGAAGAAGTATACGTCCAGCAGCCACCAGGATTTGAAAGTTCCAAGTACCCAAGATATGTGTATTACCTCGATAAAGCTCTGTATGGACTGAAACAAGCTCCAAGAGCTTGGTACGAAAGACTTTCACATTTCCTTCTCAATAATAACTACGACAGAGGTACGATCGATACAACTTTGTTTCATAAAAGAAAAGGTGATGAAATTATGCTTGTACAAATATATGTGGACGACATTATTTTTGGGTCTACAAATGCACAACAATGCAAAGATTTCTTCCTCGGACTCCAAGTAAAACAATCATCAGAGGGAATTTTCATAAATCAAGCTATATATGTCTCTGACATGCTTACAAAATTCAGTCTCTCTGATGCCTCTGTAATGAAGACCCCAATGGCCACTGGAAATAAGTTATACTCAGGTCCAAATGATAAATCTGTAGAGTGCAAGCTCTACAGAGGTATGATTGGGTCTATGTTATACTTAACCGCAAGTAGACCTGACATAATGCATGCCACATGCCTCTGTGAAAGATATCAAGCTAACCCGAAGAAATCCCATTATATTCCTGTAAAGAGGATCTTCAGATACCTCAAAAGGACCAAAAATCTTGGCCTCTGGTATCCGAAGAACTCTGGATTTGGTCTTAAAGCATACACAGACTCGGATTATGGAGGATGCAAGCTCGACAGAAAGAGTACCTCTGGGAGCTGTTAATTCCTAGGTGGGAAATTAGTTAGCTGGATTTCTAAGAAGCAGAACTGTGTATCGAGATCTACGGCAGAAGCTGAATACGTTGCTGCTGCTAGCTGTTATTCCCAAGTTCTGTGGATGAAAACTCAGCTAAAAGTTTATGGGCACAACATATTCAAGATACCCATCTTATGTGACTCAAAAAGCGCCATAGCCATCTCTGTCAATCCAGTACAGCACTAAAAAATAAAGCATATCGATATTCGTTATCACTTTCTGAAGCATCATGTTGAATATGGCACAATAGAAATGCATTTTGTGTCTACAGAATACCAGCTTGCAGACTTATTCACCAAGGCACTAGATGAGAAAAGATTCCTTTTCTTAGTGGGTAAGTTGGGAATGATAAACACGAGTTAAAACCTCTGTAAGTATAATTCTATCCTCTGTAAATATGTAAATACATTGTTTTTATTGTTTTTGTTGTCTGATTTATTTCTGAATGTAAATTCTCAATCATCAAGTGTTCTATACAAACAGAGCTTCTGTAGAGTTGCTCAGAACCTCTGACAATTCTTACAGAACCTATGATAAACTTGATCTATGTTCTATGCATTACTTATCTTATTTTGACCCAAGCATAGATCAAGGGGGAGCAGAAGGAGACCTTGAACTGATCTACAGAAGTTGATCATTAAAGGGGGAGCCAAAGCAGAATTACGAACAAACAACATCCACAGAAGTCAGGTACTACGCCGAACAACGAAAAGTCAAAATGTGAGTAACTCATAAAAATCTCTCTTGAAAATAATTTTCTAGGACACAAACTTCCAAATATGTCCTAGAAACATTGCTCATGACATTCCAAACAAGAAATAATCAAAACACTTGATGATCCTTCCTTTATGAGAAATTTAAGGTTCCAGAGCCTATGCTGAGCTCAACAGAGCTTCTGTAAGACAGATCCTCCAAAACTGCAAATTTCATACGGGAGCTAGATCAATCTTCTTGAATGTCATAAAGAAGGTCTCCAGTCAGAAAGTTCAACATACCGCATAACTTTTACTGACTATCCTAGGTATTTGAAGTCTACTAGCATAAAATCTTTTTCGAAAATAGTTTTCTAGGACACAAATTTCCAAATATGTTCTAGAAACACTACAAAAGACATTTCAAACTTCAAATATTCAAAAAGATTGTAGATCCACGTGCATGGTATGACACTCTTTCTACTTATCTCCATATTGAACAATTTAAGCGAGGTAAAATCGACAAAACTCTATTTTTCAGGAAAGTAAAAGGTCATATCATTCTTGTTCAGATATATGTTGATGACATTATATTTGGCTCTACTAACCCTGATCTTTGTACTCGGTTCGCTGATAGAATGAAAGATGAGTATAAGATGAGCATGAGGAGTGAACTAACATATTTCCTTGGTTTTCAGATAAAGCAAAATGAGAAAGTAACTTTTATTAATCAGGGAAAACATGTTCCTAAAGAAATTCGACTTAACTGAAAGTTCAGCTATGAAAACCCCAATGGCACCACCGCTGACACTTGATAAGGATACTAAGGGTATTCCTGTTAATGTCACACTGTACCGTGGGATGATCGGCTCACTGTTGTATCTTACAGCTAGCCGACCCGATATTATGTATGCAACATGTTTGTGTGCATGATATCAAGCTGAACCTAAGATATCTCATATGAAAGCTGTAAAGCGAATCTTTCGATACCTTAAGGGTACAGCGAATCTAGGTCTTTGGTATCCCAAAGACTCAGGATTCGATCTAATCCCCTATTCAGATAGTGATTTTGCAGGTTGCAAAATGGATAGGAAAAGCACCACAGGAGGATGTCAGCTCCTGGGTGGAAAGCTGGTAAGTTGGACAAGTAAAAAGCCAAACTCAGTGTCCACCTCCACAGCTGAAGCTGAGTATGTAGCCACTGGAAGCTGTTGTTCTCAAGTCTTGTGGATGAGAAATCAACTACTGGACTATGACCTTCAGCTCTCAAATATTCCAATCTACTGCGACAGCACAAGTGCCATCGCTATAGCCAATAATCCAGTGCTACACTCAAAGACAAAACACATCGAAATCAGGTATCACTTTATCAGAGATCATGTGATGAATGGTGATGTAGAACTTCACTTTATCCCAACTGATTATCAGTTATCTGATCAGTTCACCAAACCTTTTGATGAGACAAGGTTCAACTTTCTCATCTGCGAGCTTGGAATGCTGAACTTTGAAGAGTAAAATCTTCAGCAGTTCACATTTGATCAGCAATAGGAAAAAATCAGCTTGTATAACCCATTCTATCATCCTCCCTCTGAATAAACTTGATTCGCTGATATCAAGGTATGTTTTCTCTCTCTGACAAATCGCATGTAAATGCAAGATTTCAAAATAAATTACATCGCTGAATATCTCTTCCTTATCAGCGATACTTTGAAATTTCTAAGACCAACACTGATATTTCTATTCAGTGCTTCATGTTTTCAAAAGTGTCCCTGAGTTTTTCAAAACCTCAGAGACATCCAAGAATATGAAAGGACAGCTGTGACGTCATTACAACGGATAAGCCCTGACACGTCCTTCTTTCTGACACACGTTTGCACGTTTCGTTTACTCGCCAATCAAATGCAAACACCTGTCCGTGTCATGATGAAAATCTTTTCCCGCTCAAGATTTTCTCTCACTCTAATCTGTATATAAACGCATTCTGGGTTTATATTTTTCTTTTACGCGAACTTCTTCTCCAAGCTAAGAAAAAGAAATTACTGTTGCATTTGTGCTCTCGAATTTTTCAAGAACTTCATCTTCTTCAACGAACCAGGTTAATAATTCTTTTATTTTACCTATTTCTTCAAACTTGTTAATGATCTTCTCTTTGTTTTCACAAGATCAAACAAAAGAACTTTTTAAAATAAAATCATTTCTTTCATGGTTTTATGAACACAACCTTTCATGGTTGTTCTTCAAGCTTAAAACGCAAAATCTTAAACTTGTTCTTCATACGTTTTTCCAGAATCCCAATATTCAAAGGAAACTGGAAAACAAGATTTTTTTTGGGTTTGCATTTCGTTTTTTCAAAAACAAGAAAAACCCTAATCTTTATTAAGACATTTTGTCTGAATGAAATGGACAAAATTCGAACCATCTTATTGGAAAATCTTTCCACATTAAGATCATTCTTATTTGTTAATCTTAGGTTGAATTGATAATACAGAAAATGGCATCTTCTGTCATTCACAAGAATACCATCGCTGAGAACACTGCTGCTGATGATATTGCTGAGGAAGTGGAAATCCTCAAGGCTCCTCAGGTCAAGTTCTCTCTTGACAAACTGGATTGGACAAAGGTAAATAACCTATATGCGCTTCTCGAGTTTCCTCCTCGAAAGCAAGTCACACATCTAGATGATGCTGTGAAATTCCTGAAGAACTGTTCCATCTCCACAGCCCTGACCATAACACCTCCTGCACATCAGCTACTGCTATCCAAATTCTGGTACTCTGCCAGACACTGTCAGCTACCCTCAGCCAAAGACCCTTAAAACACAATTGACTGCATCCTCTGCGACACTGACTATGGCACAATGAAGATTACACCATCCATCATTCGCAAAGCCCTCAGCCTTCCCATCGCAACCAAAGAAAAACCCTTTGTTCCCCTCCCTGACCACAAGAAAAACTCAGACAGGGAAGCCATCATTGCATTCTTCGATGCAATGGGCTATGTATGGGAAATGGGAAGGGACAAAAAGACCGAGAAGAAGATGACCCTTATCAAGAAATCAAAAATGCCCAGCGAGATGAATTTCATCTTCGCTCATTTAATCAGCTGCATGACTGCCAAGTCCGGCTCCTCTGACCAAGCCGCTCAGCCTCAGCAAGCAATGGGGTATGCATTGCTGAAAGGTACTCGACTTCAAACCGGTGGAAAACGAAGTACGTCTTTCTACTCTTTTAACTCTTCTAAACCCTACTTCTTCTACTTCTGCAGCTCCTTCATCGGACAAACCCACCGCTGATACCCCAGCTGCAACCTCCATTCCTTCTCTAAAAAGGAAACACTCTGAAACCCAACTTAGTTCAAAAAGAACTAAGAAAACCAAGGAGCAACCCCATCAATCTATTGCTAAAGACTCCTCAGCTCCTCTTGATGGGCTGAAGGAAAGTTCAGTGGTACGCTCTGCCACGGATGAATAAGCCACCCATTCTATCCCAACTTCAGCGTCTCTAAACGCTGAGGTTACAAACTTGGAATCTACCCGACCTCCTTCAGTCTTTCAAAAGACTGATGAAGCGATTCTCAGCGAATCCAATGCTGAACTCCGCACCGAACCTCCATTCTTATCCTTCGCTTCTCCCTCTACTCATTTGGACTCTACTCCAGTTATCACTGAAGCACCTGTCATTCCTCCAGAAGCTAAAGATAATACTCTTCAAGGAGTGATGGGCATAGGACCTGCAAAGATGACCATACGTCCACGCACTTTAGCTGACGACCTGGAACTTTTCTCAGGAACCCGAGATTTTGATGAATTCACCAATCCTCTTGCAGGTATACACCAACCCCTATACACTGTTACTAAACCCCAAACTTCTGAGCTTTCCTCTGTTCACAAGTTCTTATATGTTACAGGTCCTAATTTGAGAGACATCAACGCCTCTCTGAAAACAATAGAGACGACGCTGATATCACTACTACTCTTTCCGACAACTCTTCAGCTGTAACAAACGCTGGAGAGAATCTTACAAAGCTGACAACTGTCGTCGAAAATAATGCCTCCAAAGCCGACTTGGAGAAGGTTGATAAATCACTCACCGACTTTGGCAAAGTTCTCTCTGATATCTACACAGACTACCTCGACATCAAGAAATCAGTTGACACCATGTCCAGCGAAGTAACAACGCTGAAGACATCGGTTGGCATTCTCGAAGGTGATATGTCTGCTGTACGGCTGATGTCAGTTCTGTAAAAACTGACATGAGTTCTGTGAAGACCAATGTCAATACGATGAAGAATGACATCACTTCTATTCAGACATTGTTGCAGCAGATCCTGACCAACACGACCGCCTCTGCCCCTGCCCCTGCACCTCAATCTTTTACTACGGCGGATCGTGCTTAACTCGTGAAGATTAATCCTGGTATTTCTGGTCTAGAAAACAGATTATCAGCGATTGAAATCTGTGTGGGGATCTCTGGCCAAGAAGACAGGGAAACAACACAAGCTGCTGAATCGTCACATTCCTCCCCAACTCATCATGAAAAAGAGGGGGAGAAGAGCGCTGAAGACCTTTCCAAGAGCGCTGAAGACCTTTCCCATGAAGAATCTATCAGGGGAGAGAAGACTGAAGACCTCACCTTTACGGAAGAAATTAAGAAGACAATAGAAGCAGCAGCCGCTGGACCTCACGGAGATGAACACCCTAAGGGAACCGAGAAGCTTACCTCTGTATCTGAGGGGGAGCAACTCGAAGAAGAAGCTGAAGAAACTGAGTCTGAAGCTGAAGATGAAGAAGCCATTGACTTGTCTGATGATGAACCATCCTCTTCTCTAAAGAATGATGATGATGAAGATGACGATGATGATGACTCTTTTATCGTCAAGCCTGCTCAGAGAACTAAAGCTCTTAAAGGGATTCTGATAAATGAACCTACAGGGGAGCGGACAAAGACAAAGCCATCAGCATCTGAAGCTGACAAGGGCAAAGGAAAAAGTGTCGCTGAAGATGAAAATCTGATGATCTTGCTTAAAAAGCCGGTTTGTCGGGTACATTAACCTCTTCCTTACTCCACATCCCTCCTCTATACACTTTATCAGTTCTACACTCCAAACCTCCATACACTTTATCCCATTCTTTCTCTCTCTGTTCTACCCAAGTTCTTACTCGTAAGATCACTGTGTTTCAGCTAGTCCTCTCCCCTGTTTGAGGATATCGCTGAAGTTCCTACAGCTGCGACTTCAACAACAATAATCCCAGCTCCCAACGCTGAAGAAAGAATCCCGGTCTTAGATTTGATCTCTGAGACTGATGAACCTGAAGAACAGATGCTCTCTCACAAAAACAGACATTCCTTGGCTCCTCAAAAGCTAATTGAAGAGGATCAAGAAAAGAGAGATGAAATGATCAAGTGACTCGAAGATCAGCGAATCATTCTGAAGAGTGATCAACTTCCTTCGGTTCCTCCAAAGTTCAGAATTTTCCAAAAGGAATACAAGGAACATCTCAGAGCTGAACGCCTAATCGCTGAAAGAAGAGAAGCTGAAGAAAAAGACAGAGAATACGCCATCCAGCTTACTCAACGATCAGTAAAAGACCCCAAGCTGAAAAGAGCTCCCATTGATGTTCAACGTCAACTATGGGATGATGCTCAAAAGATCGTTAGAGAAAAGACTAAGGTCTCTGATACGACTTTGGAATGGTATAAAGAAATGCTGAACTATCGATCTAGACCATCCAAAATCATCAAAGTAAACATCAGAGGAAGACTGTACGCAAACGTTCCTGTTGTTGAAGTTAACATCTACAGAGAAGACAAAACCAAGTAAACCTTCTATGCTGCTACCTTAGAAAAGTTTGGTCTCTCTGAATGGTTAGAAACGAAATTAGCCATTCAGGGATCGCGCTCAAATTTCAAAAGCCATGTCGAGAAGATCTTAAACAAACAGATCGACCTGGTTTCTTCTGCTGTGGATATTCCTCCCTCTACTCTTCTTCCTCCTCAACAAAGAAAAGTCTATGCTAAGGAAAAGAATGTCTCAGACTCAGGTCCTCCTATACGGTATGAAACAGGTATTGGTTTCTCTCGTGCTGAAGTTCTTGGCCCTGATGCTGATCTCTCAGCGCTTGACACCTCCCTACCACCTGGAGAAACTTTCATTCATGGCACAGTTGTAAGTGATCCTTATGGTATATTCTTTCTAGACTACGGTGGAAACTCTCCCTTTCAACGTATCTCTGAGCTCCACATCGCTCCCATCGAACAACTCAGAGATCTCATATACTGGTGTGAAGTCAGACGCGACATTAAAGCTAGACACCTGAAGCCTTTGATTTTTTAAGAAGCTCTAAAGAAAAAGAATCAAGGAGTAGTTGTCCCTGACTGGATGATTCCCACATCAATGACCCTTGATGAACAACTCATTAAGGAAGAACCTTTTGACGGATAGGATCGCCTTGTAATTCTTTCTATCCTTATCTGTCTACATCATTTGTACTTGTAATTTTATTCGCTGTACTTGTAATTTTTCCACTTCCCTCTGTAATCTTTACAAAGTTTAAAGAAAAATTTCAGCGAACGTACTTTACTCCATCAGTACAAAAAAGATCCCAGAAAACAGTAAAAGGGACAAATATTTTATGAGTTCTTTTTATCCTTATGTTTTCATTAAATAGCAATTTTCTCTTTGCTATATCATAATCAAATAGGGGAGATTGTTGATCCAAACCCTCAGTGATTTGATAATGACCCTCTCTTATATACTTAGTGAAAATTGTAAGTAAACAATATGTATCAGAGTTTCACTATCGCTGATAAGTACTAAGATCTTACAGTACAGCTGATGGGAACTCTCGCCCTTTAGATTAAACATTCAGCGAACACTGTTAACCATAATGCTCTGAGTATGGTCAGTCCTTATGGTGATCGCTGATAAGTTAGTTGTTTACTTATGATCCCTGAAGACAAGTTTCACGCTAACATAGGTTCTATGCTGAAATCGAAGATCAAGCTCAAGAGCCAGCGACAAGTCTCCTAATGAACTGATGCGGATCAGCGAAGAATCAGATTTGTCCACTCAACGTGAAGTATCAAGTACAAGACTTTAGCTATCGCTGAATTCTATCATTCGCTGATAAAGAATGATAGATCGCGGAATCAACGAAAAGCTGATCATAAAGTCCTCCGTACAAAGTACTTTTTGTCTTAACCTCCCTTGCACGTCTCCGTACGATATGTCAGAAAAAGAACCTCCTTATTGTCTGAAATCGTACAACCACTCTGATACTACACTGTTCAAACATGCGGCTACTAAGGTTGTCAACAAAGGTCAATGACATGCAACCAATCAGCTGCTGCCACGTGTAAAGTGTAAACTGCAATGCATTAAATGCATGCAGTATATAAGAAGATGAACTCACTTCATTTTGAAGTAACTTGCTAACTCTGGACAAGTTCATCCTTCTTATTTTGAGATAGGTTATTATTAGTAATTTCCTTCTCTTTCTTAGTGCAAGAAACTTAGTGTTCCAACTTGTTTAGATTTAGGTTTATCCTTAATCTTGTTTGCACAACAAGCTGTAAATTGTTAATGATTTATCAATAAACAATTAAGAAAAGTAAAATCTGTGTGTTTGTATTCAACCGCCCCCCACCCCCCCCCCCCTTCTACATACTTGTATAGCCCTTCGGGACCAACAAGTGGTATCAGAGCGGATTTGTTTAAACTCATAAACAAGATCTAATCTATACTAAGATTTCTCTTCCTTTGCTATTTCTGAAAATGGCTACCAACACAAACACAAATTATATCGACAATGGTTCTCTTGCAAAACCCCCTAGATTCTCCAGAGATAATTTTAATCTATGGAAAAATAGGATGACTCTCTTCCTAGAAGGTGTAGACGCTACTATGCCTTATTATCTTGAACACGGCCCATTTATACCTATAAGAATTGATGCCGCAGTACCAGCCGTTGAGAATAGACCTGCTATTCCAGAAAGGCTGGGTACCCAAAGAAGTTCATACGTGGACTGACGAAGATAAGAAGAAAGTGGCTATCGACACCAAAGCCAGATCCATACTGTCCATGGCTCTTCCTGACGAAGTCTACCATTCCGTCATGAACCTGAAATCCTCAAAAACCATGTGGGACACAATATGTGGTCAGTATGAAGGTACTGCTGAAGTCCAGGACTCTCGAAAGATCAACCTGGTAAGACAATATGAAAGTTTCATTTGTGGTCAGAATGAGATTCTCTGAAGTTCACCAACGTTTTAATTGCTTAATAATAGATCTAAAAACTGTTGGTAAGAAATATTCTAACTTTGAAGTGCTGACAAAGTTTCTAGAATGTTTACCTGAAAGCTGGGACAATTATTCTATGTGTCTCAAGCTGTCAAAGGATCTAAGATCAATGACCCTTGCTACCTTATATGGCACGATGCTGAATCATGAGCAATCAATACATCTTAAGAAGAATCTTGTAAAAGATTCCAAAAGAACCCCTGTTGCTTTAATCTCAGAGGAACCTTCTACTCAGCGACCAGTGGTCACTATCACTGAGTTAGAAAGTAACTCTGAAAGGTCATCAGATTCTGACTCTTCAGATGATGATGAAAGTGCAGGATCTATTCTTACAATCAATATAGAAAGAAGTAATTGAGAAATTGTATGATCAAGCCCAATTGTATTCAATGATGCACAGAATTACAGATCTAAGAGAGAGATCACCTCAAAGATTACAAGGAAAGAATACAAGTAATATGGAAAATCAATCAGTTAGCAACGTAGTGCTAACCACTCTATTTATACTGCAACAAACATCTTAAAGCTACAGTACAAATAAGAAAGACTAATAAGAACATAACACGTGTCCTAATTAGTTTACACATTACTAAATAACGAAACTCGTCATAAGTTCTGAACAGGTAGTTCAGAACTTCTGAACATTCTTCTGATCACGCTTCTCAGAACTTCTGACTTCTCTTTCTCAGATCTCTGACTCTTCTTCTCAGAACTTCTGACTCTTCTTCTCAGAACTTCTGAACCTTCTTATCAGATCTTCAACACTTGGTTTATTGACAAAACTTCAGATCTAACAATCTCCCCCTTTTTGTCAAATAAACTTAAACTTTGCATCATCTAATTCTTTCAGAGCAGGAACAATTTTCTGAAGTAGCACATTCCTCAGATTAAGCCTCTTATCAATCTTGTCAATAATTTCTTGAATAATCTCAACTTGCTGATTAATTACTTCTTGAACCATGTTTGCTTCCTTCACTTTCAGCATCTTTTTCTCCAAATTGTGCTTTATGATCCTTAAAGTTCCAGAACAATATTTTGCAGTTTCCTTTGCTCTGAAGAAGATCTTTCCACTTTTGTTCTTCAAAAATACTCCCAACTCTGGATATCTGTGAACACTTCCAGTCTTTAACACCTTTTTCTGCTCATGATCTGTATTGGGATTTGCCAGATAAACACATGACTTTTGCAAATACAGAGCTATTTGGAAATCTGTATAGCAATGCCACCTTAAGATATAGAACATGGCCTCAATCACCACACTTCTTGCCTTCCTTTCATTTCTATCTTTACTTGACTCTTTAAAACATAGAAAGCTGTGTAATCTGTAGAAGTCAACCACTGACAGTTTCTCAAAATCTGCATCAGTGAAATAATAAACCTTGCCATCTTCTCTCAAAACTTCAAAGGATAAGTACTCCATCTTTCTGAATTTCTTAACCTTCAATTCTCTGATTCCAGTGATTAGAAAATCTGAGTAAACGGCTTGCTTTGTTTTGCCAAGACATCTTGATTTTTCAGCCAACCAGATCTGAGTCTCCTTAGACCTATCATAATACACATCCAAGAATTGTACCTCTTTTGGTTTGAAGAACTCAGGCAGATCAAATTCAAGAAAGTATCCATTCAGATCAATGAATATTTCATCTTCTTTGGGTTCAGACTGTTCAGCTTGATCAATATTAGTTATCTGCACATTCTGAGGTGTTGTGTTCTGAACTTCTTCAGCCTCATCTGACAAAATTTCATTCACTTCATACTCAGCTGGGAACACAAAATCATTATGTAGAATCTTTTTGGGATTCACCTCAGATAACAACCATTCACTACTGTTTCTGATTTTTCTTCTAAAATCCAACTTCCTCTTCACACAGTTTATGCATCTCTTCTTTAAACTCTCTTTTTCAGCATCCATACTTACTTCCATTCTAATCAACAGCCAATTCAGAGTTGCATCACTGTACTTCACCAACTCTTTTAATCTGAATAATTCAAGTCTTTCGTGAACCATATATGTGAACCCTTCTGCCTCCATTCCTTCATTCACAAAACCCTTCACATGCAGATCAACTTCTGTTTTCTTTGTGGGAGAACTCAGATTGCACTTTTCTTTTCTTTCTTCTATAGCCAACTGGAAGTCATACAAGTATGTATTTCTGACATAAATACCCAGAAGTCTTCTGCATTCAATTTCTATCAAGGCTTCTTCAGTGCTAGCAAAGAACTTGACTAGAAAGATCTGATCATCAAGAGTCAATCTGTGAAAATCAAATGTAGACATGGAAACCTTTGTATTTCTTTCTTTCAGTGTTTCCATTCTAACGAACATTAAACCATTGAATTCATCTTGTTGAAACATCAGAACTTTCTCGATTCTTTTCTGAATATGCAGTTTTGAGTCAGGAACTCTGAACATATTAGAAGCTTCTGAGTAGACCATCTGAGCTCTGTCATCCATAAAACCATCAATATTACTCTCCAAAAGCTCATACTCTCCTTCTGTGTAGTAGAGATTATCATAAATTTCCTCAGGAAAAATATCATCATGAAATTGTCTGGCTAAAGGTACATCACTTAACTCTAGAATGAAGTCACACAAAGGTTCTTCTAGTCTTTGCAATTTAATCTTTGGAATCTCGATTGGTTTTCTGAATACATATTCAGAAGGCATAAAGAAGTCTTTCACTTTCACATACTCTTCTTCTGTATTTAACTCATCACAAAAGTTAAACCTAAAATCATCTTTAAAATCCTGAGTGTAATCTACAGTTCTGTCTTCTTCTCCCATTAGATCAATGGGTCTTATCACTTTTATTCCTTTATGAATTTTCTGAACACTCAAAGCTCTGACTACTTCATTATGCATTCTTCTGATCAATTCTTCATTCAACCTCATTTCTTCTGATTCAGACTCCATTGCCCTTTCACTGTTATAAACCACAATATCTGTACACCTGTTTACCACTGTACTTTCCACTATTTCTTCCATTCTCAAATCAGATTCCTCAATAGCTACAGTTTCATCTGAGTTTCCTTCCATCTCAGTATCCAAGTTCAATTCCTCTGTTTTATCTGATTCATTACTATCAATACTTCCTAACTCCATTTCTTCTGTATCTGAACTGTCAAGCTGTACTATCTGAATCATCTCCTTTAAATTTTCCTGTGTCTGATCTTCTGTACTTTTTGTATTGGCTAAGTGCATGTCTGCTATCTCAAAATCTTCTATGCCAATATCATCATCAGAACTTAACCTTTGTCTTTTCTCCCCCTTTTGATGATTATGAGGATCATTATCATCAAACTTCCTTTTCAAGTTCTGATTAAAAGCAACTTCAGGTTCAGCTTCTGCAATAGGAACAGGATCAAGAGGCTTTGAAGTAGAAGCCAAAGATACACTCAGTGCTTTCAATATAGATTCCTGCATACCCTGCATCTGTTTTAACATATCTTTTTGAAAACCAGACATTATATCCATGATCTCCTTTTTGTGAGAATCCAAGGATTTCTTTACATCATCTACCTTGGTTTCAACAGAAATTAACTTTTTCTCTAACACAACTTTCAAATCTGATACCTCATCATTCAGATCCTCCATCCTCTTCTCCAAATTTTCTACTTTTTCCCCCATCTCCTTGTTTTGTTTCTGAATCTTTTCAAATTCAGAAATTTCTAACAGTGAACCTGAACCAACAGATGGTCCAGTTTTCATGTGCCCAGAGAGCTCATGGCCTGTAGATAACACACAGTCATCTTGTACAACAGATGCACGTTTGAATGAGGCTTTTGTAATGTTCACCTCACCAGGACTTCCATCCAATCCTCGACACCCAACATTAGGCATGTCTATGAATGTTGTTTCAGGAGTACGAAATTCCTGATCTGTGCAAGTGTCAAAAGGAATTTCAGGCTCAATATGAATAGGACTGTGATATTCAGACTCAATGTGTTGAAGAATAAGTTGGGATTTATCACCTCCCTCCAAATGAGTTTGGGATGGTTCCCCGGATTTGTGTGAAACAGTAGCATGTTGAAATGCTTCTGAGTGGGTATGGATGGGTTGTTCAAGATCCACCACTAGGTCCATGGTGTTTGTTTCAATATTGGACACCAAGAGATGTGAACCAATAGCATGTGTGGTTACCTGGTCAAGATTAGCTGGTTCAGAGGCATCTCTTTCTGTTTGAACCTCTGTTAACAATCTCTCATCCTCACCACTCTCATTCTGTTTTTCCTCACTGAGTCTAACCAAGCTCTCAGAATTTTCCCCCTCAAGTCTCTCAGAATGTTCACCCATCTGAACATCCTCCCCCTCTCTAATTCGACTAGACCCCTCACCTCTCTTCTCAGGTTGGTCCTCTTGGGTAGGGATTTGAGGTAATTCAATTCCCATAGAGGTGCAATAAGCTTTTAAAATCTCACTCTCCCTTGGAATATAGTTCCTAAGTGATTTTGGTAACAGTTTATGATTGGGATAATTTTCAAGTCTTGTTACTGAGGTCATCTTACCCAAATAAAATGTAGGACCATGCTCTTCATTTGTTCTTCTTGAGATTGTTCTGTTTTCCTGCATGGCATACCAAATAACAATTTGCCAGTACCTTATGTAGGGAATGTATGTCAGTGGAGCATCCTTTGTCTTCTTCTGAATTGCTTTCTGATTCTTCTCAAATGTATTCTTCATATCTTCCCAAAGTATTAAAGTATAGTCATAATGCCTATTCTTCACTAAACCTTGAAATATCTGAAGAATTTGTTTAGAACCTTGATCAGCAGAACTATTTTTCCCTGACAAACATTTATTTACCACATGAAAGAAGCAAGCCCAAATAGGTGGTAATTTGTTTCTTCTGAACAAACTGAGAGTCCTCAATCCTTCATTGTATCCCAACTTCATAAACTCTGCTATTAATTCCTCTGTTAGGGGTAAATCCTCAAAATCTGTTCTTCTTTGTACATCATCTTTCTCTGGTAGATTCAGCATCTCTCTTAGTGCAGAGATAGATAAGACAAATGTCACTCCTCCAATTTCAGACACAAACTTATTATCTTCTAACCTAAGATATTTCCACCATTGTTGTATGTACTGAACAGGCACATTTTTACTTCTTGTAAACCATTTTCTGTACGGATGATGTTTGAATAACTCCATGATAATTCTGTGTTCAGGCTTAAAACGACTTTCCTCAAACAATATAACACAGTTATTTTCAGATAATTTCAACCATTCACTCTCAGGAACAACTCTTTCCACTAGAATAGATCTATCTGACATAATAGAACCTGCAGCACTCTGATCATGTTCAATATTAACATTTACCTCATCCGCATTTCCTTCAGATTCATCCATTTGTTCATCTTCTTCATCATTTCTTATTGCCCCTTCCTCTGCAACTCTATTTTGTACTTCATCACTTTCCGAATCAGATGAATCCATTATCGATTTTGTAGAATGTAGAGAAATTGGACCACTTCTTCGTATTTCAGACATGATTTAAGAAGAAAACAGATTCAAAGAACTCTGGATTTGATTCGTATCTCACGTTTCGCTCTGGAATTTGAAAGAACTTTGAAATAGGGATTTTAAGACCTATTTAAAATCCGCGAAGTTGAAAGGTTTAACGGAAAAGCGAAATCAATGTTATAACGGAGTCAACACACGTGAAATACCACAAAGGATTTAAATGAAATACGTGGCATTGTCAAACAAATATGAAGCTGACACGTGTTAGTGGATAGAATTTTGACTCAAGTCAAAGATCTGAATAACACGCGCAGATGTTCTGATTCCATGACTCAGAAGAATTTTGCCTTGTAACCAAAATGTCTTTTAAAATCAACTTCTGACCAATATAAAACATTTTGATTATTCAGAAGAGGTTTGAACAGATAAGAAATGAAAACAAATCTTTTAAGCATCACAAAATGATTTTCAAAAGAATTTTGATGCTCCCCCTTGACTTGAGCATGCATTTGAGTATTAATGATATATAAAGATGAGATAACAAGATAATCGAAGAAGCATAATCCATACAGTTGAAGTTATTTGCATTTCTCAAAAATAAATTTTTGAAAGTTAGATTGCTGAAGTATTGACTCAGAATTTCTGACCTTAAGATTTAGAGGTTCTGATCTCAAGACTCAGAAGTTCTGAACTCAAGACTCAGAAGTTCTGAACTCAAGACTCAGAAGTTCTGAACTCAAGACTCAGAAGTTCTGAACTCAAGACTCAGAAGTTCTGAGTACACTACTCAGACAACTTCACTTAGAAAAATTTAGCATTTTTAAGAAAGAAAAAAATATTTTCAACTAGGCAGATTAAGCATTCCTATTTTACATATGAGAAAAGAAAACCTTTTGTGATCAAGAGGCTTTGTGAACAAGTCAGCCAATTGATACTTTGTATGCACAAAGTGCATCTCTATAGTTCCTTTTTCCACATAGTCCTTTATAAAATGATACCTCACGTCTATATGCTTAGTCTTCGAATGTTGAACAGGGTTCTGAGTAATAGCAATTGCACTTTCTGAGTCACAATAGATGGGAATCTTATTAAGCTGATATCCATAGTCCATGAGTTGTGTTCTCATCCACAATGTTTGAGAGCATGAAGCAGCAGCAGCAACATACTCTGCTTCAGCAGTTGAAGTGGATACACAATTCTGTTTCTTTGATGCCCAACTCACTATTTTATCTCCCAAAAAGTGACAAGCACCAGATGTACTCTTTCTGTCCAACCTACTTCCTGCATGATCAGCATCAGTGAAAGCAGTCAATTTGAAGTCAGTTTCTTTTGGATACCATAACCCTAGATCAGGTGTTCCTTTGAGATATCTTAAAATCCTTTTGACAGCCAACATATGTGATTCTTTCGGGTTAGATTGAAATCTAGCACAGAAACAGGTAGAAAACATGATATCTGGTCTACTTGCAGTCAAATAAAGTAATGATCCAATCATGCCTCTATAAAGTTTGATATCTGCTGAAACACCTTTGAGATCAGCATCTAACTTTATGTTAGTTGCCATAGGTGTTCTCATAGAAGCACAATCAGACATTTTGAACTTTTTCAGAATATCTCTGACATATTTTCCTTGATTTATGAAAATACCTTTTGGTAGTTGTTTGACTTGAAGACCAAGGAAAAAATTCAGTTCACCCATCATGCTCATTTCAAATTCAGATGACATGACTTTTGAAAAATTATCACATAATTCTGGACTAGTAGAACCAAATATTATGTCATCAACATAAATCTGAATCAGAATCAAATCATTACCCTGTTTCTTTAAAAACAAAGTTGTGTCAATCTTACCTTTCTTGAATCCTGAACCTAACAGGTGTTTAGTAAGAGTGTCATACCAGGCTCGTGGTGCTTGTTTTAGACCATATAAAGCTTTGTCTAAAATATAAACATGATCAGGGAATTCTGGATCAACAAAACCTTCAGGTTGATGGACATACACCTCTTCATTAAGTTTGCCATTTAGAAAGGCTGATTTGACATCCATTTGATACACCTTGAAGTTTTTATGTGCAGCATAGGCTAAAAATATTCTGATTGCCTCTATCCTTGCCACTGGTGCAAATGTCTCATCATAATCAATTCCCTCTTGTTGACAGTATCCCTTAGCAACCAATCTTGCCTTGTTTCTGATGACAACACCTGATTCATCCTTTTTGTTTCTGAACACCCATTTAGTTCCAATTATAGATTTACCTTCAGGCTTTGGAATGAGTCTCCAAACTTTATTTCTTTCAAATTGAAGCAATTCCTCTTGCATTGCTGAAATCCAGTCTGGATCCTCTAGGGCTTCATTAGCTTTCTTTGGTTCAATTACACTTAAGAAACCAGCAAACATTACTTCATTTGCTGTAGCTGATCTTGTCTTTACTCCTGCTGATGGATCACCTATTACTTGATGAATAGGGTGATTTTTAGTCCATTTGTTAGCACTAGGGAGTACATCAATCTCTGAATAATTGTTGTTTGCATCATTCTCATCAATGATTGCTTGTAATTCTGAACTGTCACCTTGTTCTGACGTATGATTAGGAGTTGTATCCAAGTTTGAGTTCTGATTAATGAAGTCAGAGTTCTGATTGACTTGTTCAGAGTTCTGAGTACAAGAATCAGAATTCTGATTACAAGGTTCAGAGTTTTCACCACTTGTATTTATTAGATTTGGGCACTCCTCTGATGGACCTTTGTCAGAAATTACAGTTGATTGAACTATTTCTGGAGTCTTATTTTTCATCTCTTTGACCATCTTTGGGTTTTCATATTCTGCATAAGAATCAGAAATTAGTTCACTAAAAGCATCCTTAAACAGTAAATTGAGTTCTGAACAAATAGGATTAGAATTTGTATCAGAAGTCATTTTTGTCTTGTTCAGCATGAGTTCTGAACTGTCTTGTTCAGAAGTCCGCATTCTGGCTTCATCAAAAGTTACATTTATGCTCTCCATCATCCTCTTGGTTCTTCTATTGTAGATTCTGAATGCTTTGGAAGTTAAAGAATAACCCACAAAGTATCCTTCATCTGCCTTTTTATCGAATTTGGCAAGATTTTCTCTGTCTCTGAGAACGTAGCATCTGCAACCAAAAATATGAAAGAATTTGATTAATGGTTTTCTTTTATTTATCAGTTCATAAGCAGTCTTATTTAATCTCTTATTGATTAAAGTTCTATTTTGTGTAAAACAAGCAGTTGCAATTGCTTCAGCCCATAGGAAAGTAGGAAGATTTGCATAGGCCAACATTGTTCTCGCAGCCTCAACTAGAGTTCTATTCTTCCTTTCAACAACACCATTTTGTTGAGGAGTTCTGACAGCAGAAAAATTGTGAGAAATCCCAGAATTTTCTAGAAAATTCTGAAGAGTCTCATTTTTGAACTCCGTTCCATTATCACTTCTGATTTTCTGAACTTGAAGTTGTAAGAGAACTTGAATCCTTTTGATAAAATTTATCAATGTAGTAGCAGCTTCTGACTTAGCTCTTAGGAACTCAACCCACGTGTATCTGGATAATTCATCAACAATCACAAGCATATATTTCTTTCCTCCCATCGACTGAACTGAAATTGGACCACAGAGATCAGTATGAATCATTTCTAATGGTGCTTTGCAAGATGAGTCCATTTTTAATTTGTGAGAACTCTTTTTCATCTTGCCCATTTCACAAGCTGAGCATAATGATTCTTTTTCAAATTTAAGCTTTGGTAAGCCTTTAACCAACTGTTTTGCAACAAGATTATTAAGATCTTTGAAATTCAGATGAGAACATCTTCTGTGCCAAAGCCAGCATTCATTTGCAGTTGATTTTGATAAAAGACAAACTGTATTTAATATTTTCAATTTTGAAAAATTAACTACAAATAAGTCCATATGTCTTTTGGCCCAGAAAACTTTGACATCATTTTCAGTTAGAATCATGCAACCTGTTATTTGAAACTTAATTTGACAAAGACTGTCTAAAAACTGACTTATGCTGAAAAGATTGTGTTGTAATCCTTCAACATAGAAAACCTTTTGGATAGTTAGATCCCCTTTAGTTAAATCCCCATAACCTTTGACTTGACCTTTGCTATTGTTTCCAAAGTTTACTGCTCCTCCAGCCTTTTCTGTGAAGTTTGATAGAAAAGACTTCTGACCTGTCATGTGTCTTGAAGCTCCTGAATCTAAAAACCACACATGACAGCCCTGCAAAAAGATCAGTTAGGTTTAGGTACCCATTTTGGAATGGGTCCATCTTTGTTAGCTTTGTCATTGGATTTAACATCAGTACCTTTTACTCTCCACTCAAAATCTTTCTTCAAACACCACTTTCCTTGAACTTTTATGAAGTCAGAACATTTTCTGCTTACAAGTTTGTTCAAATTCTTTTTGAGAGTTGTAACTTTTGGTTTTGCTATGTTTTCAAGTTTCTTTTCTTTTATCTTTTCTTTCTTCTGAGTCTGAGGAACAAAAATTTTCTTCTTTTCTGTATTTTGAGAAACAGAAACTTTCTGAATATCTTTTCTTATGTATGAAACAGAAGTTATTTTGACTTGACATTTGTGAGAATATTGGAATGAATCATTTTTACATCTAACACAAACAAGATTTTTCTTTGCAAGTGACAATAAATCTGAAACATAGATCATTTCATTTTTATTTATACTGTTCAGAGTACAATTGCCCTTATTACAAGAATTTCTAGCGTTTAGTTCAGAAGTAGATTTCATTCTAAGCTTCTCAAGTTCCCTTTTCAGATCGTTCAACTTTGCAAGATCATCTTTCCTTTTGCTTTCTTCTTTTTCTGAAAAATTCAAGTTCTTTTTGTTAGAAGAATTAGATGATTCACCTTTTTCATATGTACTTGATTCATTAAAGAATTTATCATTTTCTCTTGAAGCATTAATTTTAAAAAGATCATACTCAGTCTTCAGTTTTTCAAGCTCTGTTATTTTCTGAATAAAAATATTCTTTTCTTTCAAAGCTTCTTCAAGTTTAATATCCACCTCACAGAAATCATTTTCAAGTTCATCATAAGTTTTCCTTAAATCCTCAAGTTCTTGACTCACAAGATTAAATCTCTTTTCAAGTTGCAAAAATTCATCTGATTTTGTTTCAGAAAATCCAGTTGAATCAGACTTCTGACTACCTGAGTCAGAGTTCTGATTTACAGAATCAGATGTCTGATCTTTAGACTCAGAATTCTGACTACAAAGTTCAGAATCCTGACTAGAAGTTTCAGACTTCTGATTGACTGTTTCAGAATTTTTACTTGTATCAAATATGCTCTCAATGTCATGATATGAAAAACTTGGTTGTTTATTTTTGTAGCTGACATTTAAGGAATCATACTTGAATTTAGTATCATTGTATCTTGGCTTTTCATCTGTTGGTTTAGAAACTTCTTTCTTAACCTTTTCTTCTGAACCAACTGACTTTTCTGTTTTAGACTCAGAAATTGTCTCAGCTGACTTTTTAGAGTTTGGTCTTTGCAAATTGTCAGAACTTGTTATAGAACTAGCAGGTCTTATGAAAACTTCAACAATTTCTGGGATTTTTGGCTTAGAAACTTGAAGTATTGGAGCTCTTTTTAAAATGACATTTTCTTCCAATCCCAATCCCTTCTTTGGATTATAAAATCTTGTATCTTTAACATTGCTTAATAAAAGATTTAATGTTTGCTGAGTTTGACCTCTTTTCAAATTCAAATCTTCCAATTCTTTGATTTTGGAGTATAAATTCTTTCTTTCTTCAAATAACATATCAAATTTTATTTGTAAATCACCTTTTTCATCCTTTATTTTTGAAAACTCAACTTTTAGTTCAGAAAGCCTTTTCATCAATTCAGAATTTTCATCTTTAACTTTCTGTTTCTCAGCCTCAGATTCTTCATATTGTTCGTTTATTACTTCTTTTTCAATTCTGAATTTGTTAACCAAAGTTCTTTCTCCTTTTATCTGTTTTCTTAGGTTAGCAAATTCAGTTTTCATTTCACCAATCTGTGTCATTAACTCTAATTCAAGTGAAGAATGTACCTCAGCAGATGATTCAGAATCAGCATCTTCAAAATCAGAATCATCCTCATTCCTCATTTTTGCCATATAGCTTCGCATCTGTGGAAAGTTGATATGATCATCTTCATCAGAAGTGTAGTACAGCCAATTCTCCTGTTCAGCCAATAGGGCAATCTCGTCATCTCTCTTCTTTGCAAGCTGAGCCTTCTTCGTGTAGTATTCATAATCTTTCACAACTTTAACTCTGCAATCCTTGGCATAATGGCCAGATTTTCCACACTTGAAACACAGATTCTTTTCTTTTCTCTCTTCCTTCTCTTCCTTGTTTTCTTCACTTCTCTCTATTCTCTTTTCAATCTTATTTTCTTCTCTGTCATCTTTCTTCTTATAATCTGAACTTCCAGCTCTCTTATAATTTCCTTGAAATCTGCCCTTCCCATACCTTTTGTTGAAAGTATTTGTCAGCAAAGCTAGCTTTTCAGCCATTATCTTGATATCTTCATCATCTTCTGATCCTTCTTCTTTGTCAGATTCCTCCAGACTCGGTATTTCTGATAGATATGCAGTCTTTTTGGGTGCTTTGATTGCTTTGGACTTTGATAAGAACGCTAACTGATCAGCAACATTTTTCTTTTCTTCCACAACTAACTTGACAGAGTCTTCATGTTGATTAAGAACACAGAACAAATCATTTAAGTCTTCTTCACACATATCTTTGTTCATTTGCAGACTTATGGCAAATGATGACCATTCTGAATTTAGACTGTTCAGAAATTTGTAATTTATTTCTGATTTTGTTTTCTTCAGTCCATTTCTTCTCAAGTCATTTAGAATAGTGCAAAATTTACTGTATGTCTGTGTCAAACTTTCTGACTCTTTTGCTTTGAACCTTTCATAAGCATTTATGCTTTGATTTAACTTTGCCTGAATAGATCTTACAGTTCCTAACATTTGCCTTTCCAATTCGTCCCACATTTCTTTAGCTGATGATCCACTGTCAATTCTGTTAAGAACCTCATTCGGGACAGCCAAAGTCATCAAAGTAATTGCTCTTTTGTCAATAGCATGCCTATTTTTCTGTTCAGCAGTGTATTGGGAATAATTCTTCTTTACTCTGGTCGCTGGAATTTCTGGAGTTGTCTCTGTAGCAGGGGTTGCGGCGACATCGATATATACTTCGATTGGACCTTCTCGTATAGAAATCATAAGATTTTCATCGATGTTGTCAAGGAATTGGATCATACGAGTTTTCCATTGCTGATACTCTTCTGGTATAAGAACAGGCGGTTTGGTTTCGGATCCCATGGCTAGATATTCTTTAGAAGACATGATTGTAAGAAAATTCAACAGAAGGACAAATTCGATTTTCTTGATCGAAAAGTAGCAGGTAATTCAAGAATTGCTAAGAATTCAAGAACTAGCCCTAGCAGCGGAATCGAATTTTGAATGAATCAAGAAATCTTCAAGAAATTGATCAATCGATCTTCGCAATCACAATCTTGAACGAATTTGTTTGTTGATTAGCTCTGATACCAATTGAAAGTGCAGGATCTATTCTTACAATCAATATAGAAAGAAGTAATTGAGAAATTGTATGATCAAGCCCAATTGTATTCAATGATGCACAGAATTACAGATCTAAGAGAGAGATCACCTCAAAGATTACAAGGAAAGAATACAAGTAATATGGAAAATCAATCAGTTAGCAACGTAGTGCTAACCACTCTATTTATACTGCAACAAACATCTTAAAGCTACAGTACAAATAAGAAAGACTAATAAGAACATAACACGTGTCCTAATTAGTTTACACATTACTAAATAACGAAACTCGTCATAAGTTCTGAACAGGTAGTTCAGAACTTCTGAACATTCTTCTGATCACGCTTCTCAGAACTTCTGACTTCTCTTTCTCAGATCTCTGACTCTTCTTCTCAGAACTTCTGACTCTTCTTCTCAGAACTTCTGAACCTTCTTATCAGATCTTCAACACTTGGTTTATTGAATCTTTGGCTCTCCTAACTAAAAAGTTCAGGAGATTCGCCAAAAAGAAAATGTTCAGAAAGAATAAACCCCTTTCTGTAACTGATAAGCCAAGATCATCAGCTCCTGTTGATAAGGCTACTGCTGCTAGTTTTAACTGCGAAAGGATTGGACATTTCGCTAACGAGTGCAGGTCTAAGAAAGTCTCAAGAAACTCAGCGTTTCCCAAGAAAGCCTTTATTCCCAGGAATAAAGATGACAAATACGCTAAGCTGAAAGAAAAGTATGTGAAGCTGAAAAGCTTTAAGAAGAAAGGCAAAGGCCTGATGGCTTACGATTGGGCAGCCTCTGAAGAAGAAGAATCATCATCTGACTCTGAGGATGATGAAGCCAATCTCTTCCTTATGGAAAAGATTGAAGATGAGGAAGAAAGTTCAGACATTCCCTCCACTTCAACCTCTGCAATTCAGGTATCACCTTCTTTCTTTACAAATATTGCAAATATTGATGAAGCTGATAGTCTCCGTAAAATCGATCTCTTGACTAGAAGTTTATATGAAGCCATGAATGGCAAAACTATAGTTGAAAACCAAAACCTTGATCTCGCTGAACAGCTTAAAAACTGTCACCTTCAAATAGAAAAGCTTTCTAAAATTGAAGAAGATTTTAAAGATCAAGTGCACTTAAATCAGCTAGTCAAAATCGAACGAGCAGAAGCTATGGCTGCATTGAAAGCTGAAAAAGCTACTGTTGAAGGATGGTTTAATTCTTCAACAAAGATCATTGAGATAATTAAGTCTCAGATACCCCTGAGTGATAAACGTGGTTTCGGTTACAAATATGAAACTCAAGAACCAACCACTGATCGTTCCATGCTCTTATTTGGAACTTTCGTATCCTCAGTCGCTGATACTTCATCCTCTCAGTGTTCCTCATCTAGACCACCTATCCCTGAGAAAATTTCTACCTCTTCAAAAGGTAAAGAAAAAATGGTTTATCCAAAACCTACCTCTGTCTTTAAAGATAAAGGTAAAGGAATTGCTTTTAACCAAAATCCTCAGAAGGGTACTTTAGTACCAAAAATGAATGCTTCTATAGCTTTAGTGATTTATTCCTCTGGATCAAGGAATCAGATCTCTGGATCTACTCAGCGTAGATCTATTCAACGATCTACTCCTAGACTCATAGTGGATGTCCTTGGTAAGAAATCTGAAGAACTAAATGTTCCTCCCATTTCAAAAGCCAAAAGCTTATTTGGTGCTGGCCCTTCTAATTCTAAATCAAAAGCTCAGCATTCAAAAAGTCCTAGAACTGCTTTTAGTTATAGGAAATGTTATCACTGTGGACTTACTGATCATATTGCTAGTAAGTGCCCCACAGGCACCAAAGCTGAAAAGATAGCTAAGGTGAAGATTGCCCCCAAGGCAAAGAAGACCACTGAGGTTAAGAAATTAACCAAAGTGAAGACTGACAAAGCTGAATCTTCAAATGCTGTGAAGATTGCTGAACCTTCCATTCCAACTACTTCCACTGACAAACGTGTACACATGGTTAAGTGGGTACCCAAGAAAAACTAATCTTCCTTTGTGATGCAGGTTAAGAAGGGTATCTGGTATCTCAATAGCGGATGCTCTAGACACATGACTGGAAAGAAAAGCCTGGTCGCTGAATACAAGGAAGAGAAGGGTCCCTCTGTGACTTTCGGTGGAAATGGAAAAGGACATACCCGAGGGTTTGGTGTACTCTCTAATGGTACAACTACCTTCAGAAGAGTCGCATATGTTGAAGGGCTGAAGCAAAATCTTTTAAGCATCAGTCAGCTTTGCGACAAGGATAACAAAATAATCTTTACTAAGGAATCCTGCTTTGTCACTGACAAAAAGGAGAAGATAACTCTCAGTGGTTATCGTTTGGAAAATGTTTATGTAATAAACATGCACTCAACAACCACTGAGAACTCCTCTTTCTTCTCAAAAGCCTCATCTGATGTCAATTGGCTATGGCATAAGAGGCTCTCACATCTGAATTTCAAAACACTGAACACTCTTTCTTCAAAAGAGTTAGTCACTGGTCTACCTCAATACTCATACGTCAAAGAGTCTTTATGTTCAGCGTGTGAGAAATGGAAGCAGACCAAAGCAAGCTTTAAGTCAAAGCAAGTCTCCTTAGTGTCATCTCCTCTACAACTACTCCGTATGGATTTGTTTGGCCCTGTTAACAAACAATCCATCGCTGGAAAGAAATATACATTGGTCATAGTTGATGAATTCTCTCGCTATACATGGGTTATGTTTCTCCGTTCCAAGAGTGACACCCCTGAAGAACTCATCACCTTTGTTCGGAAGATGGAAACCCTGAATAATTTGACCGTTCGCTCAATAAGGAGTGATCATGGGACTGAATTCAAAAATAGTTTGTTAGGACACAAAATGTCCTAATTATAAGATAGTTTTCTAAAGGGGTAATTATTGTTATATGGGCTTGGATATAGTGTTATGGGCCTGGGCTTAATAGTGTAACAAGGGGGTATATAATGTTTAGTGTGTTTAATTAGGGTTTGAGAGTTTGTCATTGCAATGTAGCCTCCTTGGTGTAGTGTGTGTTCTAGAGAGAGATCCATTCTCTCTCTAGGTTGCTTTCATCTTGAATAATACACCACTTTGATTATCTATCTTCTTGTTACTATCTACATCAATATATGAACCGTTGTCTTGTTTAAATGGGACTAACATAGTTCTCTTGATTCCTTCTTTGAGAGTAAGGGTATTTCTCACAACTTTTCATCAGTGAGAACACCGCAACAAAATGGAGTCGCTGAAAGAAGAAATAGAACAATTATTGAAGCTGCACGTTCAATGCTCAGCGATTCTCACCTGCCTACTCAGTTTTGGGCAGAAGCTGTCAACACCGCTTGTTTTACGCAAAACAGGTCGCTAATAGTCAAAAGATTCAATAAAACAGCCTATGACCTTTTTCATGGGAGAAAGCCTTCAATTAGCTTTCTTCACATCTTTGGATGTCAGTGTTTCATACTGAACAACAGAGATGCCCTTGGAAAGTTTGATCCTAAGGCTGATGATGGAATCTTTCTTGGATATTCTTCAATTTCCAAAGCCTTCAGAGTCTTCAATCGAAGAATACAAACTATTGAAGAAACAATTCACGTCACGTTTGACGAATCCCGTTCAGCGAACTCTAAACCGTCCGCTGATACTGAAGAACTGAATCAATGGATGTTTTCTCATCTTGGTGATTCAGAAGATATTCCCACTCCTCGTGCTCATACAGTTGAAGATGATGGTCCAACTATCATTCCAAATATGCAGAATAGTGAAGCTGAAACATCATGGGTCTCAGCTGTTCCTATAAACACTATACATGCTTCTGAACCCAATGTCTCAGACATTCCATCTACTTCTCAGCAATCAGTGAATATAATGACAACTGCATCCATTCCTCTCTTGGCTGATACTCCAGACGTCGTTGAAGCTTCATCTTCAGCCCCTCCAGTTCAAGTTGAGTCAGCGTCTCACGCCCCGGCTCAGCGATGGACTGTAATCACCCAATTGATCAAATTCTTGGTGATCCAAACGCTGGTATTCAGACTCGACGAAGTGCAGGTAATATTTGTTTATTTGTTACTTTTATTTCTCTAACTGAACCAAAGAAAGTAGATGATGCCCTCAAATATCCAAACTGGGTCAGCGCCATGCAAGAAGAGCTGATTGAATTCGAAAGAAAAAAAGTTTGGAAACTTGTTCGAAGACCAACTGACAAAACAGTGATAGGCACTAAATGGGTCTATCGAAACAAGTTGGACGAACATGGAACTGTAACCCGCAACAAGGCTCGACTTGTTGCTCCGGGATACAGACAAGAGGAAGGTAAAGACTACGACGAAACATTTCCTCCAGTAGCAAGATTAGAATCTATTCATCTATTCTTAGCATACGCTGTACACAAAGACTTCAAAGTATATCAGATGGATGTTAAGTCAGCGTTTCTAAATGGAAAGCTGAATGAAGAAGTCTATGTGGAACAACCTCCAGGATTCTCAGATCCTAAGCGTCCAGGTTATGTTTATAAACTGGACAAGGAACTTTATGGCTGAAAGCAAGCTCCACGTGCATGGTATGACACTCTTTCTACTTATCTCCATATTGAACAATTTAAGCGATCTATCATTCTTTATCAGCGATAGCTAAAGTCTTGTACTTGATATGACACTCTTTCTACGGAGGACTTTATGATCAGCTTTTCGTTGATTCCGCGATCTATCATTCTTTATCAGCGAATGATAGAATTCAGCGATAGCTAAAGTCTTGTACTTGATACTTCACGTTGAGTGGACAAATCTGATTCTTCGCTGATCCGCATCAGTTCATTAGGAGACTTGTCGCTGGCTCTTGAGCTTGATCTTCGATTTCAGCATAGAACCTATGTTAGCGTGAAACTTGTCTTCAGGGATCATAAGTAAACAACTAACTTATCAGCGATCACCATAAGGACTGACCATACTCAGAGCATTATGGTTAACAGTGTTCGCTGAATGTTTAATCTAAAGGGCGAGAGTTCCCATCAGCTGTACTGTAAGATCTTAGTACTTATCAGCGATAGTGAAACTCTGATACATATTGTTTACTTACAATTTTCACTAAGTATATAAGAGAGGGTCATTATCAAATCACTGAGGGTTTGGATCAACAATCTCCCCTATTTGATTAGATTTAGGTAGAATGATATGACCTTTTACTTTCCTGAAAAATAGAGTTTTGTCGATTTTACCTCGCTTAAATTGTTCAATATGGAGATAAGTAGAAAGAGTGTCATACCATGCACGTGTTCCAACTTGTTTAGATTTAGGTTTATCCTTAATCTTGTTTGCACAACAAGCTGTAAATTGTTAATGATTTGTCAATAAACAATTTAGAAAAGTAAAATTTGTGTGTTTGTATTCAACCCCCCCCCCCTCTTCTACAAACTTGTATAGCCCTTCGGGACCAACAAAGATCAATGAGCTTTCCAAAATTAGAAATTTAAGGTCATAGAGCCTCTGCTGAGCTCAACAGAGGCTCTGCCAGGTTAAGATTCTATGATCACAAGTTTGTGATGGAAACTCTGTCGATCAATTTAAATTTCCTCTGAAGAGTTCTCTTGTACAAATACACGCATAAAGACAAAGAAAGGTTAGTCACAGAGCCCATTCCATCACAAAAACCTCTGTTGATTAACCTAGGCAACTATAAGAGATACTCGCACAAAACTTTTTCACAAACAATTTTCTAGGACACTAATTTCCAAATAGGTCCTAAAAATATTGTTACAAACAATTAAAACTTTGGATTATCAAAAAGTTTCATAAATTTTTAGTTATGAGAAATTTTAACTCATAGAGTTTCTGCTGGCTCTGACAGAGCTTCATAACCTCTGTGAATACAATTTCTACACTAAAAATCTATCGATCCTCTCCAAAGCTTTTCAAACGTTTTGGGTAAAGGTGCAAGCAACAGAGGATATAACAAGAAAGTCAGAAACCACAAAGTTCCTATCACTACAGAGCTTCTGTCATTTTCTGATACTTAGGGAAATTCTGCAAAAGTAACGGTAAAATTCTACGAGTAAAATTCTTTTGAAAGTTGAAAAGGTCACGCGCCAAGCATTAATGGGCCACGCACGACGTCCCGTCGTACTCTGACACTGCTAACGTGTCGCATTTTCATTGGACGTCCATGGCACACGTTCTTCTGGAAAGTTGAACCAGCCGAATACACTCAAGTGCGGACCCCAATTTTTAATCACTTCCAAATATTTACCTCTTCAGAATTCTAACCGTTATCCTTCAGTATAAAACCCAAGTTCCAATCCTCTCAAAACTTTATGAACTTACACATTCATCTCCGGCGAACTTGTGCAAAAACCTGCACATTCTTCATTATTCATCTTTTTCTTATCCAAGAAATGGCTTCCACCTCTCACACTCAGAAAACCACCCCTGCTCACTCTCCGGCGAACTCCCCTGAACACTCTAAACACTCTGAAAACCCAACAATAGCCAGAGACCTGGAAAAGGATAACTCCGGTGATGAAGCAAACTTTGCTCCGACCACCCACCTTCAAAATTTCTTAGAACATGAACATTTTGATAATGTTCTACCTTTAAAACCAAATAACCCCTACCTAGTTCCATCTAAAACCGCTTTTGGGGAAGCACATGCTCTTCTTCTCCATATATTGGAAAACCACATCCTCTACCCTCTCCTAACCAATATCGTCGACAAAATCCCTACCAGATACCTAAATCAATTCTGGCAAAGTTGTAGATTTGATCCAGAGGATAGATAGATAAAGGGCTACATTTCCAAGCCAGATAAATCCGACCACCTTGAACTCAAGTTCAACAGAACGATGTTCTCACTTGAGTTTAGCTTACCCACCAGAGGTCTTCTAGGGATAAAGGCCTATGCAGAGGAACCGACAGACGAAGAGCTCTGCAGGTTCGTTGAAATGTTAGGGTACAACTTACCACTCAGAAAAAGGAATGACTTCCACAGAGGCAGATTACCACCTCTGTGGAATACACTCTTTTCCATACTCAACAGGTGCCTAACCGGAAAAGTGGGCAGTCCAGATCAATCTTCACACCAGATCTTAGCCATAATGTACGGGGTCTATTACGACCTACCTCTGGACTTCGCCACACTTATGATACAGGAAATGGTTAACACCATAGATAGAAAAATCATCTTCCAGAGGAAAAAGGGATAGAAATACTAGGTGTTCTGTTAGAGCCTCTGCTATTACTTGAAAAATGGTCTATGGAGGGGCCAACAACCAAAATGTATGCCATGACCAAAAACACCCCAACAAAACATGAACATGGATACCCCTTCTGCAGACCTCTGCCAACCAAGCTTCTGGGATATACCACGGATGAAATCCTTAGTCTAGAATATATACGCGATCACAGGACTCCAGACCCAAGTCCTGTGACACCCCCGCGTTTAGGAGCCCCCGTAGGAACAAAAGTAGTCATTAGGATGACAGATGAAGAATGGGCAGCAGCTTTTCAGAAGCATGAAGAAGTTCAGGCCAGATTCCATGCACAAAGAGAAACCATAATCCCTTCTGCAAAGAAAAGCAAACCCTCTGCCTCTACTAAAAAGAAAACTCACAAGAGGAAAAGCACAGAGGGCACCTCTACTTCTGCTGCTCAACCACAAAAGTCTCCACATCATGCAACAGAGGTTGGATCTTCTACACCTCCCTCTCCTGCAAAGGAAAAGAAGAAAAGAAAATCCAAAACCTCAGAGGAGAGTGCACCGAAGCCAAAGAGAAGGAAAAGAGGGAAAAAGTACAAAAAGCCTATCTCTCCTATGCAAACTATAGCAGAGGATGATGTGATAGAAAAAGAAGTTCACCAATCACCTCTGCAATCCCCCAATCCCCTCAACTATGCACATCACGGAGATTTCTTTGACTTCCTCCAAAACCCAGAATTCGCCCATACTCTAAACACTGCTGGATGGACTGCAGAACCCCTCTCCCATGGCTCTACAGAAGAAGCAGACTTCAGAATCTCTTCTGACTTAGAAGATGATGATCAAACGCCATAAAATGTACAGGGTAAGACACCAGAGGTACTACAGAACCCTTTTCTTCAACCAGGTTTTGATGTACAAAGGGCAAGCCCAGAGGAAGAGGTAGTTGCAGAAGACCATCACATGGACACCATGTTAGGAGGTCCAACAGAGGAGATGGTTGAATCTAGGGAGACTAGGGTAGAAGTCTTAGAAGTTGATTCTGATGAAGAAGAAGCAGACCAAATAAGAAAAGGTCTTTATCATCCACATGTCATGCTACTAATTGGGACAAATCCCTGCTATGATGATCTAGGGAAAAGCCCAGAAGTCAGGGTAGAAACAGCAAGCCATATGACAGCTACAGAGGTTGAGACCATAGATGGAGAACAAGTGGTTGGATGCTTCACAGAAGCAGAAGCAAGAACAAATGCCTGGAATAATAGAGGCAAACAACCAAAACCAACTCCCAGTGTAACCCATATTTCTATTGCCACCAGTCTAGTGGCAGAGGGCAATATTGAAAAAGAGCAGCACAGCTCGACCCCAACCCAAACCATCCGGACAAAGGAAATTCTTTCATCCTCTATACCATTAGAAACCGGGGAAACCATTCCAGGGGAATCCTCTGTAAAGGATTTGCCCTTAGTAAGTGAACAATTGCCCCAGATCACACCAGACATCCCTGCAGAGGAATTTATTTCCTCTGCTACACGCACACACCTAGGCCCAAACATCTCTTCAGAGGAGATTAGAATGCACACAAACGAAGGGATTCTAGACAAATCCCCAAGTCAACTCAAGGATAATCTTGTACCCACCTTTGGAGTGGATCAAGACAATGTCCTTGACAGAACTTCTATAGAGTCTGAAACTCCAAAAGTTTCTTCTCAAGGATTAGAAGGAAATCCTTCCGCCCCCAACATAAAAACAAGGGCGAAAGAAGGTGTCTCGGGAACAGAGACTCACTCTGGGGAAGAATGTGTTCCCCCAGAGGTTACAACTAGTTCACATGTATCAAGGGATGAGTTCCAAACCCTTGTCACCTCTGTGGACATTACATTGAAGGAGTTGCAAAGCTCTTTCAAATATTTCGCAGAAACAACATCAAGGGCAATGCTTAATCTGAACACCAAAATGGACAACCTGTCCACAGAGGTGCAAAATGCCGTAACCCAGATGAAGTCAACTACTACCACCACTGCTACCTCTGCAACTTCAGAATTTGGGAAAGCCGCTACCTCTGCTTTCAAAGAATCGGTCAAACACTTTCTCCAAAATCTGAAAGAGCAATCCTCTGCTACTAAGGGCCTTACACCTCAAGACCTAAAGAAGGCCTTAGACGAAGTTTGAAAGTCCAGGATTCACTCTTACAATCAATATATCAATGTATGAAACAGTAATTGAGAAGTAATATGATCAAGCCAGCTTGTATTCAATGAAGAACAAATTTACATATCTTAGAGAGAGAGTATCTCAAATATTACAAAAGATGAATACAAATATATGCAGGAAAAGTCAGTTAGCATAACTGTGCTAACCACTATATATACTGTAACGGAAATACTAAAGCTACAGTACAAATATGAAAGACTAATAGGAACAATACACGTGTCCTAATTAGTTAACTAAATACAAAGTAAAGCATCTAGTTATAAGTTCTGAACATGTTGTTCAGAACTTCTGAACATTATTCTGATTAGGCTTCTCAGAACATCTGACTCTTCTTCTCAGACTTCTATACTTGGCCAACTTTCCGAGCAATACTTCTGAGTCTTCTTAGTCAGAACTCTGACTCTTCACTTCAGAACTTCTGAGCCTTCTAGTCAGAATTCAACACTTAGTTTATTGACAAAACTCAGATCTAACAATCTCCCCCTTTTTGTCAAATAAACTTGTACTTTGCATCATCCAATTCTTTTAAGGTAGGAACAATCTTCTGTAAAAGCACATTTCTCTGAGTAAGCCTCTTGTCAATTTTAACAATGATTTCTTGAATGGTTTCAACTTGCTGATTGATCACTTCTTGTGTCATGTTGGCTTGCTTCACCTTCAACATCTTTTTCTCCAAATTGTGCTTAATGATCCTTAAAGTTCCAGAACTATACTTTGCAGTTTCCTTTGCTCTGAAGAATATCTTTTCACTTTTGTTCTTCAGAAAGACTCCCAATTCTGGATGCTTAGATACACTTCCAGTCTTCAACACATTTTTCTGATCATGATCTGTGTTGGGATTTGAAAGATAGACACATGGCCTTTGTAGATACAGAGCTATTTGAAAATCTGTATAACAATGCCACCTTAAGATATAGAACATAGCTTCAATCACCACACTTCTTGCCTTTCTTTCATTATTGTCTTTGGTTGAATCTTTGAAGCACAAAAGACTATGTAATATGTAGAAATCAACTACTGACAACTTCTCAAAGTCTGCATCAGTAAAATAGTACACTTTTCCATCCTCTCTCAAAACTTCAAAGGACAAGTACTCTTTCTTTCTGAATTGTTTAACCTTTAGTTCTCTGATCCCTGTTATTGAGAAATCTGAATACACAGCTTGTTTTGATTTCCCAAGACACCTTGACTTCTCTGCCAACCAGATCTGAGTCTCTTTTGGTCTGTCATAATATACATCCAGAAATTGTATCTCTCTAGGCTTGAAAAACTTGGGTAGATCAAATTCAGGAAAATATCCATTCAAATCAATAGATATTTCATCTTCTTTTGGTTCAGATTGTTCAGCTTGATCAACACTTGTCATTTGAACATTCTGAGGAGTTATGTCTTGAACTTCTTCAACTTCATCTGAAAGTATTTCATTCACTTCATATTCAGCAGGAAATACAAAGTCACTGTGCAACATCTTTTTAGGATTTACTTCTGATAACAACCATTCACCACAGCTTCTGATCTTACTTCTGAGATTTAATCTTCTTTCCACAGAATTCACACATCTTTTCTTTAGATTTTCTCTTTCAGTAGTAGCACTTCCTTTCATTTCACTTAGTAACCAACTCAAAGTTGCATTACTATACTTCACCAATTCCTTTAATTCGAATATTTCAAGTCTTCTTTGAACTATATATGCAAATCCTTCAGTTTCCATTCCTTCATTTATAAATCCCTTCAAATTCACACCAAACCCTGAAATCTTTGATGGACAACTCAAGTTGCATTTTTCTTTTCTTCCTTCAATAGCCAACTGAAAATCATACATATGCATATTTCTGACATAAATGCCCAGAAGTCTTCTGCATTCAATCTCTATCCAGATCTCTTCAGTACTGGCAAAGAACTTAACTAGGAAGATCTGATCATCAAGAGTTAATCTGTGAAAATCAAAGCTGGACATGGAAACTTTTACACTTCTTTCTTTCAGTACTTCCAATCTTACATACATCAGACCATCAAACTCTTCTGTTTGAAACATCAACACTTTCTCAATCTTTTTCTGAATATGCAATCTTGAATCAGGAATTCTGAATCTGTTTGAAGCTTCTATATAAGTCATCTGAGATCTCTCATCCATGAAACCATCAATATTGTTCTACAAAACTACATAATCTCCTTCTGTGTGATAGAGATTCTCATATATTTCCTCTGGAAAGATATCATCATGAAATTGTCTAGCAAGTGGTACATCACTTAATTCCAGAATAAAATCACATAAAGGCTCCTCTAAGATTGGCAAGTCAATCTTAGGAATTTCAATTGGCTTTCTGAATAGGTATTATGAAGGCATAAAGTATTCTTCCACTCTCTCATATTCCTCTGTTGTATCAATATCATCGGCATAGTTGAGCTGAAACTCCTCTTGAAACTTCTGAGAATAATCAACAGTATTATCTTCTTCTCCCATCAGATCAATAGACCTTACTGTTTTCACAACTCTTTGAATATTCTGAACATTTAGAGCTCTGACTAATTCACTTTGCATCCTTCTGATCAATACCTCATTCAGTCTCCTTTCTTCTGACTCAGAGTCCACCAAACTAACTTTGACATAGGGAACAATGTATGTACACATGTTTTCAACAACTGAACTCTCAACTGTTTCCTCTGACCTTAACACAGGTTCCTCAATGGCTTCAGTTTCATCAGAATTTGCTTCCATCTTTGTGTCTAAGTTCAATTCGTTTGTTTTATCGGAATCAGCACCATCTGTACATTCAACCTCCATATCCTCTGTATTTGAACTGTCATTCTGAACTATCTGAGTATCCATTATCTTTACATTTTCATCTGTCTGAACTTATGTGCTCTTTGTATTGGCTAACTGCATATCTGCTATTTCAAAATCTTCAATACCAATATCATCATCAGAACTCAACCTTTGCTTTTTCTCCCCCTTTTGATGATCATGAAACTCATTATCATCAAACTTCCTTTTGAGGTTCTGAACAGAAACACCTTCAGGTTCAGATTCTGATAGTGGAACAATTTGAAGTGGTTTTGAAGTTGAAGCCAAAGAAGTACTCAGTGCTTTAAGTACAGACTCTTGCATATTCTGCATTTGTTTAACCAAATCCTTCTGAAATTCAGACACAATATCCTTGATCTCCTTTTTATGAGATTCCAAAGATAGATTCACATCATTCATTTAAGTTTCAACAGATGTTATCCTTCCTTCCAACATATTTTTCAAGTCCTTCACCTCATCATTCAGTTTATCCACCTTTCCCTCTAATTTTTCAACTTTATCCCCCATCACCTTGTTTTGATTCTGAATCTTTGCAAATTCAGAAGAGTCTAACTGTGAACCTGAACCAACAAATGGTCCAGTTTTCTTGTGCCCAGAGGGCTCATTTCCTGTAGATAACACTAAGTCGTCTTGTACAACAAATGCACATTTTAATGAGGCTTTTGAAATGTTCACCTCACCAGGTCTTCCATCCAATCCTTGACATCCAAAATTAGGTATGTCTATGAATGTTCTGTTAGGAATACGAAATTCCTGATTTGTGCAAGTGTTAGAAGGAATTTCAGGCTCAAATTGGATAGGACTGTGAGATCCAGACACAATGTGATGAATAACAGGTTGGGGTTTATCACCTCCTTCCAAATGAGTTTGGGATGGTTCCCCTGATTTATGTGAAACGGTAGCATGTTGAAATGCATCTGAGTGGGTATGGATGGGTTGTTCAAGTTCCACCACTAGGTCCATGGTGATTTTTTCAATATTGGACACCAAGAATTGTGAACCAATAGCAGATGTGATTACCTGGTTAAGATTAGCTAGTGCAGAGGCATCTCTTTCTGTTTGAACCTCTGGTGACAATCTCTCATCCTCACCACCCTCATTCTGTTTTTCCTCACATATTCTAACCAAGCTCTCAGAATTTTGCCCCTCATTTCTCTCAGAATGTTCACCCATTTGAACATCCTCCCCCTCTCTAACTTGACTAGACCCCTCACCTCTCTCCTCAGGTTGGTCCTCTTGGGTAGGGATTTGAGGTTCTTCAATTCCCATAGAGGTGCAATATGCTTTTAAAATCTCACTCTCCCTTGGTATGTAATTCCTAAGTGATCTTGGCAAAATTTTATGATTAGGATAATGCTGGATTTTTGTAACAGAAGACATCTTACCCAAATAGAAAATAGGGCCATGCTGTTCATTCGATCTTCTAGGAATGGTTATGTTTTCTTGCATTGCATACCAAATCACAAGTTGCCAATACCTTATGTAAGGTATGTATGACAGAGGTGTATCCTTTGTTTTCTTTTGAATAGCCTTCTGATATTTCTCAAACGTGTTCTTCATGTCTTCCCAAAGTATAGCAGTGTAGTCATAATGCCTATTCTTTACTAAACCTTGAAAGATTTGAAGAATCTGTTTTGAAGCTTGATCTGCAGAACTATTCTTCCTTGACAAACACTTATTCACCACATGAAAGAAACGTACCCAAATTGGTGGCAATTTGTTCCTTCTGAACAAACTAAGAGTCCTTAATCCTTCATTATATCCTAACTTCATAAACTCTACAATTAATTCTTCAGTTAAAGGTGAGTCTTCAAAATCTGACCTTCTTTGTACATCATCTTTTTATGGAAGATTTAGCATTTCTCTCAGTGCAGGAATTGATAAGGCAAAAGTTACTCCTCCAATTTTAGATATAAACTTGTTTCCTTCTAACCTAAGATATCTCCACTGTTGTTGAATATATTGAACAGGGACTGTTTTGCACCTTGTAAACCATTTCCTGTAGGGATGATATTTGAATAACTCCATTATGATTCTGTCTTCAGGCTTAAATATACTCTCCTCAAATAATAAGACACAATTGTTCTCTGACAATTTCAACCATTCGCCTTCAGGTATAACCCTTTCCACAAAGATTGGTCTATTTGACATTATCGACCCTGCAGCACTATGTTCATGTTCAACATTCATGTTTCCCTCATCTGCATTTCCTTCTGATTCTTTGCAATTTTTGTTCTAAAAATATTATGGAGATCGACTTATTACTTCTACATCAAATTCGAATTGGTGAGCAATTTAATTAAAATGGAGGAATTATCAGTAATTCAAGATCGACTCAAGTTGTATTTTAGAGATGAGAAGTTAGTATGGTGTTTGCAACAGATTGTATAAATTTGTGGAGATCGTAAGATATTGCAAAAATTTGTTCAAAGCTGTCCAAAATTAGAGAAGTTTGCAACAATTTGCTGCTGTGTTTGATGAACAAAAACATAAAGTTGAAAGTTGTTGATTGGTTCAAAACAGCAAAATGATAATTGTAACAGAAAGTTGTTAGTGTGTCCAAAAAAAGCAAACAGAAAACAGCAAGCTGTCGTGACTATTTAAGCTGTCAAAACAGTCTATTAATGTTGCTGTCACGTTCTCGAAGCTGTCAATACAGAAAGCAAGTAGGGGCTGTTTGTTGCTGTCAAATAGCTGCTGTCCAAAACAGAAAACAACTTAATGATGTTGCTGTAATGGGAAATAAGCGATGTTTGTTGTTTGGAGCTGAAAATTCAGAAAATCGATGATGTTTGCTGTCAAAACAGCAAGTTCTTTGCTGTTGGGACTGTCCAGAAAATTTTGTTGCTGTCTTGTTGATTTAAAACAGAAAACTACAGCTGTTGGTTAGTTCATAACAGAAAATTGAAAGTTGCAGTTGTTCAAAATAGAAAGACAGTTTCAATCATATCAGAAAGCGGTTATTGTGCAGAAAACAAAATAAGACAACATGCTTAATCAGATCTGATTGTGATCTATCGGAGTTTTGCATCATAATGTATTCAGAATTGATCTCAAGTTAATCACACTTTGATCATAGACGATTCAGAATTAGTCTATATTTTTTTTAGAGTTGATGTTAAGCTTAATCAGAGTTGGTGATCGTGTGCACTCAGAAATTCAATCTCTGATCTAAAGTTGTTCAGAATTCTTGACTTTATATTGATGCAAACTTGTTCAAGGCAACTCAGCTATGATAGTGTACTCAGAATTCTGATTTCATTATTCAGAGTTCTAATGTCAAAGTTCTCATGTTATTCAGAGGAGTTTGCTCAGATTTTATTCAAGGCAATTCAGAGGTTGTTTGTATCTTCATAAGTTCAAGTCAGTGAATTCAGAAGTCAGATCGTGGAATGTCAAAAGTTAATCAGAAATCAATGTTCAAATGATGGTTCGGAACTAAGTCTTCGAAGCTTTATCAGAACTCTGACCCCAATAGTCAGAACTTTATCGTGTGGAATCAGAATTTCAGAGTTATAATTTTTTCAGAAACTTCTTCATGTTCAGAATTCTGGTTGACTTACTCAGAATTCTGATTGGTCTGCTCAGAACTTTTATTGGTTTATTTAGGAGTAAAGGTGCAATTTCAGAAATGTTTCACAGATTTGCGCACCTGTCGTATTTTGTTCAGAACTCCCTCCTCGAAGCCCCAAATTTGACGAGTCCAGATGCGTTAGTTTCCTAAGACACAGATGAACATTTTTGATGTTTTGAGTTTGATCTGAATAAGTGTTCTTAATGGTCAGATTCTGTGTTAAAGTCAGTGGACACTTGCTGGACAGAAAGCTGCGTTTTTCACGTAATATCTCCCAATTTTCATAAAGGTGTTCTATCTTCTATTTTTATGGATTCAAGCTGAGTTATTGAAGTGTGTTAAGACACTCCCTCCTCTGATCTTAATGGATTAAGCTCTTGATCTTAATGGTCATACAACTCGAATTTCAAGGACGAATTCTTAATTATAAACTGATGTGGTTTCAGTCGAGCTTATTGCACATTGGATTCGATTTTAAAGTTGTAATTTGTGAAGAAGAAGAGCAAATTTTGAGGGGGAGCTTGGATAGATTTGCAAGGCGTGAAGATGTGAAACACTAAAGTTTTCAAAGAAATCAAGGGGGAGATCATTTGAAGATGTTTTCTTTATAAAACTTTAGGGGGAGATTGTTGGGTCTAGAAAGCCCCAATTATATAGAAAGTTTTATAAAGTCCATGTAAAGTCAAGAAAAATAAAATGTGTTGTAATTAGCTTTATAAGTATTTTGGGCTTTGGGAGTTTAATGGGAGTTAAATGGGCTTGGGCCCATGTCATGTAATTAGACACTATAAATAGGTGTCTTGGGCTTACATTGTCATTTGAGATATTTTGTGATCACACACACTTCACAGTGAGTTGTGAGAGACGTTTGTATTAGAGAAATTCTCCCTCCATTGAATTGTAAAGCATATGAATAGAGATCATTCAACTAATTGTTCTTCTTGCCTATTTCTATTCAATATTTATGGAGTATTCTTGATTGTTGCTTCAAATATTGGACTTACAAAGTTCAAGAGCAAACAATGAAAAACACTTAAGCCATGAAGCCTTCAGACTACATGACCAGAGTTCAGCTCACAGAACTTAGGCAAGGGATTCTGGATCAAATGACAGAGTTCATCAGAGCTTTTACTGCTGCCAACGCCAACTATGTGAAAGAGTTTCAGAAAAGCGTAGTAAAAATGCGCTTCAACACAGAAGCAGAGGTTCATACACTCCTCGACCTCTGTGATGATTTATGTGCTAAGATGATCGCTGCAGGTGCTGAACCGCCCAAGAAACCTGAAGCTTCGTGCAGAGCAAAGGGTACTAGAAATAAATGTCAGAATGACTCTGATGATGACTCTGACGATTCATCAGATCATCCTGAGGGTGAGAATCAAGGGGAGAAACAAAAAGAAAAAGCTGCAAGCAGAGGTCTACAAGCTCCATCGGTATCTGCAGAACCCAAGGAGGAACACAACAACAGTCCACAAAGGCAATAACCACCTCTGTGGAATTCCCCTCTGTATTCGGAGAACATGTCCAAACCCAAGAAAACTTCCAAATTCTGACATCTTCTGAAGAAGAACTGCCTTCCCCAACACCTAAAACCAACCCAAGAATCAAAACCATTGCTCAAAAACAGAGAAAATATCTAAGCAAAACACCTGAAGCCTCTCCAACAAAACCCAAATCACCAATCAAGTCCTCTGAAACTCAAGTGTCAAATCCAACAGAGGTAACCCCCACAGAACCTCCTACAACCAAATCCTCTGAAACTCAAATGCCAAAACCCACAGAGGAAACCCCATCTCTACAAGAAGACAAACCTATGGCGAAAGACAAAGGCAAAGGAATAATAACAGAGGAACGCAGAAGAAAAAGCCCAAGCATCAACCTCCGACAGAAAAACGGATGAAGAGCTCCTTTGATGCATATGTAACACCAAAGTC
The DNA here is from genome assembly GCA_033807775.1 of Saussurea involucrata. NCBI lineage: Eukaryota > Viridiplantae > Streptophyta > Magnoliopsida > Asterales > Asteraceae > Saussurea > Saussurea involucrata. Next base: position 117,589,683 of record CM066319.1, read on the forward strand.
AGAAGAAGAAGACTAGGCTTTCGGCGCTACACCTCTGTCAAACATTCCTGTTCTGGATCCAAAGGCACCTCCTACAGAAGATCGAGTGGCAGAAGTCAAGAACAAATTGGACGCTCTGCGCAAAACCTTGCCTCAACCACCACCACTACAAATGGAAGAGGTGGTGTACAGGTACTTATACAGCAGAATGAGCATAGATCAAACGACACCAGCCTTTTAAGATCCTGATTTCCGCGCTGGCCTTGAAAACCTCTTCACCAGAACAAATCCAAAGCCAAAACACGAAGTCTTCTCAACCTCCAAAATCATCATGGTCATCTACTTTAAGTTCTCTAAAACCAGAACCTGGCCTAAGGTCTCTTACAACATCTACAAGGTCAAAAGAGAGGACAAATCCGAGAACCAATTCTCTGATGCGGATCTTAGAAATCTAAATTCTTATGACCTACCTGATCTTCTGTACTGGACGAAAAAGAACTTCACAACCGATCCAGTTCACAGAGCCTACAGGGTGATCAGAAAGGCCATACACGAGAAGCTTCTGCTGTACAGCATGGTTGATTTTCAACTAGCTAGAGACCTTGGAGTGAAGAACTTGGTTGTTCAACCGCCTGAAGACTACTGCCCTCCCTCTATTATACCAAACTCAATCATCACATCACCAAGGGTAGGGTTAGTCTTTCAAGATCCTGCGGGAAGATCAAGATTGTTCGTAGAGATGGACTGCCAGAAGTACGCAACAAGTACTTTGACAGAGTTCAGAATGATCCTAGTAGAGCACAGAGGAACAGAGCTCATGGATCAAAGCCTGGCCGACAGACTGATAGAGATCATCGATGCAACAATCAACTTCAGAAAACTCTGCATCAGTTTCTATCACGAGCTTATAAAGGAAGGACTCGACCGCAGAAGTTATAACGACTTCAAAGATGCCAACGTCTGAGTCAGTCAAACAAATCCTCTGTATTTTTCTTTTCAAATACAATCACATGTAAATGCCTCTGGCGTAGTCTAATGTAAAAAGAAAAGAGTTCTGAGTATATACTTAGCCTAAAAATCCATGTACTTTTCAAATTTTCATTTTTCACTACTTAGGGGGAGATTGTTAGCTCCAATCTTACTGTTTGTGAAAAGTGAAAAATAGGCTAAGTATAGAAACCTCCAACAGAGGCTCTGCCGAGACACCAAGAAGACCGAAGGCAAGAATCGACAGAAGACTGCTCACAGAGGACCGAGCCTCAGAGGCTCTGTCACCCTTGACAGAGCCTCTGCGGTATGCTGAAGACTTGGAAGAAATCAACAAATATCTTTCTACTGTTCCAGGATCCGTTCATCCACATGTACGATGAGTGCCCTGACAACCTCTACGTGTCAAACTATGATAGGGCTCAGTACCAAGTTGATATCAGCGCATTTAATGCATGCAGTACCTGCTACTGTTCATACGATCCTGTCTACTATAGATCAATCCTTATTGTCTAAAGTATGTCCCCTTTGTAGTAGTGTAAATAGAAGACTCATGTTGAGTTCTTCTATTAACAAGAATCAGAACTGTAGCTACGCACAACACACACACACCAGCAGATTTCTTGTTATGTTCTTGGTGTTCTTGATAATATCAAATACAGTAAATCTTTGAGATATTTATCTATCTTTTACAAACTGCTTATTTGATATTGTGTGTTCTTCTACCTTAGTAATCTTTCAGTTCATTAAATATGCTTCCGCAAATATATCTTATCTGAACTATCTGAAAGACTCATCATTGTTAAGCAAAACAGGAAACAACACACTTCAATATATCATACTTTATACATATGCTCATAATTACACAACTTATCACCTGATCAAACCACATATATGTATTCCAGTTTGAAAATATTTTAAAGTAAAACTCACCTGATTGCTTATTAAAACGCTTTCAAGCTTTTCCCAACAGATTCAGCTTTCACTCCAAATTCACAGAATCTGAAACAAATAGATACAACTATCCATTTTCCAAATGGAACACATAATACTTACTAGAGCTAAGAACTCGAGATAAACCTATCTAAATCTTATCCTCAAATGTTTCCCCCAAACCCAAACTTATATCCAGTCCTCATTCATATCCTATTCAAATGTCAACAAAACACAAATCTACTGGATACTCAAAAGTATCAGAAATCTCAAAAATGACCAAACAACTAAAGTTTCCGGATACTACAATACTATCCGGACAACTCAAACAATCCGGAAAGCATAACTTTCCGGACAATCTAAATAATCCGGACAACACCACTTTCCGGACGACATAAACAATCCGGACGACACCCGGAAACCAAAGAAATTCGGACACCACCTGGTAACTAATATCATCCGGAAACCATGGAAAAGAGGAACTTACCAGGTAGTTGATTCGTCCGGACACCATTAGAACAACTTCCGGACACTATCAAAAGAGACTACCGGACACCACCATAATGTGTCCGGAAACCTCTGTCGGTTTACCCCAATTTTACCCAGATTCGACATAAATTACTACTAGACATGAAATCGACTATTCTACTCCGATAGAAACTATCTATTAGCAATTACCAACATAAAATGTAAAGGAAACATACCTCAATTCACTTCCAATGGATCAAAATGAAGCCTTAACCCTATTTCTTTATCTTCTTCTTCTTTTGGTCTCAAAACACACACACTGATTTTAATTTATGCTAATTGAAAATATCTGAAGCTTAAAGGGGTAATATCCAACTATATTTACCATCTAGACCTTGCACTATTCAATAAAGACCCAAACACCCCTAAACTTATAAATTTACCCAAACTTACCCTAAACATCAATTATAGAGTTACATAAATTTAACGGAACTAGAATTTCACTAACGAACTTACCCGGGGTATTACATGTTGTCATTATCTTCAGATGTCTTCAACCTTCCAAGTCTATATACCACAGAGGCTCTGTCAAAGGTGACAGAGGCTCTATGGCATTGTCCTCTAAAAGTCTTCTGCTGAATGGGTTACTCTTGGTGTCTTGGCAGAAGCTCTGTCGATGATCTATACTTAGCCTATTTTTCAATACTTTTTAAACATAGTAGTTGGAGCTAACAAATACAAATGCGCGCACACCACTAAAATGCAATTGCCTTTTGCGTATGAACCTCTCAACTATTCCTACAAGAAAATTAAATCCAAGTACTTTTCGAATGACTACTTTGACGGCTATAAGGTTGCAAAGCCCAAGGATTCCTCGAAAAAGGATGAGGCCCCAACACCTAAACCCAAAACTGAGACAGACGAGTTTAAACTCTATGTTCCTCCTCTTATTTTGGAATCGAAAATAGTCAAGTTAGAGGAGACACTCGAAAAGGAAATGACTGATTTCAAAAGGAAAAGCAAGAGCTTCTAACTAAACTTGAGAAACTCAAATCCTCCAAAACCGAATCTGTGTCAGGTGAGGAAAAGGAAATCCTTTGGAATGAAATCAATCGGCTCACATCAAAACTGTCCGCTTTGGCAACAAAAGTGATGCAGGAGCAAGTGAGTAAGTTTCAACTCCAAGAGAAACTTGATATACTCCAAAACGAAAAGATGATTTCACCCGAACCTTCCTCGGTATCCTCCGATACATCTTCATGTAAAGCCTTTATTGGAAAAACATCATTGCGAAAAGGAAAAGAGTCTCAAGCTGACTGTGTTTAAAAGAATCTTAACTCTGAATTTCAAAAGGTTTCCGCACTAGATTCTCCCAAAAACACAGACTCAAAGTGTTGCTCACCTCCCTCAACCAATCCTGGTCCATCTGTCCCTAATATAGATTTTTCAGCATATATGAATTCCGATGAAAGTTCAGATGAAGAGTTTATTATGTTTGAATTTGACAAACCTCTTCCAAATCACGCCGAATTTCTTTCCAAAGCACTAAATCATCCGGTCAAATTTCTTAAAGGCTAGTGTTCTTCGAAACTCAAGACCCCGGTTGTGAACAAAGTTTCTAAAAGCGATTCTCATTCTCAAAACCGTTCACAACCGCGGAAAAAGACCGGTTGATCAAATGATAGAAATCCTTCCTACTCAAACTCTGCTGACCATGTCGTTAATGATTTTTCAGATAAAAATGGTCAGGAAAAATAAGACAAACCAAAGTGTGTAGCTAAAGGATCTAACAAGAGCAAGTCGGGGTCAAAGTCATTTAATTTTGCTTTCAATTCTAGGAAAAAACATTAATGATTGTGGTTTTCATAATTTGAATAATTCTGTTGAACAAAGTATTAAATTTCTGTTAAGACTTTATTCTATACAGCAATTGCTTCAACTATCCCATGATTGTTTGTGTTGTTCTAATTGTCGATTGAATGATTTTGATGATAATCATTATGCATCTGATTGGTTTGGTTCTTAGCATGTTTTTAATTCAAAACCTAAACGTAAATCTCGCAAGCCCAAAAGGAAGCCCAATTCAAAATGGGTTCCACAGTCAGGTGTTAAACCTAACCCTCCAGGACCCATTTTCAAATGGGTACCTAAAATTCCTTAATCTCGTTTTTGCAGGACGGTCATGTATGGTACTTAGACTCGGGATGCTCCAAGCACATGACCGGAAGGAGGGAACTGCTCACAAACTTCACAGAGAAATACTGCGGAGACGTGAGGGTTGGGAACGATGACAAAGCGCCGATTATGGGTTACGGCGATATAGTTCAAGATAAGATCACAATCAAGAAGGTGTCATATGTCGTGGGATTGGGACACAACCTGTTCAGCATCGGACAGTTCTGCGACAAAGATCTTGAGGTCAACTTCAAAGCTAAAAGGTGTAGCGTCCGCACTGAAGACGGAAAAGAGTTACTTGTTGGAACATGGAAGACCAACCTCTACACCATCTACCTCTCCACCCTAAAGACCGATGATTCAGTCTTCCTCAAGTCGAAGGACAACTCTCAACAAGCATGGATATGGCATCGACGACTCTTGCACCTCAACTTCAAGAACATCAGCAAATTGGTGATAGGCGGACACGTTAAACGCATGCCCGAGCTCAAGTTCGAAAAAGACAGACTCTGCAGAGCATGCGAGATGGGCAAGATGAAGCGAGCTACTTAGAAGCTGAAGGCCGCTCTGAGTACATCCCGGTCCCTCGAACTCATCCATATGGATTTGTGTGGACCGATGTGCGTTCAGAGCATCAACAAGAAGAAATACGTTCTGGTGATGGTCGACGATTACTCGCGCTACACATGGGTGAAGTTCCTGCACTCCAAAGACGAAACCCCGAAACTCTTAATCACCCACCTGAAGACCATTTAACTGAATCTACGACAGCTAGTTCAGTCAATCCGGACGGACAACGGGACGGAATTCAAAAACCAAACGCTGAACGAATACCTGACATCCGTCGGTATTTCACACAACTTTTCTGCCGCAAGGACTCCTCAGCAAAACGGAGTGGTAGAACGGCGGAACCATACCCTTGTTGAAGCTGCTCGCACGATGCTGTCACAATCCAAACTGCCACTATTTCTTTGGGGTGAAGCTGTCGTAATTGCTTGCTACACTCAAAACCTCTCCATCATTAACTAGCGGTCCAACAAAACCCCGTACGAGATCATCAACAACCGTGTCCCGAATATCAAGTACTTTCACACATTCGGGTGCACGGGCTACGTCTTAAATGACAAGGATGACATCGGGAATTTCAGTCCAAAGGCAGATGAAGGAGTATTCATCGGATACTCAATGCATGCTAAGGCTTATCACGTTTACAAAAAATAGACCAAATCTATAATAACCAGGTATTTTATTTAATAATTTAACTTGTAGTATTTTAGTTAATTTAGATTTGAGAAATTTTATAAGTTTTTTTATTTTTAGTATTTTGTGGAGTTAGAAGTTAAGGGGTAAGTTATAATTTTAAAAGAGAAGTTTGTGGGTAAATCTTGACAAATAGGAAAAGTGTGGGGTTTTTTTGGTGAAAGTGGATATAATATCCACCTCCACCGCCACTCTCACCGTAAACACAAGGAGGTGTCACTTTTATCCACATACTACAACTTCTAAGTGTGTGTGTGTTTGATGATTCACGGCAACAAAGAGAGAGGAGAGAAAAGAGAGAAAATCAAGAAGAGGAAGTAGGAATTTGGTGTTTTGCAGCTGAGTTTAGGATCTACATCAAGAAACAAAAGGTATTAATCCATACAAATCCTTACTTTTATGCGTATTAGATTTAATATGAGTTTGAAGTCGGTTTTGATGATTTAAAGATGTTTTAGAAAATATGAGCATATGGTTAGGTTATGTTAATAGTCTTAAACATATCTGCATAATTTCAGTAACATGCATAGCTTAAAAGATTAGATTTCTGGGTTTAGATGAACACATTGGACTGAGACATTCAAGCAAGTCGCAACAGTGGGTTGCGACATGGTTGAATGTTATGATCTTCATGAATGTCACAACCTTGAGTTGCGACTTGCTCATGAAATCGCAATAGTCGGTTGTGACTTGCTCATGAAGTCGCAACAGTGAGTTGCGATTTGGTGCTATGTCGCAACAGTTGGTTGCGACTTGAGGAGGTTGTCGCAACAGTTGGTTGCGACATGAAAGGGAAGTCGCAGTAGTTGATTGCGACTTGGAACTGTGTCGCAATAGTTGATTACGACTTGGTGTAGAATATTGCGACATAGAGTAATTCCATAGTTGATTGCGACTTGAGTCGAGGATTTCAGAACTTAGAGATTTTAGTCTTAAAAAGAAATAGTTGTACTTATTTGATACAGATTCTGTGAAACTGAACTGAAGGATTTGGAGTGCTCGATAAATAGCTTGGGAGGATTTTGGGAATTTAGCGAAACAAGTGAGTTTTTACATAAAATGTTTTCAAATGGAATACATGTATGTGAATGAATGTAATATTGTGCATATGGTGTTTATATGAGTATTACATTGCATGGGTGCTAGTTGGCCGGGCTTTAGGACCGGTGAAAGTTGGCTGTACAGAGGGACAATGGTGTTGGTTGTATTTAGTACAACGGTGTATATTGATTAATTGGCTTGCTACCAATTAATATGGCCAAGAGAAAGAGAAAGAGACAGAGAAAGAGAAAGAGATGGAAAGATACATGATGCATGAGTCATAGTTGGTATTTTTATGTGAATTATGTGTATGATGTTGTGCAAATGTTTTCTTTAACTAACGGGGATTTCTCACTAGACCTCAAGGTCTAACCCTCATTTTTGTTTTAAAATATGTATTCCAGGTCATGGAGCAAATAAGGGGCAGTGATAGGATATATCATGTTTAGCTTTTTGGAAGATGAATGAATATGAAGATTCGAGATGTGTTTCGTATCTGTTATGTTGTTATGACATTTTATACTTTGCTATAAAAGTTAAAGTTTGTACTGAAAGACCTATCTTGTTAAGCTAAGGGACCATAAATGAAATATGATGTATTTTGTGGTGAAATTATGTTATGAAATATATGTTATTTGTATATTGGGAATCGGGTTGTTACAGATGCTATCAGAGCCCTAGTTTAAGAGATTTAGGTATTAGTACCTGTACCTAGACTTAAACTGCATGTGAAGTAGGATGTCCCTGTTATTATAGAACCTTGGGATGTTAAATATAAAAAGGTAGAAGGAACATCATATAAGGTAATTTCTGATTACACCTGGCCAGTGTAATTGTGATCTTACAGGTACTTGTTTGGACTGGAATACCTTGTTATATGGGGTATGTGTTTATGTGTATAATTAACATTGTTTGAATCAACAGAATGGCAAGTGGTACAAGACGAACAAATCGGGAAGGGGAAGGAAATCCGAATAGAACCAATCCAACTGTTGGAGGAAGGGGAAGAGGGGGAGATAGAGGCAGAGGCAGAACTGGGGGCAGGGTTTAGGGGCGCGGTACAGAGTTTGTTACGAGAGACGACCTAACAGCCGAAATGGGAAGATTACAGGCAAATATCCAGACTATGTTTAACCGGACTCATACTACGGAAACGGAAAGACCAGATCCTAACTTCGAAGACGAGATGCCTATCACACCTACTGTCACAGCAGTACCAAGAAGGTGTGACTATAAAATGTTTTTAAGCTGTAAACCACCAACTTATGGGGGGGATAGGGATCCAGTGAAGGTGATGCGGTGGCTGAAGGAAATCGAAGCTGTATTTAAAACCAACAAATGTGCGGAAGAGGATAAGGTGTTATACGGAACTGCAATGTTGAAGGAAGATGCTTTATATTGGTGGGAGGCCCTTATTGACTCTAAGGGATCTGATGTATACTCAACCTTTACTTGGGGTGAATTCTCAAGGGCATTCAAAGAACAGTTTTGTCCTCAAGCAACAGTCAGACAATTGGAGGAGGAATTCCTGAGCCTACAACAAGGAAATTTATCCGTCAGAGACTATACTGCCCGTTTCTTAGAGAAGTCGCGTTTTGGAGAGTATTATGTTGCCACAGAGAAAATGAAGATGGAAAGGTTCATATTCGGATTGAATTCAGAAATTCGAAAGTTAGTGACTGCAACCAGACCTGATACTTTCTCAGCAGCAGTGAATGCCGCAGAAAATGTGGAGCGGGATAATAAGAGGGATGCCGGTGATAAGAGTATGGGAAAGAGGAAATGGGAAGGACCTCAGTATGATCCAAAAAAGTCCAGGTTTCAAAGATCCGATAATCGCCCGCCTTTCCGACCAGCGGAAAGACCTTGCCCAAAGTGCCACCGTTTTCATCAAGGAAGCTGTCAAGTGGATCACAAAAACTGTTATAAGTGCGGAAAAGTCGGTCACATTGCTAAAATTGTCGAGTTGTTAGATTTTGTTACTCGTGCAATTCTCCTGATCATCTTCAGTCCGATTGTCCACTGGGGAGAATACAATCAGGGGGTACGTCAGTAAGACCGACGAGTGTTAGACCAGTAGTACCGAGGCTAGAACCAACAAGAACCAGGGGTCGTTCATTTCAGATGACAGCAAAGGAAGCTGACGAAAATCCGGACGTGGTTACAGGTACATTCCTAATAAATTCTACACGTGCTAAGGTGTTATTTGATTCTGGTGCAAACCGATCGTTTGTGTCTCCTTCATTTGCTGCTTATATGCATTTAAAGCCTAAAGTGTTAGATCATGCTTTAATGGTAGATACTGCAAATGATAATCAAGTGTCAGTTAAAGAAGTATTCGATAGCTGTATGATAGATATAGAAGGGTGCGGAGTATCGATTCAGTTATTTCAAATAGCCCTGGTCGAGTTTGATGTGGTAGTGGGAATGGATTGGTTAGCCAAAAATCAAGCTAACATAATTTGTGATAAGAAGTTAATAAATGTTGTGTTACTTGAGAAGGGGCCGGTAGTGATTTATGGTGATCGTAGAAATCATCAGTCTAGTCTTATATCTATGACAAAAGCCCGTAAGTGTGTTAATAAAGGTTGCCTGAGTTACTTAGCTTATGTGATAGATACTAAGCTAGAGAAGAGCAAGTGGGAAGATATTCCGATTGTTAGTGAATTTCCGGAAGTGTTCCCTGAAGACTTGAATAGTCTTCCTCCCATTAGACAAGTAGAGTTTGGTATACATCTGATTCCTGGAGCTGCTCCTGTTGCCCATGCACCATATCGTTTGGCACCTCCAGAGATGAAAGAGATGATGACTCAATTGCAGGATCTCTCAGATAAAGGCTTCATTAGACCTAGTTCTTCGCCGTGGGGAGCACCAGTTTTATTTGTGAAAAAGAAGGATGGTTCAATGAGAATGTGTATCGACTACCGGGAATTGAATAAGCGTACGATCAAGAACAAGTACCCGCTACCCAGAATTGATGACCTCTTCGATCAGTTAGTTGGAGCTTGCTATTTCTCCAAGATTGGCCTAAGATCCGGTTATCACCAGTTTAAGGTCAAAGAAGAAGACGTTCTGAAAACTGCTTTTCGCACAAGGTATGGTCATTATGAATTCTTAGTGATGCCGTTTGGTTTGACGAATGCTCCAGCTGCCTTTATGGATTTAATGAATCGGGTATGTAAGCCATATCTTGATAAATTCGTAATTGTATTTATCGATGATATACTTATCTATTCCCGATCCAAGGAAGAGCACGCTCAACATCTTCGTTTGGTTCTAGAACTATTGAAGCAAGAAAAGTTGTATGCTAAATTTTCAAAATGTGAATTCTGGCTACGGGAAGTTCAATTTCTGGGGCATGTAGTTTCCGAGAAAGGTATTCAAGTTGATCCAATGAAAGTAGAAGCGATTGAAAAGTGGGAACCGCCGAGAACGCCAACCGAAGTATGTAGTTTCCTGGGTTTAGCTGGTTACTATCGAAAGTTTATAAAAGACTTCTCTCGTATCGCGATGCCTTTGACAAAGCTGACTCGAAAGAATTTGAAGTTTGAATGGAAAGCAGAACAAGATGAAGCATTCCGAATATTGAAAGAGAAACTGTGCAGCGCACCGATTATATCGCTACCTGGGGGTTCTGAAGACTTTGTTGTTTATAGTGATGCTTCTAAACTGGGATTGGGATGTGTACTTATGCAGCGTGGGAAAGTTGTTGCTTATGTTTCTCATCAACTAAAAGATCATGAACGACAGTATCCAACACACGACATGGAGCTTGCAGCAGTTGTATTCGCGCTAAAGATTTGGAGGCATTATCTTTATGGTTCCAAGTGTCAAATTTATACTGATCATAAGAGTCTCCAACATCTTTTCGATCAGAAGGAACTAAATATGAGGCAAAGAAGATGGCTAGAACTGGTGAATGATTACGACTGTGAAATTCTTTATCACCCAGGAAAAGCAAATGTAGTGGCCGATGCGCTGAGTCGTCAAGAAAGAAGTGGAACAATAAAAGCTATATCACTACGAGCCGAACTCCTACCTAATATCTTTGATGAATTGCTGAAGTGTCAAATAGAAGCCTATCAGGAAGAACAGTTGAAATCAGAACGGTTAGTGGGGTTATCAGGATTACTAGTAAAGGATGATCGTGGGTTGTTGTGTTTGGGAAACAGAATTTGGGTGCCTCGTTTGGGTGGTTTACGTGACAGGGTACTTCAAGAAGCTCATCAGTATCGATTCTCTATACATCCAGGTATGAATAAGATGTATAGAGATCTGAAGCAATTTTATTGGTGGCCGGGAATTAAAAGAAGCATTGCTCAGTATGTGGAAAATTGTACTACTTGTAAGAAGGTAAAGATTGAACATCAAAAGCCGTTTGGTCAGTTACAACGATTGGAGATACCGATGTGGAAATGGGATCAGATTACTACAGATTTCATCACAAAGCTGCCAAGGACTTTAAAGGGATTTGATTCTATTTGGGTGATTGTAGATAGATTAACAAAGTCTGCTCACTTCTTACCGATAAAAGAAACTGATTCGATGGAACGCTTAGCCAAATTGTACATTGACGAAATAGTAACTCGACATGGAGTTCCAATCTCGATTATTTCAGATTGGGATAGTCGTTTTACTTCAAGGTTCTGGAGAAGTTTTCAAAAGGAGATGGGAACGCAGATAAAGTTAAGTACAGCTTATCATCCTCAAACTGACGGTCAGAGTGAACGAACGATTCAGAGATTAGAAGATATGCTCCGGGCTTGCATTGTTGACTTTGGGGGATTGTGGGATAAGCATTTACCGTTGGTCGAATTTGCCTACAACAACAGTTATCATTCCAGCATACAAGCGGCACCGTTTGAAGTTTTGTATGGTAGAAAATGTCGAACGCCTCTGTGTTGGAATGAAGTGGGAGAGAAACAGTTAGCAGGACCAGATATAGTACAGTTAACAGCGGATAAGGTTACTCAGATTCGGGAAAGATTGAAAGTGGCTCAAGATAGACATAAAAGTTATGCCGACCGACGCCGGAAACCGTTAGAGTTCCAAATTGGAGATTTTGTAATGTTAAAAGTCTCACCTTGGAAAGGAGTCATTCGATTTGAAAAGCAAGGTAAACTTAGCCCAAGATATATTGGACCGTTTGAAATTACCGAAAGAATTGGGGAAGTAGCTTACCGATTAGATTTACCACCAGAGTTAAGCAGAATTCACAACGCCTTTCATGTGTCGAATTTTCGAAAGTGTTTGGTTACACCAGATCAGGCGGTGTCTCTACCAGATATTCAAGTTGATGAAAAGATGAATTATGTGGAAGAACCTGAAGCGATTGTTGACCGAAAAGTCAAAGTTCTACGGAATAAGGAGATAAGACAAGTGAAAGTTCAGTGGCGACATCATAGGGGTCAGGATGCTACGTGGGAATCAGAGTCAGAAATGAGAGCCAAATACCCTCATCTGTTCACTTAACTGAATTCCGGGACGGAATTCTTTTAAGGGGGAGATGTTGTAATAACCAGGTATTTTATTTAATAACTTAACTTGTAGTATTTTAGTTAATTTGGATTTGAGAAATTTTATAAGTTTTTTTATTTTTAGTATTTTGTGGAGTTAGAAGTTAAGGGGTAAGTTATAATTTTAAAAGAGAAGTTTGAGGGTAAATCTTGACAAATAGGAAAAGTGTGGGGTTTATTTGGTGAAAGTGGATATAATATCCACCTCCACCACCACTCTCACCTTAGACACAAGGAGGTGTCACTTTTATCCACATACTACAACTTCTAAGTGTGTGTGTGTTTGATGATTCACGGCAACAAAGAGAGAGGAGAGAAAAGAGAGAAAATCAAGAAGAGGAAGTAGGAATTTGGTGTTTTGCAGCTGAGTTTAGGATCTACATCAAGAAACAAAAGGTATTAATCCATACAAATCCTTACTTTTATGTGTATTAGATTTGATATGAGTTTGAAGTGGGTTTTGATGATTTAAAGATGTTTTAGAAAATCTGAGCATATGGTTAGGTTATGTTAATAGTCTTAAACATATCTTCATAATTTCAGTAACATGCATAGCTTAAAAGATTAGATTTCTGGGTTTAGATGAACACAGTGGACTGAGACATTCAAGCAAGTCGCAACAGTAGGTTGCGACATGGTTGAATGTTATGATCTTCATGAATGTCGCAACCTTGAGTTGCGACTTGCTCATGAAATCGCAATAGTGGGTTGCGACTTGCTCATGAAGTCACAACAGTGAGTTGCGACTTGGTGCTATGTCGCAACAGTTGGTTGCGACTTGAGGAGGTTGTCGCAACAGTTGGTTGCGATATGAAGGGGAAGTCGCAGTAGTTGATTGCGACTTGGTACTGTGTCGCAGTAGTTGATTGCAACTTGGTGTAGAATATTGCGACATAGAGTAATTCAATAGTTGATTGCGACTTGAGTCGAGGATTTCAGAACTTAGAGATTTTAGTCTTAAAAAGAAATATTTGTACTTATTTGATACAGATTCTGTGAAACTGAACTGAAGGATTTGGAGTGCTCGATAAATAGCTTGGGAGGATTTTGGGAATTTAGCGAAACAAGTGAGTTTTTACTTAAAATGTTTTCAAATGGAATACATGTATGTGAATGAATGTAATATTGTGCATATGGTGTTTATATGAGTATTACATTGCATGGGTGCTAATTGGCCGGGCTTTAGGACCGGTGAAAGTTGGCTGTACAGAGGGACAGTGGTGTTGGCTGTATTTAGTACAGCGGTGTATATTGATTAATTGGCTTGCTACCAATTAATATGGACAAGAGAAAGAGAAAGAGAAAGAGATGGAAAGATACATGATGCATGAGTCATAGTTGGTATTATTATGTGAATTATGTGTATGATGTTGTGCAAATGTTTTCTTTAACTAACGGGGATTTCTCACTAGACCTCAAGGTCTAACCCTCATTTTTGTTTTAATATATGTATTCCAGGTCAGGGAGCAAATAAAGGACAGTGATAGGATATATCATGTTTAGCTTTTTGGAAGATGCATGAATATGAAGATTCGAGATGTGTTTCGTATCTGTTATGTTGTTATGACATTTTGTACTTTGCCATAAAAGTTAAAGTTTGTACTGAAAGACCTATCTTGTTAAGCTAAGGGACCATAAATGAAATATGATGTATTTTGTGGTGAAATTATGTTATGAAATATATGTTATTTGTATATTGGGAATCGGGTTGTTACAAAATCCATCATCGAAAGCATAAACGTGACTTTTGACGAAGCCGCAGATTTGGCTTCTAAAAAAATCAGTTCAGAACCCGCTATAACTGGCGTTTTAGCTTCCGAACACTCTCATTCAAGATCTACACAAACCCCAGTAAATCCAAATCATGCATCTACGTCAAAATCACATCTTTCTGATTTAGATTTACTTTTTGAGCACTTTTACGATGTACTCTTTAATATGCCTAATCCTCGTGTATATGTGCAAACTAGGAATGTAGTTGCTCAGCTCGAAAACTCGGCGAATCTCTCCGGTCCGCCGCCATCAACAAGCAGTCCAGTTCTATCTCTGGAATCCCTTCAATGTTCAACGGACACAACTACTAAAACGGATAATGCCTCGGAGGAACCTGTACCAGTTCCGGAGATCGCTCTTGAAGATTCGTTCTCAACAACTGTGACACCCGTCAAACCAAAACACTCAGGTTAGCAACTGAATAGTATAATACATGTCTTAACATGTAGAAATAACTCATTATGACTTGATTATGTTGGCTAAGGTTTTAGTTTACTAAGAATCCCGACAGTGTGATTAGAAAATCATGTTACCGCACGTAACCGTTTAAGCTGTCTTATAAAATGCCGATCGGAACAAGTAACATTTAATCATAACAATAATAATAATAAGAGGGGTAAATATATAGTTTATATACCCAAATATAAATTTTAAACTTTAAATAATCAAACAAAATAAATTCCAAGTAGAAAAATGAGGATTTAACTACCATTAATCAACCTTTTTATAAAAATTACATATTATATAAATATATACAATATTAATTAGCAAAAAAAATTAATAAGAAAAGGAGGCCCAAATTTCGGCCCCCATAATTAACCCAACACCCACTCATTATAACATTGCTTCTTCTCAAGAAAACCTCTCCATTTCCTACCCTCTCTGTAACGTCCCGAAAATTACAATAAATTTGAACTTTTAAAAATACCATTTTAGTTAAATAAACCCACAAGTGTTTAAATCCAAATAAACGCTTTATCAAAATTTCGTAAGTTAAACAACCAACCTAATAAAACAGCGGAAAATGTAATAGGTCTAAACATAATGTCTCAAAATAAATAATGATGAAAGTCTTCACAACGCGCCAGTGTGTACCGTCACGCCTTACTGCCACTCGTACCTGAAACAATAATTTGTGGGGAAAGGGTAAGCACGAAGCTTAGTGAATTCAAACACATACATAAGATAGCAATCATATAGACACTACCCCTATCAGCAGATAGACGTAAACAACCATTTCATGCTAGTCTAAGAACATATTCTAAACAAGCAAACTCATGCAAGAACACCTGTGTATGTACCCATCGGTCTCCCCGAATTCATACAACAACTGTGCACGTATCCCTCGGTCTCCCCGAGTTCATACAACACCCGTGTACGTATTCCTCGGTCTCCCCGAATCCTCGGTCTCCCCGAGTTTTATACAACACCAAAGGTCTTATACTAGACCCTAACACAATCTGATATTACCCACAACCAAATCAGCTAACACACACGAGCTACAGCAATGCACATATAATCTCTATCCTACGCAGTGAGTGAACTCACCTCGAAAAGCAAAGCAGAACTCCACGAACAGCAACAAGAACCCGCCAACTCCAACTCACTTCTTTCCGCCTAAAGAAGTGTTAAAAAAAAGTCAAAGTGAAGTCCCAACCCGAATTTACAACTACAAGTCTAAAAGTGCATTTTCCAGCTTTTGGTCCAAAACTGCAGGTCTGTTCGTGACCTGTTTAGCCCCCCTTAAACCCATCAAACAGAAATATAACTCCATATTTTGAAAGTCCCATGTCTTAGCTTTCCAGGGACATATCGCACGCGTTCATCCGAGGTCCCTACTATTTTATATGAAATTTACAAGACAGACTACCCAAACTGTGAATTCCGGACCAGTCTGTACTAATTGCCAATTTGGCCATAGCTAGAGGCCTTATTAATTTTTCTGCAAAACATACGAAA
Source organism: Saussurea involucrata (assembly GCA_033807775.1). Lineage (NCBI taxonomy): Eukaryota > Viridiplantae > Streptophyta > Magnoliopsida > Asterales > Asteraceae > Saussurea > Saussurea involucrata. Next base: position 117,605,774 of record CM066319.1, read on the forward strand.
CACAATAGACACAATTTGCAATACTTGTGCACTTGTTTCACCTCAATCCGAGCTTCCTAGAGATTTCTATGGATTTTACGAGACCGGGACAGATTAGACATTTTTCACATAAAATCATAACTTTGGTTTCTTGGTTTAGGGTTTCACATTTAGAAATAGTATTAGGGTTTAGGCATCTAATGCCCGAACTTAAACAAGCACCACCCACTGCCACCTCAGGGAGTGGTGGTCGGCGGCGACGTGGGGGCGGCAGCCACCACCGGCGGTGGTGGTGGTTCGCTATTTTAAAAAAATCTAACGAGGCAAAGAAAACGGGCCCACTAACCCATCTCGAGCCACCCACCCCCTACACCGTACCTAACCTCAACAAACCCGCCATCACAGCCATCGAACTGGTGGTGCACGTCGGCAGCACGCCGACGGCAGCCATGGCTGCGGCGGCGGTGGTGGTGGTTTCGTGGTGACTCGACGACGACGAACAAGAAAACAAGGAGAAAAGAGAAAAACCTTACCTCTCGATGCCGACACAGCAGCAAACACCACGAAATCCCCCCCCCCCCCTTCTCGTCTCAATCGCCGGCTCTCTCTCTCTCTCTCTCTCTCTCTCTCTCTCGCTACACTTCGTTCTCACTGGTAGGAAACAGCGGCGCCAGCGCCGACGGTTTTGGGGTGTGGTTCAGCGGTGACAGCAAGAAGGAAATACGACGTTTAGGGTTTTGGTGATTTGTTTCTTGCGAGCGACTCCAAAAATGAAAACGAGAGGGGAGGGGGTCGGTTCTTAAAGCCGATCCCCATGCAAACATTCACACATTTTCACACTTTTAGTCCCTGCATTTCCAAACCCTTGCAAACAGTTAAAGTTTTATCATATTAGCCCTTTTTCCACAATATTTCTTCATTTCCAGTCTTTCCCGTCAAATCCCGTTAATAAATTCGTTTAGAGAAAAATATTAAATAATTAAATAAATGCATACCGGGACACGGGCTTTACACTCTCTCTCTCTCTACATTCAAACTCTCATCACTCTCCTCCCTCTCTATTCCCTGGCCAAAATCAGCCCCAAAACCACACAAAAAAATTCAAACTTGAGGATCTTTGAAGGTAGACATCATCTCTAGTGTGAGTAAGTTCATCTCCCTTGTGTTCTCCTTCATCTCCTTCCTCTTTCTTGCAATTTCCCCTACTTTTCTTCAATGATTCTTGAGTTTCTGAAATATAGGACCTTCATGGACCTTTTAATGGTGGATTAATCACCAATGACATGATAAATGTCAAGCAAATGGTGATAATCCATGATCGATACAACTAGAACTCAAGAAAACGAAGTTTTGATTTCATGCATGTGGATTTTTGCTATAATCTGAGATGTGTGGGTTAATGCATGTGTTTATAAAAGTTAAAATATGATTTTGACCTAAAAATATATGATAAAATAATGGTAAATAAGTGTACAAATCAAAGAATCAATCATATGAGTGAAAATAAAGAACTAAAACACTCATTTTCCATGAATAAGCATTTTTAGTTTCAGGCAGATTACATGCATGAACTTCATCCGACCATATCTTGTATAAATACTTAGTTAAATGATATGTTTCTTCTTCTTCTGGAGCCTTGTTTATTGAGTTATCTTTCAAACCCAAGTGGTTTCATGTAAAAACACGGAGAATTGACCCTTCAACTACCCATATCAAGTTAAGAGTGCAAAGACAATCTGACAGAGTAAAATCTCTACTTTAATCAGTCATAACTCTCTTAATATTCCGCTAAAAATCTTGATTATTCTTCTGAAATATATTTTAATGGATTATCTTTCAAACAAAAGTGGTTTCACTCAAAAATATGAAGATTTGAGGTCTCAACCATTCAAACCAAGATGAGTGTGCAAGAAATCATAATCTGGCGTAGTAAAATCTCTACCTTAAAACAGTCATAACTCCCTCAAAATGTAACCAAAAATGATGATTATTTTTCTGGAAGATAGAACTTTGAGTTAAGTTTAAAACCCAATTTGAATCACTGAAAAATATTGAGATTTGACCCTCCAAATGGACGTGACAAAAAGAATGTGCAGACTGCCTTGATAGTTGTGACACTTAAACTTAATTGTAATGATTAAAATACCTAACCACCTCTAAAAATGGTGCTACTTATGTCAAAAATTCCCTAAGACATTAAATTAAAATATATAAAAATTTGGTTAAATAAATAATCCGAGAAAATACTTAATTATGACCATAAGTGAACCTAAATTTCTGCCATCAAAAAAGTAAAAACTATAGTTCAAGAAAAAGAGATTTTTAGGAATATTAAAGAATAAAAGGCATATAAGTTATAGATTTTGATAAAACCCCAAAAAAAAACAATATATACATGTATATGAATGTATGAATGATACCCAAATAAATAAGAGATTTATAAGAATTCGAACTTGGGATAAAACACAAGGTACATAAGAAATACAAATATATATGTATAAGTAATGAAAGTATTCGTCATAAAGAAATTATAAAACATGGTACAAGGGATTAAATACTATATATAACATATAAATTTAATTATGTAACAATAAAATTCTACAAACCTTTTAAAACCAATAATTTACTTGAGATTAACAACGCGAAATAATACTTAAACCTAGTAACTAACACTACGGCATTTTATAAGATAAGATTAGCTAAGCAATACTTTAGCCCTAAGAGTTAGCCCCAAAACTGATAATGTGTTTCACTTCCATAGGAAGGACCTAGAACCGGGCAATTGTGCAACCATGCGACAACTCTTGAAACCCTTGTTGAACATTGTGAGTATTCACAGCCCCATTTTACTCTTTTGTTACAATTTGGGGGAAAAGCATGATATGGAATTGCAAACTGATTGAATTATGCTATGAATTGTTGAACTTTAAATTTAACTGTTTGTGCACTAAGGTATGTATAGTTTCTGATGTGCTTGAGTTTTAAATGAAAAAGTCCCCAATAGTTAGACACTACCTATTAACTCATTACGAGCCGATGGTATTAGTGGGTAGCGCTATTTGGATTAACAACCCCACTTTTAGCTGACGAGCCAGAAGTGCACTTTACCAGTAACAACAATGGTCTTACACATGTGGAATTATTTCACCGCTAAGGTAGGACGTGAATAATATAAGGGGCGTTGGTTTTTCGGAAGGTTTGGTAGTGGCTCAATGTTATGGCATCATAGTATACTTTATACCTCGTGCAAATACTCGAACAACCGATTACTTAAACTTCGTGTGAACAAACGTTTCACAAAAATGCGAGTACAAATTTACTTTTAGTGCATACGAAAACCGGTGAACTGACCAACTCTTTGTAGTTGACCCTTTTTCTTTTTATCATGCTTTTCAGATACTAATAAGTAAGTGAAGGCAATTAGGGTGGATATTGTGTGATGACATCAATATCAAGAAACTTAAACTTCTATTGTTAATTTTTGTATCTGTCATTTTTGGGAACATTTTGCTTATGACTTTGTATTGCAGTATCTTGTACTACTTTATTAAATGTTGTGGTTGGTGTTGTCTGTTACCTTTTGAATGAAACCCTACGCTGTTATACCTCGTGTTTCCGCTTTAGCAGGGTGTGACAGATTTGGTATCAGAGCCTAAGGTTATAGAGAATGCCGGTTTTCTTATGGAAACCACAAACTATAACCCAAAAGTTAAAAAAAAAAATTCAAAACGGTTTTCGAAATGATTTTCAAAATTTGAAGCATATTACTAATATAACTAAGTTGAGTGTCACATTATTATACCTCAATTAAACAAAGCTTGATCACCTATGTTTAATTTAGGTATGTATAATGGGGGACTTGGATTGGTTATATTGGAAGTATGCTTAAAATAAATTTTCTACTTAAACATGGAAAGCATGATTTTTGTATGTGCATGCATAAACAGTGCATATCTTAGGCACTTACAATAGCACACTTAGTAACTAAGTCTGCTATTATCGCAACTCACTATGTCATCCTCGTCCACTACCGTTGAGCACTCTGCCGACGCCTCTGGCTATGTTACTAGTCGACCTAGGAGAGACCCATCGACTGTTGAGGAGAAAGACCCATATGAGAGTAGTGACGAAGCAACCGGTAAAACCCCCACCAGATTCCCTACATCGGTGTTACCTTCCCCTGCACCTCAACCAGCACCACGAGGACCGAGGATTAGGGTTACCGCCAGGAAGAGTGTTCCCCTACCCAGGAGGGTGACTTTTGCGGGACCACCGAGGACTGAGGATGAGACATCCCGACAGCGAGCACAGCGAGCACAGAGAGCTAGACATCACTCCTTAGGCAGTGACCGGGATTCCAGTAAGACACGATCCGGGCATGACCCTCGGAGAGGGCAGATGGGTCTAGGGCATGGAACGAGAGTTGCACACTCACCGATCTAGGCTGGATCATCAGCATTACGTCCTGGGTAATCTGACGGAGATTTTGGACTCACACAACCGACACATGACTAGAGCTATGGAGGCCGCTATCACTGCTAGGAGGGTTTCCAGGATGCTATACCTGTGTTTGCTGATGATGGCGCTCGTGATGATGCTGTTAGGACTGTTTTACTGGAGGATGATGCATTAGGGATAGTTGTGAAGAAATGGTTCCAATAAAGTGGCGTTAGTGAAAGAACTTTTGACTACTTTTGATGATTAAACTTGGTTGTTTATTGAACATGTGTTTGTTTGAACCAAGTGTTTTGAAATGCATGATTATGAAGTTACTGTATGTTGCTATATTTATGTGCCCGAATGATTAGTTGTAGACATACCATATGATATTCATAACCTAGTTGAGTAGAACTTGTATCAAAAATATGAAAAAATTCCTCTTTAAAACTATGCCTTAGAACTATGCCTCCAAGAAGAGAAAACCCCGAGGTCGCGCGACTTATGTCAGAGCAACTCATCGCGGCACTTCCGAACATCGTTAGTCAAGTGGCAGCGGTCCTGAACGCTAATCAGGGAAACAACTCAGGAGCAACTGGAAACAGGGAATGCACGTACAAAGCTTTTAGGGCCTGCAACCCTAAGGAACTCCATGGAACTGAAGGAGCTGTTGGATTACCGACATGGATTGAGGGTATGGAGTTCGTTCTCCACATCAGCAAGTGCACCGAAGGGAACAAGGTAGAGTTTGTTGCCTGTCTGCTGCAAGGCCGATCATTAACCTTTTGGAATAGACAGGTGCAAACCCGGGGACGGGAAGCTGCTTACAACCTTACGTGGGAAGAGTTCAAAAAGCTACTCAAGGGAGAGTATTGCCCAAGAAGTGAAATCCAGAAGTTGGAAGCGGAGCTATGGAATCATGAAATGGTGGGAAGGAACATAGACGCCTACACCGCCCGTTTCCATGAGCTAGCAAAGTTAGTGCCACATCTAGTAACGCCCGAGAAGAACCAAATCGACAGATACATCTGGGGTTTAGCTCCTGAAATTCGTGGAAATGTTACCTCGGCAGAACCAACAACACTCTAAGATGTGGTGAACCTAGCAACTAAGCTCACCAACAATGCCATCCGGTCAGGAACGTTCACGAGTGACAATGCCAAAGGTAATAGGAAGATGGAGGAACCCTCGAAAAAAAAATCTGGCGGGAGGTTTGGTAAGAACCAGAAGGTGATGGGAAACTATGGGGTCCAGACCCAGATGGTGGAGAAAGGCAAGGGAACCTACCCTAAGTGTGATAAGTGCAACAACCGCCACGGTGGGAAATGGAGGCCATTTCGCCAAGGATTGCAGAAGTGGAGGAGGACGAACATGTCACGAGTGCGGAAGCCCAGACCATCTTCAGAACACATGCCCGAAACTGAACTGAGGACCAAACATTAATCAATCACGGCCAACTAATCAAGGGAACTAAGGAGGCCATGCTCGAGGCCGAGTATTTGAGATTGGGGCAGATGAAGCAAGGCAAAACCCGAACGTGGTCACAGGTACGTTCCTCCTAAATAATCATTATGCATCAGTACTATTTGATTCTGGAGAGGATAGAAGCTTTGTATCACTAGAGTTTAGGCCAAAAATTAATTTGAAACCTCAAAAGTTGAAAAAGGTCTACGTTATTGAATTTGCCAATGGGCAGGAAGTTAAGGTCAGGGACGTAATTACGGATTGTACCTTAAACTTAGCTAATAAGAACTTTAGTATAGACCTTATTCCAATTGAGCTAGGAAGCTTTGACATAGTCGTGGGCATGAATTGGCTATCCAAAAACCGAGCTGAAATATGCTGTTTCGAAAAGATCATCCGAATTCCGATGCCAGAGGATGAAACACTAGTCGTGCACGGAGAGAAGTCCGAAGAGAATTTTAAGATAGTTGTCACACCCCGCTAAAGCGGAAACACGAGGTATAACAGCGTAGGGTTTCATTCAAAAGGTAACAGACAACACCAACCACAACATTCAATACAATAGTTCAAAATATTACATTACAACGTCTTGAGCAAATTGTTTCAAAACGAAGACGCCGGATACAAAAAAATTAACAGAAGAAGTTTTAATGTTCTTGATGGCGATGTCATCACACAATATGCACCCTACATGCTTTCACTTACTTATTAGCACCTGAAAAGCATATTAAAAAAAAGGTCAACTACAAAGAGTTGGTGAGTTCACAGGTGTTAGATTAAATTAGCCCCCGATTTATTAAAATGTTTTATAAAGAAATTATTGTATGGGCTTTATAATTAGATTTATGTTATCTTTGTAATTAGCCTTATGGGCTTAAGCCTTTTGTGTAAATGGGCCCTATATAAAGGTGTCCATAGGCTTATTTTAGGTTAAGTGAGAAATCTGGAGAGTTCACATTTTACACACACAGACTAGTTTCTTATGAGAGTCGATTTCACGTTTAGTGTGGTGTTCTTCCAATTTTCCCCTCCATACCTTGAATCAATGAATATGAGATATGATTTCTATGAGTTTTGTTCTTCATGTTCATCTTATCTCTACTTTCTGTATGGACTTTAATCTTCTATTGTTTGTCTGTCATAAAAATGGGATCAACAATTGGTATCAGAGCTGGATTGAAGAAACTCTTCTTCAATCGGTCATCTATAGCAACAATAGAAGTATTCAATGATTTATTTGTTGTTTTGGTGCTTAGATTGATTCAATCACATGAGCCTAAACACAAATATAATTTGTAATGTTTATTTTCTGTCTTGTGCTTATTTGGAATCCATTTTTGCTTTGAATCAAATCTGGATAAGTTTTGACAGAAAATTAGTGTTTCTCTTCACAAAATCTGATTCTGCACATCACATGTTTGATGAAATGCCTAAGTGAATATTTGATTCTGTTTGGATCAAATCTGATCAGATTTAATACATGTGTATGTTTTGATTCTTTCTCATTCATTGGTCTTATTTGATAAGCACTAAGTAGATGGTTGATCTATGATCTCATCCTTGTGTGTGCTTAAGTCCATAGCATTTTTTTTGGCATCTTGGTAGTAAGGTTGTTGATCTTTGATCTGACCTTTATTTAAATCCAAGATTGGACTCTCTTTTACTCAAATTTTGTTTGTCTTCCGCTGCTCATAATCATTTAAATGAAAAGCAAAATCATTTGGGTCTTGGAAATTGTTTGAGAAAGGTTTGATGTTGTGTTAATAGTAAAAAGTCAGATCTGGAACTATTTTTGGATCTTCGATTGATTAAACTTAACCTTTTGAAGTGATCAATCAGAAAGTTATGTTTCGGCAATCTTTGTTCTAAGAAGATATACGGAGATCGACTTATTGTTCTACATCAAATTCGATTGGAATTTGGATCTGTTCGTTGTCAGAAATATTTTTGGGACAAGTTTGATATGAATAGGAGTTTACTGTTGTTGTGTTAATCGATCCAGAAACCTTGCTGCTGTGTTGTAAATTAAAACAACAAGTTGCTGTCATAGAAGTTTTTACTTCTGTTTGTAGCTGTCAAACATGAAAATAGTTGTTGTTTGCTGAAAATAGTTGCTGTTTGCTGAAAATAGCTGCTGTTTGTTGCTGTCAAACATGAAAATAGCTGCTGTTTGTTGAAAATAGCTGCTGTTTGTTGCTGTCAAACATGAAAATTGCTGTTGTTTGCTGAAAATAGTTGTTGTTTGTTGCTGTCAAAGCTGAAATAGCTGCTGTTTGCTGAAAAAAAGTTGAAGTTTGTGGCTGAAAAAGCTGAAAATAGTTGTTGTTTGGTGTTACAAGCTGTACAAATCTGGTGCTAAACAGAAGGATATTTAGGTGTCTTATTGCTGTCCAGATTTAGTGATCGAACAGATGACAGAAGTTGTTGTCCAACAGAAGCTCATGCAACAACAAAGAACATGAGATAGGTGCAGAAGTTCGATCATACAGCTGCTGTGTAGGAGAAGATTCCGATTCGAAGTGCAGCATGTAAATTAGGAAAAGAAGATCAAAAGTGTGCAATACTTTGATCTTAACTTAAAGCTGCAGTTGTTCGTGTTTAGCAGCAGATTTTAATTAGGTGCCGCTATGTTCCTATTTCACAGAAGCAGAACCAGAGCTCAGCTTATTCAGAAACTTGTGCAGATCCTGTGCATAGGTACAGAAGATCAAAACAACAAAACTTGATTGACTGTCCAGATGGTATTATGTCCAGATTAAGCGGATGTCAAGAACTCACAGAGCCTTTGCTAGTCCAGAAATTGGCAGAAGTTATACAGATGTGACTCTGTGATAAATTCAGAAGCTGCAACAAGTTAAGAGGTTGATGCAGAGCCTATTCAAATAAGTTCTGGTCTTTGACAGAAGCGTGCATAGATTTCCCAAGCTCATAAGAAGTAAAAGGTTGCACATAGATCGGTTCAATGTCTTCAGAACCTCTGTGTGACTATCCAGATTCTCTGCGATTAAAAGGATGCATTTTTGTACAGAGGCATAGGATATAAGAGGCTGCAATTCAGAAGTGAACTGTGCAAAAGAAGATCATAAAAGCTGTCTGTAGACCTGCAAACAGTCCAGAAGTAGATGTGTGTTGAGATATTCGCAGAAGTTGTGTTCAAAGAGCTTGAGAAAGGCAGATCACAGAACCTCTATGAGGCTGTACAGAGCCTCTGTGATGATGTGTAGAGTCTCTGTGCACACGTAGAAGCTTATCCAAATCAGTCGTGGGTCATCATGTAGAAGCAGTCCAGAAGTGCTCAAGGCTGTGCAGAGAGTATAAAGAGGTTGCTGTGTAAACAGATTAAAGTTGTCTTTGCCCGAGGCTGTTATGAAATGTTAATCCAGAGCTTATTCAAGGCTTTCAAAGTTTAATTAAATGTTCAGATAACATGCAGATCACAGAAGTCTAATCTGCTCTGTGATTCCAGAAGTTCGACTGTCCAGAAGTGCTTGTTATGACAAAATATGCAGAATACGAGAAAGGCTATCTAGAAGACCACAGAGGCTGCTGTCCAGGAGCAGAAACAAATTTTAAGTGTGGTGCTTCTAGTTCATGTTGTGCAGAACTTCAGAGATCTCACACAAAGCTTCTGTGAATGAGCACAGAGCCTCTGTGGCTACTGCAAGGAGCCTCTGTAGGCTATCCAGAAGCTGACATTCAGAAGTGATGTCCACAATTAAGCACCAGTTCGAAATATCTGCTATTGTCAATCGATTAATCCGTTGCTGTTTGAGCTTATTGAGCACAGAACTCGGTTCAAAGAAGCAACAGTTACAGAGGAAGAAGCTTAGGCTGCTGTGCAGAGCTCTTATTCACAGAGCCTCTGAGGCAGTTCACAGAGCCTCTGAGGCAAACCACAGAGCCTCTGCGGGTATCCAGAAGCAGAAGTCATCCAAACTGATGATTAAGCCGCTGCCATTAAGCTACTAAGCTATTGTTGATGCTGTAAGCTGTCAAATGCTTAATTGGTACAAAACTATTATGCAAGAAGTGAACATAAGCTCTGTAAGGCTATCCAGAGCCTCTGTAGGTTGTTAAGATGTGGCTGTCCAGATTAAGCCACTGCTGGACAGAGCTTAATTACGCTTAATTCATACACAGGTGATACATATAACCTCTATGCATGTTTAGAAGCTCAAAAGGTGTCACAGAGGATATCCAGAGGGACGTATAGAGGCTCTGTAAGTTATAATCCAAAGGTATGCACACGACATATGCACAGAGCCTCTGTTAGCCGAACAGAAGCATACACCTCTGTGGACCAAAATCTCCGTTTTAAGAGAAAATACCAGGGTGGAACAGAGGTTGACCAGAGCATGTACATCAGAGGTTGCTGGTCCAGAGGTCACGACAAGCCAAAAGGCCTTAGCCTGAAATTTTTGGATTTTCTGACAGCTTTGCGCTGTTTCAGAAACACGCGTACAACTTTTCACTCGGTGCTCCGATTCGCATGAGTCCAGATGCGTTGAATTCCTAAGACACAGATGATACTTTTTCATGTTTTGAGTTTGGTCTGGATCAGTGTGCTTAATGGTCAGAATCTGTGTCAAAGTCAATGGACTCTTGCTGGACCAAAAGCATTGCATTTCACTCGTGCTCTTTCCGCTTTCAAGAACGGTGTTCTCTCGACGGTTCTTCACGGTTTCATGCTGCTATTGTGACATATTGATTGTCACTCACTCCTCTGTTATTCATGTTTAAAGCTCAGTGCTGAATGCTTACTCAACGGGATCTTTTAGAGTCAAATTTTCTGTTTTATGACCGTTCTGCGCAGCTGAGGGAAAACTTACACAACTCACTCGTTTTTCATCCAAAATGGATGAATCATAGCTCGTTGGAATGCTAAGAGGATGGAGTTCATTATACATGCTTTATGTTTTCTTTAAATCAGTCTCCATGATGGTCAAAAACAGTGGTGAAGTTGAGACATGAAAGCTGGACAGAAAGTGTTAATTATCTCGGTTTTTCAAGTAGATGAGCCTACATTTGAGGGGGAGCTCGTGATGCTTTTGTTAGATCTGAAGTTTTGTCAATAAACCAAGTGTTGAAGTTCTGATAAGAAGACTCAGATGTTCTGAGTAGAAGAGTCAGAGATTTGAGAAGAAGAGTCAGAGTTCTGAGAGAAAGAGTCAGAAGCTCTGAGAAGCGTTATCAGAAGAATGTTCAGAAGTTCTGAACTACCTGTTCAGAACTTATGACTACATACTTTACTTAGTATTTAGTAAACTAATTAGGACACGTGTTATGTTCTTATTAGTCTTTCATATTTGTACTGTAGCTTTAACATGTCCGTTGCAGTATAAATAGAGTGGTTAGCATTACGTTGCTAATTGATTGATTGATTGATTTTCCCGTATATCTTTGTATTTATTCTTTGTAATCTTTGAGATTCTATCTCTCTTAGATTTGTAATTCTGTTCATCATTGAATACAATTGGGCTTGATCATACAACTTCTCAATTACTGCTTTCTATATTGATTGTAAGATTAGATCCTGTACTTTCAATTGGTATCAGAGCCAATCAACAAACAAATTCGTTCAAGATTGTTATCGCGAAGATCGATTGATCAATTTCTTGAAGATTTCTTGATTCATTCAAAATTCGATTCCGCTGCTAGGGCTAGTTCTTGAATTCTTGGCAATTCTTGAATTACCTGTTACATTTCGATCAAGAAACTCGAATTTGTCTTTCTGTTGAATTTTCTTACAATCATGTCTTCTAAAGAATAACTAGCCATGGGATCTGAAACCAAACCGCCTGTTCTTATACCAGAAGAGTATCAGCAATGGAAAATTCGTATGATCCAATTCCTAGACAATATTGATGAAAATCTAATGGTCTCTATTCGAGAAGGTCCAATTGAAGTGTACATCGATGTTGCTGCAACCCCTGCTACAGAGACAACTCCAGAAATTCCAGCGACCAGGGTGAAAAAGAGTTATTCCCAAATACACAGCTGAACAGAAGAATAGGCATGCTATTGACAAAAGAGCAATTACTTTGATGACTTTGGTTGTCCCAAATGAGGTTCTTAACAGGATTGACAGTGGATCATCAGCTAAAGAAATGTGGGACGAATTGGAAAGGCAGATGCTAGGAACTGTGAGATCTATTCAGGCAAAGTTAAATCAAAGCATAAATGCTTATGAAAGGTTCAAAGCAAAAGAGTCAGAAAGTTTAACACAGACATACAGTAAATTTTGCACTATTCTAAATGACTTGAGAAGAAATGGACTGAAGAAAACGAAGTCAGAAATAAATTACAAATTTCTGAACAGTCTAAATTCAGAATGGTCATCATTTGCCATAAGTCTGCAAATGAACAAGGATATGTGTGAAGAAGACTTAAATGATCTATTCTGTGTTCTTAATCAACATGAAGACTCTGTCAAGTTAGTTGTGGAAGAGAAGAAAAATGTTGCTGATCAGTTAGCGTTCTTATCAAAATCCAAAGCAATCAAAGTACCCAAAAAGACTGCATATCTATCAGAGATACCTAATCTGGAAGAATCTGACAAGGAAGAAGGATCAGAAGATGATGAAGATATCAAGATAATGGCTGAGAAACTAGCTTTGTTGACAAATACTTTCAATAAAAGGTATGGGAAGGGTAGATTTCAAGGAAATTATAAAAGAGTTGGGAGTTCAGATTATAAGAAGAAAGAAGACAGAGAAGAAAATAAGTTTGAAAAGAGAGTAGAGAGAAGTGAAGAAAACAATGAAGAGAAGGATGAAAGAAAAGAAAAGAATCTGTGTTTCAAGTGTGGAAAATCTGGCCACTATGCTAAGGATTGCAGAGTTAAAATTGTGAAAGACTATGAGTACTACACCAAGAAGGCTCAGCTTGCAAAGAAGAGAGATGATAAAATTGCTTTATTGGCTGAACAGGAGAATTGGTTGTACTACACTTCTGATGAAGATGATCATATCAACTTTCCACAGATGCAAAGCTATATGGCAAAAATGAGGAATGAGGATGATTCTGATTATGAAGATGCTGATTCTGAGTCATCTGCTGAGGTACATTCTTCACTTGAAATAGAGTTAATGACACAGATTGGTGAAATGAAAACTGAATTTGCTAATCAAAGAAAACAGATAAAAGGAGAAAGAAATTTGGTTAACAAATTCAGAATTGAAAAAGAAGTAATAAAAGAACAATATGAAGAATCTGAGGCTGAGAAACAAAAAGTTAAAGATGAAAATTCTGAATTGTTGAAAAAGCTTTCTGAACTAAAAGTTGAGTTTTCAAAAATAAAGGATGAAAAAGGTGATTTACAAATAAAATTTGATATGTTATTTGAAGAAAGAAAGAATTTATACACCAAAATCAAAGAATTGGAAGATTTGAATTTGAAAAGGGGTCAGACTCAGCAAACATTAAATATTTTATTAAGCAATGTTAAAGATACAATATTTTACAACCCAAAGAAGGGATTGGGATTGGAAGAAAATGTCACTTTAAAAAGAGCTTCAATCAACTTGTATGAAAAACTTCAAGTTTATAAGCCAAAAATCCCAGAAATTGTTGAAGTTTTTATAAGACCTGCTAGTTCTATAACAAGTTCTGACAATTTGCAAAGACCAAACTCTAAAAAGTCAGATGAGAAAATTTCTGAGTCTAAAACAGAAAAGTCAGTTGTTTCAGAAGAAAAGGTTAAGAAAGAAGTTTCTAAACCAGCAGATGAGAAGCCAAAATACAATGATATTAAATTCAAGTATGATTCTTTAAATGTCAGCTACAAAAATAAACAACCAAGTTTTTCATATCATGACATTGAGAGCATATTTGACACAAGTAAAAATTCTGAAACAGTCAATCAGAAGTCTGAAACTTCTAGTCAGGATTCTGAACTTTGTAGTCAGAACTCTGAGTCTAAAGATCAGACATCTGAGTCTGTAAATCAGAACTCTGAATCAAATAGTCAGAAGTCTGATTCAACTGGATTTTCTGAAATAAAGTCAGATGAATTTTTACAACTTGAAAAGAGATTTAATCTTGCGAGTCAAGAACTTGAAGACTTAAGGAAAGCTTATGATGAACTTGAAAATGATTTCTGTGAGGTGGATATTAAACTTGAAGAAGCTTTGAAAGAAAAGAATATTTTTATTCAGAAAATAACAGAGCTTGAAAAACTGAAGACTGAGTATGATCTTTTTAAAATTAATGCTCCAAGAGAAAATGATAAATTCTTTAATAAATCAAGTACATGTGAAAAAGGTGAATCATCTAATTCTTCTAACAAAAAGGACTTGAATTTTTCAGAAAAAGAAGAAAGCAAAAGGAAAGATGATCTTGCAAAGTTGAATGATCTGAAAAGGGATCTTGAGAAGCTTAGAATGAAATCTACTTCTGAACTCAAAGCTAGAAATTCTTGTAATAAGGGCAATTGTACTCTGAACAGTATCAATAAAAATGAAATGATCTATGTTTCAGATTTATTGTCACTTGCAAAGAAAAATCTTGTTTGTGTTAGATGTAAAAATGATTCATTCCAATATTCTCATAAATGTCAAGTCAAAATAACTTCTGTTTCATACATAAGAAAAGATATTCAGAATTCAGAAAAGAAAACTGTTTCTACTCATCAGAATACAGAAAAGAAGAAATCTTTTGTTCCTCAGAGTGAGAAGAAAGAAAAGATAAAAGAAAAGAAAGTTGAAAATGTTGCAAAATCAAAAGATACAATTTTCAAAAAGAAAGTGAATAAGTTTGTAAGCAGAAAATGTTCTGACTTCATAAAAGTTCAAGGAAAGTGGTGTTTGAAGAAAGATTTTGAGTGGAAAGTAAAAGGTACTAATGTTAACTCCAATGACAAAACTAACAAAGATGGACCCATTCTAAAATGGGTACCTAAAACTAACTGATCCTTTTGCAGGACTGCCATGTGTGGTTTTTAGATTCAGGAGCTTCAAGACACATGACAGGTCAGAAGTCTTTTCTATCAAACTTCACAGAAAAGGCTGGAGGAGCAGTAAACTTTGGAAATAACAGCAAAGGACAAGTCAAAGGTTATGGAGATTTAACTAAAGGGGATCTGACTATCCAAAAGGTTTTCTATGTTGAAGGATTACAGCATAATCTTTTCAGCATAAGTCAATTTTTAGACAGTCTTTGTCAAATCAAGTTTCAAATAACAGGTTGCATGATTTTAACTGAAAATGATGTTAAAGTCTTCTGGGCCAGAAGACATATGGACTTATTTGTAGTTAATTTTTTAAAATTGAAAATATTAAATACAGTTTGTCTTTTATCAAAATCAACTGCAAATGAATGTTGGCTTTGGCACAGAAGATGTTCTCATCTAAATTTCAAAGATCTTAATAATCTCGTTGCAAAACATCTGGTTAAAGGCTTACCAAAGCTTAAATTTGAAAAAGAATCATTATGCTCAGCTTGTGAAATGGGCAAGATGAAAAAGAGTTCTCACAAATTAAAAATGGACTCATCTTGCAAAGCACCATTAGAAATGATTCATACTGATCTTTGTGGTCCAATTTCAGTTCAATCTATGGGAGGAAAGAAATATATGCTTGTGATTGTTGATGAATTCTCCAGATACACATGGGTTGAGTTCCTAAGAGCTAAGTCAGAAGCTGCTACTACATTGATAAATTTTATCAAAAGGATTCAAGTTCTCTTACAACTTCCAGTTCAGAAAATCAGAAGTGATAATGGAACAGAGTTCAGAAATGAGACTCTTCAGAATTTTTTAGAAAGTTTTGGGATTTCTCACAATTTTTCTGCTGTCAGAACTCCTCAACAAAATGGTGTTGTTGAAAGGAAAAATAGAACTCTAGTTGAAGCTGCGAGAACAATGCTGGCTTATGCAAATCTTCCTACTTTTCTATGGGCTGAAGCAATTGCAACTGCTTGTTTTACACAGAATAGAACTTTTATCAATAAGAGATTAAATAAGACTGCTTATGAACTGATAAATAAAAGAAAACCATTAATCAAATTATTTCATGTTTTTGGTTGCAGGTGCTATGTTCTTAGAGACAGAGAAAATCTTGCCAAATTCGAGAAAAAGGCAGATGAAGGATACTTTGTGGGTTATTCTTTAACTTCCAAAGCATTCAGAATCTACAATAGAAGAACCAAGAGGATGATGGAGAGCATAAATGTAACTTTTGATGAAGCCAGAATGCGGACTTCTGAACAAGACAGTTCAGAACTCATGCTGAACAAGACAAAAATGACTTCTGATACAAATTCTAATCCTATTTGTTCAGAACTCAATTTACTGTTTAAGGATGCTTTTAGTGAACTAATTTCTGATTCTTATGCAGAATATGAAAACCCAAAGATGGTCAAAGAGATGAAAAATAAGACTCCAGAAATAGTTCAATCAACTGTAATTTCTGACAAAGGTCCATCAGAGGAATGTCCAAATCTAATAAATACAAGTGGTGAAAATTCTGAACCTTGTAATCAGAATTCTGATTCTTGTACTCAGAATTCTGATTCTTGTACTCAGAACTCTGAACAAGTCACTCAGAATTCTGACTTCATTAATCAGAACCCAAACTTGGATATAACTCCTATTCATACATCAGAACAAGGGGACAGTTCAGAATTACAAGCAATCATTGATGAGAATGATGCAAACAACAATTATTCAGAGATTGATGTACTCCCTAGTGCAAATAAATGGACTAAAAATCATCCTATTCATCAAGTAATAGGTGATCCATCAGCAGGAGTAAAAACCAGATCAGCTACAGCAAATGAAGCAATGTTTACTGGTTTCTTAAGTGTGATTGAACCAAAGAAAGCTAATGAAGCCCTAGAGGATCCAGACTGGATTTCAGCAATGCAAGAGGAATTGATTCAATTTGAAAGAAATAAAGTTTGGAGACTCATTCCAAAGCCTGAAGGTAAATCTATTATTGGAACTAAATGGGTGTTCATAAACAAAAAGGATGAATCAGGTGTTGTCATCAGAAACAAGGCAAGATTGGTTGCTAAGGGATACTGTCAACAAGAGGGAATTGATTATGATGAGACATTTGCACCAGTGGCAAGAATAGAGGCAATCAGAATATTTTTGGCCTATGCTGCACATAAAAACTTCAAGGTGTATCAAATGGATGTCAAATCAGCCTTTCTAAATGGCAAACTTAATGAAGAGGTGTATGTCCATCAACCTGAAGGTTTTGTTGATCCAGAATTCCCTGATCATGTTTATATTTTAGACAAAGCTTTATATGGTCTAAAACAAGCACCACGAGCCTGGTATGACACTCTTACTAAACACTTGTTAGGTTCAGGTTCAAGAAAGGTAAGATTGACACAACTTTGTTTTTAAAGAAACAGGGTGATGATTTGATTCTGATTCAGATTTATGTTGATGACATAATATTTGGTTCTACCAGTCCAGAATTATGTGATAATTTTTCAAAAATCATGTCATCTGAATTTGAAATGAGCATGATGGGTGAGCTGAATTTTTTCCTTGGTCTTCAAGTCAAACAATTACCAAAAGGTATTTTTATAAATCAAGGAAAATATGTCAGAGACATTCTGAAAAAGTTCAAAATGTCTGATTGTGCTTCTATGAGAACACCTATGGCAAATAACATAAAGTTAGATGCTAGTCTCAAAGGTGTTTCAGCAGATATCAAACTCTATAGAGGCATGATTGGATCATTACTTTATTTGACTGCAAGATTTCATTCTAACCCAAAAGAATCACATATGTTGGCTGTCAAAAGGATTTTAAGATATCTCAAAGGAACACCTGATCTAGGTTTATGGTATCCAAAAGAAACTGACTTCAAATTGACTGCTTTCACTGATGCTGATCATGCAGGAAGTAGGTTGGACAGAAAGAGTACATCTGGTGCTTGTCACTTTTTGGGAGATAAAATAGTGAGTTGGGCATCAAAGAAGCAGAATTGTGTGTCCACTTCAACTGCTGAAGCAGAGTATGTTGTTGCTGCTGCTTCATGCTCTCAAACATTGTGGATGAGAACACAACTCATGGACTATGGATATCAGCTTAACAAGATTCCCATCTATTGTGATTCAGAAAGTGCAATTGCCATTACTCAGAACCCTGTTCAACATTCGAAGACTAAGCATATAGATGTGAGGTATCATTTTATAAAGGACTATGTGGAAAAAGGAACTATAGAGATGCACTTTGTGCATACAAAGTATCAATTGGCTGACTTGGTCACAAAGCCTCTTGATCACAAAAGGTTTTCTTTTCTCATATGTAAAATAGGAATGCTTAATCTGCCTAATTGAAAATATTTTTTTTTTTAAAAAAATGCTAAATTTTTCTAAGTAAAATTGTCTGAGTAGTGTACTCAGAACTCTGAGTCTTAAGAATCAGAACTTCTGAGTACTAAGATCAGAACTTCTGAGTCTTGAGTTCAGAACTTCTGAGTCTTGAGTTCAGAAATTCTGAGTCTTGAGATCAGAACCTCTGAGTCTTAAGGTCAGAGATTATGAGTCAATACTTCAGCAATCTAACTTTCAAAAATTTATTTTTGAGAAATACAAATACTTCAACTGTGTGGATTATGCTTCTTCTATTATCTTTTTATCTCATCTTTATGTATCATTAATAGTCAAATGCATGCTCAAGTCAAGGGGGAGCATCAAAATTCTTTTGGAAATCATTTTGTGATGCTTAAAAGATTTGTTTTCATTTTTTTATCTCTGATTATTCTAAGAAGAACAAGCTTTTAATGATAATTTTTTTTTTGTTATTCAAACTATATCTGAATTAATATTTTTTTTTCATATTCAGATATATGATTTTAAATGATTTTTTAAATCATCATAATATGAACAGAATTTTGATGATAAAAAGTGTTTCTATCTGTTCAAACCTCTTCTGAATAATCAAAATGTTTTATATTTGTCAGAAGTTGATTTTAAATGACATTTTGGTTACAAGGCAAAATTCTTCTGAGAAGAACAATCAGATATCTGATAAAGAAAAGTCAAAACATCTGAGCGTGTTATTCAGATCTTTGACTTGAGTCAAAATTCTATCCACTAACACGTGTCAGCTTCATATTTGTTTGATTATGCCACGCATTTCATTTAAATCCTCTGTAGCATTTCAAATGTGTTGACTCCGTTATAACAATGATTTCGCTTTTCCGTTAAACCTTTCAACTTCGCGGATTTTAAATAGGTCTTAAAATCCCTATTTCAAATCTTTTCAAATTCCAGAGCGAAAAGTGAGATACGAATCAAATCCAGAGTTCTTTAAGTTTGTTTTCTTCTTAAATCATGTATGGAATACGAAGGAGTGGTCAAATTTCGCTACACTCTACAAAATCGATAATGGATTCATCTGATTCGGATAATGATGAAGTACAGAATAGAGTTGTAGAGGAAGAAGCAATAAGAAATGATGGAGAAGATGAACAAATGGATGAATCTGATGGACATGCGGATGAGGTAAACGTTAATATTGAACATGAACAGAGTGCTGCAGGTTCTATTATGTCAGATAGACCTATTTTAGTGGAAAGAGTTGTTCCTGAGAGTGAATGGCTGAAATTATCTGAAAATAACTGTGTTATATTATTTGAGGAAAGCCGTTTTAAGCCTGAACACAGAATTATCATGGAGTTATTCAAACACCATCCGTACAGAAAATGGTTTACACGAAGTAAAAATGTACCTGTTCAGTACATACAACAATGGTGGAAACATCTTAGGTTAGAAGATAATAGGTTTGTGTCTGGAATTGGAGGAGTGACATTTGCCTTATCAATCTCTGCACTAAGAGAAATGCTGAATTTACCAGAGAAAGATGATGTACAAAGAAGGATAGATTTTGAGGACTCACCCTTAACAGAGGAATTAATAGCAGAGTTTATGAAGTTGGGATACAATGAAGGATTGAGGACTCTCAGTTTGTTCAGAAGAAACAAATTACCACCTATTTGGGCTTGCTTCTTTCATGTGGTAAATAAATGTGTGTCAGGGAAGAATAGTTCTGCTGATCAAGGTTCTAAACAAATTCTTCAGATCTTTCAGGGTTTAGTGAAGAATAGGCATTATGACTATACTTTAATACTTTGGGAAATTATGAAGAATACATTTGAGAAGAATCAGAAAGCAATTCAGAAGAAAACAAAGGATGCTCCACTGACATACATTCCTTATATAAGGTACTGGCAAATTGTTATTTGGTATGCCATGCAGGAAAACAGAACAATCTCAAGACGAACAAATGAAGAGCATGGTCCCACATTTTATTTGGGTAAGATGACCTCAGTAACAAGACTTGAAAACTATCCCAATCATAAATGGTTGCCAAAATCTCTTAGGAATTATATTCCAAGGGAGAGTGAGATTTTAAAAGCTTATTGCACCTCTATGGGAATTGAATTACCTCAAATCCCTACCCAAGAGGACCAACCTGAGAAGAGATGTGAGGGGTCTAGTCGAATTAGAGAGGGGGAGGATGTTCAGATGGGTGAACATTCTGAGAGACTTGAGAGGGAAAATTCTGAGAGCTTGGTTAGATTTGGTGAGGAAAAACAGAATGAGAGTGGTGAGGATGAGAGATTGTCAACAGAGGTTCAAACAGAAAGAGATGCCTCTGAACCAGCTAATCTTGACCAGGTAACCACAAATGCTATTGGTTCACATTTCTTGGTGTCCAATATTGAAACAAACACCATGGACCTAGTGGTGGATCTTGAACAACCCATCCATAACCACTCAGAAGCATTTCAACATGCTACTGTTTCACACAAATCCGGGGAACCATCCCAAACTCATTTGGAGGGAGGTGATAAATCCCAATCTATTTTTCAACACATTGAGTCTTAATATCACAGTCCTATTCATATTGAGCCTGAAATTCCTTCTGACACTTGCACAAATCAAGAATTTCGTATTCCTGAAACAACATTCATAGACATACCTAATGTTGGGTGTCGAGGATTGGATGGAAGTCCTGGTGAGGTGAACATTACAAAAGCCTCATTCAAACGTGCATCTGTTGTACAAGATGACTTTGTGTTATCTACAGGCCATGAGCCCTCTGGGCACATGAAAACTGGACCATCTGTTGGTTCAGGTTCACTGTTAGAAACTTCTGAATTTGAAAAGATTCAGAAACAAAACAAGGAGATGGGGGAAAAGTAGAAAATTTGGAGAAGAAGGTGGAGGATTTGAATGATGAGATGTCAGATTTGAAAGTTGTGTTGGAGAAAAAGTTGATTTCTGTTGAAACCAAAGTAGATGATGTAAAGAAATCCTTGGATTCTCACAAAAAGGAGATCATGGATATAATGTCTGGTTTTCAAAAAGATATGTTAAAACAAATGCAAGGTATGCAGGAATCTATACTGAAAGCACTGAGTGTATCATTGGCTTCTACTTCAAAGCCTCTTGATCCTGTTCCTATTGCAGAAGCTGAACCTGAAGTTACTTTAAATCAGAACTTGAAAAGAAAGTTTGATGATAATGAGCCTCATGATCATCAAAAGGGGGAGAAAAGACAGAGGTTAAGTTCTGATGATGACATTGGCATAGAAGATTTTGAGATAGCAGATATGCACTTAGCCAGTACAAAAAGTTCAGAAGATCAGACACAAGAAAAGTTAAAGTCAATAACTCAGATAGTTCAGATTGATAGTTCAGATACAGAGGAAATGTAGTTGGAAAGTACAGATGGTGGTGATTCAGATAAAACAGAGGAATTGAACTTAGACACAGAGATGGAAGGAAACTCAGATGAAACTGAAGCTATTGAGGAATCTGTATTGAGATCAGAAAAGACAGTGGAAAGTAAAGTGGTCAACATGTGTACCGATATTGTGGTGTATAACAAAGAAAATATGACGGATTCTGAATTAGAAGAAAGGAGGTTAAGTGAAGAGTTGATCAGAAGGATGCATAATAATTTAGTCAGAGCTTTGAATGTTCAAAAAGTTCAGCAAGGAATAAAAATGGTAAGACCTATTGATCTAATGGGAGAAGAAGACAGAACTGTGAATTATACTCAGGATTTTGAAGATGATTTTATATTTAACTTTTGTGATGTGTTAAATACAGAAGAAGAGTATGTGAAAGTGAAAGACTTCTTTATGCCTTTTGAGTATGTATTCAGAAAACCAATTGAGATCCCAAAGATTAACTTGCAAAGACTAGAAGAACCTGTATGTGATTTCATCCTAGAGTTAAGTGATGTGCCATTAGCCAGACAATTTCATGATGATATTTTTCCTGATGAAATATATGATAATCTCTACTACACAGAAGGAGAGTATGAGCTTTTGGAAAGTAATATTGATGGTTTTATGGATGACAGAGCTCAGATGGTCTACTCAGAAGCTTCTAACAGATTCAGAGTTCCTGACTCAAAACTGCATATTCAGAAAAGAATTGAGAAAGTTCTGATGTTTCAACAAGAAGAATTCAATGGTTTAATGTTTGTTAGAATGGAAGTAATGAAAGAAAGAAATACAAAGGTTTCCATGTCTACTTTTGATTTTCACAGATTGACTCTTGATGATCAGATCTTTCTAGTCAAGTTCTTTGCCAGCACTGAAGAAGCCTTGATGGAAATTGAATGCAGAAGACTTCTGGGTATCTATGTCAGAAATATACACTTGTATGACTTCCAATTAGCTATTGAAGAAAGAAAAGAGAAGTGTAATCTGAGTTCTCCCACAAAGAAAACAGAAATTGGTTTACATTTGAAGAGATTTGTGAATGAAGGAATGGAGACAGAGGGGTTCACATATATAGTTCACGAAAGGCTTGAAATGTTCAGATTAAAAGAGTTGGTGAAGTACAGTGATGCAACTCTAAACTGGTTATTGATTAAAATGGAAATAAGTGTGGAAACTGAAAGAGAGAGTTTAAAGAAGAGATGTATGAACTCTGTGAAGAGGAGGCTGGATCTTAGAAGAAAAATCAGAAACTGTAGTGAATGGTTGCTATCTGAGGTGAATCCCAAAAAGATTCTTCATAATGATTTTGTGTTTCCTGCTGAGTATGAAGTGAATGAAATTCTGTCAGATGAAGTTGAAGAAGTGCAGAACACAACATCTCAGAATGTGCAGATAACTAGTTTTGATCAAGGTGAACAGTCTGAATCCAAAGAAGATGAAATATCCATTGATCTAAATGGATACTTTCTTGAATTTGATTTGCCTGAGTTCTTCAAACCAAAAGAAGTACAATTCTTGGATGTATATTATGATAGACCTAAGGAGACTCAGATCTGGTTGGCTGAAAAATCAAGATGTCTTGGCAAAACAAAGCAAGCTGTTTACTCAGATTTTCTAATCACTGGAATCAGAGAATTGAAGGTTAAGAAATTCAGAAAGATGGAGTACTTATCTTTTGAAGTTCTGAGAGAAGATGGCAAGGTTTATTACTTTACTGATGCAGATTTTGAGAAACTATCAGTGGTTGACTTCTACAGATTACACAGCTTTCTATGCTTCAAAGAGTCAAGCAAAGACAGAAATGAAAGGAAGGCAAGAAGTGTGGTAATTGAGGCCATGTTCTACATCTTAAGGTGGCACTGTTATACAGATTTCCAAATAGCTTTGTACTTACAAAAGCCATGTGTTTATCTGGCAAATCCCAACACAGATCATGAACAGAAAAAGGTGTTAAAGACTGGAAGTGTTCATAAATATCCAGATTTGGGAGTATTTTTGAAAAACAAAAGTGGAAAGATCTTCTTCAGAGCAAAGGAAACTGCAAAATACTGTTCTGGAACTTTAAGAATCATAAAGCATAATTTGGAGAAAAAGATGCTGAAAGTGAAGGAAGCAAATATAATTCAAGAAGTAATCAATCGGCAAGTTGAAATTATTCAAGAAATCATTGTCAAAATTGATAAGAGGCTTAATCTGAGAAATGTGCTACTTCAGAAAATTGTTCCCGCTCTGAAAGACCTGGATGATGCTAAATTCAAGTTTATTTGACAAAAAAGGGGAGATTGTTAGATCTGAAGTTTTGTCAATAAACCAAGTGTTGAAATTCTGATAAGAAGACTCAGATGTTCTGAGTAGAAGAGTCAGAGATCTGAGAAGAAGAGTCAGAGTTCTGAGAGAAAGAGTCAGAAGCTCTGAGAAGCGTTATCAGAAGAATGTTCAGAAGTTCTGAACTACCTGTTCAGAACTTATGACTACATACTTTACTTAGTATTTAGTAAACTAATTAGGACACGTGTTATGTTCTTATTAGTCTTTCTTATTTGTACTGTAGCTTTAACATGTCCGTTGCAGTATAAATAGAGTGGTTAGCATTACGTTGCTAATTGATTGATTGATTGATTTTCCCGTATATCTTTGTATTCATTCTTTGTAATCTTTGAGATTCTCTCTCTCTTAGATTTGTAGTTCTGTTCATCATTGAATACAATTGGGCTTGATCATACAACTTCTCAATTACTGCTTTCTATATTGATTGTAAGATTAGATCCTGTACTTTCAGCTTTGAAGACTCGAAGAATGGAACGCCAAAGTTTCTAAAGAAAACAAGGGGGAGACTATAAGATGATGCTTTCTTTATAAAACATTAGGGGGAGATTGTTAGATTAAATTAGCCCCCGATTTATTAAAATGTTTTATAAAGAAATTATTGTATGGGCTTTATAATTAGATTTATGTTATCTTTGTAATTAGCCTTATGGGCTTAAGCCTTTTGTGTAAATGGGCCCTATATAAAGGTGTCCATAGGCTTATTTTAGGTTAAGTGAGAAATCTGGAGAGTTCACATTTTACACACACAGACTAGTTTCTTATGAGAGTCGATTTCACGTTTAGTGTGGTGTTCTTCCAATTTCCCCCTCCATACCTTGAATCAATGAATATGAGATATGATTTCTATGAGTATTGTTCTTCATGTTCATCTTATCTCTACTTTCTGTATGGACTTTAATCTTCTATTGTTTGTCTGTCATAAAAATGGGATCAACAACAGGTTTTCCATATGCACAACATTTTTTCATCCAATGGTCACTCTCATGAAACGTTCGTTCATGACAAGCTCCAAAATTTAACAAACTTTATGAGTACAATTTACAATGAGTGACTTTTGCAAGATATATAAGTGTTGAGCCACTACTAAGCCTCCGAAAATCTACGCCCCGAACTACCTCAGAGGTGGTATGTTGGCCACATGAGTAGAACATTATTAACAGATAAAGTGCACCCTTACTCGTCAGTCAAGGTGGGTTTGTCAAACCAAATAGCGCTATCCACAAGTATCACCGGCTCGTTACGAGTTAATAAGTAGTGTATCTATTGGGGACTTACCATTTTCGTTATCACTCAACATATCTTTATCACTAATGTAAATTCTGTCCATTCATTAGTACTCATTTCTCAAATCATAAATATCCACAATTTAATATCATGAATCATTTAGCATTTTAAAAACATAACATGCTTTTCACCCCAAAAAGTATAAAACAGTAAAAAGGGGCTGCGAAAACTCACCTTAAAGCGTAGACGCGAAGTAGTGCAAGCTTGATTTCTTAATGCTTTACGGGTTTCCTATAATGTCAAACAATCTCTATAAGTCCTTCATATCTAACTCAAGGTCATATTTAAATAATTTAGTCCACCTCTTGTGAAATGCCTTTGTTTTAGTATTTAATTTGAAATGAAGAATTTAACATTGTCCCAATGTTTTTAATCATGTATATGTATATATAGGGTTAAAATAATAAAAACCCATACTTTTTCAAAATGCTTAATCTGGCAGAAGCTTTGTCCTTCAAAAATGGCTATTGTAAAACACTTTCTAGAAAAACAAATTTACTCATTTTTTTATATGTAGTACTATACTGAGTTAAGGCTATTTTAACCAAATTTCATAAATTTTGAAGGTGTTTAAGGAGTCCAAATAATTTTTATGAATTTGTATAACACAGAACCTAAAACAGATTGCACCCTTCTGTGAAAACAGACTTTTGGAGGGTCAAAGCTTAATATTTTTCATAGTTTTTACATGATTTGGAAACCTAACACATAAAGGTATCTTATGGAAAATATTCACAAATTTTTGATAACCTTTGCGTGAGTTATGGACGAATGAAGTTGCATGTACCAATCTGCCAATTTTGGACAGCTTGACACACTTGACTTGTATAAAATATTTAAGTGACCAAAACTCCATATTTTTGAATGAAACCAAGCGTATGTGAAGCCTAACCCATCTGAGAAATTCCCAGAAAGAAAATGAGTAATTTTGATGCTTTCTACAGAGAGTTATAAGCAAAACAAAGTGACACAACAATCTGGCTGATCATCTGCTGCACACCAAATTTGTTCTAAGGAGTTGAAGGCTTAAATCTTAATATTTTCTTATGAGACCAGTTGGGTTTGAACCCTAACTCGTTAAACCTTACTCCAGAAGAAAAATGAGGAATTTTGGACATGATTTGACCAAGCTATGGTCGTCCTAAGCACATGCAACAAATCTGCCAGATTCTTAAACTCTAACATTCTTTAGAAAATCACATTTTAAGCATTCTAACATCCATAGATGTGGATTCCTTTGCTAAGGATTCAATCCCAACATCATGTGACATATTTTTGAAATAAAAATACTTTAAACTTATAAGGAAAATGTGCATGCAAAGTAAAAAATCCAGATTCTTATACAAGAACAAAACCCACGTTTTTGATGATTTAGCTCATTTTTCTCTAGTTCATGATGGAAGTTCATAGATTTTCACCACTTTATGGACATTTCTCATGTCCTTGGTGCTTTATCTCACTTCTAGAACAAGAAAAAGAGTTCATCCATTTGGATGAAATAAAAGTGTAGAACAATGTAGGAAAAATGGCATAAAAGATGTCAAACAAGTATGAATAACACTAGTTTGGAGCTCTTACCTTAGGAAGATGTTGCAAGTACTTCAAGTTCTTTAGAATTTCGTTTTTGGATGCTTGTATGGACTGATTATTTTCTGGAGTTTGAAGGTGAATTCTTGTTGAAGAAGGTGAAGTAAAAGAAAGAGAGAAAGAAGGGTGGAAGTTCTAGAGAGAAAGGAGAGGAAGATGGATGGTTGGGAATTTGAAAATGAAACAAAGTTTGCAAAAATTGAGGGGGTAATAGGGAGGGGGTGGCCGGCCATACATGGCCCCCAACCCTTTGCAATATATTTTTTTTTATAAAAATTAAGCCCAAAATCATTTCCTTGTAAAATCATTTTTATTTATTTTTGAATAGATTTCAAGACACACTCTTAAAATACCTTCTTGTTTTTATTAAATCTTTTAAAAAGAAAGATTTATGTATAAAGTAAAACCCTATATTTTATATAGGTTATATGTTATTTAAGGTATTTTGGCATTTCACAAGGTGTTCCGGTTAGTCTTGGGTCAAAACCGGGTCTTTTAGGCAACTACCGGGAATTTTAGCGATCTTTCGCTTTAATATTTTCTGAATGGGTCCTATCAGGGTATATTCTCTCTATTAACTCTTGTGGTAGTTTGAGTCTGTATGCAACGGGTCCAATCTTTTCCGGTATCTCAAAAGGGCCGATATATCTTGGACTCAACTTGCCCTTCTTCCCAAATCGTACCAATCCTTTCCATGGCGATACCTTTAATAGTACCTTATCGCCCACCTGAAATTCCAATGGCTTCCTGCGATTATCTGCATAACTCTTCTGACGAGTTCTGGCTACTTTCAGTCTTTCCTGAATGGTTACGATCTTGTCCGTGGTCTCCTGAATTATGTCGGGTCTTATCAGCTGTCTGTCACCAACCTCCAACCAGCTGAGTGGGGATCTACACTTGCGTCCATATAAGGCTTCGTACGGCGCGCACTTTAAGCTGGTATGGTAGCTATTGTTGTAAGAGAATTCGACCAGCGGTAAATGAGTATCCCAACTTCCCCCAAAATCTAATACACAAGCTCGCAGCATGTCTTCTAGTGTTTGTATAGTTCTTTCTGTCTGGCCGTCCGTCTGCGGGTGGTAGGCAGTGCTCAAGTCCAAACGTGTGCCCAACGCTTTCTGGACTGATCGCCAAAGGCGTGACGTAAAACGGCTATCTCT
This sequence comes from Saussurea involucrata, assembly GCA_033807775.1. NCBI lineage: Eukaryota > Viridiplantae > Streptophyta > Magnoliopsida > Asterales > Asteraceae > Saussurea > Saussurea involucrata. The sequence continues at coordinate 117,633,717 of CM066319.1, forward strand.
GTCCGAGATAATGGAAGTAGGTACTCCATGACGCATCACAATCACGTTGATGTATATCTGAGCAAGCTTTTCCGTCTTGAAATCCTCTCGGATTGGCAGAAAATGTGCAGATTTCGTAAGCCGATCCACTATAACCTAGATTGAATCATGTCCTTTCCTTGTCCTGGGTAACTTAGTTATGAAATCCATACTTATTTGTTCCCATTTCCACTCGGGAATCACAGGTTGCTGAAGAAGACCTGATGGTTTCTGATGTTCAGCCTTAACCAGTGCACAAGTTTGGCACTTGCTTACATAACAAGCAACATCCTTCTTCATCCCTGGCCACCAGTAGTATTCCTTCAGATCCTTGTACATTTTATCGGCCCCGGGGTGAATTGAATATCTTGATTTATGAGCTTCATCCAAGATTACTGCTCGCAGATTTACGACCTTAGGTACCCAAACTTTATTTCGGAAGTAACGCACCCCGTCTGGTTGTGTTTCAAATTCCTCTTCCAAATGATGTAGGGTTTCGTTTTTCAAATTCTCCTCTTTTAATGCTTATTCTTGAGCTTCGAGAATTTGGTCCTTAAGACTCGTCCGGACCATCGTTCCCATGGCTCTTGCCCTCGATGGCTTCACTCTTTCTTTTCGGCTTAACGCATCGGCTACTACATTAGCCTTGCATGGGTGGTACTTTATCTCGCAATCGTAATCGCTAAGCAGTTCAACCCATCTCCGTTGTCTCATATTCAGCATTTTCTGATAAAAAATGTGTTGTAGGCTCTTGTGGTCGGTAAAGACGGTACATTTAGTGCCGTAGAGGTAATGTCTCCAAATCTTGAGTGCGAACACTACGGCTCCTAGTTCCAAATCATGGGTGGTATAATTCTTTTCGTGAACTTTAAGTTGCCTTGATGCGTAGGCAATAACCTTGTCTTTTTGCATTAACACACACCCCAACCCTTGGTGTGAGGCATCGCAGTAAACAATAAAATTTTCTGCACCCTCTGGTAAAGCTAAGATCGGTGCATTGCAAAGCTTAGGCTTAAGCGTCTGAAAATCTTCTTCTTGTTTTTCTCCCCAATCTAACTTCTTATCCTTCTGGGTTAATGCCGTTAATGGTTGTGCAATTTTGGAGAAATTTGCAATGAAACGCCGATAGTAACCAGCTAAACCGAGAAACGAACGAATTTCAGTCGGAGTCTTTGGGCTTCCCACTTCCTAATGGCTTCTATCTTGGCCGGATCGACATGAATTCCATCTTTATTAACTACATGCCCAAGAAATTGCACTTCACGAATCCAAAATTCGCATTTGGAAAGTTTAGCATACAGCTTCTGGTCTTTGAGCAGTTCTAGTATTTGCTTTAAATGTTGCTCATGTTCCTTCTTTCTTTGCGAATAAATTAATATATCATCTATGAACACAATTACGAATTTGTCCAAGTACGGTCGACATACTCTGTTCATTAGGTCCATAAAGACTGCTGGAGCGTTTGTCAGTCCAAAAGGCATGACTAGGAACTCATAATGTCCATATCGAGTCCTAAACGCTGTCTTAGGAATGTCCTCCTCACGAACCCTCATTTGATGGTATCCAGACCGAAGGTCAATCTTTGAAAAGTACGTAGCGCCTTGAAGTTGGTCGAACAGGTCATCGATTCGAGGAAGGGGATATCGGTTCTTGATGGTCAGCTTATTAAGTTCCCTGTAGTCGATGCACATACGAAACGAACCATCTTTCTTTTTAACGAATAAAACTGGAGCTCCCCAGGGTGAAGAGCTGGGTCTGATGAATCCTTTATTGAGTAGCTCCTTAAGTTGTTCTGACAACTCCTGCATTTCTGAAGGTGCTAACTGGTAAGGTGATTTCGCCACGGGTGCCGCTCCCGGAATTAAGTCGATATGAAATTCAACTTGTCTTGGTGGGGGTAATCCAGGTAATTCATCTGGGAATACCTCGGGAAAATCTCGTACTACTGGGAAGTCTTGAATATTCTTCTCTTTGATCTCCTTATCCACTACGTGTGTCAGAAACGCAACACAGTCTTTCCGCAAATATTTTCGCATCTTCATACTCGACACTATTTTGAAATTCCTCCCCGAGCTTTCTCCCTGTATTTCCAGTACTCTTCCTTCGGTTTGAGGTATCCGGACAATCTTTTCGGAGCAAACGATCTCAACGCGATTCTTTGATAACCAATCCATACCTACGACTATATCGAAGCTTCCTAACTTGATTGGGATTAAATCTATGCTAAAATCTTTTTCCGCCAGTTTTAGGGTACAGTTTTTAATTACATCTCTGGCGCTAACTTCCTGTCCATTAGCAAATTCAATAACGTAGGCTTCTTTCAACTTTTGAGGTTCCAAGTTAATTTTCGGCCTAAACTCTAGTGATACAATGCTCCTATCCGCTCCCGAATCAAATAGTACTGTTGCATAATGATTATTCAAGAGAAACGTACCTGTGACTACATCCGGATTTCGTCTTGCTTCATATGCTCCAATTTCAAACACTCGACCTCGTGCCTGACCTCCTTGATTCCCTTGATTGAGTAGTCGCGCTTGATTTGCATTAGCCCTTCGGTTCAGTCTTGGACATGCGCTCCGAAAGTGATCAGGGCTCCAACACTCGTGACAGGTTCGCTTTCCTCCACTCTTGCAATCTCTGGCGACATGGCCTCCTTTGTTACACTTGGGGCAAATGATGCATCTTCCGAGGTGTCGATTATTGCACTTGACGCATCTTGGGCATGGCCCCCTTTCTTTCTCCTCTGCCTGTGCTTGAATTCCAAAATTTCCTGTCACTCTCTGACCCTTGTCTGATCTTCCCCCAAATTGCCTTCTTGCAGGCTCTTCTATCTTTCTTTTCCCTCCGACTTTATCATCCCTAGTTGCTCTCGAACGATTTGCGTTGTTAGTGAGTCTCGTTGCTAGATTTACTGCTTCTTGAAGAGTCTTCGGGTCAGCTGAAGTCACATTTCCTCTGATTTCTGGAGATAAACCCCACACGTATCTATCCACTCGGTTTTCCTCGGGCGTCACCAAGTGTGGCACCAGCTTTGCCAGCTCATGGAAACGGGCAGTGTAAGAGTCTATGTCGTTTCCCTTCATTTCATGGCTCCATAGTTCTGCTTCCAGCTTCTGGATCTCACTCCTCGGGCAATACTCATCCTTGAGCATCTTCTTAAACTCTTCCCATGTCAGTCTGTTGGCCACATCCCAGCCTCGGGTTTGTACTTGGGTGTTCCACCACGTTAATGCCCGTCCTTGCAGAAGGCAAGCGGCAAGTTCCACCTTGTTTCCTTCAGTACATTTACTGATGTGGAGCACAGACTCCATACCCTCTAACCAAGATAATAGCCCAACGGCTCTCTCAGTTCCGTGAAACTCTTTAGGATTACAGGTCCTAAAAGACTTGTACGTGCATTCCCTATTTCCACTGGTTCCCGCATTGTTTCCTGGGTTAGCGTTCAGACCTGCTGCTACTTGGCTAACGATATTTGGAAGTGCGGCCAAAATTTGCTCGGACACGAGTCGTGCGATTTCGGGATCCTCTCTCCTTGGAGGCATAGTCCTACAGGTATGGTTTTAATTAAGGATTTAATCACACGGTCACCCTTACGGTTATTTGGTTATACTTCCTACTTGTTATGTTAATCTAAGTTATGGTACTACTTCATGCATACTATCATTATTATATACACGTATTGTCATAACAACATACCACAATTTCACAATCATGTATTAAATGTACTTGAGACATGTGAGCATTAACCAAGCATTTCATTCATAAGCCGTAAATATTCAAATTCCAAAAGAAACAATTAACAAAAACATTCAATGTTTGGAAGTTAACGGCTACATGCTCCAAAATATAAGTTTAAGTTTAATAAATCCCAAAAGCTTGTAGTAAATGGTCTTCTAACGCATCAGTGCCCAAATCAGCAGTCCCGTCACCAAAACCAAGGCTCCCATCACCCAAGCTAGGTACCTACGTAGTGCTCTCACTTCCCTCCTAGTGATGTCAATGACCTCCATAGTTCGATCTGAGACCTCACTATGTGATTTCAGCACCTCCATCACCCCATTCAGTGTTTGGTGTTGCTGGTCCATCCACTCTCTATGGAGTTGTATGTCTTGTGACATCATTAGGACCCACTGACTTTCCCGGGCGGTCATGCCGGGAGGGTGAGCCACGGGTACTCCGGTTACCATCTGGGGGTTTCCTCGCTGCACTCCCGATCGGGAGGACTCTCCTTCGTATCTTGGTGGATGGGTAAAACTCACACACCTAGGCAAAGGAACACTTTTTTCTTGCCGTGGTTCTTACTCTCGGTCCTCGTAGTGTACGCGGAGGGGACCGAGTGGGTGGTGCACTGATTTCTTCCTGGTCGTCTTCATACGGGTCTCTCTCTACTACAACCGGTGCATTGCCCCTCGGTCGGCTAGTAATATAGCCGGAAGGGTCAGTCGAGTGAGAGTGCTCGGAAGGAGTGTGCTCAGATGAAGTGTGGGTGGATGACATAATGAACTGCGATAATGGTAAACTTAGTTATTACGTGTGTTATTGTAAGTGCCTAAGATATGCAATGTTTATGCATGCACACACAATTATTATGCTTCTGTGTTTAAGTAGAAAATTTATTTTAAGCATACTTCCAGTATAACTAATTCGAGACTCCCATTATACATACCTGAATTAAACATAGGTGATCAGGCTTTGTTTAATTGAGGTATAATAATGTGACACTCAACTTAATTATATTAGCAATATGCCTCAGATTTTGACAATCATTTCGAAAACCGTTTTGAAAATAGTTTGCGTTATAGTTGGGTTATAGCTCGTGGTTTCCATAAGAAAACCGGCATTCTCTATAACCTTAGGCTCTGATACCAAATCTGTCACACCCCGCTAAAGCGGAAACACGAGGTATAACAGCGTAGGGTTTCATTCAAAAGGTAACAGACAACACCAACCACAACATTCAATACAATAGTTCAAAATATTACATTACAACGTCTTGAGCAAATTGTTTCAAAAAGAAGACGCCGGATACAAAAAAATTAATAGAAGAAGTTTTAATGTTCTTGATGGCGATGTCATCACACAATATGCACCCTACATGCCTTCACTTACTTATTAGCACCTGAAAAGCATATTAAAAAAAAGGTCAACTACAAAGAGTTGGTGAGTTCACAGGTTTTCCATATGCACAACAGTTTTTCATCCAATGGTCAATCTCATGAAACGTTCGTTCATGACAAGCTCCAAAATTTAACAAACTTTATGAGTACAATTTACAATGAGTGACTTTTGCAAGATATATAAGTGTTGAGCCACTACTAAGCCTCCGACAATCTACGCCCCGAACTACCTCAGAGGTGGTATGTTGGCCACATGAGTAGAACATTATTAACAGATAAAGTGCACCCCTACTCGTCAGTCAAGGTGGGTTTGTCAAACCAAATAGCGCTATCCACAAGTATCACCGGCTCGTTACGAGTTAATAAGTAGTGTATCTATTGGGGACTTACCATTTTCATTATCACTCAACATATCTTTATCACTTATGTAAATTCTGTCCATTCATTAGTACTCATTTCTCAAATCATAAATATCCACAATTTAATATCATGAATCATTTAGCATTTTAAAAACATAACATGCTTTTCACCCCAAAAAGTATAAAACAGTAAAAAGGGGCTGTGAAAACTCACCTTAAAGCGTAGACGCGAAGTAGTGCAAGCTTGATTTCTTAATGTTTTACGGGTTTCCTATAATGTCAAACAATCTCTATAAGTCCTTCATATCTAACTCAAGGTCATATTTAACTAATTTAGTCCACCTCTTGTGAAATGCCTTTGTTTTAGTATTTAATTTGAAATGAAGAATTTAACATTGTCCCAATGTTTTTAATCATGTATATGTATATATAGGGTTAAAATAATAAAATCCCATACTTTTTCAAAATGCTTAATCTGGCAGAAGCTTTGTCCTTCAAAAATGGCTATTGTAAAACACTTTCTAGAAAGACAAATTTACTGATTTTTTTATATGTAGTACTATACTGAGTTAAGGCTATTTTGACCAAATTTCATAAATTTTGAAGGTGTTTAAGGAGTCCAAATAATTTTTATGAATTTGTATAACACAGAACCTAAAACAGATTGCACCCTTCTGTGAAAATAGACTTTTGGAGGGTCAAAGATTAATATTTTTCAGAGTTTTTACATTCTTTGGAAACCTAACACATAAAGGTATCTTATGGAAAAAGATTCACAAATGTTTGAGAAAGAACAGGATCTAATCTTACAATCAATATAGAAAGCAGTAATTGAGAAGTTGTATGATCAAGCCCAATTGTATTCAATGATGAACAGAATTACAGATTTAAGAGAGAGAGAATCTCAAAGATTACAAAGAATGAATACAAAGTTATTCGGGAAAAATCAATCAGTTAGCAACATAGAGCTAACTACTATTTATACTGCAACGGACATCTTAAAGCTACAGTACAAATAAGAAAGACTAATAAGAGCATAACACGTGTCCTAATTAGTTTATAAAATACTAAGTAAAGTATCTCGTCATAAGTTCTGAACAGGTAGTTCAGAACTTCTGAACATTCTTCTGATAAAGCTTCTCAGATCTTCTGACTCCTTAACTCAGACATCTGACTTCTCTTTCCAGACTTCTGAGCTTTCACTGATCAATACTTCTGAGCTTTCACAGTCAGACCTCTGACTTCTCTACTCAGAACATCTGAGTCTTCTTATCAGATCTTCAACACTTGGTTTATTGACAAAACTTCAGATCTAACAATCTCACCCTTTTTGTCAAATAAACTTAAACTTTGCATCATCCAGTTCTTTCAGAGCAGGAACAATCTTCTGAAGTAGCACATTTCTCAGATTAAGCCTTTTATCAATTTTGTCAATGATTTCTTGAATAATCTCAACTTGCTGATTGATTACTTCTTGAGTCATGTTTGCTTCCTTCACTTTCAGCATCTTTTTCTCCAAATTATGCTTTATGATTATTTAAGTTCCAGAACAGTATTTTGCGGTTTCCTTTGCTCTGAAGAAAATCTTTCCACTTTTGTTTTTCAAAAATACTCCCAAATATGGATATTTGTGAACACTTCCAGTCTTTAACTTCTTTTTCTGTTCATGATCTGTGTTGGGATTTCCCAGATAAACACATGACTTTTGTAGGTACAAAGCTATTTGAAAGTCTGTATAACAGTGCCACCTTAAGATGTAGAACATGGCCTCAATTACCACACTTCTGGCCTTCCTTTCATTTCTGTCTTTGCTCGACTCTTTGAAGCATAGAAAGCTGTGTAATCTGTAGAAGTCAACTACTGATAGTTTCTCAAAATCTGCATCAGTAAAGTAGTAAACCTTGCCATCTTCTCTCAGAACTTCAAAAGATAAGTACTCCATCTTTCTGAATTTCTTAACTCTCAATTCTCTGATTCCAGTGATTAAAAAATCTGAGTAAACATCTTGCTTTGTTTTGCCAAGACATCTTAATTTTTCAGCCAACCAGATCTGAGTCTCCTTAGGTCTATCATAATACACATCCAAGAATTGTACCTCTTTTGGTTTGAAGAACTCAGGTAAATCAAATTCAAGAAAGTATCCATTTAGATCAATGGATATTTCATCTTCTTTTGGTTCAGACTGTTCAGCTTGATCAAAACTAGTTATCTGCACATTCTGAGATATTGTGTTCTGCACTTCTTCAACTTCATCTGACAAAATTTCATTCACTTCATACTCAGCAGGAAACACAAAATCATTATGTAGAATCTTTTTGGGATTCACCTCAGATAGCAACCATTCACTACTGTTTCTGATTTTTCTTCTAAGATCCAACCTCCTCTTCACACAGTTTATACATCTCTTCTTTAAACTCTCTTTTTCAGCTTCCATACTTACTTCCATTTTAATCAACAACCAATTCAGAGTTGCATCACTGTACTTTACCAACTCTTTTAATCTGAACAATTCAAGCCTTTCGTGAACTATACATGTGAACCCTTCTGTCTCCATTCATTCATTCACAAATCCCTTCACATGCAAATCAACTTCTGTTTTCTTTGTGGGAGAACTCAGATTACACTTTTCTTTTCTTTCTTCAATAGCTAATTGGAAGTCATACAAGTATATATTTCTGACATAAATACCCAGAAGTCTTCTGCATTCAATTTCTATCAAGGCTTCTTCAGTGCTAGCAAAGAACTTGACTAGAAAGATCTGATCATCAAGAGTCAATCTGTGAAAATCAAAGGTAGACATTCAAAGCTCTGACTAAATTATTATGCATCCTTCTGATCAACTCTTCACTTAACCTCCTTTCTTTTAATTCAGAATCCGTCATATTTTCTTTGTTATACACCACAATATCAGTACACATGTTGACCACTTCACTTTCCACTGTCTTTTCTGATCTCAATACAGATTCCTCAATATCTTCAGTTTCATCTGAGTTTCTTTCCATTTCTATGTCTAAGTTCAATTCCTCTGTTTTATCTGAATCACCACCATCTGTACTTTCCAACTCCATTTCCTCTGTATCTGAGCTATCAATCTGAACTATCTGAGTTATTGCCTTTAAATTTTCCTGTGTCTGATCTTCTGAACTTTTTGTACTAGCTAATTGCATATCTGCCATCTCAAAATCTTCTATGCCAATATCATCATCAGAACTTAACCTTTGTCTTTTCTCCCCCTTTTGATGATCATGAGGCTCATTATCATCAAACTTTCTTTTTAAGTTCTGATTAAAAGTAACTTCAGGTTCACCTTCTGCAATAGGAACAGGATCAAGAGGCTTTGAAGTAGAAGCCAAAGATACACTCAGTGCTTTCAGTATAGATTCCTGCATACCTTGCATCTGTTTTAACATATCTTTTTGAAAACCAGACATTATATCCACGATCTCCTTTTTGTGAGAATCCAAGGATTTCTTTACATCATCTACTTTGGTTTCAACAGAAATCAACTTTTTCTCCAACACAACTTTCAACTCTGACATCTCATCATTCAAATCCTCCACCTTCTTCTCCAAATTTTCTACTTTTTCCCCCATCTCCTTGTTTTGTTTCTGAATCTTTTCAAATTCAGAAGTTTCTAACAGTGAACCTGAACCAACAGATGGTCCAGTTTTCATGTGCCCAGAGGGCTCATGGCCTGTAGATAACACACAATCATCTTGTACAACAGATGCACGTTTAAATGAGGCTTTTGTAATGTTCACCTCACCAGGACTTCCATCCAATCCTCGACACCCAACATTAGGTATGTCTATGAATGTTGTTTCAGGAATACAAAATTCCTGATTTGTGCAGGTGTCAAAAGGAATTTCAGGCTCAATATGAATAGGACTGTGATATTCAGACTCAATGTGTTGAAAAATAAATTGGGATTTATCACCTCCCTCCAAATGAGTTTGGGATGGTTCCCCGGATTTGTGTGAAACAGTAGCATGTTGAAATGCTTCTGAGTGGATATGGATGGGTTGTTCAAGATCCACCACTAGGTCCATGGTGTTTGTTTCAATATTGGACACCAAGAGATGTGAACCAATAGCATTTGTGGTTACCTGGTCAAGATTAGCTGGTTCAGAGGCATCTCTTTCTGTTTGAACCTCTGTTGACAATCTCTCATCCTCATCACTCTCATTCTGTTTTTCCTCACCAAATCTAACCAAGCTCTCAGAATTTTCCCCCTCAAGTCTCTCAGAATGTTCACCCATCTGAACATCCTCCCCCTCTCTAATTCGACTAGACCCCTCACCTCTCTTCTCAGGTTGGTCCTCTTGGGTAGGGATTTGAGGTAATTCAATTCCCATAGAGGTGCAATAAGCTTTTAAAATCTCACTCTCCCTTGGAATATAGTTCCTAAGTGATTTTGGCAATATTTTATGATTGGGATAGTTTTCAAGTCTTGTTACTGAGGTCATCTTACCCAAGTAAAATGTAGGACCATGCTCTTCATTTGTTCTTCTTGAGATTGTTCTGTTTTCCTGCATGGCATACCAAATAACAATTTGCCAGTACCTTATGTAAGGAATGTATGTCAGTGGAGCATCCTTTGTTTTATTCTGAATTGCTTTCTAATTCTTCTCAAATGTATTCTTCATATCTTCCCAAAGTATTAAAGTATAGTCATAATGCCTATTCTTCACTAAACCCTGAAATATCTGATGAATTTGTTTAGAACCTTGATCAGCAGAACTATTCTTCCCTGACACACATTTATTTACCACATGAAAGAAGCAAGCCCAAATAGGTGGTAATTTGTTTCTTCTGAACAAACTGAGAGTCCTCAATCCTTCATTGTATCCCAACTTCATAAACTCTGCTATTAATTCCTCTGTTAAGGGTGAATCCTCAAAATCTGTTCTTCTTTGTACATCATCTTTCTCTGGTAGATTCAGCATTTCTCTTAGTGCAGAGATAGATAAGGCAAATGTCACTCCTCCAATTTCAGACACAAACTTATTATCTTCTAACCTAAGATGTTTCCACCATTGTTGTATGTACTGAACAGGCACATTTTTACTTCTTGTAAACCATTTTCTGTACGGATGATGTTTGAATAACTCCATGATAATTCTGTGTTCAGGCTTAAAACGGCTTTCCTCAAATAATATAACACAGTTATTTTCAGATAATTTCAGCCATTCACTCTCAGGAACAATTCTTTCCACTAAAATAGATCTATCTGACATAATAGAACCTGCAGCACTCTGTTCATGTTCAATATTAACGTTTACCTCATCCGCATTTCCTTCAGATTCATCCATTTGTTCATCTTCTTCATCATTTCTTATTGCCCCTTCCTCTGTAACTCTATTTTGTACTTCATCATTTTCCGAATCGGATGAATCCATTATCGATTTTGTAGAATGTAGAGAAATTGGACCACTTCTTCGTATTTCAGACATGATTTAAGAAGAAAACAGATTCAAAGAACTCTGGATTTGATTCGTATCTCACGTTTCGCTCTGGAATTTGAAAGAAATTTGAAATAGGGATTTTAAGACCTATTTAAAATCCGCGAAGTTGAAAGGTTTAACGGAAAAGCGAAATCAATGTTATAACGGAGTCAACACATTTGAAATACCACAAAAGATTTAAATGAAATGCGTGGCATTGTCAAACAAATATGAAGCTGACACGTGTTAGTGGATAGAATTTTGACTCAAGTCAAAGATCTGAATAACACGCACAGATGTTCTGATTCCATGACTCAGAAGAATTTTGCCTTGTAACCAAAATGTCATTTAAAATCAACTTCTGACCAATATAAAACGTTTTGATTAATCAGAAGAGGTTTGAACAGATAGAAGCACTTTTTATCATCAAAATTTTGTTCATATTATGATGATTTAAAAAGGATCATTTAAAAACTTATATCTGAATATGAAAAGTTTTTAATTCAGATATAGTTTGAATAACAAAAAAAAATTTATCATTAAAAGCTTGTTCTTAGAATGATCAGCGATAAGAAATGAAAACAAATCTTTTAAGCATAACAAAATGATTTCCAAAAGAATTTTGATGCTCCCCCTTGACTTGAGCATGCATTTGACTATTAATGATACATAAAGATGAGATAGAAGAAGCATAATCCATACAGTTGAAGTTATTTGTATTTCTCAAAAATAAATTTTTGAAAGTTAGATTGTTGAAGTATTGACTCAGAATCTCTGACCTTAAGATTCAGAGGTTCTGATCTCAAGACTCAGAAGTTCTGACCTCAAGACTCAGAAGTTCTGATCTCAAGACTCAGAAGTTCTGAACTCAAGACTCAGAAGTTCTGAACTCAAGACTCAGAAGTTCTGATCTCAAGACTCAGAAGTTCTGATTCTTAAGACTCAAAGTTCTGAGTACACTACTCAGACAATTTTACTTAGAAAAATTTAGCATTTTTAAGAAAAAAATATTTTCAATTAGGCAGATTAAGCATTCCTATTTTACATATGAGAAAAGAAAACCTTTTGTGATCAAGAGGCTTTGTGAACAAGTCAGCCAATTGATACTTTGTATGCACAAAGTGCATCTCTATAGTTCCTTTTTCCACATAGTCCTTTATAAAATGATACCTCACATCTATATGCTTAGTCTTCGAATGTTGAACAGGGTTCTGAGTAATGGCAATTGCACTTTCTGAGTCACAATAGATGGGAATCTTGTTAAGCTGATATCCATAGTCCATGAGTTGTGTTCTCATCCACAATGTTTGAGAGCATGAAGCAGCAGCAACAACATACTCTGCTTCAGCAGTTGAAGTGGATACACAATTCTGCTTCTTTGATGCCCAACTCACTATTTTATCTCCCAAAAAGTGACAAGCACCAGATGTACTCTTTCTGTCCAACCTACTTCCTGCATGATCAGCATCAGTGAAAGCAGTCAATTTGAAGTCAGTTTCTTTTGGATACCATAAACCTAGATCAGGTGTTCCTTTGAGATATCTTAAAATCCTTTTGACAGCCAACATATGTGATTCTTTCGGGTTAGATTGAAATCTAGCACAGAAACAGGTAGAAAACATGATATCTGGTCTACTTGCAGTCAAATAAAGTAATGATCCAATCATGCCTCTATAAAGTTTGATATCTGCTGAAACACCTTTGAGATCAGCATCTAACTTTATGTTAGTTGCCATAGGTGTTCTCATAGAAGCACAATCAGTCATTTTGAACTTTTTCAGAATATCTCTGACATATTTTCCTTGATTTATAAAAATACCTTTTGGTAATTGTTTGACTTGAAGACCAAGGAAAAAATTCAGTTCACCCATCATGCTCATTTCAAATTCAGATGACATGATTTTTGAAAAATTATCACATAATTCTGGACTGGTAGAACCAAATATTATGTCATCAACATAAATCTGAATCAGAATCAAATCATCACCCTGTTTCTTTAAAAACAAAGTTGTGTCAATCTTACCTTTCTTGAATCCTGAACCTAACAAGTGTTTAGTAAGAGTGTCATACCAGGCTCGTGGTGCTTGTTTTAGACCATATAAAGCTTTGTCTAAAATATAAACATGACCAGGGAATTCTGGATCAACAAAACCTTCAGGTTGATGGACATACACCTCTTCATTAAGTTTGCCATTTAGAAAGGCTGATTTGACATCCATTTGATACACCTTGAAGTTTTTATGTGCAGCATAGGCCAAAAATATTCTGATTGCCTCTATTCTTGCCACTGGTGCAAATGTCTCATCATAATCAATTCCCTCTTGTTGACAGTATCCCTTAGCAACCAATCTTGCCTTGTTTCTGATGACAACACCTGAAATCCAGTCTGGATCCTCTAGGGCTTCATTAGCTTTCTTTGGTTCAATCACACTCAAGAAACCAGCAAACATTGCTTCATTTGCTGTAGCTGATCTGGTTTTTACTCCTGCTGAAGGATCACTTATTACTTGATGAATAGGATGATTTTTAGTCCATTTATTTGCACTAGGAAGTACATCAATCTCTGAATATTTGTTGTTTGCATCATTCTCATCAATGATTGCTTGTAATTCTGAACTGTCCCCTTGTTCTGATGTATGAATAGGAGTCATATCCAAGTTTGGGTTCTGATTAATGAAGTCAGAATTCTGAGTGACTTGTTCAGAGTTCTGAGTACAAGAATCAGAATTCTGATTACAAGGTTCAGAATTTTCACCACTTGTATGTATTAGATTTGGACATTCCTCTGATGGACCTTTGTCAGAAATTACAGTTGATTGAACTATTTCTGGAGTCTTATTTTTCATCTCTTTGACCATCTTTGGGTTTTCATATTCTGCATAAGAATCAGAAATTAGTTCACTAAAAGCATCCTTAAACAGTAAATTGAGTTCTGAACAAATAGGATTAGAATCTGTATCAGAAGTCATTTTTGTCTTATTCAGCATGAGTTCTGAACTGTCTTGTTCAGAAGTCCGCATTCTGGCTTCATCAAAAGTTACATTTATGCTCTCCATCATCCTCTTGGTTCTTCTATTGTAGATTCTGAATGCTTTGGAAGTTAAAGAATAACCCACAAAGTATCCTTCATCTGCCTTTTTATCGAATTTGGCAAGATTTTCTCTGTCTCTAAGAACATAGCACCTGCAACCAAAAACATGAAAGAATTTGATTAATGGTTTTTTTTTATTTATCAGTTCATAAGCAGTCTTATTTAATCTCTTATTGATTAAAGTTCTATTTTGTGTAAAACAAGCAGTTGCAATTGCTTCAGCCCATAGGAAAGTAGGAAGATTTCCATAAGTCAGCATTGTTCTCGCAGCTTCAACTAGAGTTCTATTCTTCCTTTCAACAACACCATTTTGTTGAGGAGTTCTGACAGCAGAAAAATTGTGAGAAATCCCAGAACTTTCTAAAAAATTCTGAAGAGTCTCATTTCTGAACTCTGTTCCATTATCACTTCTGATTTTCTGAACTGGAAGTTGTAAGAGAACTTGAATCCTTTTGATAAAATTTATCAATGTAGTAGCAGCTTCTGACTTAGCTCTTAGTAACTCAACCCATGTGTATCTGGAGAATTCATCAACAATCACAAGCATATATTTCTTTCCTCCCATAGATTGAACTGAAATTGGACCACAAAGATCAGTATGAATCATTTCTAATGGTGCTTTGCAAGATGAGTCCATTTTTAATTTGTGAGAACTCTTTTTCATCTTGCCCATTTCACAAGCTGAGCATAATGATTCTTTTTCAAATTTAAGCTTTGGTAATCCTTTAACCAGATGTTTTGCAACAAGATTATTAAGATCTTTGAAATTCAGATGAGAACATCTTCTGTGCCAAAGCCAGCATTCATTTGCAGTTGATTTTGATAAAAGACAAACTGTATTTAATGTTTTCAATTTTGAAAAATTAACTACAAATAAGTCCATATGTCTTTTGGCCCAGAAGACTTTAACATCATTTTCAGTTAAAATCATGCAACTTGTTATTTGAAACTTAATTTGACAAAGACTGTCTAAAAACTGACTTATGCTGAAAAGATTATGCTGTAATCCTTCAACATAGAAAACCTTTTGGATAGTCAGATCCCCTTTAGTTAAATCCCCATAACCTTTGACTTGTCCTTTGCTGTTATTTCCAAAGTTTACTGCTCCTCCAGCCTTTTCTGTGAAGTTTGATAGAAAAGACTTCTGACCTGTCATGTGTCTTGAAGCTCCTGAATCTAAAAACCACACATGACAGCCCTGCAAAAGGATCAGTTAGGTTTAGGTACCCATTTTGGAATGGGTCCATCTTTGTTAGCTTTGTCATTGGATTTAACATTAGTACCTTTTACTCTCCACTCAAAATCTTTCTTCAAACACCACTTTCCTTGAACTTTTATGAAGTCAGAACATTTTCTGCTTACAAGCTTGTTCAAATTCTTTTTGAGAGTTGTAACTTTTGGTTTTGCTATATTTTCAACTTTCTTTTCTTTTATCTTTTCTTTCTTCTGAGTCTGAGTAACAGAAATTTTCTTCTTTTCTGTATTTTGAGGAACTGAAACTTTCTGAATATCTTTTCTTATGTATGAAACAGAAGTTATTTTGACTTGACATTTATGAGAATATTGGAATGAATCATTTTTACATCTAACACAAACAAGATTTTTCTTTGCAAGTGACAATAAATCTGAAACATAGGTCATTTCATTTTTATTGATACTGTTCAGAGTACAATTGCCCTTATTACAAGAATTTCTAGCTTTGAGTTCAGAAGTAGATTTCATTCTAAGCTTCTCAAGATCCCTTTTCAGATCATTCAACTTTGCAAGATCATCTTTCCTTTTGCTTTCTTCTTTTTCTGAAAAAGTCAAGTTCTTTTTGTTAGAAGAATTGGATGATTCACCTTTTTCATATGTACTTGATTCATTAAAGAATTTATCATTTTCTCTTGAAGCATTAATTTTAAAAAGATCATACTCAGTCTTCAGTTTTTCAAGCTCTGTTATTTTCTGAATAAAAATATTCTTTTCTTTCAAAGCTTCTTCAAGTTTAATATCCACCTCACAAAAATCATTTTCAAGTTCATCATAAGCTTTCCTTAAGTCCTCAAGTTCTTGACTCACAAGATTAAATCTCTTTTCAAGTTGTAAAAATTCATCTGATTTTGTTTCAGAAAATCCAGTTGAATCAGACTTCTGACTACCTAAGTCAGAGTTCTGATTTACAGACTCAGATGTCTGATCTTTAGACTCAGAGTTCTGACTACAAAGTTCAGAATCCTGACTAGAAGTTTCAGACTTCTGATTGGCTGTTTCAGAATTTTTACTTGTGTCAAATATGCTCTCAATGTCATGATATGAAAAACTTGGTTGTTTATTTTTGTAGCTGACATTTAAAGAATCATACTTGAATTTAGTATCATTGTATCTTGGCTTCTCATCTGTTGGTTTAGAAACTTCTTTCTTAACCTTTTCTTCTGAATCAACTGACTTTTCTGTTTTAGACTCAGAAATTTTCTCATCTGACTTTTTAGAGTTTGGTCTTTGCAAATTGTCAGAACTTGTTATAGAACTAGCAGGTCTTATGAAAACTTCAACAATTTCTGGGATTTTTGGCTTAGAAACTTGAAGTTTTTCAACAAGTTGATTGGAGCTCTTTTTAAAGTGACATTTTCTTCCAATCCCAGTCCCTTCTTTGGGTTGTAAAATCTTGTATCTTTAACATTGCTTAATAAAAGATTTAGTGTTTGCTGAGTCTGACCCCTTTTCAAATTCAGATCTTCTAATTCTTTTATTTTGGTGTATAAATTCTTTCTTTCTTCAAATAACATATCAAATTTTATTTGTAAATCACCTTTTTCATCCTTTATTTTTGAAAACTCAACTTTTAGTTCAGAAAGCCTTTTCATCAATTCAGAATTTTCATCTTTAACTTTCTGTTTCTCAGTCTCAGATTCTTCATATTGTTCTTTTATTACTTCTTTTTCAATTCTGAATTTGTTAACCAAATTTCTTTCTCCTTTTATCTGTTTTCTTAGATTAGCAAATTCAGTTTTCATTTCACCAATCTGTGTCATTAACTCTAATTCAAGTGAAGAATGTACCTCAGCAGATGACTCAGAATCAGCATCTTCAAAATCAGAATCATCCTCATTCCTCATTTTTGCCATATAGCTCTGCATCTGTGGAAAGTTGATATGATCATCTTCATCAGAAGTATAGTACAACCAATTCTCCTGTTCAGCCAACAAAGCAATTTTATCATCTCTCTTCTTTGCAAGCTGAGCCTTCTTGGTGTAATACTCATAGTCTTTCACAATTTTAACTTTGCAATCCTTAGCATAGTGGCCAGATTTTCCACATTTGAAACACAGATTCTTTTCTTTTCTCTCATCCTTCTTTTCTTTGTTTTCTTCACTTCTCTCTACTCTCTTTTCAAACTTATTTTCTTCTCTGTCTTCTTTCTTCTTATAATCTGAACTCCCAACTCTCTTATAATTTCCTTGAAATCTACCCTTCCCATACCTTTTGTTGAAAGTATTTGTCAACAAAGCTAGTTTCTCAGCCATTATCTTGATATCTTCATCATCTTCTGATCCTTCTTCCTTGTCAGATTCTTCCAGATTAGGTATCTCTGATAGATATGCAGTCTTTTTTGGTGCTTTGATTGCTTTGGACTTTGATAAGAATGCTAACTGATCAGCAACATTTTTCTTCTCTTCCACAACTAACTTGACAGAATCTTCATGTTGATTAAGAACACAGAACAGATCATTTAAGTCTTCTTCACACATATCCTTGTTCATTTGCAGACTTATGGCAAATGATGACCATTCTGAATTTAGACTGTTCAGAAATTTGTAATTTATTTCTGACTTCGTTTTCTTCAGTCCATTTCTTCTCAAGTCATTTAGAATAGTGCAAAATTTACTGTATGTCTGTGTCAAACTTTCTGACTCTTTTGCTTTGAACCTTTCATAAGCATTTATGCTTTGATTTAACTTTGCCTGAATAGATCTTACTGTTCCTAGCATCTGCCTTTCCAATTCGTCCCACATTTCTTTAGCTGATGATCCACTGTCAATCCTGTTAAGAACCTCATTTGGGACAGCCAAAGCCATCAAAGTAATTGCTCTTTTGTCAATAGCATGCCTATTTTTCTGTTCAGCTGTGTATTGGGAATAACTCTTTTTCACCCTGGTTGCTGGAATTTCTGGAGTTGTCTCTGTGGCAGGAGTTGCAGCAACATCGATGTACACTTCAATTGGACCTTCTCGAATAGAGATCATAAGGTTTTCATCAATGTTGTCTAGGAATTGGATCATACGGATTTTCCATTGCTGATACTCTTCTGGTATAAGAACAGGCGGTTTGGTTTCAGATCCCATGGCTAGATATTCTTTAGAAGACATGATTGTAAGAAAATTCAACAGAAAGACAAATTCGAGTTTCTTGATCGAAATGTAACAGGTAATTCAAGAATTGCCAAGAATTCAAGAACTAGCCCTAGCAGCGGAATCGATTTTTGAACGAATCAAGAAATCTTCAAGAAATTGATCAATCGATCTTCGCAATCACAATCTTGAATGAATTTGTTTGTTGATTGGCTCTGATACCAATTGAAAGAACAGGATCTAATCTTACAATCAATATAGAAAGCAGTAATTGAGAAGTTGTATGATCAAGCCCAATTGTATTCAATGATGAACAAAATTACAGATCTAAGAGAGAGAGAATCTCAAAGATTACAAAGAATGAATACAAAGTTATTCGGGAAAAATCAATCAGTTAGCAACATAGAGCTAACTACTATTTATACTGCAACGGACATCTTAAAGCTACAGTACAAATAAGAAAGACTAATAAGAACATAACACGTGTCCTAATTAGTTTATAAAATACTAAGTAAAGTATCTCGTCATAAGTTCTGAACAGGTAGTTCAGAACTTCTGAACATTCTTCTGATAAAGCTTCTCAGATCTTCTGACTCCTTAACTCAGACATCTGACTTCTCTTTCCAGACTTCTGAGCTTTCACTGATCAATACTTCTGAGCTTTCACAGTCAGACCTCTGACTTCTCTACTCAGAACATCTGAGTCTTCTTATCAGATCTTCAACACTTGGTTTATTGACAAAACTTCCGATCTAACAGTTTGATAACTTTTGCGTGAGTTATGGACGAATGAAGTTGCATGTACCAATCTGCCAATTTTGGACAGCTTCACACACTTGACTTGTATAAAATATTTAAGTGACCAAAACTCCATATTTTTGAATGAAACCAAGTGCATGTGAAGCCTAACTCATCTGAGAAATTCCCAGAAAGAAAATGAGTAATTTTGATGGTTTCTACAGAGAGTTATAAGCAAAACAAAGTGACACAACAATCTGGCTGATCATCTGCTGCACACCAAATTTGTTCTAAGGAGTTGAAGGTTTAAATCTCAATATTTTCTTATGAGACCAGTTGGGTTTGAACCCTAACTCATTGAACCTTACCCCAGAAGAAAAATGAGGAATTTTGGACATGATTTGACCAAGATATGGTCGTCCTAAGCACAAATCTGCCAGATTCATAAACTCTAACATTCTTTAGAAAATCACATTTTAAGCATTCTAACATCCATAGATGTGGATTCCTTTGCTAAGGATTCAATCCCAACATCACGTGACATATTTTTGAAAGAAAAATACTTTAAACTTATAAGGAAAATGTGCATGCAAAGTCAAAAATCCAGATTCTTATACAAGAACAAAACCCACGTTTTTGATGATTTAGCTCATTTTTCTCTAGTTCATGATGGAAGTTCATAGATTTTCACCACTTTATGGACATTTCTCATGTCCCTTGGTGCTTTATCTCACTTCTAGAACAAGAAAAAGAGTTCATCAATTTGGATGAAATAAAAGTGTAGAACAATGTAGGAAAAATGGCATAAAAGATGCCAAACAAGTATGAATAACACTAGTTTGGAGCTCTTACCTTAGGAAGACGTTGCAAGTACTTCAAGTTCTTTAGAATTTCGTTTTTGGATGCTTGTATGGACTGATTATTTTCTGGAGTTTGAAGGTGAATTCTTGTTGAAGAAGGTGAAGTAAAAGAAAGAGAGAAAGAAGGGTGGAAGTTCTAGAGAAAAAGGAGAGGAAGATGGATGGTTGGGAATTTGAAAATGAAACAAAGTTTGCAAAAATTGAGGGGGTAATAGGGAGGGGGGTGGCCGGCCATACATGGGCCCCCAACCCTTTGCAATATATTTTATTTTTATAAAAATTAAGCCCAAAATCATTTCCTTGTAAAATCATTTTTATTTTATTTTTGAATAGATTTCAAGACACACTCTTAAAATACCTTCTTGTTTTTATTAAATCTTATAAAAAGAAAGATTTATGTATAAAGTAAACCCTATATTTTATATAGGTTATATGTTATTTAAGGTATTTTGGCATTTCACAAGGTGTTTCGGTTAGTCTTGGGTCAAAACCGGGTCTTTTAGGCAACTACCGGGAATTTTAGCGATCTTTCGCTTTAATATTTTCTGAATGGGTCCTATCAGGGTATATTCTCTCTATTAACATTAGTGAGGATTTAACAGATGCTAACCTGGAAGTTTCGATTTTTGCCGGATGTTACAATAGTGACGTGTATGAAGATGCGGAAGTACTTGAAAAAGGAATACATCGTATTTTTGGCTCACGTTATAGTCAAGGAAATCGAAGAGAAACGTATTCAGGATTTTCCCGAGGTGTTCCCGGATGAACTACCAGGACTACCCCCGTCAAGACAAGTCGAATTCCACATCGACTTAATTCCTGGAGCTGCACCTGTGGCTAAATCACCGTACCGTTTGGCCCCATCGGAAATGCAGGAATTGTCAGGACAACTCCAGGAGCTGCTCGATAAAGGACTTATAAGACCTAGCTCTTCACCATGGGGAGACCTAGTTCTTTTCGTTAAAAAGAAAGATGGATCCTTGCGGATGTGCATCGATTATAGAGAACTCAATAAGTTAACCATCAAGAATCGATACCTTGTTCCCCGAATCAACGACCTGTTCGACCAACTCCAAGGTGCTACTTACTTCTCAAAAATTGATCTTCGATATGGATATCATCAAATGAGGGTCCATGAAGAGGATGTTACCAAGACGGCGTTTAGGACTCGTTACGGCCATTACAAGTTCCTGGTTATGCCTTTCGGGCTAACCAACGCACCAGCTGTCTTCATGGACTTAATGAACAGGGTCTGTAGATCGTACTTGGACGAGTTCGTAATCGTGTTCATAGATGATATACTAATTTATTCGCAAATCAAGGAGGATCATGAGCGACATCTAAAGTTGATACTAGAACTACTCAGAGATCAGAAATTGTATGCAAAGTTCTCCAAATGCGAATTTTGGATTCGTGAGTTACATTTTCTTGGCCACGTGATTAATGAGAAGGGAATTCATGTAGATCCGGCAAAAATTGAGGCCATCAAGAAATGGGAAGCCCCGAAGACCCCGAAAGAAATTCATCAATTTCTCGGTTTAGCAGGCTATTATCAGCGATTCATTGCAAATTTCTCAAAAATTGCGCAACCACTAACGACATTAACCCAAAAGGATAAGAAGTTTATTTGGGGAGAGAAACAAGAAGAAGCATTCCAAACTCTTAAGCATAGGTTATGTAATGCACCAATTCTGGCATTGCCAGAAGGCGTGGAGAATTTCGTAGTCTACTGCGATGCATCACACCAAGGTTTGGGGTGTGTGTTGATGCAGAAGGACAAGGTCATTGCATATGCTTCGAGGCAACTTAAGGTTCATGAGAAGAACTATACCACTCACGATATAGAGTTAGGAGCCATAGTGTTCGCACTTAAGATTTAGAGACATTATCTTTACGGTACGAAATGCACCATCTACACCGACCATAAAAGCCTTCAACATATCCTTGACCAGAAAATGCTTAAAATGAGGCAAAGAAGATGGGTTGAACTTCTTAGCGACTAGGATTGTGAAATAAAGTACCACCCAGGCAAGACTAATGTGGTAGCCGACGCACTAAGCAGGAAGGAAAGGGTGAAACCGTCAAGGGTGCAAGCAATGGGTGCGTTCGTTCAGACGAGTCTAAAGACAGAAATTCTTGAAGCTCAAGAAGAAGCATTGAAAGCAGAGAACTTGAAGGACGAGACTCTTCATGGTATAGAGAGTAAATTTGAAACTAAGGTTGATGGAGTACGTTATTTCAAGGACAGAGTTTGGATTCCAAAAGTTAACAACGAACGTGAAGTAGTTTTGGAGGAAGCCCACAAGTCTAGGTATTCAATCCATCCAAGAGCGGATAAGATGTGCAAGGACTTAAGGGAATATTATTGTGGTGGCCAGGAATGAAGAAAGATATCGCCTTGTACGTAGGAAAATGTTTAACTTGCTCAAAGGTCAAAGCTGTATATCAAAAGCCATCAGGTCTGTTACAACAACCAGAGATTCCGCAATGGAAATGGGAACAAATCACTATGGATTTTATAACCAAACTTCCGAGAACTGCCAAAGGGCACGACTCAATCTGGGTTATAGTGGATCGACTTACGAAATCTGCGCATTTCCTTCCTATTCGGGAAGACTACAAAATGGAAAAGCTTGCACAAATTTACATCAATGAATCGTTATGCGACATGGAGTGCCTATTTCCATCATCTCGGATAGAGATAGTTGTTTTACGTCACAGTTTTGGCGATCACTCCAGAGAGCGTTGGGTACGCGTTTGGATTTGAGCACTTCCTACCATCCTCAAACGGCCAGTCAGTCAGAAAGAACCATATAGACGCTAGAGGATATGTTGCGTGCATGTGTGATAGATTTAGGTGGAAGTTGGGATACTCACTTACCATTAGTTGAGTTCTCCTACAACAACAGCTATCATACCAGCATTCAGTGTGCACTGTATGAAGGCTTATTTGGACGCAATTGTAGATCCCCACTTAGTTGGTTGGAAATTGGCGACAGACAATTGACTAGGCCCGAAATCGTTCAAGAGACTACTGACAAGATCTCAATTATCAAGGATAGACTTAAGGCCGCAAGAGATCGTCAGAAGAGTTATGCAGATAACCGCAAGAAGCCATTAGAATTCCAAGTGGGTGATAAAGTGCTTCTAAAGGTATCGCCTTGGAAAGGATTAGTACGCTTCGGAAAAAGAGGCAAGCTGAGTCCGAGATATATTGCCCCGTTTGAAATAATTGAAAGGATTGGTCCAGTAGCATATAAACTTAAATTACCGCAAGAGCTAAGTGCCATCCACAATACGTTCCATGTGTCAAACCTTAAGAAATGCCTAACTGATGAATCATTGGTTCTACCCTTAGAAGACGTTCAGATCGACGATCGGTTACACTTCATAGAAGAACCGATTGAAATCCTTGACCGAGAAGTCAAACGGCTAAGGCGTAGTAAGATACCAATTTTTAAAGTTCGTTGGAATTCGAGGCATGGACCTAAGTATACATGGGAACGAGAAGATTACATGAAACGTAAGTACCCTCACCTATTTGCAAGGGATCAGACGGGGAATGGCAATCATCGAATTTCGGGACAAAATTCTTCTAACAAGGGGAGACTGTGACACCAGTCAAACCAAAACACTCAGGTTAGCAACTGAATAGCATAATACATGTCTTAACATGTAGAAATAACTCATTATGACTTAATTATGAAGGCTAAGGTTTTAGTTTACTAAGAATCCCGACAGTGTGCTTAGAAAATCCTGTTACCGCACGTAACCGTTTAAGCTGTCTTATAAAATGCCGATCGGAACAAGTAACATTTAATCATAAAAATAATAATAATAAGAGGGGTAAATATATAGTTTATATACCCAAATATAAATTTTAAACTTTAAATAGTCAAATAAAAAAATCCAAGTAGAAAAATGAGGATTTAACTACCATTATTCAACCTTTTTATAAAAATTACATATTATATAAATATATACAATATTAATTAGCAAAAAAAATTAATAATAAGAAAAGGAGGCCCAAATTTTGGCCCCCATAATTAACCCAACACCCACTCATTATAACATTGCTTCTTCTCAAGAAAACCTCCCCATTTCCTACCCTCGCTCTCTCTCTACATTCAAACTCTCATCACTCTCCTCCCTCTCTATTCCCTGGCCGAAATCAGCCCCAAAACCACACACAAAAAATTCAAACTTGAGGATCTTTGAAGGTAGACATCATCTCTAGTGTGAGTAAGTTCATCTCCCTTGTGTTCTCCTTCATCTCCTTCCTCTTTCTTGCAATTTCCCCTACTTTTCTTCAATGATTATTGAGTTTCTGAAATATAGGACCTTCATGGACCTTTTAATGGTAGATTAATCACCAATTACATGATAAATGTCAAGCAAATGGTGATAATCCATGATCCATACAACTAGAACTCAAGAAAACGAAGTTTTGATTTCATGCATGTGGATTTTTGCTATAATATGAGATGTGTGGGTTCATGCATGTGTTTATAAAAGTTAAAAGATGATTTTGACCTAAAAATCTATGATAACATAATGGTAAATGAGTGTACAAATCAATGAATCAAATCATATGAGTGTAAATAAAGAACTAAAACACTCATTTTCCATGAATAAGCATTTTTAGTTTCTGGCAGATTACATGCATTAACCTCATCCGACCATATATTGTATAAATACTTAGTTAAATGATATGATTCTTCTTCTGGAGCCTTGTTTATTGAGTTATCTTTCAAACCCAAGTGGTTTCATGTAAAAACACGGAGATTTGACCCTTCAACTACCCGTATCAAGTTAAGAGTGCAAAGACAATCTGACATAGTAAAATCTCTACTTTAAACAGTCATAACTCTCTTAATATTCCACTAAAATTCTTGATTCTTCTTCTGAAATTTATTTTAATGGATTATATTTCAAACAAAAGTGGTTTCACTCAAACATATGAAGATTTGAGGTCTCAACCATTCAAACCAAGATGAGTGTGCAAGAAATCAGAATCTGGCATAGTAAAATCTCTACCTTAAAACAGTCATAACTCCCTCAATATGTAACCAAAAATAATGATTTTTTTCTGGAAGATACATGTTTGAGTTAATCTTAAAACCCAGTTTGAATCACTGAAAAATATTGAGATTTGACCCTCCAAATGGACGTGACAAAAGGAATGTGCAGACCGCCTTGATAGCTGTGACACTTAAATTTAATTGTAATGATTAAAATACCTAACTACCTCTAAAATTGGTGCTACTTATGTCAAAAGTTCCCTAAGACATTAAATTAAAATATATAAAAAATTGGTTAATTAAATAATCCGATAAAATACTTAGTTATGACCATAAGTGAACCTAAATTTCTGTCATCAGAAAAGTAAAAACTCTAGTTCAAGAAAAAAGAGATTTTTAGGAATATTAAAGAAGAACAGGCATATAAGTTATAGATTTTGATAAAACCCCAAATAAAAACAATATTTGTTAGCTCCAATCTTATGGTTTATAGAAGTATTGAAAAATAGGCTAAGTATAGAAGTCTTCGACGGAGGCTCTGCCGAGTCACCGAGAAGACCGAAGCATAGAAGTCTCCGACAGAGGCTCTGCCGAGTCACCGAGAAGACCGAAGTAAAGAATCGCCAGAATACTCTTCAATGTGGACAAGGCCACAGAGCCTCTGTCACACTTGACAGAGCCTCTGTGGTATAAAATACCAAAGCTCTATACAAGGACAATCGTGCTTCTCACGATTTCTGCTGTACGAAGATCCTAAAGATCATTCGTACAAGGTATGACCTGACAACGCCACGTGTCAAACTCTGATGGGTCTTAGCCTTAGTAGAAGTCGGCGCATTTAATTAACGTTGTACCTTCAACAGTATCTGAATAGTGTCTTTGTACCTTCAGTCCTTGTAGTCCATATCTTGTCCCCTTTAGAAGTAGTATAAATAGAAGACTCATGTTGAGTTCTTCTATTAAGCTTTGCACGACACATACACCATTAGAGCAGATTTCTTGTATAACATTCGGTGTTCTTGGTGCTTTATTTATATCAATATACAGTGGGTTATTGGGCTAATTATCTAAGTTATTTCCACTTTATATATTTGATATTGTGTGTCTTCTACCTTATTATATCTTTTAGTTCGTTAAAACGCTTCCGCATTATATCTTGTTTGAACTATTAGATAGAATCATCATTGTTAAGAAAAACAGGAACCAACAGTTGGTATCATAGGCAACCTTGATTTTATATATCAAGTGATCCTCTCTTGCAATGATTTTTGGTAGAAACTTGGACTGGTCTTTAACCTATTATTCATATCTTTAAAAATAGCATCTGTTTTTCTGCCATTCTCGACCAGTTCGACTTTGGCAAACTTACAGATTTGTTTCTTCGGTTAAATATCCATTTTTGTGCATTGTTCAAAGTTTCTAAGTTTATAAACACCATTCGAAACATCCACTTCATCTTCTAAGTTTACTGTTCATACCCTATTTTCTGGATCTATCAACCTCTTTCAAAATGACAAACACAAACTTCTTCACCGCTGGTTCTTTAACCAGGCCACCCACACTACTCAGAGATGAGTACCCTCAGTGGAAGATACGGATGATTTACTTCTTCGATGGTACTAACAAAGAACTCATGCACTATATCAACAATCCTCCTTTCGTACCAATGACCACAGTACCCCGTGTACCTGGCACAGACGACACTCCAGAAATCCCTGCGCACGATAAACCAAAGACCAAGGAAAAATGGTCAGAACCTGACTGGGCAAAATATGAAGTTGCTCAGCAGACTAAGAGACTTCTGATAATGGCCATACCCAATGACCGTTTCCAGTCCTTAGATGCGTGTGAATCTGCATACGATCTGTGCAAGGAACTGTGTAACGTCCCAAAAATTACAAGGAATTTAAAATTTTTAAAACATACATTTCATTATAAAACAACCATGATTTAATAATTCACGTCTCAAATAAAACTAACGTCGTTACTTCAGACCATCAACAAAGTTTATGCAGCGGAAAATTACATAATTAAATTCAAAGGGTTTGTAATTGAAAGTTTAACATTATTTGACACTCCGCGCTCTATGTGTGTACGGTCACGCCCGACTGTCGCCCGCACCTGAAATAACAACATAATGGGAAAGGGTAAGCTAAACGCTTAGTGAATCCAATCACGCACGTAGGTAGCAACCCCACGCATATCGCTCCTACCCGCAAGTAGGCAACATCACCATCACCACGAATATCAAACCACGTAATGATTATTATATAAGCACGAACCTCGGTCCCACCGAGTACACAAAATACATTAATACAAGCTCAGTCCCACCGAGCCCTCGGTCCCACCGAGTAAAAATTGTTGTACTAGCTTAGTCCCACCAAGCCCTCGGTCCCACCGAGCCCCTCAGTCCCACCGAGGTGTACACATGCATATATATATATATTCCACATACGAATTTAATAAATCACAACCAGTTATCACATCCCATCTAGTTCACGTAAGCACATAAATACACGTAATCACACGTAACACAAAATAACGACATACATGAAATTCCTAACTACGCGGTGAGAGAACTCACCTCAAGGCTAAGCAACATGCTCACGAAACGCAACACCAACCCGGCAATCTTCTTCACTTTCTCCCACCTAAATACGTATAAAAAGTCAAAGGAAAGTCCCGACCCATAACACGTTTACTAGTTTTCAAACGACTAAAAATTCCAGCTTTTTATTAGAAATTACGGGTCTGTTCGGGACCTGATTTACCCCCTTAAAACTGATAAATACAGAAATTAAAATTCATAATTACGAAGTTCTAAGTCCTACGGTTTCAGGGACGTATCGCACGCGTCCTAACGATTTTTCTATAATTTACTATAGAATTTACAAAAATGTTTCGCAGAACAGCAAACACCCGGACCTTTCAGTACAACATGGCAACTTCGCCCTACCTATGGTCCGAATTGGTCTTTCCGCAAAACAGAGGAAACTTAGTAGACTCCGAAACGAAACCTTTGGCACCAGTCCCATCCCCAACCGACCTTCCAAGCAAAAGTTATGCGCAAAACAAAACAGGGACAGAAAGCTGGAAGTTTTTCGGATCAGGCTGTATAAACAGCCCCTTACGGCCCAGCTAAAGGCCTAAACAGACTTTCGGCAAAACACGAAAAACTTTCCTGACTCGATTAGTGAACTTTGGCCACCGATTTCATATCAATCCGAGCTACGAGTAAAAAGTTACGGTCACGACAAAACAGTGGCAGAAAATCGACCTTCACATAAAATGACAAATCACCAATTTGCGACCACCTTTTCACCTAGCTAGAGGCTGAACCAGTTTTCCGCTAAAACACGGAAAACGTGACCGACCCCGTACTGGAACTGTGGGTACCAAGTTTGGCTCAATCGGAGTTACGAGCAGAAAGTTATGGTTCATACAAACACAAGGCAGATTCCAGAATTTTTACATAAAATGATAAACGGTTTTTACGATAGGCTCGGCGGTTTAGGGTTGCAACTCCGGTGGCGTTAGGGTTCCGCCGTGGAGGACTTAGGGTTTAGCCCCGCCCACTGCCACCTCCGGCAGTGGGGCACGGCGGCGGCGGTACTCCGGCGACGGTTCTCCGCACGCACTTGCCGCCCCATTCTCGCACCACCTCCCTCTATACTCTTGATTGCTAAACCATACAGCCACATACACACGTATACCCAGCAGCACACAGCCACCGCCGTCCACCCACGGCCACCGTAGCGGCGGCGGGCAGCGGTGGTTGCCTCGCCGGAAAAACGAACAAGAAGAGAAAAACGAGACGGAACATAGGAACGGCTTACCTTTCGATGTTTGCTCCTCCTCCCTCGACTTCTCCGGCGAACGGTGTGGTGGTGGCGACCTCCGGCGACTGGAAAACCCTCCGGCGACCCACTCTCTCTCTCTTCTCCGGCCCTCTCTATCTCACGATCTCTTCTCTCTCACTTTCTATCTCTCTCGGCTCCCACCCTCACGATCTCTTCTTCGGCAATGAAAACCAAAAGAAAACCACAAACAACAAACCAAAGGGGCTGTTTTGCTGCTGCCGTTTGGAAACCGACGAGAAGAGGAAAGGGGGGGGGGGGTCGGTCCCCCTTCCTTGGCCGTTCACATGCACAAAAACCCATTGGCCACCTTTGACCCCTAGACACTAACCCTTTGACACTTTTGGTCCCTAAGTTTCCATAACATTGTAAAAAGGGAGTGAGGTTTGCCACACATAACATTCGAGGTCCCTTTGACAACTTCCGTTAGAGAGACTCGCTTTTTAAAAAAAAATACATTAAGGATTTTAATAAAAAAAACATACCGGGACACGGGCTTTACAAACTGGAAAACAACTGGATGGTGGGGCCAAAACTCAGAAGAACCGCAGAGACCAATGCATCAACGAGTACTACGCATTCAAAGCTCTGCCGACAGAAACTCTACAGACAACATATGATCGGTTCAACTCTCTAATCAACGAGTGCATGGAGTTTGGAATCCACAGAACTTCTGAGGAGAACAATGTCATGTTCCTAAAGAGTCTCAATAATGAATGGCTCCAGTTGTCTATGTCTCTGCAAACAAATCAAGACTTAGACTCCTGGACACTATCAAATCTCTATGGAACGTTGGCAGCCCAAGAGCCTCAGATTGCACAAGCAAAAGTTCAAATCACTGCACCTCTTGCACTGGTTGGTAAGGCCACAAAAGATAAAGAGAAACCGAAGAAGGAGAAAGCTGTGGAAGAAAAGAAGAAGAAGAAGATCTTGATCGTTGATAGTGAAGATGAGGAGGTGGTGGAAGAAGAGGAGGCAACTATGGCCTCGATAGCTAAGTCGTTAGCTCTTTTAACAAGGGAATTCAGCAGAGGATACCAGAAGAAGTCTGGTAATGAACGCTACGGAAGAGATGATCGTGGAAGAGAAGGGTCAAATGACAAGAACGACAGAGGTGTTGACCAACAGAGGTCAAATGACAGGAACGACAGAGGTGGTGACCGACAGAGGTCAGACGACAAAGATGGCAATGCTCCACAGAACCAAGGATGTTACAATTGTGGTAAGCCAGGCCACTACGCAAATGAATGCAGGAGCAAATCAAACCGCCCTCAGAGGGTTTCCTCTTTCTACAAAAAGAAAGCATAATTTTATGCTCAGAAGTCACTTATGGTGAATCAAGAAAACTGGCAGTCAGATACATCCTCTGACGAAGGAGAAAAGAAGAACGCCCTATTCTATGACATTGCAGAGGTCAGCTCCGACTCCGATAGTGAGGTATCCACTTCTGATTCTTACACTAATCAAGCAGAAGCTGATTTGCTTAAACTGAACACTGAATACACAGAACTTAAAAAGACCTGCGAAAGTGTTCAGAAGAAGCTTACCTTCTTTGAGAGAGAAGCTAGACTTCTCACTCAAGAAAAGGCTAAAATCTTTCAAGAAAAGGAAGAAATTGAAACAAACTGGAACAAACACCTAAATCCTTTGAAAGAAAAGATTTCTGAACTTAACTCAGCCTTAAAAACAAAATCTAAAGAACTTATGGACGTTGAGTGCGACAGAATGAATATCCTAGCTCTTAAACATTATTTTCAAAAGGAAAGAGAAGTCCTATGTCAAGATTTACTTAGAAGAGATCTTTTAATTAAGAAATATCAAGATGCACAGAAGGTGTACGAGAAAATTAATACACAAATAGGGATACGGGGAATTGGCTTCTGTGATATAGATCCATACACTGGAAACAAAAGAAACAAATCTTTGTCCTCTCTATTTCATATTGGAAGTACAAGAAAACCT
This sequence comes from Saussurea involucrata, assembly GCA_033807775.1. Lineage (NCBI taxonomy): Eukaryota > Viridiplantae > Streptophyta > Magnoliopsida > Asterales > Asteraceae > Saussurea > Saussurea involucrata. The sequence goes on from CM066319.1 coordinate 117,664,515, forward strand.
GGATTTCCAAACTTACTCTCTGTAAGCAAAAGGAGAAAAGTCTCCGGGGAACCTCACCAGAGGAAACCTCTGAAGATGATAAATGTGTGGTTTGAAAACACAAATTTGTCACCTCCAATCTCTGTCAAAAGAGAATCCAAACCTAAGAAATATCTGAAAACTCAAGATCAGATAGGTATCTTCAAGTTTGGTAACCCCGAGACTCAAACACATGTTGCCTTTGTCTGCATGATAAACTCTGAAAAGAAATTATTGGCAGAAGCACCTGAGTTCAAGCCTAACGTTTCAGAAGAAAAACTTAAAGATATCTCTGAAAAAGAGTTGATGGAAATCGGGAAAAATAACTTTTACGAAAACTTCTGTACACCTTCTATCGATCAAAATCTCTCTGATGAAACCTTAATGTATACTTATGTTGACTTGGAAAATAATGAAAGCAAGTATGACACATGCTCTGAAAATCCAGCCTCTGTCGAAAGAGAACTAAGTGACTCAACCTCTGTATATGAGGACGATTCATCCTCTGACGAATCTGAGACTGACTCTAGGTCAGAGATAGTACCTTGTGACTCAGAGGATTTTAAACTACCCTCTGGAGTTCTTAACAGAACTATTCCTCCCAAGGAGAAAATCACAAGAGTTCCTATCTGTCCAGATTTTTTGGACATGTGTATACAATCCAAAACCTCTATTCAGCTTGAGAAAATCAAACATCAAAAGAAAACGTCCTCTCAAAATTCAACAAGTTCAAAGACTTCAAATCCCTTAAAGCCTTTTAAAGAAAAACTAACATGGCAACAGAAGGGCAAATGGGCTGAAAATAACAAATCTTTTTCTTCTGTGACAGTGAAACCTGCAGAAGTTCACCACAGAAGGGGTCCACAGAAGGCTACTCTCAACAGGAGTTTTTGCAAACAACAATCTAGCCTACATATGTCTTCTTGTAATAGGAAGTCAAATGTTAGGATAGAATGTAATGCCTCTGTGCCCCCATTTAATGTTTTCAATGAAAAGTTCAAGCAAATCTCTTCGCACATTCATTATTGTCATTGTTTTGATCTCATGTATCGATTAAATCAACACTTCTCAAGTCCATACTGTTTCCTCTCTGTACCTAAAAATAATGCTAAATTCAAGGGTAAGAAGAAACAAAATGGCTCTTCAACAGAAGCTAAAACCAAATCCAAGAATGCTAAGGCAAACTTGAAGACCCCTAACAAAACTGGACCCATTTGGATATGGGTACCTAAAACTCTCTGATTGTCTTGCAGAAGCAGTATGTGCCAATCTAGTATCTTGACTCCGGGTGCTCGCGGCACATGACTGGCGATAGAGGTCTACTATCCACCTACAAAGATAAATTCGATGGAGGATCTGTGACCTTTGGTGACAACAAGAAGGGGTATATAAAAGGCTACGGAGTCATTAAGAAGGAAAACATAACCGTATGCAAAGTTGCATATGTGGATGGCCTTAAGCACAATCTTCTCAGTGTTAGCCAACTCTGCGATACGGGTTTCGACGTAATGTTCAAAAGAACCTTCTGCTCTCTACAAGGTGAGGACACAGGAGTCGAACTTCTGCGAGCCGAACGAAGAGGCGATCTTTACCTCATGAACTTCTGTGCCAAGAACAAGGAAGACAAGCTCTGCCTTGTCGCCAGTAAAAGCGAAGAAGCCTGGTTATGGCATAATAGGTTCTGTAACAACCCAAATCCCATAACATACATCATAATACATAACATGCATACATATCATTGATTTACAACAAAAGTTACATAGCAAACCAAGTATGGTCTCATTTAGTCTCGAAACTACAAATTACATAAAACTTCCTAATCAACATCGGTCCACGAAGGCAGTCTACACCTTATTCTTTCCTTTGCCGCTATCAATTCCTCGACCTGGAAAACATATTTTTGAAAACAAAATGAGGGTTAGACCAAACGGGTCTAGTGAGTTAATCCCGGTCCTTTCCAAAATCATTATAAAACCTTTCGTCAATCAAAATAGTTTAAATACAACCTTTGCCAATATACACACATATACCATAAGTATATAAACGTCACACATATATATACTACACGTATTTTAATTACCACATCAAGACTCGTGCATCGTGCTCAACTCCTCCTCATTCCTCGTTACCATGGCCATATTAGTTGGTAGCAAGCCAACTAATAAATCAACGTCGTACAACAACTACGACACATCACCGGTCCGCACACCGGAACCCGGCAATACACCGGTCCGCACACCGGAACCCGGCAACACACCGGTCCGCTCACCGAAACCCGACAACACACCGGTCCGCTCACCGGAACCCGGCAACACACCGGTCCGCTCACCGGAACCCGGCTACTGTGCACTTGTGTAGTGTAATGCACCAATAAATATAATATCTTACTATATTATAAACACAAAATATTCACACCTTGATCATATATCCATTCCACGCATATCCATCTCATATATATATATATAAACAGAGATATATATATATATATTCCAGTTGAAAACGTTTTAAAGTAAAACTCACCTCGATTGGTTATCAAATTTCCTTCTAATCTTTTCTCGAGAAATCCAATCTTTCATTCAAAGTTCCCAGAATCTGAAACAATTTATGATACATATATCGCCTTACTAGTCAAACACATAAAGCCTACTAAAATCTTATCCTCAACAGTTCTCCCTTCAGCGACTTATCACGGGGGGTCCGCTACCCGGATAGCGGATGGGGTCAAGGGGCCGCCCCCAGGAAGTTTTTGGAGCAACTTAATCCAAAAATACAATCAGAAACTATAACCGGACACTATCAAAACTACCGGGACTCACTGCACCGGGACTCCACTGTACCGGGACTCTCCAGTACCGGGAGTCCACTGTACCGGGACTCTCCAGTACCGGGACTCCATATCACCGGGAGTTGGCATTACTGGGTCTTGTCGTTACCGGGAGTCGACAATATCGGGACTCCATGGTACCGGGACTCCATGGTACCGGGACTCCCAAGAACTCAGTCGGTTCCATTTTACCCAGATCTAAATTAAACATATACAACTACAAATTAAACATTCTAATCCGATAGAAGTCTAATACTACTGTTTATAAACATAAAACATAAAGGACTTACCTCAAAATCGTTTCCAACCAAGCCACTTGAAGCCCTAACCGTACGAACTCTTCTTCTGCTTCTTCTCGTCTCCAAACACACACTCACACACTGAGACATCTGATTTTAGGTTTGTGAAATATCTGAAGTGTACAAGGGTGTATATCAAACCTAATATACACTTTTGGCTTGAACTATTGGAATATGACCAAAGTACCCTTAACTTATAATTTCACCCTAACTTACCCTACTCATCCAACTTTAAAGTTAACTAAACTTAACGGAAAGGAGATTTTAACTAACGAACTTACCCGGGGTATTACATCTGCCACCTAAACTTCCATACTCTAGATAAGCTTGTTAAACTTGATCTAGTCAAAGGTCTACCAAATGTTAAATTTAATAAAGATCATTTGTGCTCTGCTTGCGAAATGGGAAAACTCAAAAGAGCTTCCCATAAAGGCAAAACTGATGTATCTTGCCCTAGGCCTCTGTACATGCTTCATGTTGACCTCTGCGGTCCAATCGCTACATAGAGCCTAGGTGGCAAGAAATATATACTTGTTTTGATCGATGAATACTCAAGATTTACATGGGTTGAATTTGTCAGAAAGAAATCAGATGTTCCAAACATTCTGATAAATTTAATGAAAAGAATCCAAGTTCTGTATGAGTGCAGGATTCAGAAACTAAGAAGCGACAATGGCACAGAATTCAAAAACTCTGTCATTGAAGCCTATCATACAGAAGAAGGCATGTCACAGAACTTCTCTGCTGCACGAACCCCACAACAGAATGGCATGGTTGAACGAAAGAACCGCACGCTTGTGGAGGCTGCCAGAACTATGCTGACAGCATCTTGATTACCAAAGTCTTTTTAGGCAGAAGCAGAATCAACCGCTTGATACACCCAAAATCGATCAACCATTGTAAAAGGCACATCAAGACACCGTATCATTTGATCAACAAAAGACGACCAAACATCAAGTTCTTTCATGTATTTGGATGCAAGTGCTTTATCTTAAATGATATAGAAGCAAGAGGAAAGTTTGAGGTGAAAGTAGATGAAGGCAAGTTCATTGGATACTCTGCCACTTCTAAGGCCTACAGAGTTTACCTTCTACGGTCATGAACTATTGTAGAAAGCATCAATGTGTCTTTTGACGATTCCTTTCAAAAGACTTCTGAACAAATCAGTTCAGAACTCGGTCTAAAAAGGAATCCTCTAGCATCCCAAAGACAAGGGCAGAAGATTTAAATCTTCTATTCGAAGAGATGTTCCATGATGATATTGATCCCTCTGCTGGAGCCGTCAGAGCCTCTGGAGAAACATCTTCTAACAACCAGACTGAGTCAGGTATATCTCAAACTGGTCCATTGAATACTTCATCCTCTTCTGTGAATCATACATATGCACGTGCTGAGGGGGAGCGAACAGAAGATAATACAACTAAGGATTCAACTACAGAGGCTCCTGAAATACCAACTCCAATGACTACAGAAGAATCAATACCAAAGGAAAACGAAGACTCAGTCTCTACTTCCTCAGAGGAACAAATTCCAACTCTCATTCCAATCGTTCCACAAGCTGAAATACCAAGCACAAGCACAGAAGTGCCATCAACAACAGAGGTTGCACCAGAACCCCAGTGTGCAACTACAGAGGTTCATCTTGATGACTCAAATGACCATCTTCCAAGAACAACACAGTGGACGAAAAGCCATCCTCCAAGCCTTATAATTGGCGACCCGTCTGAAAAGGTCAAGACAAGATCAGCCACTGCTATTTTTTGTTTCTTTACAAATTTTATCAGTGTGATCGAGCCAAAAAGAATCTCTAAAGCCCTAGATGATCCAAACTGGGTAGATGCTATGCAAGAAGAGCTTCTACAGGTCGAGAGAAACAAGGTATGGACCCTAGTACCTCTGCCACGAGGGAAACAAGCCATAGGGACAAAATGGGTCTTCAGAAACAAGAAGGGCGAGGATGGGGTGGTCATTCGAAACAAAGCGAGATTGGTGGCCAAGGGATATCGCCAAGAAGAAGGCATTGATTACGATAAAACTTTTGCCCCTGTCCCACGGCTTGAAGCAATAGAATCTTCTTAGCCTTCGCAGCCTACAGAGGTTTCAAAGTTTTTCAAACGGATGTAAAATCGGCTTTTCTGAATGGTGAATTCCAAGAAGAAGTATATGTCCAGCAGCCACCAGGGTTTGAAAGTTCCAAGTACCCAAAATATGTGTACTACCTCGACAAAGCTCTGTATGGACTGAAACAAGCTCCAAGAGCATGGTACGAAAGACTTTCAACCTTTCTTCTCAATAATGAATTCGACAGAGGTACAACCGATACTACTTTGTTTTATAAAAGAAATGGTGATGAGATTCTACTTGAATAGATCTATGTGGATGACATCATTTTCGGGTCTACAAATGCACAAGAGTGCAAAGATTTTGAAAAACTCATGCAGAGTGAGTTTGAAATGAGTATGACAGGAGAATTAACCTTGTTCCTAGGACTCCAAGTAAAACAATCATCAGAGGGAATTTTTATAAATCAAGCTAAATATGTCTCTGACATACTTTCAAAATAATGTCTCTCTGATGCCTCTATAATGAAGACCCCAATGGCCACTGGAAATAAATTATTCTCAGATCTAAATGGCACATCTGTAGAGTGCAAGCTCTACAGAGGTATGATTGGGTCTCTGTTATACTTAACCGCAAGTAGGCCTGATATAATGTATGTCACATGCCTCTGTGCACGATATCAAGCTAACCCAAAGGAATCCCACTATATTGCTGTAAAGAGGATCTTCAGATACCTTAAAGGGACCAAAAATCTTGAGCTCTGGTATCCGAAGAACTCTGCCTTTGGTCTTAAGGCATACACAGATTCAGATTATGGAGGATGCAAGCTTGATCGAAAAAGCACCTTTGGGAGTTGTCAATTCATGGGTGGTAAACTAGTCAGCTGGACATCAAAGAAGCAGAACTGTGTGTCTACATCTACAGCAAAAGCTGGATATGTTGCTGCTGCTAGCTGTTGCTCCCAAGTTCTGTGGATGAAAACTCAGCTAAAGGACTATGGCCACAACATATACAAGATACCCATCTTCTGTGATTCAAAAAGTGCCATAGCCATCTCTGCCAATCCAGTACAGCACTCAAAAACAAAGCATATCGATATCCGTTACCACTTTCTGAAGCATCATGTTGAACATGGTACAATTGAAATGCACTTTGTGTCCACTGAATACCAGCTTGCAGACTTGTTCACCAAGGCACTTGATGAGAAAAGATTCTTTTTATTGGTGGGTAAGTTGGGAATGATTAATATGAGTTAAATCCTCTGTAAGTAAGATTTGATCTTTTTGTAAATATGTATATATATTTAAACTCTTATGTATGTAAATTCTTAATCATCAAATGTTCTGTAACCAACAGAGCTTATGTGGGATTGCTCAGAGCATGACAATCTCCGCATATCCTCTAGTAAAGTTGACCTATGTTTTGTGCACTACTTATCTCATTTAATCCAAGCATAGGTCAAGGGGGAGCAGAAGGAGTCCTTGACTGATCTACAGAGGTTGATCATTCAAGGGGGAGCAAAAGAAGAGATGTGATCAACCATATCTACAGAAGTCAAATATTTTTGCCAAACAAGGGAGAGCCAAAAGGTAAGTATCTCGTACAAATCCTTTCTGAAAAACACTTTTCTAGGACATCAATTTCCAAATACGTCCAAGAAACACTGTTTAAGACATTCCAAACAAGTAATGATAAAAAAGATTTTCAAGTCTTCCGTTATGAGAAATTTATGGTCATAGAGCCTCTGCTGAGCTCAATAGAGCTTCTGTAAGCCGGATCCTCTAGACCTGCAAATTTCATATGGGAACTCTATCGATCAACCTTAAATGACTTCTTTAAGGATTCGTACGTACAAATGCACACACAAAGATAATGGAAGAAAGTCTTTTGGTCGAAGAGCTAACTCCACCAAAGAGTGTTTGTCGCCCAACCTAGACACTCAAAAAGGGGAGTACCTCGCACAAAATCTTTTCCAAAACAGTTTTCTAGGACACTAATTTCCAAATATGTCATAAAAAATGTTTAACACAATTAAACTTTGGATGATCAAAATGTTTTATGAATCTTTAGTTATGAGAAATTTTCACTCATATAGCCTCTGCTGGCTCCAACAGAGCTTCAAAGCCTCTGTGAATGCAAATTTTGTACTAAAGTTCTATCGATCCTCTCCAATGATTTCTAAAACATTTTTGGTAAAGGTGCAAGCACAGAGGAGACATTAAAGGTAGGTTTCAGAATCACAGAGCTCACTCCGCTACAGAGCCACTGTTGATTCTGACACTTTACTCTTTATGGAAATTTTGTAAAAGGGCGTTATTTACCGCGAGTGACAGACCCCACACAGAAGAAATACCCACGCACCAAGCATTAATGGGCTGCGCACGACGTCTAATCGTGCTCTGACACATTTGACGTGGCAGATTTTCATTGGACGTGCGTGCCACACGTTTCTTCTGAAACTTGTGCCCCGCTGTAAAACTCAAGTGCGGACCCCAAATGTTTATTGAATTCACTTTTACCATGGAATTCTATCCGTTTCTACCCTCACTATAAAACCCCGTTCCCATTCTTTCTTAAACCTTTTACACATATTATCTCCCTCATCTTCTCCGACGAACTGTGCAAATACCTGCAACTTCTCCATTCTACTCCATTCTTCAAGAAATCTTAAATGGTTTCCACCTCCAACGCTCCGGTGAACTCCCCATCCCATTCTGAGCATTCTCAGAACCAAGAGATAGCCGGAAACCTACAGCAGGATAACTCCGGGGAATCAGCAAACTTTGCTCCGACAACCCATCTTCAAAACTTTATCGCTCATGAACACTTTGAAAGTGTTCTTCCCCTAAAACCCAATAACTACTACTTGGTTCCCTCGAAAACCGCATTTGGGGAAACACATGCCATCCTTCTTCACATTCTGGAAAACCATTATCTTTACCCCCTATTATCCAAAAATGTCGATAAAATACCTACGAGATATCTCAATCAATTCTGGCAAAGCAGCAGATTTGATCTCGAAGATAGACAGATCAAGAGATACATCTCAAAACCAGACAAATCTGAGCACCTTAAACTCAAGTTCAACAGAACTATGTTCTCACTTGAGTTCAATCTACCCACAAGAGGTCTTCTAGGGATAAAGGCATACGCAGAGGAACCCACAGACACCGAGCTCTGCAGGTTTGTTGAAATGTTGGGATACAACACAACCTTAAGAAAAAGAAATGATTTCAGAAGAAATCGATTACCGTCTCTTTGGAACACGATCTTCTCCATCCTAAATCGATGCCTAACAGGGAAAGTGGGTAGTCTAGACCAATCTTCTCACCAAATTTTGACAATTATGTACGGGGTGTATATCCTCGACAAGGCTCTATACGGTCTCAAACAAGCTCCATGTGCCTGGTATGATGCTCTGTCTAAATTCTTAATCAAAGCAGGTTTTTCAAAAGGTAAAATCGACACTACTTTGTTTATTAAGAATGAAAAAGGTCACATCATCTTAGTCTAAGTCTATGTTGATGATATCATTTTAGGTTCCACTAACCCTCAGTACTGTAAGAATTTTTCAAAACTCATGGGAGAGTATTTTCAAATGAGTATGTTAAGTGAGATGAATTTTTTCCTCGGTCTTCAAGTTAAGCAACTGTCGACCGGGATATTCATAAACCAGGCTAAGTACATCCGGGATATTTCTTCAGAAATACTAGATGGAACAGTCCTCACCTATGAAAACTCCCATGACCCCCGGTACTAGGTTACACGCCGATCCTAACGGAAAGGATGTGGATACCAAGACCTACCGAGGGATGATAGGTTCTATGAAGTACTTGACAGCGAGTAGACCGGATATCATGTTCTCAACATTTTTATGCGCCCGTTTTCAGTCAAAACCAAAAGAGCCTCATTTAGTTGCGGTCAAACGAATATTTTGTTACTTAAAAGGTACTGTTGATCTTGCCTTATGGTACCCGAAATAGACAGGTTTTGAGCTCACGGCATACATCGGGACACGTGCAGTTCCTGGGCGATAGCTTAGTCAGCTAGGCATCCTATAAGCAGCAATGCGTCTCCACATCTACTGCTGAGGCAGAATACATGGCCGCCACGAGCTACTGTTCTCAAGTCATCTGGATGCGCACCCAGCTCAAGGACTATGGCTTAACATACTGGAAGGTATCTACTGTGACTCGAAGAGCGCAATTGCCATTTCAAGCAACCCGGTCCAGCACACCAAGACGAAGCACATAGACGTTCGGTACCATTTTATCAAGGATCGCGTCGAAAGAGGTACAATCGAACTCTACTTTGTTAATACAGAACATCAGTTAGCTGACCTATTTACAAAACCCTTGGACGAAAAATGCTTTAACTATCTTGTGTCCAAGCTAGGTATGCTAAATCTAAAGATTTAACCTGAATATGCGCCCGATACAAGTTCCAACACGTACAAGTGACTGCCTATTTATCATCTAGTGCCTAGTCTCCAGATGATTGAGTATACACTTCCTCGTATCTGTATCCTACTTGCATCACGCACATCTCAAGTTAAATCTATGTATTAATTAGGTAGATTTCGTTTGTTTGATTTTAATTTCGTGTGTGATTTCCTTTCATGTTTATTTACTGTCCTCTACATTATTCTTCAATTCATCTGTGCATCTCACAACTTTGTTCATGTGTTCAGGAGGAGCACATACGCATAAGTTCCATCAGGTTATTTACTTTGTTCATGTGTTCATGTGTTTAGGAGGAGCACATACACACAATTTTTTTTAACTTCTTAAGTTTTTTTGTGTGTGGCTCAACCCGATTTTTTTTCCTAAAAGGCAGCACTTGCATAATCCGAGGGGGAGTATTTTTTTTCATATGCAAAACTTAAGGGGGAGCGTGTTTTTCAAAACTCTCTAAATGTTTTTGGGAAAGAAAAGTCACTTTTTGAAAATACCAGGGTGTTTTTGTGAAAAGATTCAACTTATCCGGACAGGTATCCGGACAAGGTATTCGTAAACCATTCTGTCCAAATATGTATCCGGACCGGGTAGGTTTCCAGACGACGCACCCGGATACCCAATCCCTTATAAATACCCGAACATTTCCCTTGTTTATCTTTTTTCGGAAACTCTTGCTCCTAAAATCCTCTCGAACTCCCAAACTCTCGGACACTCGTGTTTTGCTCAAATCTCTCGTGCACTTCATCTCTGATCAAGGTATGTATTCACTTATTGATTCTACTCTTATTTCACTTGATTTCACAACCAATTCACACTTCAAATTGATCGATTTGCCGATCGATTGGGGTTTTCGGACTCCCCGTTTGTGCCGGTTCGTATTTCGACCATTCAGGGTTGTGTTTTGCATGATTTTCGTTGATATGTTGTTATTTTAGTCAATTAAACTAGTTTACACTACTTAGATGTGGTTTTTGGGTTCGATTTGTCTTGATTAGATCGGACCGGATGTCGTCCGAATAGTTTCAAATTGTTAGAACTGAAGTTTATCAAAAAGCCTAAGTGTTGATATCTGATCTGAAGGCTCAGAATTCTGAGTAGGAGACTCATAAGTTCTGATTGAGAAGTCTAGCAAAGATTACTAAGTGTGAAGTCTGAACAGAAGGCTCAGAGTTCTGAGTAAGAGACTCGGAAGCTCTGAAGATGAAGAAGAAAATGTCCAAGTGTCAAAGTGTATGTTCTGAAGTGCTTAATCAGAAGGACTTTCAGAAGTTCTGAACATGTTGTTCAGAACTTATGTCTTAGGACAATTTAGTTGTATTTTGTTATTAATTAGAACACGTGTAATTGTTCTATTGGTTTGTCACATATATGTACTGTACCTTTAGCTTTCCTTTACAGTATATATAGGAGTTAGCACTTGTAAGCTAACTAACTTTTGTATCACTTAGTATTCACTTTGTAATCTTTAAGAGACTCTCTCTCTAGATCTGTAATCTGTTCTTAATCGAATACAAAGATTTTGGATCCAAATCTCTATTATACTACTGTTTGATTGTTCTTGATTGATTAATTGATTGTAAGATCGAATCCTGATTTTTACAATTGGTATCAGAGCTTATCAACAAACAAACTTGTTCAAGATCGTGTTCTTGAGGGTTTCTTGATCGTGTTCTTGAAGATTTCTTGATCAATTTGATAATTGATTTCCGCTGCTACTCGTAATTCTTGAATTGTTCTTAATTCCTGAATTAGTTCTGTTTTTGTTCAAGAAACTCGAATTTGTCTTTCTGTTGAATCGAATCGATTCAATTCAATTCATCTTACAATCGTGTCTTTCAAAGAATTTCTCTCGATGGGATCTGAGACGAAGCCTCCTGTTCTTATTCCTGAAGAGTATCAACAATGGAAGATTCGAATTATCCAATTTTTGGATAATATTGATGAGAATTTGATGATCTCAATTCGTGAAGGTCCACTTGAAATCTATGTTGATGTTGCTGCTACACCTGCAACTAATACAACACGAGAGATTCCTGCTACTAGAGTGAAGAAACATTTCTCACAGTATACTGAAGCACAGACACAGAGACATGCAATAGACAAAAGAGTTGTAACTTTGTTGACTTTGGCTATTCCTAGTGATGTTTTCAATCGAATTGATAGTGGTACATCTACTAAATAAATGTGGGATGAACTGGAGAAGCAGAGGGGCCTAGAGTGCCCAAAGACGAAGGGATTCTAGACAAGTCCCCGAGTCAACTTAAGGATACTCCTGTACCCACCTCTGGAGTGGATCAGTACAATGTCCTTAACAGAACCTCTATAGAGTCTGAGGCTGATAAAGCCTCTACTCGAGGATTAGAGGGAAATCCTTCCGTCCTCAACGTCAATACAGGGACGAAAGAAGGTGTCCAAGGAACAGGGACTCACTCTGGGGATGAATGTGTTCCCCCAGAGGTCACACCAAGTCCACATGTATCAAGGGATGAGTTCCAAACCCTTGTCACCTCTATGGACACAACATTGAAGGAGTTGAAAAGCTCCTTTGATTCTTTTGCAGATACAACTTCCAGGGCCCTTATTGATCTGAACACCAAAATGGACAACTTGTCCACAGAGGTACAAAATTCATTAGCCCATATGAGGTCAACTGCTACAACCTCTGCCACCTCTGCTGCTGCTGAGTTTCAGAAAACCACAAGTTCTGCATTACAACGCTCTCTGAATGACCTACTCAAAAAAATGAAGAAAGACACTACCCCAACCTCTACGGGCCTTACACCAGAAGATCTGAAGAAAGCCCTCGAGCAAGTTCAGGAGCAAACAACAAGGGAAACTCTGGCCATGAAACCCTCTGATAAGGGACAGGATGATTCTCAAGATGACTCTGATGATTCATCAGATCATCCTAAGGGGGAGAAACAAAGGGAGAAAGCTGCAAACAGAGGTCTACCAGCTCCACAGGTATCAGCAGAACCCCTAAACCAATTTCCCCAAACTCAAACCCAAGGAGAAAACCAACAGAAGACCACAGAGGCAACAACCACCTCTGTGGAAATACCCTCTGAAAAAACACCAATCACAACCCAAGTACACGAAACAGCCGCAGACCAACAACAGAAGACCACAGAGGCAACACCCACCTCGGTGGAAACAACTTCTGTATTCGGAGAAGATGTGCAAACCCGTGAAGAATTCCAAATCCTAACATCCTCCAAAGAAGAACTCCCCTCTACAACACCAAAAACACCAGAAGAACCAAAACTGCCATCCCAAACACCAGAAGCTGAAACAACAAAACCTCCATCTCCCACACCCAAAACCAGAACCAAAACCATTGCTCACAAAAGAAAACATCTGAGCAAAACCACATAAGCCTCACCTACAAAACCCACATCACCAACCAGGCCCTCAGAAGCACAAGTGCCAAAACCTACAGAGGCAATCCCATCTCTACAAGAAGATCTACATCCTAAGGCAAAAGACAAAGGCAAAGGGATAATGACAGAGGAACCCAAAAAGAAGAAGCCAAAGCATCAGCCAGCAGAAAAATTGATGAAGAGCTCTTTTGATGCATATGTGACACCAAAGCCAGAAGAAGAAGACTGGGCTTTCGGTGCCACCCCTCTGTCAAATATACTTGTTCTGGATCCAAAGGTGAAACCCATAGAGGATCGAGTGGCCCAAATAAAGAAAAACTTCGATGCTCTGTGCAGGCCCATGCCTCCACCTGGTGCACCTCCACAACAGATGGAAGAGGTGGTGTACATATATCTGTACAACAGAACTGCCATAGATCCTCTGCCACCAACCATTGAAGATCGAGACTTTCGTGCTGACCTCGAAAACATCTTCACAAGAACAACACCCAAGCCAAAATGGCAAGTCTTCTCAGAGTCCAAAATCGACAAGGTCATATACTGTAAGTTTTCTCAAACCAGAACCACGCCTAAGGTTTCCTATAACATCTATAAGATCAAAAGGGAGGACAGAACCGTGACCCAATTCTCAGATGCTGATCTGAGAAATCTAAGTCCCTACGACCTACCCGACCTACTAAACTGGACGAAAGAGAACTACACAACAGATGAACATCGAAGGACATATAGGGTAATAAGGAAAGCCATGCGTGAGAAACTTCTGCTATATAGCCTTGTCGACTTCCAATTAGGACGAGATCTTAGAGTGAGAAACCTAAATCTCCACCCACCAGAAAATGACTGCCCATCATCTGCCATACCAAACTCAATCATTACATCTCCAGGAGTTGGGTTAGTCTATCAAGATCCTGCTGGGAAGTCAAGACTGTTCATCGAGATGGACTGTCAGAAGTATGCAACAAGTACTTTGATAGAGTTCAGAGCAAGCCTCGTGGAGCACAGAGGAACAGAGCAAATGAATCAGGCTCTCGCAGATAGACTGATAGAGGTAATCGACCAAGTAATCAACATCAGAACCCTCTGCATCAGTTTCTATCAAGAGCTTAGAGAATTAGGATTCGACAACAGAAGTTTCAACGACTTCAAAGACGCCAACGTCTGATATCCTCTACCAACCTCTGCAAATCTTTCCTTTCATAATGTAATCAAATGTAAGTGCCTCTGACATAATTATGTATGAAAGAAAAGTAAAATCAATTGAGGTATTTTATTTCACCTCTTGTCATGTACTTAGCCTAGGAAACCTTGCACTTTTCAATTTTTTATTTTTCAATACTTAGGGGGAGATTGTTAGCTCCAATCTTTCTATTTATAGAAGTATTGAAAAATAGGCTAAGTATAGAAGTCTTCGACAGAGGCTCTGCCGAGTCACCGAGAAGACCGAAGTAAAGAATCGCCAGAAGACTCTTCAATGCGGACAAGGCCATAGAGCCTCTGTCACACTTGACAGAGCCTCTGTGGTATAAAATACCAAATCTCTATACAAGGAAAATCGTGCTTCTCATGATTTCTGCTGTACGAAGATCCTGAAGATCATTCGTACAAGTCATGACCTGCCAACGCCATGTGTCAAACTCTGATGGGTCTTAGCCTTAGTAGAAGTCGGCGCATTTAATTAACGTTGTACCTTCAACAGTACCCTAATAGTGTCATTGTACCTTCAGTCCTTGTAGTCCATATCTTGTCCCCTTTAGAAGTAGTATAAATAGAAGACTCATGTTGAGTTCTTCTATTAAGCTTTGCACGACACATACACCATTACAGCAGATTTTTTGTATAACTTTCGATGTTCTTGGTGCTTTATTTATATCAATATACAGTGGGTTATTGAGCTAATTATCTAAGTTATTTCCACTTTATATATTTGATATTATGTGTCTTCTACCTTATTATATCTTTTAGTTCGTTAAAACGCTTCCGCATTATATCTTGTTTGAACTATTAGATAGAATCATCATTGTTAAGCAAAACAGGAACCAACAAATATATACATGTATATGAATGTATCAATGATACCCAAATAAATAGAAGATTTATAAGAATTCGAACTTGGGATAAAACACAAGGTACATAAGAAATACAAATATATGTATAAGTAATGAAAGTATTCGTCATAAAGAAATTATAAAACAAGGTACAAGAGATTAAATACTATATATAACATATAAATTTAATTATGTAACAATAAAATTCTACAAACCTTTTAAAACCAATAATTTACTTGAGATTAACAACACGAAATAATACTTAAACCTAGTAACTATCACTAAGGCATTTTATAGGATAAGATGAGCTAAGCAATACTTTAGCCCTAAGAGTTAGCCCCAAAACTGATAATGTGTTTCACTTCCATAGGTAGGATGTAGAACCGGACAATTGTGCAACCGTGCGGCAACTCTTGAAACCCTTGCTGAACATTGTGAGTATTCACAACCCCTTTTTACTCCTTTGTTACAATTTGGGGGAAAAGTATGATATCGAATTGCAAACTGATTGAATTATGCTATGAAATGTTGAACTTTAAATTTAACTGTTTGTGCCCTAAGGTATGTATACTTTCTGATGTGCTTGAGTTTTAAATGAAGAAGGACCCAATAGTTAGACACTACCTAATAACTCATTACGAGACGATGGTATTTGTGGGTAGCGCTATTTGGATTAACAACCCCACTTTTAGCTGACGAGCTAGAAGTGCACTTTACCAGTAACAACTATGGTCTTACACATGTGGAATTATTTCACCGCTGAGGTAGGACGTGAATAATATAAGGGGCGTTGGTTTGTCGGAAGGTTTGGTAGTGGCTCAATGTTATGGCATCATAGTATACTTTATACCTCGTGCAAATACTCGAACAACCGATTACTTAAACTTCGTGTGAACAAACGTTTCACAAAAATGCGATTTCTGCATAAAAATTTACTTTTAGTGCATACGAAAACCTGTGAACTCACCAACTCTTTGTAGTTGAACCTTTTTTTCTTTTTATCATGCTTTTCATGTACTAATTAGTAAGTGAAGTTATGTAGGGTGCATATTGTGTGATGACATCAACATTGTTGGTTCCCGTTTTGCTTAAACAAGATTATCAGATCTATTAGTTCAAGTTTAAGGTTTGATGCGGAAGCTTATTTAAAGAACTAACAGATAATTTTGATAGATTTAGAACAAAATATAAATAAACAGTGAACAAAATATTATATCTCAAAGTTTACTAAATATATATCAAGAACAGGTTTACGAACCGTGAGTAAGAAAAGCTTTAAAACAGATATGACTTTTAAGGTGAATAAGCTTTTGTGTTCTTGATGTTCGATTGAAGTTGTGTTTTTGTAATATTTTTGTGTGTTAGGAAGAACTCAACATGAGTCTTCCTTATATACTACTCTAAAGGGGACCATAAAGCATATGAATTGTAGAGCGGATGTCGTGAACAGTTGCAAGGATGGCATGAACAGTCAGGCGTGTTGTATTGCATTTAATGCAGCAGACGTCTAATATGTACTAAGCCCTACTGAGTCCAATCAGAGTTTGACACGTCGACGTTGGACATGGCATGCTACCATGCAAGTTGATGAACGGGTCCTGTAACAGTAGCAAGATATTATAAATATCTTCAAGTCTCAGTGAGGACCACAGAGGCTCTGTAAATGAGTTACAGAGGTTCTGTGGTCTGGTCCTCTGTGGAGCAGTCCACCTTTGTTTCCGAGTCTTGGGTCTTCTTTGAGTACAGCAGAGGTTCTGTAGGAAGCCTCTGCTGCTTCTGTAGCTTCTTGACCTTGATTTCTCGGTAATGTCGGCAGAGCCTCTATAAGAGGCTTTCTTCACTTAGCCTATTTTTCACTACTTCTAAATACTTCTATGATTAGGAAGATTGAAGCTAACAAACATCAAGAACCTTAAGCTTCTATTGTTAATTTTTGTATCCGTCATTTTTGGGAACATTTTGGTTATGACTTTGTATTGCAGTATCTTGTACTACTTTATTAAATGTTGTGGTTGGTGTTGTCTGTTACCTTTTGAATGAAACCCTACGCTGTTATACCTCGTGTTTCCGCTTTAGCGGGGTGTGACAACAACTCAAAAGGATCAACCTCTGGATTCCCCGGAACCGGAAGTTGCTCAACCAACGACGAATCCCACTCCGTCTCCTCCAAGGAACCGTCCATCATCTCTTGAAGTCGTTCAAGATCTTCCCCCCGGTGAGTATGTGGACCCGGACAACTCTCATGCGACTCATCAGCCGCTTCCACACACCACAAAATGTTCCAAAGCACACTATCTCCACCGGATCATCGGCGATCCTTCCACTCCAGTTCAGACGCGAGGTGCCTCTGCCAACTTCTGCTTATTTTATGGCTTTCTAATCAAGATCGAGCCAAACACCATCTTTGAAGCTCTCAATGATTCGGACTGGGTCATGGCGATGCAAGAAGAACTCAACCAATTTGAGGCCCTCAAGGTATGGCGACTCGTCCCACGTCCAGCCAACAAGACGGTTATCGGAACCAAGTGGATCTTCAAGAACAAGAAAGTCGAAGATGGTATCGTTGTTCGCAACAAGGCATGCCTCATGGCCAATGGATACCGCCAACAAGAGGGAATAGAATACGACAAGACATACGCTCCGGTCTCCAGAATCGAGGCGATTCGTATGTTCCTTGCATACGCCGTGCACAAGAATTTCACGGTCTTCCAGATGGATGTCAAGACCGCCTTCCTCAATGGTGTTATCAAGGAAGAAGTGTACGTATCGCAACCAGACGGGTTCGTGGATGACTCCAAGCCAAACCATGTGTATATCCTCGACAAGGCTCTATACTGTCTCAAACAAGCTCCATGTGCCTGGTATGATGCTCTGTCTAAATTCTTAATCAAAGCAGGTTTTTCAAAAGGTAAAATTGACACTACTTTGTTTATTAAGAATGAAAAAGGTCACATCATCTTAGTCCAAGTCTATGTTGATGATATCATTTTAGGTTCCACTAACCCTCAGTACTGTAAGAATTTTTCAAAACTCAGGGGAGAGTATTTTCAAATGAGTATGTTAAGTGAGATGAATTTTTTCCTCGGTCTTCAAGTTAAGCAACTGTCGATCGGGATATTCATAAACCAGGCTAAGTACATTCGGGATATTTCTTCAGAAATACCAGATGGAACAGTCCTCACCTATGAAAACTCCCATGACCCCCGGTACGAGCTTACACGCCGATCCTAACGGAAAGGATGTGGATACCAAGACCTACCGAGGGATGATAGGTTCTATGAAGTACTTGACAGCGAGTAGACCGGATATCATGTTCTCAACATTTTTATGCGCCCGTTTTCAGTCAAAACCAAAAGAGCCTCATTTAATTGCGGTCAAACGAATATTTTGTTACTTAAAAGGTACGGTTAATCTTGGCTTATGGTACCCGAAATAGATAGGTTTTGAGCTCACGGCGTACATCGGGACACGTGCAGTTCCTGGGCGATAGCTTAGTCAGCTAGGCATCCAAGAAGCAGCAATGCGTCTCCACATCTACTGCTGAGGCGGAATACGTGGCCGCCACGAGCTACTGTTCTCAAGTCATCTGGAAGGTATCTACTGTGACTCGAAGAGCGCAATTGCCATTTCAAGCAACCCGGTCCAGCACACCAACACGCGTACAACTCTTTACTCGATGCTCCGATTCGCATGAGTCCAGTTGCGTTGAATTTCTAAGACTACGATAAAACGTTTTCATGATTTAAGTTTGGTCTGAACCGTGTGCTTAATGGTCAGAATATGTGTCAAAGTCAATGGACTCTTGTTGGACCGAAAGCATTGCATTTCACTCGTGCACTTTCCGCTTTCAAGAACGGTGTTCTCTCGACAGTTCTTCATGGTTTCATGATTCTATTGTAACACATTAACTGTCAACCCCTCCTCTGTTATTGATGTTTAATGCTCGGTGCTGAATGCGTACTCAATGGGATCTTAAGAGTCGAATTTTCTGTTTTGACGACCGTTCTGCGCAGCTGAGGGAAAACTTGCACAACTCACTCATTTTTCATCCAAATGGATGAATCATAGCTTGTTGGAAAGCTAAGAGTCTCAAGTTCAATGTGCATGCTTTATGTTTTCTCTCAAAAATGGAAAGCTAACAGTGGTGAAGTTGAGTCCTGAAAGCTGGACAAAATGGGGTTATTTGTCTCGGTCTTTCAAGAAGATGAGCCTACATTTTAGGGGGAGCTCATGATGCTTTGAAGACTTGAAGAACGGTACGCCAAAGTTTCTAAAGAAACCAAGGGGAGACTATAAGATGATGCTTTCTTTATAAAACATTAGGGGGAGATTGTTAGCTTAAATTAGCCCCTAATTTAATTGAATGTTTTATAAAGAAATTATTGTATAGGCTTTATAATTAGCTTATGGGCTTTTAGCTAGTTATATGGGTTTAGCCCTTTTTTATCTTGTAATTGGACCCTTTATAAATAATTTTAGGGTTTCATTTTTCATTAGGTCATTAGGAGAGAAATTCACAAACACACAGACTACGTGTTTTCACATGAGAGTCGATCAAATGTAAAAGTGTGGTGTTCTTCCTAATTTCCCATCCATATTGAATAAATCAAAGCATATGAGATGAGTTCTTGAATATTATGTTCTTAATCTTCATCTTATCTCTATTTTCTATGGATTTCTTCTATTGTTTGCTTGAAATGGGATCAACAAACCTGAAAGGAAGAGGAAACCGAGGAATATAAGCGGGCACACAAACAAGGAATACAACTTCCATTTTGTTATGAACCTTTAAATTATTCCTATCAAAAGAACAAGAAGTATCTCTCGAATGACTACTTCGATGGCTACAAGGTTGCAAAGCCCAAGGATTCCTCCAAAAAGGATGAGGACCAAGCAACCGCAACCAAGACTGAGACGGACGAGTTCAAACTCTATGTTCCCCCTCTCAACTTGGAAGCAAAGATAGTCGAGTTGGAGGAGTCACTCGAGAAAGAAAGGTCAGTTTTTCAAATGGAAAAGCAAGCGCTAATCTCTGAGCTTGAGAAACTCAAAACTGAGAAAACCGAAGCTGTGTCGGACGAGGAGAAGGAAACTCTTCGGCGTGAAATCACTAAGCTCTCATCGAGACTGTCTGATATGACAAGAGAAACGATGAAATGGCATATGATAAATAGTCAACTCCAAGTGCAGCTTGACCTCCTCCAAAATGCGAAGCAGACTTAACCCGAACTTTCCTCTAACTCATCTGACACATCCTCATGTAAAGCTTTCATATGAAATATATCTTCACCAGAAAGTAAAGTTTCTCAAAATGAGTGTGTTAAAAAGAATTTAAACTCTGATTTTTCAACCGCTTCCGCACCGAATTCCCCAAAGCACACTGACACTAAGTGTTCCTCGCCTTCCTTGAGCAATCCAAGTCCTGAAATTCCGGAAGTCGATTTTTCAGAATATATGAACTCCGAAGGTAATTCTGATGGAGAGTTTGAGTCGTTCCCTTTCGACAAACCTCTTCCGAGTCACACTGATTTTCTGTCACCAGTAGTCAATCGACCGGTCAACTTTCTAAAGGGTACATGTTCTAACACTAAGGCCCCAGCTGTGATTGAGATTCCCAAACCTAAACTTGTTTCTCAAATCCAATCACAGCCGAGGCAAAAGACCGTGCGATTGCCTGTCAAAAATCCTGTTTCTTCAAAAGTCACTAACCGTTCTGTCCCTGTTGTTTCAGATAAAAATGGTCGCGCAAAACAAGAAAAACCCAAGTGGCTAAACAAGGAATCTGTCAAGGATGCAGCATCAAAGTCCTTCCCTACTGCTTTTAATTCTAGAATAAACAAAGACAATTGTGTTTGGAATCATTGGAATCGTTTTGAAGTTTCTTATCAAATTAAACTTAATTCAGTTCATCAATTGATTCAATTATCGTGTGATTGTTTATGTTGTTCTAGATGTGGTTGGAATGAATTTTATGAAATTAACTTAAACGATTGGTTTGGGTCATATCACATATATAATTCGTCACCGAAAAGAAACCCCGTAATAACAACAGAAAATACTATAAACAAAGGGTTTCCAATCTGAGGTTAAACCACAGCCGGAGACCAAACCCATTACAAAGCGGGTTGCTCCTACTGAGGTTAAACCGACACCCAAGAGGCAACCTGCTACAAAACCTGTTCCTCCAAAAGGTGCAAATTCTACACCTAAGAGGCAATCTGTGCCAAAACCAGTTTCCGCTAACGGTGTGCAACCTACACCTAAGGGGAAATCTGTGTCAAAGCAAATCTGGACCCAAGGTCCGCTAAATTTGTTTTGCAGGACGGTCATGTGTGGTTCTTACACTCTGGATGCTCCACGCACATGACCGGAAGGAGAGAGCTGCTCACGATCTACAAGGAACAATATTACGAAGACGTGAGGTTTGCCTATACCTGTTTTTTCACGAGTTGCTCATGTGTTTAGGGGGAGCATGATCATATATCAGGTAATTTCATTCAATTTTTGAGGGGGAGCGTCACATACATTTTTTCTTAAACATGATTAAAAGTTTTTTTTTGCGTGTGGATACTCCCGTGTGGATTTCAATTTATGTTCATCATTTGAGGGGGAGCGACACAGTTTTTTTAATGCTCAAAAGTTTTTTTTTGTGTCGGACTCCCCAATGCACTATCCGAGGGGGAGCGAAGTTTTCCCTCATGCTAAGTTTGAGGGGGAGCGAGAGAAGATTCCTTTAATTCCGAAAATGGTCAATTTTTGCAAAATCTCAAGGAACAGGGTAATTTTTTTTTAAATCCAGAAGTATCCGGACTGGTATCCGGAAATCATATCTTTCCGGATACGTTTCTGGACCGGGTCCTTATTCGGGTTGGATAGGATCCCGGCTACCACACCCGGGTTACTTGGTCATATATATATCATCCGGGTTATTCATTTCACTTTATACGGAAAATATCGCGCAAAACCCTACACCCTCTCGTTCTCTCTCCCTCGTTCGACTTATCATACAACTCGACCTTACCCCTCTTTTCAACTCCGATAATCAGGTATGTGGTTGATTTACTCATCTCGATCAAGTTTAATCAAGTATATATCAAATCACACCACAAATCGACCACCAGTTTGGTCGATTCACTGTATCCGAAAACCCCTTATGGGTCTGTTCGATTTTGGGTACAATCGGTGTTCTGCAAGGCTCTTTAGGTTACTTAGTGTGTATATCTGCTTATATCGACTCTAAGTACCTGTTACACGATGGTTTGGATGATCGACTCGTTCGATTTCTATTTTGAATGTCGTCCGGACACCTTCATAATGTCCGGAAACTCTCATACTCCGATATACTTTGTCCGGATACACCCAACACCCGGAAACCCTAGTTGTCCGAAAACCTCAGGGTTTCCGGTAAGTTCAACTACCGGTATGTTGTGATGTCCGGACTCCCATTTGTCCGGAATCCCGTGTCACTCGGAAACCATTTTATCCGGACTGTCTAGTTTATCCGGTAACGTTCTTCCCATCCGGTAACGTATGGTATCCGGATACTTTTATCCGGAAACCTTGTGATGTCCGGACAGTTTGTGATTTTTCACTCTTTTGTCCGGACTCCTCTGTGTTTTGCATATTTAGTACCTATTTTGTCACTGCCAGTCCTCAATCTGCCTCAGATTGAGCCTATTAATGCAAATGTACGCCCCATCTATTGTTCATTCGCCTTCTTTACTAACTTGGATTCTCTTACAGATATTCGATGGCGGATCAACAGGAAAATCCACAGAACCCCGAAGAGCAAATTCCTCAAGAGGAATTCATAGATGAGGCTGCTGATAACGCCTTGGTCGAACCTGACCATGGCACCGAGATAGAGCCAAACAATCACCACCTGGACCCGGCACTATTCAGACCACAACTACAACATCTAGTAATTGTGGACATCCTTATGCGTCACCCTCCCCGTGAGGCCCTCACCGCCACTGCCGACGTCCCGTTGCTGTACGTACTCCAAGTATGGTTCTCCGCACAAGTTCGCACGGCCGGTAACTCACAAACGATCACTGCTCAGATCGACAATCAACAGCTCACGCTCACATCGGACTCCTTCCGCCGCCTACTTTTACTTCCTGAAGCCAACGCCGGCGGACATCAAGGATATGACCCCACGGTCAACGACGACACGCTTTGTGCTCAAGTCCGCGCACTCGGGTACAATTTTGGCCTTCATCGTCCATCCGGGTTCAATCGCAAATACCTGGCGCCGATATGGTACACTTTGTTTACAATTCTCAATCGTTGCCTTTCATCGAGATGGAAGGGCATCGACCAGTGCACCAGCGATTTTCTGCGACTCTTCCATGCCGTGTGCTACAACCGCCATGTCGATTTCGCCATGATCATCTGGCGTGAGTTAGTCCAAGTAATTAGCCAAACAGGAGGTACAAAGCAAAAGAAGTTCCTTCCGTACCCGTGTTTCCTTTCGCTTGCTGTGCATCAACATATGGACGCAAATCCTGCCATACCGCGACGCCTAACCCATCTGGTATGTCCTCCTCATCACTTACAATATATGGTTATTCGCAACCCGTCCAACACGGTAGCCTTACCCATCCCTGAAGCCCTACTAGCTCACGCCGATCCCACTGCCCAGGGACCTAGACCAGAGGGACGTGAGGGTCCAAGAATGAGAGGAAGGGCCCGGGCAGCTGGGGCTCCCGGGCGGGGTGTGATGATAGTTCATGGAAGGGGAACTAGGTTGAGTGGTGTAGTAGAATCGGGTCCCAGTTCTAGCCAACCCCAAGCCGGAACATCGTCATCTCGACCGATGCTCCACCGTGACACCACGCCATACATAACTGAACCGCCTTCACCACCCCATCAAGTTGAGAATGTGGAATCTGACTCCACGGATTCCGATACGGACCGTAACATACGCATGAAGCTAATACCTCACGGTATCGGACCAAACCTGGATTTTACCGAAGGCATCCCACTTGAATCACCTACCACTTCATCTCAACCTGCTAGGAGACCTGAGGGAGTATTAGGTGATGACTTAGATCATGTGAGAAGGAGGGAACTGCGTTCGAAGACGAACCAGGATAGATTAAGCCGTAAAGATAACGAGGCTCCTGAGCGACCCCAACCGAGCGATATCCAGGTAGCCACATCTACTATCCCGTCTCATTTGTTGGGACAGGGTATTGAAGAAGCCTCCGTGGACCCAGCGGAGCAATTGCACAACCCCCTTATCCACTCATCCGCGTCTCAAAAGACGGATGTTTCAGTCTCACACGGGGATCAAGTACAACTTCCACCGGTCTCTCATTCAGAGGGTACTGGTGTTGAAATAAGAGACCAGCAACCCCCGGTCTCGCCTTCATTTCATGCACAATCGAGTCTAGGGCCATTTGAAATTGAACATTCTTCGGCTAGGACACATGATAAGGAACAACAAATCGAGGCTCTTCGTGACCCGATCGGAATGTCTGTAGCGTCTCCGTCAGGCGGAACACGAGGATCGGATGGAAATCCTACCACGGCCATCCCTGCGCCAACCGTGAACGTAGGTGGCTCTGCCTCTGCGGTAGATGCCTCAACGGGTAATCTAAGTGATCCCGGTGTTACGTTATCCGACTTTGTGTCACCAGGGTACCTGGACAACACCCTTAAGGCTGTCCGCGAGGCAATGGAGCAGCACGTCGCCGCCGAGTCGACTCCGTCAAACAATTAATCAAAGGTAAAGGGCATATCGTCGACACTGAAACCGCACCTACACCTCCACCTGCTCCTATTCAGCATATCTATACGGTGGACACCCTAAAGACGATGCTTCTAGCCAAACTGCTCCAAGAATCCGAAACCAATGTCTCTACCAAAGCAGACCTGATAACCGTTCTGAAATCACAGGTCACTGCTCCTTCATCATCCATTACCACTCGATTGGATAACATTGACTCGACTCTCAAGGACTTCCAACAAGCGATGACAACGCTGTCCGAGAGACTCCGTTCACTCGAAAATACCTGCAAGAGTCAAGCAGGCGGTCTGAAGCGCAAGCACGATGACCAGGATAATCCTGATCACCGTGAGGGGGAGAAACGACTAAGACCTACCGAGGCCGCCTCTATCCTCACCGAATCGACAACTCTAGTTTAACTGGAACCAGTAACTGCGGCAACAACAACTGACGTCGAACCTGAAGCCGAGTTGCCCTTAGCCGAGATGGTAATAGACATGGACATCTCAGATGATGAAGACCCGATGGTTGAAAAGCCTGAGGGTTCAACACAGGAACTGGTTAATTTCGACTCATCAGATATGCCGATACTGGATATGATTGATCCAGACTGCGAGACCAACCCGGAGACCGAAGATGCATGGTATTAAAAAGCCGCCAGTGCCGCAAATCTCCAGGTTAATTTGGTTTTCCCTACTGATGAATATGACAATATTGATTATGATCAGTTCCTGCTCCAAAACATTTATGGAACCCCCGTTCACTCTGCTCAACCCATTGAAACTTCAACAAGACGTGAGACCACAACTGCCGATATTCCGATATCTCATCTGCAACCGACAGCTTCAGATATTCCCCCTCCTCAACAGCAACAAATCCGTTGGGAGAAGATCCCGATATTTATTCCTCATTTGGAGGAATCCCTGAAGAAGTTGTTTGTTCACAAGCTACGCCCGATCGAGCCGACCTTCTGCCTTGGTATTTACAACTTCAACCCCGAATACCAACGCCGGTACATCAGCGCAATGAAGCGGTGTCTTCCAGTCAGCCAAGTCAGAACCAAGCATAAGATCACCGAGGTACTCAACATCCATTAAAGCCGCATTATGAAAATCGTTTATCCTGTATTCACTATCCGATGTGAAGATGGGAATGAATGGAAATTTTCCGAAGCCGACTTCCAGCACCTCCGACTATTCGACTTCCTAGCAATTCTGATAGACCTTCGTACAAGAACCATCCGACCGCTACCTGTCACAAAGGCACTCGAAGCTGTTCGTCGATTCCTGGTTCGTACTATTATGGTGTCATATCTCACGAATTTCCAAATGGCAATCGAGAACAGGGCAAAGAAGGTTAAACTGATAAAGCCGAATCTGAAAGCTCCTGAGTTGAAGATGTATTCCGAGAACGCTCTGCTTCTACAACCGGAATTTGGGATTGTCTTCATCAACGATCAGAAAGAGAACAAATTTCTGCGATTCAGTCAGGTCAACAGATTCTGCGACGACACGCTATTCAAAGTTCGAAATGCTCTTCGCAAAATCATTTCTTATGAATAGAAAAATCAGAAGGTTTCGTATGTTCCGAACTCGAATGAGATAACTGCACGAAACGCTTTAGAAGTGGTTGAAGAACGCATCGACTATCGCCGTGCTATCCGATTGTTCGAGATTCACTTTGCGCTTCGCAAAAGATATGTTTATAACTGGCGAGAGCTAGAGCGCGAACTCGAACTTCAAATCAAAGGGGGAGATTGTTAGGGTCAATTTATGTTGATTTAAAGTTCAAGGGTCTGTATTGTAATTGTTTAATTTGAGCTTAGTTAGTGAACGGGTCGTGGGCTTGTTAACCACGGGCCCGTTATATATAAAGTGCATTAGCCTTAGAAAATAGGCTAGTTGTTCATTTGCTTTCCTACTTCGTATTGTAATTCTCTCTGATTGAAAGCAATATATGGATGACCAGTTGAAATCGTAAACATATTGTCTAATCAACTGATTTCATTATTCATTGAATGGATCTGAGACTCACATATTCTATGTGGAAGGTTTACAACACAATTTGTTCAGTATAAGTCAGTTCTTGGATAGTCTTTGTGATATCAAGTTTAGCATAACAGAGTGTTTAATTCTGAGTGAGAATGGAATAAAGGTGTTATGGGCTAAGAGACATATGGACTTATTTGTGGTTATTTTTTCAAGGATTCAAGCTTTAACTCCAGTGTGTCTACTATCAAATGCAACTGCAAATGAATGTTGGTTACGGCACAGAAGGTGTTCTCACTTGAATTTTAAGGAGTTGAACAATCTAGTTGGCAAACAATTGGTCAAAGGACTGCCAAAGATCAAGTTTGAGAAGGACTCATTATGTTCAGCATGTGAAATGGGCAAGATGAAGAAGAGTTCTCACAAGTTAAAAATGGACTCTTCATGCATATCACCATTAGAGATGGTACATACTGACTTAGTGGTCCTATTTCAGTTCAATCAATGGGAGGAAAGAAGTAAATACTTGTCATTGTTGATGAGTATTCAAGATACACATGGGTTGAATTCTTAAGAGCAAAATCTGAGGCTGTTGAAACGTTGATTATTTTCATCAAAAGAATTCAAGTGTTCTTACAACTTACAGTTCAGAAAATCAGGAGTGACAATGGAACAAAATTCATAAATGAGACTCTTCTGAACTTTTTACAAAGTTATGGGATTTCTCATAATTTCTCTGCTGTCAGAACTCCTCAACAAAATGGTGTTGTTGAAAGAAAGAACAGAACTCTAGTTGAAGCTGCAAGAACCATGTTGGCCTATTCAAATCTTCCAACCTTCCTATGGTTTACTCAAAAACATAACTTTGATTAATAAAAGACTAAATAAAACTGCTTATGAAATGATTAACAAAAGAAAACCACTGATTAAATTCTTTCATGTTTTTGGATGCAGATGTTATATTCTCAAAGACAGAGAAAATCTTGGTAAATTTGACAAGAAAGCAGATGAATGATACTTTGTTGGTTATTCACTAACTTCCAAAACATTCAGAATCTACAACAGAAGAACCAAAAGGATTATGGAAAGCATCAATGTGACATTTGATGAGTCAAGATTAAAGACTTCTGAACAAGACAGTTCAGGACTCAATCAGGATAAGACAAAAACAATGACTTCTAAATCCAATTCTAACCCTAATTGTTCAGAACTCAATATATTGTTTAAGGATGCATTTCTGGAACTAACTTCTGAATCTTATGCAGATTTTGAAAATCCTAAAATGGTTCAAGAAATGAAAAAGGGAAGTTCAGAGGTTCATACAACTGTAATTTCTGACTCTGGTCCATCTGAGGAATGTCCAATTTTGGTAAATACAAGTGATTTTTCTGAGTCTGGTACTCAGAATTTTGAACAAGGTATTCAGAATTCTGGACAAGCTACTCAGAATTCTGAACAAGGTACTCAGAACTCTGAACAAGTTGTTCAGAATTCTGACTCTAATACTCAGAATCCATACTACTCTGAATGTCACACCTCAAAGGGATAGTTCAGAATTACATGTTGTTACAGATGAGAATGATACAACAACAATCTATCAGATATTGAGTTGCTTCCAAGTTCAAACAAATGGAGAAGAGACCATCCTATTCATCAAGTGATAGTAGATCCATCAGTGGGAGTTCAGACAAGATCAGCAACAGCAAATGAAGCAATGTTTACAGGATTTCTAAGTATGATGGAACCTAAGAAAGCCAATGAAGCCCTAGAGGATACATACTGGATTTTAGCAATGCAAGATGAATTGCTACAGTTTGAAAGAAATAAAGTTTGGAGACTCATTCCAAGGCCGAAAGGAAAATCAATAATTAGAACAAAATGGGTTTTCAGAAACAAGAAAGATGAGTCAGGTGTTGTAGTCAGAAATAAGGCTAGATTGGTTGCTAAGGGATATTCACAACAAGAAGGAATTGATTATGATGAGACATTTGCACCAGTTGCCAGAATTGAAGCAATCAGAATATTCTTGGCATATGCTGCACATAAGAACTTCAAAGTGTATCAAATGGATGTCAAATCGGCATTTTTGAACGGTATACTCAATGAAGAAGTTTATGTCTATCAACCTGAAGGGTTTGTTGATCCTGAGTTTCCAGATCATGTGTATGTTTTAGATAAAGCATTGTATGGTCTGAAACAAGCACCAAGAGCTTGGTATGACACTCTAACTCAGTACTTATTAGAAAATGACTTCAAGAAAGGTAAAATTGATACTACTATTTTCTTAAAGAAAGAAGGCGATGATTTAATTCTGATTCAAATATAAGTAGATGATATAATATTTGGTTCTACAAATGCAGAATTATGTGATGAATTCTCAGATATCATGAAATCAAAATTTGAAATGAGCATGATGGGAGAATTGAACTTTTTCCTTGGTCTTCAAGTAAAACAATTACCAAATGGAATTTTTATAAATCAAGGAAAATATATAAAAGATATTCTGAAAAAGTTTAAGATGTCTGATTGTGCTGCTATGAGAACACCAATGGCTATAAATGTCAAGTTAGATGCTGGTCTCTCTGGAGTTTCAGTAGATAACAAGGTTTATAGGGGCATGTTTGGTTCTTTACTTTATCTGACTGCAAGTAGGCCAGATATCATGTTTGCTACATGTTTTTGTGCTAGATTTCAATCAAATCCAAAAGAATCTCATTTGCTGGTAGTTAAAAGGATCTAAAGATATCTCAAAGGTTCACCTGATTTGGGCCTTTGGTATCCAAAAGAAACTGATTTCATGTTAACTGCCTTTACTGATGCTGATCATGCAGGAAGCAGGTTGGACAGGAAAAGTACTTCTGGTGCTTGTCACTTTTTAGGAGATAAAATAGTGAGTTGGGCTTCAAAGAAGCAAAATTGTGTGTCCACATCAACTGCTGAGGCAGAATATGTAGCTGTTGCTGCTTGTTGTTCTCAAACTCTGTGGATGAAAACACAACTCATGGACTATGGATATCAGCTTAACAAGATTCCAATTTACTGTGACTCAGAAAGTGCAATTGCCATCACTCAGAATCCTGTTCAACATTCAAAAACCAAACATATTGATGTAAGGTATCACTTCATTAAGGATTATATGGAAAAGGGAACTATAGAAATGCACTTTGTGCATACAAATTATCAATTGGCTGACATGTTCACAAAGCCTCTTGATCACAAAAGGTTTACTTTTCTCATATGTAAGATAGGAATGCTTAATCTGACTAATTGATTATATTTGTTATTTTTAGAAATATATTTTTTAAGTAAGATTTTCTGAGTAGTGTACTCAGAATTCTAACTCTCTTACTCAGATGTTCTGAGTCTTAAGTTCAGAACTTCTGAGTCAATACTTCAGAAATCTGACATATTTTTTTTCTGATTTGGTTACTCACATTTTCTGACTTTACCTCTCAGACCTTATTTCTGGAAATTTACAAGTATTTCAATTTGTTGTTAAGTTCTTTCTGTTTTATTTTTTTATTCCTATATGTTTAATATGTGTTTGAGTATATGCTTAAGTCAAGGGAGAGCATTGATATCTTTCAGAAATTATTCTGAGATACTTACAAGGTTTGTATTATTTTCTCATCTAAAATCATTCTAATGGGAACAAGCTTTTAATGATAAATTGTTTTATAATTGTTCAAACAACTTCTGAAAACTTAAAAAGGATTTCAAGGTCAGAAGTTAGATTTTAAATGATTTTCAGAAATCATAAATCATCTTAAGAGGGACAGACTTATGATGATAAAAACAATCTTCTATTTGTTCAAACTACTTCTTGATGATTAAAAAGATTTACATAATCATAAGTTGAGGGTTTAAATGAATTTTAACTTCAAAAGAATTTCTTCTGAATTGTATACTCAGAACTTCTGAGTATGCATTCTCATAATTCTGAACGTGTTATTCGGAACTTTAACTTGTGTTGATTTCTATCAAATAACACGTGTCAACATCTTATTCATTTGATTATACCACGTTTCATTTAACATCTTTTGTGGTATTTCAGTGTTAGAATCTGTTATAACTCTGACAAAAAGCAGTTTTTTCACAGTTTGAATTTTTTCAGCTTCGCGGATTTTAAATAGACCTTAGAATCCCTATTTCAAATTCATTCGAATTCCAGAGTGAAAAAGTGGGATACGCAAAATTCCTAAGTTCATCGATTCTGTTTTCTTTCATACTTCTTGAGTGATAATCATGTATGCTGCACGAAGAGGTCGAACTATATCATTACACTCAATAAGAACCTTAATGGCATCTTCCGATGATGATGATGAAGTCAGAATTCCTGATAATATAGTCGCAGAGGAAGAGGCTATAGGAGGAAACATTTTAGGAGGAAATGTTGGTGGAAATGAAGAGGATGAGAAAATGGCTGAGTCTGAGGGCAATGCAGATGAAGGAAATGCAAACATTGAACACCAACAAAGTGCCGTGCGATCTGTAATGTCTTCTAGACACATTTCAAGGGAAAGGTTAATACCAGAGAATGAATATTTGGCGTTGTTAGAAAATAACTATGTGTTAGTGCTTGATGAAACAAATTTCAAGGAAGAACATAGGATTATTATAGAATTGTTAAAGTATCGTCCGTTCAAGAAGTGGTTCACTCTGAAGAAGACTGTTCCAATTCAATATATTCAACAGTGGTGAAAGAATTTAGAATTGCAAGGGAATAAGTTTGTGTCAAATGTAGGGGGGTATCACTGACTTTAACTGTTGATTTCTTAAGAATAATGCTGAGGTTGCCAGAGAAAGAGGATTTGGAGGGAAGATTAGACTTTGAGGATTCACCTTTAACAGATGAGATAACAGCTGAATTTAAGAGGTTAGGATATAAGGATGATTTAAAGAAGCTTAGTTCATTCAGAAGAAATAAACTACCACCAATCTGGGCATGTTTCTTCAACATCATTAACAAGTGTTTATCTGGGAAGCACAATTCTCTAGATCAAGGATCAAGACAAATCATGCAAATCTTTCATGGGTTAGTGAAGAATAGGCATTATGATTATGCTTCTATCTTATGGGAAGATACGAAGAACACCTTTGAGAGGAATCAGAAGGCACTAAAGAGAGAAACAATAGATAATCCTTTGACATATATACCTTTTCAGAGGTACTGGCAGATGGTGATTTGGTATGCTATGTGACAAGATGCTCAATTTCCAAGGAGAGCAAACGAGGAGCATGGGCCAGTATTCTATATGGGTAAGACGATTTCATCTCTTAAACTTGAAAATTTTCCTAATCACAAACCATTGCCAAGATCACTTAGGGCTTACATTCCAGGGGAGAGTGAGATTTTAAAAGCTTATTGCACCTCTATGGGACTTGAACAACCTCAGGTCCCTACCCATGAGGAAAACCTGAGAGGAGAGGTGAGGAGTCTAGTACAAATAGAGAGGGGGAGAATGTTCAAGTGGGAGAATATTCTGAGATAATTGAGAGGCAAAATTCCGAGAGCTTGGTTAGAAGTGAGCCTAAAAAACAGATAGAGAGAGGTGAGGATGAGAGAATGTCACCAGAATTAGAAAACATAGATAATTCTGAACCAGTTGATCTAATCCGGGAAACCATATATGCTATTGGTTCATGTTGGTTCCCGTATTTGATTAACTAAGATTATCTTATCTATTAGTTCAAATGAGATGTGTTGCTGAAGCGTATTTGAAGAACTAACAGATATGTTTTTATAGAAACAATACAATATATCAAATAAACAGTATATGAAGAACAGATGAATATCTCAAAGTTACTGTATTTGATGAAGAACACTAACAATAGATTTGACATTAATTGTGTGTGTGTGTTTTTCTTGTATATGAACTTGTTATCAGATTGATTGTTAGGAAGAACTCAACATGAGTCTTCCTTTTATACTACTACAAAAGAACTATTCTAGACAAAAGGACTAATGCTACAGGAAAGAAGGGATGGCATGAACAGTTGGAAACCTGCATGCATTAAATGCGCTAATATCAACTTGCAAGGATGCCTATTAGAGTTTGACACGTGTTTGTTGTCGGACCATGCCTTGTACAAGTTGATGAACGGACCCTAGAATAGCAGCAAGATATTTCTGTAACAGTGGTAAGATATTTCTGCAACAGTGGCAAGATATTATAAATATCTTCCAAATCTTCAGTCTGAACCGCAGAGGCTCTGTTAAGGGTGACAGAGGTTCTGCGGCTCGGTCCTTGGTGAGCATTCTTCTGTAGATTCTTCTTTGGTCCTTTGTGAGTAGTCTTCTGTAGATTCTTCTTGGGACTTGGTGTTCCTTGAATGATCGTTTGCTTTGGTCGAGCTTCTGTGGAACACCGCAGAGCTTCTATGGAACTCTTTCATACTTAGCCTATTTTTCAATACTTCTAATATTATGAATATTTGGAGCTAACAATCTCCCCCTAAGTATTGAAAAATGAAAGTAAAAGAGACAGAGGTTAAACAGTACCTCAAAAGTTTCATTTCATTTCTTTTAGACTATTACAGAGATATGTAAAAGAGATTTAGACATTTGCATCTTTGAAATCATTGAAACTTCTGTTGTCGAATCCTACTTCTCTGAGCTCGTGATAGAAATTGATGCAGAGTTCTCTCAAGCCGATTGTAGCATCTATTTCTCTGATCATTCTTTCTGCTGATTCTTGATCCATAAGCTCAGTACCTCTGTTCTCTTCTAAGATTGATCTGAACTTGTTCAGAGTACTGTTTGCATACTTCTGACAGTCCATTTCCACAAAAAGTCTTACTTGACCAGCAGGATCCTTATACACTAACCCGTACCTTTGTGTTGTTATGATTGAGTTGGGTATTGCAGAAGGTGGGCAGTGATCCTCTGGTGGTCTCAGACTCAGGTTTCTGAGTCCAATATCCCTTCCCAGTTGAAAGTCTATCATGCTATACAGCATAAGCTTTTCTCTCATTGCTTTCCTGGACACTTGATAGGCCCTTCTGTTAGCA
The DNA here is from genome assembly GCA_033807775.1 of Saussurea involucrata. Taxonomy (NCBI): domain Eukaryota; kingdom Viridiplantae; phylum Streptophyta; class Magnoliopsida; order Asterales; family Asteraceae; genus Saussurea; species Saussurea involucrata. Next base: position 117,698,331 of record CM066319.1, read on the forward strand.
TCGTTGTCGAAGTTTTCTTTCATCCAAAGTAGAAGATCTGGCGAATCGTAGGGGTTCAAGTTCCTTATATCGGCATCTGAAATTTGATTTTCGGACTTGTTCCCCCTTTTGACTTTGTAAATGTTGTACCTGATCTTTGGGAAGGTTCTCGTTTGAGAGAATTTGCAGTATATTACCTTTTCTATTTTGGACTCTGAGAAGACTTCTGCCCTTGATTTTGGCTTTGTTCTGCTGAAGGTGTTGTCAAGGTCAGCTCTGAGTTGAGGATCTTCGATGTGTGGTATAGGGTTGTTCTGATATTGCTGTTTGTAAAGGTACCTATACACCACCTCTTCCATTTCTGCATGTCGTGTATCTGGTGGTGGTATTGGTCTTCGCAGAGCATCCATTTGTCGTTTTATCTCTGCAACCCTACCCTCTGTTGCCCAGTCGTCTTCAGATTTAGGAGTGATAAAGGCATCGAATGAGCCCTTCATCCACTTCTCTGTTGTCTGTGGCATTTCCTTTTTCTTCTGAGGTTCTTCTGTCATGATTCTCTTCCCTTTATTTTTGGTTTGGGAAGGCTCAGAACCTGTTGTCTGCTTTGGATTCTGTGGGATTGCTTCTGTTGGTGTGGGTGTAAAGGTTTCTGTTGGTATGGGTGGGATTTCCTCTGTAGTTTTTGACACTTCAGTTTCCGAGGACTTTGGTGGGGATGGTTCTGTTGGTTTGATTGGGGATTTGGGTTCTGTAGATGTTTCTTCTGTGAGCTCAGTTGAGGTTTGTGCAGGAATATCAAAACGTTTTGCAGCTCTGAAAGCGGATACGAATTCCATTCTTTTTAGGACATAAGTAGCAGAACGTTTAGATGTTTTTGGTTTGCGGGCAATGGATTTTCTTCTTTGGTTAGTTTTGGGTTGGGATTTTGGTGGAGAATGGGGAAGTTCTTCTGAGGATGAAGAAGTAAGGATTTGACTTCAGGGACATCTTTTTCAAGGACAGAGGTGGTTTCCACAGAGGCTGGTGTTTCCTCTGTGGGTCTCTGTTGTGTTTCCTGAGTTTGGGTTTGGGTTGGTGGTGTAGAGTAAATTGGTACTGCAGATATTGGAGGATTGCTTGCTGTTTTTTCTCTTTGATTCTCCCCTTGTTTCTCCCCCTCAGGATGATCTGATCAATCATCATCATCAGAATCATTCTGACCCTTATCTTTGTTACCTTCTGCTCTGCAAGTAGTGTCAGGTTTCTTCGCCCCAGCTGCCATCATTTTGGCACAGAGATCATCACAAAGACCAAGAAGAGTTTGAAGTTCGGCCTCTATGTTGAACCGCATCTTCCCCACACTAGCCTTGAAGTCTTTTACGTAAGAAGCGTTGGCTATTGTTAAGGCTCTGATAAATTCTGTCATTTGATTCAAGATGCTTACGTAAGAAGCGTTACCTTCTGCCGCTAGACCAGTGGTATCAGAAATGTGGGTTGCACTAGGAAGGGGTTGGGGTTGTGTGCCATCTTCTTCTTCGACATCTTTTTCTGCAGAACCCTCTGCTGTTTTTATCCTAACCTCTTCCTCTAATTCTATGTTTATCTCTTCTTTTGAGGTTTCCTCTGTAGGATCTACTGTTTCTGCTTATTCTCTTAAGGAATCATAAATGAAATGAGATCCTATGTGTTGTCGTACGTGAGGGTGCATGGTTTGTGTACCTTGAGCTGCAGAAATGACTTTTGTTGTGCGCATAGCCTCTGTAGACTGATCCAATAGTTCTGCGACCCATCCTAATGGATCTAAGGTTTGGGCAATGTCGGGATTGTTGAGGAAGGCATTGAAATCTCCCTGATGATCTGTATAAACTATTGGGGAGGGAGGTTGCAGAGGTATAGCCTGATCTTCCTCTTCTTGTTTGACATCCTCTGTGATTACTTGCAGAGGTGATCTGGGTTTCTTCTTCTTTGACTTTCTCTTCTTTGGCTTAGGAGCTCATTCTTCTATTGATTTGGATTTCCGTTTCTTTTGTTTAGGAGGTGAGGGAGGTGCAGAAGATCTTGTTTCTGCAGCTTGTGGTGGAGAAGAGTGTTGAGCTGCAGAGGTTGTAGTTTCCTCTGTTGGTTTTCTTTTCTTGTTCTTCTTCTTGGGTGTTGTTGCAGAGGTTTTTCTTTTTGGAGAAGAGGGATAAATGCTTTCTCTTTGGGCTTTGAATCGGTCTTGTACTGAATAGTGTTTCTCCAAAGCTTTAGCCCATTCCTCTTCTGTCATCCTCTCAACTACATCTACACCTAAGGGGGCTCCTAGACGCGGGGGTGTCACAGGACTTGGTTCTAGAGTCCTGTGGACGCGTATATACTCTAATTTACTATCCTCATTAGTTGCATATGCCAGAAGGTTCTTCGACAGAGGTCTGTAGTGGGGGTAACTGTCTTCATGCTCTGTAGGGGTATTTTTATTCATTGGGTAAAGCTTTACAGATGGCCCTTCCATTGACCACTTCTGCATTTGAAGTAGAGGTTCGAAGATTACTCCTAAAATTCTTTGGTATTGAAGAGGAGGCAGATACCCTGGTGTGTTCCTTTTGGCCCTTTGAGTTGCGAGCTTTCTGTCAATTATATTTACTATCTCCTGCATCATGATGGTGGCTCAAGTGGAATATCATAATAGATTCCATACATGATGGTCAGGATCTGGAATGAGCTTTGGTCAGGGCTACCGGTTTTTCCTGTGAGGCAATGATTCAAGATGGAGAACAGGGTATTCCACAGAGGTGGTAGTCTGCATCTATGGAAATCATTGCGTTTCCTCAGGGTTGTGTTATACCCTTACATTTCTACGAATCGGCAGAGCTCCTCGTCCGTAGGAACCTCAGCATATTTCTTGATTCCAAGAAGACCTCCGGTTGGCAGGTTGAACTCCAGTGAGAACATGGATCTGTTAAACATGAGTTCTATGTAGTCAGACTTGTCAGGTTTTGAAATGTAGCCCTTTATCAAAGAATCATCTGAATCAAAACGGCAACTTTGCCAAAATTGATTCAGATATCGTGCAGGGATTTTGGTTGGGGTTTTGGAAAGGAGAGGGTATAGGAAATGATTTTCCAAGATATTGAGGAGAAGAGCATGTGCTTCGCCGAAGGCTATAGGTGAGGGTACCAAGTAGCAGTTGTTGGATTTTAAAGGTAGAACATCTTCAAAATGTTCTTTGTTCAGAAAGTGTTGAAGGTTGGTGGTTGGTGCAAAGTTTGCAGAGTCGCCGGAGTTTTCTTTTTCAGCATTTGCGGCGATGTTAGGGTTTTGGGAGTGCTCTGAATGCACTGGAGAGTGTTGAGGAGAGTTCGCCGGAGAGTTTTGAGCAGCGTGGGAACTGGAAGCCATTTTGCAATGTAGAATGATGATTTGAATATAGTTGCAGGTTCGTCGGAGAAGAGAGTGAGTAAAGTTTTTGTGAGGGAAGGTAACTTGGGTTTTATACTGAGTTTGTGGCCGTAGAATATGAAAGGGTTAATATTTTGAGTTAAATAATATTTGGGGTCCGCACTTGAGTTGTTACGGCGGGTTCAACTTTCCATAGGAACGTGTTGCATGTAGGTCCAATGAAAAGATGACACGTCCTCTGTGTCAGTTATGACGAGACGTCGTGGGCGGCCTTATTAAATGCTAGGCACGTGGGCTTCTTTACCTCCATATGATTCTTACTCGCAGAAAAGTTACCGTTATTGTTACAGAAATGCCCAAAGAAAAAAAACTGACAGAGGCTCTGTGATTTTAAAACTTTGTTTTTCTTGCCTCTGTAGTTTGTATCTTTACAAAGAAAAGTTAAAAAGCCCATGGAGAGGATCGATAAGTAATTAGCATAGAATTTCCTTTATAGAGGTTTTTGAACCTCTGTTAGAGCCAGCAGAGGCTCTGAGACAAGAAATTTCTCATATCTAATAATTTATAAATATTTTTGATCATCCAAGTTTTTGATTGTTTTTAACAATGTTTTTAGGACCTTTTTGAAAGTTGGTGTCCTAGAAAATTGTTTTTGAAAAAGGTTTTGTGCAGCAAAAAATCCATTTTAAAACAAGTGTTGGTCTACATAAGTTCTTTCTTGTGGAGAGAACTCTGTAACTGATGACTTCTTCTGTAGTGTTTGTATGCGATGATTCTTTTTGATTTTGATACCTAAAAAGATTTACAGAGTTTCCAAGAATTATTGATTTTAGATCAGAGCTTTTGCTTGCAGAACCTCTGTTGGACTCAGTAGAGGCTCTGTGACCTTGAATTTCTAATAATGGAAAACTCGACATTCTTTTTGATCAAATTTTATTTGGAATGTGTTTAATAATGTTTCTAGAACATATTTAGAAATTTGTGTCCTAGAAAATTATTTTCAAAAAGAATTTGTTCGAGATACTAACCTTTTTGTTCTTCTTTGTCCGACAATGTTCTTTTCTTCTGTTTGTTGTCATCTCTTCCTCTGCTCCCTCTTGACTTATAAATCTCTATAGATTAAACAAGGTTTCCTTTTGCTCCCCTTGATCTAATCACCCTCTGTAGATCAAGTTCGTTTTCCTCTGCTCCCTCTTGACCTAATCATCCCCTGTAGATCAAGTTCGTTTTCCTCTGCTCCCCCTTGACCTATGCTTGGTTCAAATAATTAGAAGTAAATGAATATAACATAGGTCGTGTATCAGTGGTTCTGTAAAGATCGTCAGAGGTTCTGAGGAGACTTACAGAATCTCTGTTACTTTTTAGAAAGGAGTTTTAGTAGAATTTACATACAAAGTAATAAACAAAACAGAAAATATACATACTGTATAATATTAATATAAAGATACTTACAGAGGTTAATCCATATTTATCATTCCTAATTTACCCACCAAGTAAAGGAATCTTTTCTCATCAAGTGCCTTGGTGAATAAATTAGCAAGCTGAAATTCTGTTGGTACAAAATGCATCTCGATGGTTTGATTTTCCACATGATACTTCAGAAAGTGATACCTGATATCTATGTGCTTTGTCTTGGACTGCTGTACTGGATTTGCAGAGATGGCAATCGCACTTTTGGAATCACAGAAGATGGGGATTTTGCAGATGATGTGACCAAAGTCTTTCAGCTGAGTTTTCATCCACAGAAATTTTAGAGCAACAGCTAGAAGCAACAACGTATTCAGCTTCTGCCGTATATGTTGAGACACAATTCTGTTTCTTAGAAGTCCAACTTACTAATTTCCCACCTAGGAATTGACAACTACCAGAGGTACTCTTTTTGTCGAGTTTGCATCCTCCATAATCTGAATCTGTGTAGGCCTTTAGTCCAAAACCAGAGTTCTGCGGATACCAGAGGCCAAGAGTTTTGGTCCCTCTGAGATATCTGAAGATTCTCTTTACAGCAATATAATGTGTCTTTTTAGGATTAGCTTGATATCTTGCACAAAGACATGTGGCATGCATTATGTCAGGTCTACTGGCCATTAAGTATAATAAAGACCCAGTCATTCCTCTGTAAAGCGTGCATTCGACAGAGATGCCATTTGGATCTAAAAAGAGTTTATTTCCAGTGGCCATTGGGGTTTTCATGACAGAGGCATCAGAGAGGCTGTATTTTTCAAGTATGTTAGAGACATATTTTGATTGATTTATGAAAATTCCTTCTGATGTTTGTTTGACTTGAAGTCCGAGGAAAAAGGTTAATTCTCCCATCATACTCATTTCAAACTCACTCTGCATGAGTTTTTCAAAATCTTTACATTTTTGTGTATTTGTAGACCCAAAAATAATATCATCTACATATATTTGTACAAGAATAAGCTCATTTCCTTCACCTTTAAAGAATAAAGTTGTATCAGTGGTACCTCTTTTGTAGCCGTTATTGAGAAGAAAAGTGGAAAGTCTTTCGTACCATGCTCTTGGAGCCTGTTTCAGTCCATATAGAGCTTTGTCGAGGTGATAGACATACCTTGGGTATTTTGAGCTTTAAAATCTTGGTGGTTGTTGGACGTATACTTCTTCTTGAATTTCACCATTGAGAAAGGCATATTTTACATCCATTTGATATACTTTAAAGCCTCTGTGGGCTGTGAAGGCTAAGAAAATTCTTATTGCTTCGAGCCGTGCAACAGGGGCAAAAGAATCATCGTAATCGATGCCCTCTTGTTGGCGATATCCCTTGGCCACCAGTCTTGCTTTATTTCGAATGGCCACTCCATCTTCATCCTTTTTGTTTCTGAAGACCCATTTAGTCCCTATGACCTGTTTCCCTCGTGGCAGAGGTACTAGAGTCCAGACTTTGTTTCGTTCAAACTGCAGAAGCTCTTCTTGCATAGCATCCACCCAGTTTGGGTCGTCCAGGGCCTCAGAAATATTTTTCGGTTCGATCACACTAATAAAGTTGCTAAAGAAACAAAAATTTGCAGAAGCTAATCTTGTTTTTACCTTATCAGAGGAATTACCGATGATTTGTGTTTGAGGATGGCTTTTTGTCCATTGAGTTGTTCGTGGAAGATGATCATTTGAGTCATCAAGTTGAACTTCTGTAGTTGAAGTGGTTGATGGTTCAGCTTCTGTAGGAATGGTTATCAAGGTTGGGATTTCCTTCTCTGTAGGTATTGTGGTTTCATCTTCACTTTCCTCTGGTGTTCCTTCTGTTGTTGCTTCCTCAGTTAGATTAAGAATTTGGATAACCTCTGTTGCAGAATCTTTTGTCTTCGTATCTTCTGTTAGATTTTCGGCACCTGTAGTATTTGTAAAAGAGGATTAGGGATTAAATGGATCAGACAGAGAGATACTTACTTCGTTTACAGGTGATTCTGCAGAGGTGCCTTTTGTTCTAGCAGAGGGATCAACGTCGTTGTTGAACTTCTCTTGAAATAGAAGACTTAAATCTTCATTTGTTTTTGAGATGCCAGAGGTTTCCATGTTTAGCCCGAGTTCTGAACTGAGTTGTTCAGAAGTCTTTTGGAAAGAGTCATCAAATGACACATTGATGCTTTCTACTATCGTTTCAGAAGGTAAACTTTGTAGGCTTTGGAAGCGGCAGAGTACCCGATGAACTTGCCTTTAGCCTTTTCTTCAAACTTTCCTCTTGAGTCTTTGTCGTTTAAGACAAAGCATTTGCATCCAAACACATGGAGAAACTTGATGTTTGGTCGTCGTTTGTTGATCAGTTCATAAGGAGTTTTGATGTGTCTTTTCACGATTGTTGAACGATTTTGGATATAGCAAGCTGTTGAAATTGCTTCTGCCCAAAAGGTCATTGGTAATCCACATGCATAAAGCATGGTTCTTGCAGCTCCACTAGCGTGCGGTTCTTTCGTTCGACCACACCATTTTGTTGTGGGGTGCGAGCGGCAGAGAAGTTCTGGGATATTCCTTCTTCTGTGAGATAGGCTTCAATGACAGAGTTTTTGAATTATGTGCCATTGTCACTTCGTAACTTCAGAATTCTGCACTCATAAAGAACTTGGATTCTTTTCATTAGATTAATCAAGATGCATGGAACATCTGATTTCTTTTTGACAAATTCAACCCATGTAAATCGTGAAAACTCATCAATTAAGACAAGTATATATTTCTTGCCACCTAGGCTCTGTATAGCGATTGGACCGCAGAGGTCAACGTGAAGCGTGTACAGAGGTCTAGGACAAGACACATCAGTTTTGCCTTTGTGGGAAGCTCTTTTGAGTTTTCCCATTTCACAGGCAGAGCATAAATGATCCTTATTGAACTTAACATTTGGTAAACCTTTGACCAGATCAAGTTTTACCAGTTTATCTAGAGTATGAAAGTTTAAGTGACAGAACTTGTTGTGCCATAGCCAGGCTTCTTCACTTTTGCTTGCAACAAGACAAATGTTGTCTTTGTTTTTGGCATTGAAGTTCATTAGATACATATCACCTTTTCTTTTGGCTCGCAGAAGTTCAATTCCTGTGTCTTCACTTGGTAGAGAGCAGAATGTTCTTTTGAACAGTACATCGAATCCTGTGTCACAAAGTTGGCTTACACTGAGTAGGTTGTGTTTTAGGCCATCCACATATGCAACTTTGTGTACTGTGATATTCTCTTTCTTTATGACTCCATAACCTTTGATATGCCCCTTTTTGTTATCTCCAAAAGTCACTGATCCACCATCTTGTTTTTCTTGGAATGTGGATAGAAGACTTCTGTTGCCAGTCATGTGCCTTGAGCATCCGAAGTCTAGATACCATATTGGCACAAACTGCTTCTGCAAAACAATCACAGAGATTTAGGTACCCATATCCACATGGGTCCAGTTTCGTCAGAATTTTTTAAGTTTGCCTTGGCATTCTTGAAATACATTTTATTTTTTGTTGAAGAATCAGTTTGTTTCTCTTTTATATTTGATTTAGCTGCAGAGAGAAAATAATTTGAACTACGTAAATGATTATTTAACCTGAACATTAGATCAAAGCAATGAAAATATTGAATATCAGAGGTGATTTGCTTTAAATTTTTATTGAAAGCTTTATACTCGGCCACAGAGGCATTACATTCTATTCTAGCATATGGCTTCCTGTTACAAGAAGATTTATGTAGATTAGATTGTTGGCAAAAATCTTTGTTTGTAGCAGCCTTCTGTGGTGAACTTCTGTTGATTTCACTGTCACAGATGAAAAAGATTTGTTAGGTTTTGTCCATTTACCCTTTTGTTGCCATGATGGTTTCTCTCTTATTTTTAAGGGTTTTAAAATTTTTGAATCTTTTAGATTTTGAGAGGACATTAACTTCTCTTGTTTCAACTTTTCAAGCTCAATATAGGTTTTGGCTTGTATACACATATTCATAAAGTCAGGACAGATAGGAATTCCAGTGATTTTCTCTTTTGGAGAAATAGTTCTGTTAAGAACTTCAGGGGTTTGTTTAACAACCTATGTGTCACAAGGAAACTTTTCTATTCTGTCAGCCTCTGATTCGTCAGATGATGAATCGTCCTCATATACAGAGGTTGAGTCATCAATATTTCTTTCGACAGAGGTTGTACTTTCCGAGCATGTGTCATACTTGCTTTCTTCCTTTGAAATATTACTTTCTAAGTCAACAGAGGTGTCTGACAATATCTCTTCAGAGAGTTTTTTATCTACAAAAGGTGTATATGAATTTTTCAACATAACTTTTTTCCCAATTTCCATAATTTCCTTTTCAATTATATTTCTTAGTTTTTCTTCTGAAAGGTTTGGTTTAAACTCAAGTGCTTCTGCAGATAATTTCTTTTCAGAATCTATTGTGCAGACAAAGGCAACTTGAGTTTGAGTCTCTGGTTTACCAAACTTAAAGATTCCTATCTGATCTTGAGTTTTCAGATGTCTCTCTGGTTTGGATCCTCTTTTGACAGAGGTTGAAGGTGATAAGTCTGTGTTTTCAAACCACACATTTATCATCTTCATGGGTTTCCTTAAGTGAGGTTCCCCAGAGACTTTTACTCTCTTACTTACAGAGATTAAGTTTGGAACATTAGGTTTGTTGACTTTTCCTACTGTAAATAGAGATGACAGAGGTTTATTCTTCTTGTTTTATGTACCTTGATTAATATCACTGTACCCAATACCTCTCCTTCCTATTTGAGTATTTATTTTCTCATACACCTTTTGAGCAGCACGATAATTTTTAGTTAAAACATCTCTTCTAAGTAGATCTTGCCAAATGACTTCTCTTTCCTTTTGAAAATATTATTTAAGAGCTAAAATGTTAAGTCTGTCGCTCTCAGAATCTAAAAGTTCTTTTGTTTTGGATTTTAACGAAGTATTTAATTCAGAAATTTTCTCTTTTAAAGGAAAAAGATTATTGTTCAAGTGTGCTTCTAATTCTTCCTTTTCTTTGAAAATCTTTTCTTTTTCTTCAGTGAGAAGTCTAGCTTCTCTTTCATAAAAAGTGAGCTTTTTCTGAATATCATCACAAGTCTTTTTCAGTTTAATATTTTCAGTTTTAAATATAAGCAAATCAACTTCTGTTGTACTAGAGATGGAGTTTGAAGTAGATACCTCAGTGTCAGAGTCGGAGCTGATGTCTGCCATGCCACAGAACAAGGCATTTTTGGTGAACTCTTCATCAGAGGTTGTATCTGACTCCCAATCTTCCTTGTTCACCACTTTGTTCGCCATGAGTGATTTTTGAGCATAATACCCGGCTTTCTTTTTGTAAAAAGTTGAGTCCTTCTGTGGGCGATTTGATCTGCTTCTACATTCATTGGCAACGTGGCTTGGCTTCCCACAGTTGTAGCAACCTTGGTTCTGGGATTTATTACCCGCACGATCGTCAGTCTTCTGTCGGTCACCACCTTTTTCCGATCTGCATTCATTTGCATAATGACCAGGCTTGCCACACTTGTAGCATTCTTGTGGTGTGTAGCTTGTCTTGTCATCTGACCTCTGTCGGTCATTTCCTCTGTTATATCTTTCACTCGACCTCTGTTGGTCGTTACTTCTGTCGTCTGACCTCTGTCGGTCAGCTGATTCTTCTTTTCTTCCTTGATCCCTTCTATTCCAATCTTCTCTTCTCTCTCTGCCATATCTATCATTACCAGAATTCTTTTGGTTTCCTCTGAATTCTCTTGTCAATAGAGCTAAGGATGTAGCTATTGATGCCAGAGTAATTTCCCCTTCTTCCACAATCTCTTCATCTTCGCTGTCAACCACTACCATCTATTTCTTTTTATCCTTCTTCTTTTCCTCTGTAGTTCTTTCTTTCCTTGGCCTCTCTGTATCTTCTGTAATTTTGCCAACCAAAGCATGAGGTGCAGTGGTTAGTGTCTTTGTTTGTACGATTTGAGGCTCGTGACCAGCTAATGTTCCGTAGAGGTCTGAAAGAGTCCAGGAATCTAAATCTTGATTGGTTTATAAAGACATAGATAGCTGGAGGCATTTTTCGTTCAGACTTTTGAGAAACATGACATTATTCTCTTCAGAAGTTCTGTGGATGCCGAACTTTTTGCAGTTATTGATCAAAGAGTTGAACCTGTCGTATGTTGTCTGTAGAGATTCATTTGTCAAGGCTTTAAAAGCGTAATACTCGTTTATGTATTGAGCCCTTGGGTTTTTATGAGTTTTAGCTCCCCCTTCAAGTTGTTTTTCCAGTTCTTTCCAAAGATCATACGAAGATTCGTATGCATCTAAAGACTGGAAGAGTTCGTTGGGGATTGCCATAATCAGAATTCTTTTTGTTTTCTGCGTGAGTTCATCTTTTACCTTGTCATGATCTAACCAACCATCCCTGGTTTTAGGTTTTTGATGCTCAGGGATTTCAGGAGTGTCAGCTGTCGCAGGTACACGAGGTACTATTAACATGGAAACACGAGGAGGATTATAAAGGTATTGTACGAGCTCTTTATCAGTACCCTCAAAGAAGTGGATCATTCTTATTTTCCCCTGAGGATACTCATTTCTTAGAAGAGAAGGTGGTTTGGTTAGTGAACCAGCTGTGAAGAAGCTTTGTGTGCTTGTCATTTTAAGAGTGAAAAGATTCAGAATGAAGATATGACACAAAAAATACGAGAGAATGAACTGGAAGGATTTTATGCTTTGGAAGTTCTTAACAATGTACTTTTATGGAGTTTTAACTAAAGAAACAGTTTCTCTTGATTTACCATATATATCGAATAAATCGATAATGGCTGAAAAGTAGAATCTGTTTGACGGAATGAATAAAAGGTTAAAATCAGACCATGTTTCTACCAATAATCTTTTTAAACGAGGATCGCTTGATATTGAAAAAACCAAGCTTTGCTCTGATACCAATTGTTGGTTCCCGTATTTGTTTAACAAAGATTATCTTATCTATTAGTTCAAATGAGATGTGTTGCGGAAGCCTATTTGAAGAACTAACAGATATGTTTTTATAGAAAAAATACAAACTATCAAATAAACAGTATATGAAGAACAGATGAATATCTCAAAGTTTATTGTATTTGATGAAGAACACTAACAATAGATTTGACATTAATTGTGTGTGTGTGTTTTTCTTGTATATGAACTTGTTATCAGATTGATTGTTAGGAAGAACTCAACATGAGTCTTCCTTTTATACTACTACAAAAGAACTATTCTAGACAAAAGGACTAATGCTACAGGAAAGAAGGGATGGCATGAACAGTTGGAAACCTGCGTGCATTAAATGCGCTAATATCAACTTGCAAGGATGCCTATTAGAGTTTGACACGTGTTTGTTGTCGGACCATGCATTGTACAAGTTGATGAACGGACCCTGGAACAACAGCAAGATATTTCTGGAACAGTGGTAAGATATTTCTGCAACAGTGGCAAGATATTATAAATATTTTCTAAATCTTCAGTCTGAACCGCAGAGGCTCTGTCAAGGGTGACAGAGGTTCTGCGGCTCGGTCCTTGGGGAGCATTCTTCTGTAGATTCTTCTTTGGTCCTTTGTGAGTAGTCTTCTGTAGATTCTTCTTGGGACTTGGTGTTCCTTGAATGATCGTTTGCTTTGGCAGAGCTTCTGTGGAACACCGCAGAGCTTCTGTGGAACTCTTTCATACTTAGCCTATTTTTCAATACTTCAAATATTATGAATATTTGGAGCTAACAGTTCACAACTCTTGGTGACCGATATTGAAGAAAATACCATTCATCCCATGGTAGAAATTGAATTATCCAAGCCCATCCACTCAGAAGCGTTTCAACATGCTACAGTTTCATTTCAAACAGGGGAACCATTACCTACTCATTTGGAGTTTGGTGATAAATCCCAACATATTATTCAACACATTGAGTCTGGATTGCCCAATGATATCCAATTTGGGCCTGATTTTTCATTTCACACTAGCACATCACAGGAATTTTGTATTCATGTATCAACTTCCATAGACATACCTATTACTGGTAGTCAAGGATTGGATGGAAGTCCTGGGGAGGTGAACATCTTAAAAGCCTCTTTACACAGTGCATTTGTTGTACATGGTGACTCTGTGGCACCTACAGGCCATGGGTTCTCTGAGCACATACAAATTGGTTCATCAGTTGTTCCAAGGATACCGTTAGCATCTTCTGAATTTGAAAAGATTCGGAAACAAAATAATCATTTGGGTGAGAAGGTTCAGAAATTAGAAAGCTCAGTAACTTCTTTGAAAGTTGAAGTTAAAAAACTCAGAACAACACTAGAAAGCAAAGTCAAATCTGTTGAACAAAAATTGGATGAGGTCAAAGAGTCTTTGGAATCTCACAAAAAGGAGATCAAAGATGGATTGTCAGATTTTCAGAAGGAGATTTTGAAGAATATGGATGATTTTAAAACTTCTTTGCAACAGTTGGCAACTATTTCAAAACCATTGGAAGTTGTACCTTTATTAGTTGCTGAAAAACAGGATACTTCAACTCAGACTTTGAAAAGGAAGTTAGATGATAATGATTCTCATGATCATCAAAAGGGGGAGAAAAGACAGAAACAGAGTGCTGAGTTGGTAGCTGTTCAAGATTCTAGTTCTGAAGATTTGGAGTCAGAAGAAGTGATGATGGAAAATAATTCTGAAGTAGGTGCTGATAATGTTCTGGAAAGTACTTCAGAATTGGAGATGAATATTTCTAAAGCTGATGTGGCTGTGGCTATGAGTACTGAAATGATTATGGCAGATGAAGTGGAAATAGTGAATATTTCTGAAGTTGAAATGATCATAGGTTCTGAAATGGATGTGTTGGAAAATTCTGAAACAATTATGGCAGACACTTCTATGATGGATATCTCTGAAGTAGAGTTAGTGGAATGTTCTGAAATGGACATAGTGGTTACATGTTCAGACATTATTCTTTATACTGGAGGTGATCTTATCTCTGAGATTCAAGAAAGGAGGATGAATGATACTCTAATAAGAAGAATGCACAATGAGTTGGTAAATTGTAACGTCCCAAAAATTACAAGCAAATTTAATTTTTTAAATAAACAATTCATTGATAACAACTCAATAAATGATCCCAACGTTTCGTTTGCAAACACATAATTAATGTCTTTATAAAATAAAACCAGCGGAATAAACGTTTAATTATTAAAATCATAAAGCAACCAGCTCTTCTCGCGCGCCAGTGTGTACTCGTCACGCCTTGGAGCCGCCCGTACCTGAAACCACAGTTTATTGGGAAAGGGTAAGCACGAAGCTTAGTGAATTCCAACACATGCGCAGATAGGAATTATATACACATCACCCCTATCCGCACATAAGCAACAACATCACAGTTACATAAAACGAGTAAACATCTACAAGTAATTATGTATCCAACACTTCAGTACCATCGAGGCCTCGGTCCCACCGAATTGTAATGTATCCAACACCTCAGTACCATCGAGGCCTCGGTCCCACCGAATTGTAATGTAACCAACACCTCAGTACCATCGAGGCCTCGGTCCCACCGAATTGTAATGTATCCAACACCTCAGTACCATCGAGGCCTCAGTCCCACCGAATTGTAATGTAACCAACACCTCAGTACCATCGAGGCCTCGGTCCCACCGAATTGTAATGTAACACATTTATACCAAGCATTCAAACCAATCAAATATTACACACCACAAACAACTAGTTCACACCACAAAGACAATAGCACATACAAACTATTATGACATGCATACAACCCCTAACTACACAGTGAGAGAACTCACCTCGAATGCGCGCCCAGCTTAATAACACAATTCAAGCTTCACAATTACGGTCACTTCCCAGCACCTAAACGCATGTTAAAACGTGTCAATACGATACCCGGACCCTATGACACGACACACGCTTAAACCGTCACTAAAACTATTTTCCGTTCTCGCCAAACAGGTCTGTTCGGGACCTGTTTCGACACCTTTAAACCCAGAAAACTCCCAATATTATTTCATGACCAGAAAGTACTCTGAGTTAGGGTTCCAAGGACATATTATACGCCTCCTAACGATTTTTCTACAATTTATTACGGATTTTACAAAAACAGTTTCCAGCACAGCGAAATTCAGCACCCTTCCGTATAAAACGACAATTCGACCCATGCTACGCCCCGAACTGGGTTTTGCAGAAAACACAGAAAAGTTTCTAGACTCAAAAAGGGAACTTTTGGCACCGATTTCACCCCAAACCGAGTTACGAGCAGAAAGTTACAGCTTACGCAAAACAGAGACAGATTCCAGGAAATTTTACATAAAATGACAAACCGCAGAAATTGCGACCACTTTTTCTCCCAACTCGAGGCCGAACCAGTTTTCCGCTAAAACACAGAAAACGTGCCCGGTCCCGAGCTCGAAGCGTGGGCGCCAGTTTCGGCTCAATCGGAGTTACGACGGAAAAGTTATTGCCGTCACAAAACAGGGGCTGAACCATATTTTCGCATAAAAAGATAACTTTTAAAAACGGTTTGAACGATTCGACTTAATCGATTAAGTCACGAGTTAAAGGCTCGATAGAGACTAAGGTCTGGTCACACCACGCGCCACCCACTGCCAACGCACACAACCACCACCACCCGACACCCAGCCACCACAGTGGCGGCGCGCGGCGGCGGCGGCGCCGCTGATTGTCTCACCGGAAAATAAGAGAAGGAACGGAAAAGAGAGTTACCTTACGCCGGCGGCGATGGCGCACCCGCTGCACCTGGTCCCGACCTTTCTTCCTCCTCTCGACTCCTCCGGCGAGCTCCCGGCGGCAGCAGCGGCGGCAACAGGCGATCTCCGGTGGCTTCTCCCTCCACTCTCGATCTCTCTCGCTCTCTCTACTTCTCTCTCTCGCGAATCTCTCTCTCGCTGCTGACTCTCTTTCTCACTCACGGTTGTCTCTCTCTTTCTCTCGATCCTTCACTCCCGGCCGTACCACCAAGAAAAGGAGGAAGATGATCTTAGGGTTATGGGATAGGTTTTTTTTTTGTTTTCTTTTGTTCAAAACTCACGGCTACACAATATCAACAACTAAAAAAATGTGGGTTTTCTACAAAAACTGCATGGGCCGAATCCATACACATTTTTGTCCAAAACCATGAATGGCCCCTCAACAATCCAACATCTTACCTTAACCCAACTAATTTAAAAATTCCGATACTTAACGATTTGACCCAACTCGACTAACCCCGTATACGGAAACCACAATAAACGAACTTAAAAGAAAAGTTAAGACTAATAAATTACATACCGGGATACGGGCTTTACAACTCTCCCCCACTTGGATTAGACTTCGTCCTCGAAGTCTCTGCCTACGAATAACTCCGGATAGTTCTCCCTCATCTCAACCTCAGGTTCCTAAGCCCACTTGATATTCTTTCTAAAACTTCTCGAATACTTTCCTAACTAACGTACTCCTTCTAGGACACTGAAAATATGATCGGAAAAACACTCCAACACTTGGAATCATTCCTAGCCAAGCGACTTCGGTTGTTCCCCAACCTTAGACATTCCATACATCCCGAGTAAAATTTTAAGCTCTAACCATTCTAAAGCTGCTCACCAGTATACTCCACAGGATACTCGATTACGATCCCTCCTATCATTACTTGACGATTAACTTCTACAAATTCTAATAGACTCCAAAGATTTTCAATAAATTATATTAACAAAACATCGACCCCCTGCCGAACATCGGTCCAACCGATTACAATAACAAGCATCGGCCATCCGCCGAACATCGGTCCAACCGATTACAATAACAAACATCGGCTACCCGCCGAACATCGGTCCCACCGATTACAATAACAAACATCGGCCACCCGCCGAACATCGGTCCCACCGATTACAATAACAAACATAAGCGTGGTATTATCCTAGACACGAACACAAATAGATATCCCCCACAACCAAATCAACTAACACACACGTAGGTCATTCCACCTTAACCATTCATCACAAGTGATCATTTCAGGGTTACTACTACCATCACCATAATTACCTTAAATCGGCTACAACTCTCCGATTATACTAAAGGTGTTTGGCCTCAAGCCCAAAAGTCGACACCTAAATGTACCACCTACCTCAAAATGGTTGATGCGCATTTATTCTCTTAATAACAAAGGGAATCAATCCCTTAACCGATACTATTCGGCCTACAGTACTAACGCGCGTGAAATACATACCTCCCACCGTCGACGTATCATCCACACTTGCTCTACGAAGCCAAGTCACGCCGTATCGAGGATACACCTTGACGTCTACCTCCCAGGTAACGCCTCAAGACCCAGCACACCAGAACTACCTCCCAGGTAAGTGCCCACAACTGTATCCTCCTAGTACCTACTGGAAAGTCTAGGTTAAAAACACATGAATACCGGGGTCCCACCCCGAGATACCCAACCGACCATTACCAACGACTGACTAACGTGTCTAAGGATCCAAAGCAAACAGCCTACCAACAACATGCCTATTCCGGATTGACTCACTCATCCAAACATGTAAACGCTCAACGTGCAAAGAATGCCAAACGGTGCGACAAAAACAACTCATCAACTAGACTCCACATCGAGCCATTAAAACCGGGCATTTGGCCCATGACTAACTCCAAGTCAAAACCGAGCAAAATGCTCCACGCTTGCTAGACCCATAGGTCGGAAAATGCGTTTAAACAAAGTTTAAGCAAGCAATACTCTAAAATCAACCTTAGTCCCAGACTCAACACGGGTTAAACAAAAGAGTTTTCCAAAAAGACTCACACCCTAAAAAAAATTCTCGAAATGACACATGACACTTAAAAGCACATTTCCCCAAATGGTTTACAAAATCATTTACAAAATATTTTCCACATCAGGATTTTCATCTCAAAAAGATCGTAAGCATAAAACTACTATTACCAGGTCGATAGTTACGCAAAACTGGACACGCTCGTCCCACATAGGAAAAATCATGTTGAAAATCGTTCCAATGCAGTTCTGTTTACTCACACAAAAGCAAGTGTAATAAATAATTTCTTTAACATGAACCGCCTCGATTCCAGTATGGATTGACTCATGACGTGCACTTAAAGTAACCGCTTGACCTTAAACAGGGTCCGACAAAGGTGTGCACATAATTCAAAATAAGTTTCACGACAATTGATTCAAAAATTCTTCTTTTTGATCATAAAAGGACGTGGCACAGGGTTCGCCACAAATTTCTCCGCGCGTCAGCTAATCACACAAAACGATGACACGGTTTACAAATATATTTTTGTTAAAACACAACTGTCTCGTGTAAGTTTCAAACTTGAAGACAGAAACCAGTCCGCTTCTAATAATTGGAAATATCGACTAAAACCTCACAAAATCTCAAACTGGGGGCAGGCATGCAAGCTTGTAACACTTCCTCAAGTTTCGTACTTGGGACATATAACAAAAAAAATGTATTTATCGAAAATGCTCAAAATACTCGTTTCCTCCAAAGCAAAGGTTTTTAATTTCCCAGAAAGAAAAAAAAACGGTAATTCTAAATTAACCGAATGTCAAAAATCTACGCATTTATATTTCCAAAATATAACACATTGTAATCGTATGCATGATGTTTACAACATTAAAACACTCCTTTGATCAAATGGTCTTTCATTTCGACAAAAAGGAACTAAAGCATTTTCTTGCACGACTCGTTCATCAAAATGCCGAGAACAAAGGTTACCCCAGTATGCATACCCCTAAGTCGATAAATCGCATATTCATGAAAATGTCAATAAAACCTTTAGCTGACTAAAAAGCGCACTAAACAACTCCTTATGAAATGTTACCAAAATTCCTCCATGCATCACTTATGTCACGTATGAATCAATCCACACACTGAACTATTCGCAAAATAAACACTTAGTAACACAAACTCTCGAACGAAAAGTTAAGCGACACTAGAATTCCAAACTCATTTTAGACAAATCACTAAAATAGCCTTTAGACAGACATCGTGGAATGTAACTTTCCGTCTCAACTCTAACACATGTGGAGGAGTTCCAATGTTAGAGTCTCAAGCCGTAGTCACTTACCCAACATCTTAACCACCACAAAACACGGATATTATCGTACCCGAAAGAACCGTTGGAAAAATAATCAAATGAAACAATCTTTTACAAAGTTTTCAACCCCCGTGATAAACGGTTTCAAGCATTTTCAAAACTATAATTCGAAATCTTGTGTGTGTGCTAAACATTTCCCAAAGTTTCAAAACACGATCCATATGAGGATTGGAAACACAAGGATTAGTTAATGCAATCCTATTTTCAAAATAAACTCTGTGCACGACTCAGTCGACCTTCAACATCTCGACTCATGCTCCTCTCTACCTTTCTAAACCACTATCGTCCTCCGGACATTTAAGCCTCTTAGGGCAAGATGGAAAAATTACGTCAAATAATCCCTAAGATTTTTCCTCAAATCAAAGTCGGCTCTATAAGCCTATGACTCTAGCACAATCTTCCATCTTGGTTCGAAATGATCTGCTTACAACAAATATCATCCTTATCGTCACTCCAAGTGACTAATATTAGAATCGTCTTTCTATTCCAACGACTACTAGTCTAGAACCTTCATCACTACCCCAACGATCATCACCTCAAGCAAATCAAGTACACACATGTACCAGTGGATCTACTATATTTGTCTCTCCTCGTGACGGCTATTCAGGGTAGATAATACAACGCGTTATTAGCACACAACAACGCACACTAACAACACTCACGCCCAACTCCTTGGATTCCTCGTGACTTCCCCGACTCGAGCATTGATCTTGTGCTTCCGGTAGTAGGAGCTCTACTACTACCTTCCACACCTATCATCGCTCGTTCCGAGTCTCATCCCGAGGGTCCAAGTAGTTTCTCGCCGAAACTATACACATAATATAAATAATCCACACATGCCAGTTCAAGAACATATCCTAAACAGGCAACTCATCCAACTACTGTATATATAAAACCATCGGTCTCCCCGATTAGACAGTCACAATTGTATACTTAATAAACCATCGGTCACCCCGATCATACAACGACAATTAAATATATAATTAACCATATGCCTGCACCAGCACATATATACATCCACCCTTCCTAGCTCCCTAGGAATTTCCTCTTATCCCACTACCCTTGCTACTACCGAATCCCTACTAATTATGACGAGTGACCTTGCGAATACCCGATCATATGCAGTGCGAAATAAATAGACAGTCGAATACAAGACTCTATACTAGAACGGTTGGACTCAAACAAGAGCTGCGCAATAGAACTAAATCGAATATTCTAAGGCTATAAATCTCTTACTGCATACAACCTAGAGGGCATCCACTTAGTAACCTATCATAATTCGCATAAATTCCTAATAGCAAGCAGTTCAACATACCGCATAATGTCAACAACAGGCAATCTAGCATGCATACTCTATGATCTAGAAAGCAATGAAACACTAAGTACCGTACCTTTCCCCTTTGGCTCCGGCTGACTGTACACACTGCGCCTCCAATCACCGTTTCTCAAACGGATCTTTCCTTCGTTTTATTTCCCAAAAACTTTAAAGAAAATTTTTATAGCCGCAAACTTGAGATCAAACACACCGAAATGCGTTTGATTCACTCAAGCCGTGCTCTGATACCAAGTTGTAACGTCCCAAAAATTACAAGCAAATTTAATTTTTTAAATAAACAATTCATTGATAACAACTCAATAAATGATCCCAACGTTTCGTTTGCAAACACATAATTAATGTCTTTATAAAATAAAACCAGCGGAATAAACGTTTAATTATTAAAATCATAAAGCAACCAGCTCTTCTCGCGCGCCAGTGTGTACTCGTCACGCCTTGGAGCCGCCCGTACCTGAAACCACAGTTTATTGGGAAAGGGTAAGCACGAAGCTTAGTGAATTCCAACACATGCGCAGATAGGAATTATATACACATCACCCCTATCCGCACATAAGCAACAACATCACAGTTACATAAAACGAGTAAACATCTACAAGTAATTATGTATCCAACACTTCAGTACCATCGAGGCCTCGGTCCCACCGAATTGTAATGTATCCAACACCTCAGTACCATCGAGGCCTCGGTCCCACCGAATTGTAATGTAACCAACACCTCAGTACCATCGAGGCCTCGGTCCCACCGAATTGTAATGTATCCAACACCTCAGTACCATCGAGGCCTCAGTCCCACCGAATTGTAATGTAACCAACACCTCAGTACCATCGAGGCCTCGGTCCCACCGAATTGTAATGTAACACATTTATACCAAGCATTCAAACCAATCAAATATTACACACCACAAACAACTAGTTCACACCACAAAGACAATAGCACATACAAACTATTATGACATGCATACAACCCCTAACTACACAGTGAGAGAACTCACCTCGAATGCGCGCCCAACTTAATAACACAATTCAAGCTTCACAATTACGGTCACTTCCCAGCACCTAAACGCATGTTAAAACGTGTCAATACGATACCCGGACCCTATGACACGACACACGCTTAAACCGTCACTAAAACTATTTTCCGTTCTCGCCAAACAGGTCTGTTCGGGACCTGTTTCGACACCTTTAAACCCAGAAAACTCCCAATATTATTTCATGACCAGAAAGTACTCTGAGTTAGGGTTCCAAGGACATATTATACGCCTCCTAACGATTTTTCTACAATTTATTACGGATTTTACAAAAACAGTTTCCAGCACAGCGAAATTCAGCACCCTTCAGTATAAAACGACAATTCGACCCATGCTACGCCCCGAACTGGGTTTTGCAGAAAACACAGAAAAGTTTCTAGACTCAAAAAGGGAACTTTTGGCACCGATTTCACCCCAACCCGAGTTACGAGCAGAAAGTTACAGCTTACGCAAAACAGAGACAGATTCCAGGAAATTTTACATAAAATGACGAACCGCAGAACTTGCGACCACTTTTTCTCCCAACTCGAGGCCGAACCAGTTTTCCGCTAAAACACAGAAAACGTGCCCGGTCCCGAGCTCGAAGCGTGGGCGCCGGTTTCGGCTCAATCGGAGTTACGACGGAAAAGTTATTGCCGTCACAAAACAGGGGCTGAACCATATTTTCGCATAAAAAGATAACTTTTAAAAACGGTTTGAACGATTCGACTTAATCGATTAAGTCACGGGTTAAAGGCTCGATAGAGACTAAGGTCTGGTCACACCACGCGCCACCCACTGCCAACGCACACAACCACCACCACCCAACACCCAGCCACCACAGTGGCGGCGCGCGGCGGCGGCGGCGCCGCTGATTGTCTCACCGGAAAATAAGAGAAGGAACGGAAAAGAGAGTTACCTTACGCCGGCGGCGATGGCGCACCCGCTGCACCTGGTCCCGACCTTTCTTCCTCCTCTCGACTCCTCCGGCGAGCTCCCGGCGGCAGCAGCGGCTGCAACAGGCGATCTCCGGCGGCTTCTCCCTCCACTCTCGATCTCTCTCGCTCTCTCTACTTCTCTCTCTCGCGAATCTCTCTCTCGCTGCTGACTCTCTTTCTCACTCACGGTTGTCTCTCTCTTTCTCTCGATCCTTCACTCCCGGCCGTACCACCAAGAAAAGGAGGAAGATGATCTTAGGGTTATGGGATAGGTTTTTTTTTGTTTTCTTTTGTTCAAAACTCACGGCTACACAATATCAACAACTAAAAAAATGTGGGTTTTCTACAAAAACTGCATGGGCCGAATCCATACACATTTTTGTCCAAAACCATGAATGGCCCCTCAACAATCCAACATCTTACCTTAACCCAACTAATTTAAAAATTCCGATACTTAACGATTTGACCCAACTCGACTAACCCCGTATACGGAAACCACAATAAACGAACTTAAAAGAAAAGTTAAGACTAATAAATTACATACCGGGATACGGGCTTTACATAAATGCTCTTAATGGTCAGAGAGTTTATATATTTCTCAGAATGGTGAGGCCATTTGATTTGATGGGAGAATTTGATTGCACAGTCAATTATTCAAGAGAGTTTGAAAAGGAAATTGCAGAACATTCTTTTGAGGATGTGCCAGAAGAAGATCTAGTCAGAATTGTTGACTTCTTCTTGCCTTCATACATACAGAACTCCAATTATCATTCCCAGAATTGATTTGCCGATTCTTGAAGAACCAGTATGTGATTTCATTATACAACAAAATGATACTCCACTTGCCAGAAATTACTTTATTGACATCTTTCCAGAATACAATTATGAGAATCTCTACTGCAAAGAAGATGAGTATGTAGATATTGAGAACTTCATTGATGGGTTCATGGATGGAAAGTTACATATGGTGTATGTTGAAGCTTCAAACAGACTGAGAAAACCCGATGAGAAGATACTTGTTCAGAAAAGGATTGAAAAGGTGTTAGAGTTTCAAATTGAAGAGTTTGATGGTTTGAAGTATGTCAACATGGATGTTCTGAAAGAAGGGAACTTTAAAGTAAGCATGACTAGCTTTGATTTTCACAGACTATTCTTAGATGATCAGATTTTCTTGGTGAAATTCTTTTCAAGTACTGAAGAGACTTGGGTGGAACTGGAATGCAGACGGATTTTGGGGATATATGTTAGAAATTTGCATCTTTATGATTTTCAATTAGTAATTGAATCAAGGAAAAAGACGTGCAACTTAGAGAGTCCAATCAGATTTCTGGATGCAGTGAATAGCGTTGATGGATTTATCAGTGAAGAAGTTGGTAATGAAAGATTTATTCATTCAGAATCCAATAATGTCTTTTTGTTCAGATTGAAGGACATAGTGAAATACAATGATGCTACTTTGAAATTTACAGTGTTAAAGATGAAAGCATATGTTGAGAATGTCAGAACTTCTGTGAAAGATAAATGTATCAGATGTATAAATGAAAGAATGGAGCTCAGAAACAAAGTCAGAAACTTTTATGAATGGATGCTATCAGAAGAAAATCCTAAGAAGTTGCTTCGCATTGACTTTGTATGTCCTTCAGAATACCAAGTTAATGGTGTTTAATCTGATGATGTTGATGAATCTATTCCAGAAGTATCAGATGCACAACAAGATGTTCAAAAGAAAGACGTTGAACAAGCTGAAAAGACTGGTGCCAATTAAGAAGAAGTGCCAATTGACTTAAATGACTTACTTTTGGAATATGATCTGCCAAACTTCTTTCAACCAAGAGATGTTCAGTTTCTGAGTGTGTATCATGATAAACCAGAGTTCTCTAGATGGTTTCGTGCCGAATTATCAAGATGCATAGGAAAACCAAAGCAGGCTGTATATTCTGATTTTATGATCACTGGAATCAGAGAATTATGTGTCAAGCAATTCAAGAAACATGAATACTATGGGTTTGGGGTTCTGAGAGATGATGGAAAAGTCTACTACATCACTGAAGCTGATTTTGATAAGATCTTAGTATCTAATTTCTACAGATTGTATTGTCTTTTGGAGAATAAAGATTGTAGTAAGTACAACAAGGAAAGAGGAGCATTGGCAACAGTGAGAGAGGCTATGTTTTACATTCTGAGATGGTATGCATATACAAATTTTCAAATTGCTCTATATGTACATAGACCATGTGTCTATCTTTCTAAGCCAAACAATGAGCATGAGCAACTGAGTACTTTGAAGAGAGGATATGTTTGTAAACTTCCAGAGTTGGGAGTTGTACTGAAAAATAAACAAAGCCAAAAGATTTTCTTCAGAGCAAGTGAAGTTGCCAAGTACTGCTCTGGAACTCTCAGATTTATCAAGAACAGTTTAAAGAAAAAGATACAAAAAGGAGTTCAAGTTGAAAAGACATAAGAAGTTATTGAAAAGATTGATAGAAGACTTGCTTTGAGAAATGTAATTCTTCTTAAGATTGTACCTGCTCTAAAGGAATTTAATGTTGATCAATATAGGATTGTTTGACAAAAGGGGGAGATTGTTAGAACTGAAGTTTATCAAAAAGCCTAAGTGTTGATATCTGATCTGAAGGCTCAGAATTCTGAGTAGGAGACTCAGAAGTTCTGATTGAGAAGTCTAGCAAAGATTACTAAGTGTGAAGTCTGAACAGAAGGCTCAGAGTTCTGAGTAAGAGACTCAGAAGCTCTGAAGATGAAGAAGAAAATGTCCAAGTGTCAAAGTGTATGTTATGAAGTGCTTAATCAGAAGGATGTTCAGAACTTATGTCTTAGGACATTTTAGTTGTATTATGTTATTAATTAGAACACGTGTAATTTTTCTATCGGTTTGTCATATATATGTACTGTAGCTTTAGCTTTCCTAACAATATATATAGGAGTTAGCAACTGTAAGCTAACTAACTTTTGTATCACTTATTATTCACTTTGTAATCTTTGAGAGACTCTCTCTAGATTTGTAATCTGTTCTTAATCGAATACAAAGGTTTTGGATCCAAATCTCTATTATACTACTGTTTGATTATTCTTGATTGATTAATTGATTGTAACATCGAATCCTGATTTCTACACAAACTATCCGGACACATTCAATGTTACCCGGACACCTTCAAATCGTAGGATATTTTATCCGGAAACCATCTCGTCGGGTAACCTCATTTTATCCGGAAAGCATCTCACCTGGTAACCCAAGTTGTCCGAAAACCTTCGTGGTTTCCGATAAGTTCAACTATCCGGGTAAGTGTCTTTTGTCCGGTCAGTTTGCTTTGTCGGGTAAGTCTCTTTTGTCCGGTCAGTTTGCTTTGTCCGGTTACTTATCTATTGTCCGGAAAGTCTGTGTATCCGGATACCTAATGTACCCGATAACTTATGTTATCCGGTGACCATTGTATCCGGACACCTCATTTTCCCAGAAACATCTAGTTTCTGGACACCTTGGACATTTCAGTACCCTGTTCCACTGCCATTCCTCAATCTGTTCCAGATTGAGCCGATCATCGCCAAGGTACGCACCGACACTTTTCATCCACCAATAGTCTAATACCGTATCTTTCACGTACATAAATGGCGGATCAACAACAACAAGGCAACCCTCCTCATGAGGAGTTCATTGACGACGAGGCCGACAATGCCTTAGTCCCACCGGACCAGATATCTGAAATCGAGGGCAACAATCATCACCTCGATGGAGCTGAGTTCTGGCCACAACATCGTGTGGTCGTGGACATTCTTCTTGGTCATCCTCTTCGTCATGCACTAACCGATACTACCGGCGTCCTGGTCCTCTACCTACAGTAAGTCTGGAACAATATCCGAGTAGTCACCAGCGACAACACTCAGCCGATCATTGCGACAATCGATCATCATCCATTTGAACTCACACCGGAGTCTTTCCGACGATTACCATCTCTACTAGAAGCCACTGCCGGCGGCCGAGCTGCTTACGACCCTGCTATCGACGACGACACCATTTGTGCCAAAATTCGGGCACTGGGGTACAACCATGCACTGAATCGCCCATCAGCCTTCAACCGGAAATATCTCGCTCCGATCTGGTACACGCTGTTCACGATTCTAAACAGGTGTCTCTCTTCACGATGGAAAGGAATTGACCAGTGCACCGACAACTTTCTATGCTTGTTCCACGTCATCATCTACGACCACCACGTGGACTTCTCCATGATCATCTGGCGTGAACTCGTTTAGACCATACGCGGCATCGGTGGAACAATGGAACGCAAGTTCATTCCTTACCTCCGCTTCCTTCAGCTTGCTATCCGTCAACACATTGATGCGAACCCGGACATCCCACGCTGCATTAACCACCCGGTATGTCCTCCTTTTAGTTTACACTACCTTGTCATTCACAACCCGTCCAACGCACAAGCCATGCGTATACCCGAAGCCTTACTGGGATATGCGGATCCTTAAGCACCGAGTGTAATAGAATATAGGCGAGCGTTAGATGCTCCTATGGTCCAACCAGAGCCAGAGCGACCTCCCCGAGGAGCTAGGCCCGAGCAATGTGAGGGTCTTAGGACAAGAGGCGGTAGAGTCTGGGTAGCTGGGGCTCCCAGACGGGTCATGTTGAGAGTACACTTTGTAAGGGAAAATGAAGCGGGCGGTGCAGAGGATTAGTGTGCCAATACAAGCCAACCCCCAACGGTTGAAAAGCCCAAGGGAGAATCTCAAGAATGGATCGTCTACACCGCACCGGAAAGGCTAGAATTTGAAATGTTAGATCTTGACTCGGAGATTGACCCAGAAATGGAAAATGCATGGTATGAAAAAGCCGCCAGTGCAATAAACTCCGAGGTAAACTTAATCTTCCCTACCGATGTCGACGACAACTTTGATTACGATCAGTTCTTGCTGCAATCCATTCAGAGTACACCCGCATATACTGAACTGATTCCCGAGACTTCTACTTCAGCACCTCCGACATCTCCTTAGCAAAAAACTGCTTCTGATCAACCACCACAACCTGTCAGATGGGAGAAAATTATTATCCTCATACCCTTCCTTGAAGACTCCCTAAAGAGGTTGTTCATCCACAAACTGCGTGTGCTTGATCCAGCCTTTTGCCTCGGATTAGCTAAGTTCGACGATGCTTACAAGAAACAATAACTTGAGGTAATGAAAAGGTGTTTACCGGTCAGTCAGAACCAAACACAAGATCACCGAAGTAATCAATATCCGATCTGGCCGAATTCTGAATATCTGGTACCCAGTCTTTACCGTCAAAAGAGAAGATGGGAAAGAATGGATATTCTCTGAAGCCGACTTCAAGAATCTCCGACTGACCGACTTCCACCCAATCCTCAAAGACCTCCAACTCGAATGATCCGACCGCTCCACATCACCAAAGCACCTGAAGCTGTAAAGCGATTCCTGAAACACAAGGTAATGATGTCATATATTACTGATTTTCAGATGGAAGTCGAGCATCGGACGAAAAGGATCAACATACTGAAACCAATTAGAAAGCCCCCGAATTGAAGATGTATCCCGTCAACACTCTGCTGCTACAACCAGAATTCGGAATCGTCTATCTCAATGAACATAACGAAAAGAAGTTTCTCCGCTTCAGTCAAGTAGAAAGATTCTTCGATGGAACTATGTTAAAGATCAGAGATGCTTTAAGAGACATCATCACTAAGGAAAAAGAACTCTGGATTTCGTTTTCCGCAAGTCTAAACAAAACAAATGCCCGAGATGCCTTGGAAATTGTTGAAGACCGCATTGAGTACCGTAAAGCCATCCGAAGCTTCGAGATTCTTTTTGCACTCCGGAATAGATACGAATCGAACTGGCGCGAGATTGAACTTCGATTCAAAGGAGGAGATTGTTGGGATTAAAATCTAATTGAATGGAAGTTCAAGGGAATAATTTGTAATTTTATATTTGGGCTTTGATTTGTAAATGGGCCATTGGCCTTAGTCTAATAGCCTAGATATAAATAGCTTTTGTTCACCTTTAGTTTATGATTTCTTCTACATTGCACTAATATGGGATCCACAGGAGACTAATGACTTCTGTGGTGAGATTCATCTAGAGATCGAGTAGACACTAGGGTCATTTGTGTATCTTGCGGTGGTTCTCAAAGGAGCCGTATACGAGGATCCATGACCCGAAGTAAATCTCGAGAACGTTGATAAGTGGCTTATCTTTTGGTCCCCACCACATTCCATTGAAACGGGTATCCCCCATCACCGAAAGGTGTTGTTTTGGGCATTGAGTATTATCCATGTTTTCGGTGACGTCTTGTATTTGGATTGTTATCCATGATTTGTGGTTTGAGTGTTATATCTCATCCATGTTTCAGATATTTCAAATAATAGAGTTTTATCCACGTTTTCATAATTTGGAAATTTAATCATTATTCACATTTTGGGTGAGTTTTGGGTTTGAGTTTATATTTTGAAAGAATGTTTTATATTGGAGTTTTCATCACAAACATTGTGTGTTTGGAAAATGGATTGCTTTCATATTTAATGTATATCATATTAGAAATCGTGATTTAGTTTTCATTCTTTTAGTTTAACGACTTATATAATTAAGATGAAAACTCTTGAACTCACTAGACGTTAGCCTAACCTTTTTAGTTGTCGACACGTGCATCAAGTTCTTGTTGGGGAATGGTATTAGCGGTTGCGTGAAGAGTTGAGTGCTAGTTAGATGCACAAGAAGAGTGTAACTATTGGGTGAAGCCTTCTTCACTCTGGAGATAGCAATTTGTATGGATTTAGTAACACCCTAATTTTTATTTAGTCTTTGTATAAGGCCCATGTTAATAATTGTTGAGGTTAAATCTAGAATTCAAGTTGACATATTTCAAGAATTGATTTGTATAAAAGAACTTTATCCTTATTTGATGTATTATTGAAAATTTTAAATTAGTTGTTTTTTCCAAATTTGAGGGTGTTACATTCGATAACCAAATATTCTCAATCAAATGCTTCTATTGCAAGGCATCAACTCACAAGACTAAAGTTTATATGAGTACCCAAATAAATCCATTTTTCAATTAAAAGCATCTTTTTTATAAAACATTCATCCACAAGGTTTATAACGTTTAGATTAGCCATTTGTTCCCAACTAAAACAATCCATTCATTCCATTCTCAAAACTCCACTTTTACCGTTAAAATTATCTAACATAAAGAGGGCCATAGATGTACCTAAAATGGAGGATCGAAGTTTTCCAACAACAAAATACATATAACACTTCATTTTGCAATCCATATAATAAAACCCAACATTTCTAATAGAAAAGGGTGGAAACCCAAAAAATCTCTAAAATACCCATATTAGATCAAAATCCACCAAATAAATGTTGTTAGAAGAAGTTTAGGAGATCAAAATCATAAGATATTGACATGTATAATGTTTAAAAAAAGTAAGATAAACTCACAAATTAGGTTTTGAAGAAAACCTAGAAACCAAGTAAGATAATCAGATGAGAGTGTAGATCTTGCTTTCCCAACTTAAACCCTTGAATCTTGAAGCTAGAGATGACTAAATGCTCATTGAATGTTCAAAATATCGGACCTAGGGTTTACCAGGTCATTTTAATGAAGAGAGAGAAAGAGAGAGAGAGAGACAGAGAGAGAAAGAGGAAGAAGACTGGCATTGAATGAGGAAAGAGGGAAAAATCTCAATTTTAGCTATTTACTGCACTCATAGAGCTCCCCACGACTTTCCACACGGCTTCAACCCTCAGGGAAGGTCGCGCGCTACCCAAGCTCGAACCTCAGCGAAT
This sequence comes from Saussurea involucrata, assembly GCA_033807775.1. NCBI lineage: Eukaryota > Viridiplantae > Streptophyta > Magnoliopsida > Asterales > Asteraceae > Saussurea > Saussurea involucrata. The sequence goes on from CM066319.1 coordinate 117,728,316, forward strand.
GTCGCGACTTCCCACACGGCTTCAACCTGCTATGAAGGTCGTGCAACTCTATTGGTCCAGTATGAGAGTTTGTAGAAGGGGGTTGAATACAAACACAAATTTTACTTTCTAAGTTCTTTATTGATAAATCTAAACACAATTTACAGTTTGTTGAGGAAATAGATTAAGTAAACCTAATCTAAACAAACTATGAGAATCACTAAGTTTCTTGCACTATAAATAAGGAGGAAAAGGAGTATGTAGAAAATGAGTTTTTTACAATGCACTAAGAGAGACTTAAGACCCTCCAAAGTGAAGGGTATCACTCATATTTATACCACATGCATTAAATGTATGGCAGAGGTACTTTACAAGTGTCATGTCTTCATTGGCGCATGCTTTTGACCATTGTCAAAGACATGCTCTTGGTCGCATGGTTAACAGAGTGGTTGTACGATTATGGACAAAAGCATGTTTCCTTTTGTACCTTCGTACTATTTGAGAAAGAGGATAAGACAAACAAATCTTGAACTACAAGCTTCATGATGTGGGCTTTCATCAGTAAGGCCTGATGGAAGTCTCAGCTATCGCTGAAGCTTTGTTCTTCAAATGTTGTGTTTTGTAGACTTGTCCTGGTTTCACTGAATGCCGCTTCAGATCATGAGTAGACTTGTCTTGTTCATCAGCTTTGTCTTCGACGTCAGCGATAAACTCTTTTGTCACGAGGCTTGTCTTCATGTATTACAATAACACTTTTACATAGGAAGCCTTCAGCGATTACTAAACATACTCAGCATATGATCGCTGATGGCGAAAGACTAATACATAGAAATGTTAAATGTAATTTTCACTAAGTATTCTAAGAGTCGTCATCAAGTCATCGAGAGATTTTGTATCAACAATCTCCCTCTATTTGATGATGACAAAGCAACATAAGAAAATTGCTAAGTGTCAAAACATAAGGATAAAAGGACTCATAATATACATGTCCCATTTACTGTTTTGGGGATCTTTTCTAGTACTGATGGAGTAAAATACTTCACTGTAACTTTCATTAATTCTTAATAAGTTTACAAAGAGAATCTGAAAGTTACAAGTACAAGTAAATACAAGACAAGTACTTAAAGTTAAAAGCTGATAAATTACAAGAAAAAAAAGTATGGGAATCTATCAGCTAGAGGTCTTCTTCTTTGATCAGGGCTTCATCACCAGGTTCATCATCCATGATCACGTAGTCGGGTACTTCTTCTCCTCTTTTCCTTTTGGCCTTGCATTCTCTATAGATATGAAATCTGATTAAGACACCGAACCTTGTCATATCACACTAGTAGATGAGATTCTATAGATATGAAATCTGACTTATCCTTCATGATCAGAGAATATGATTCCATAAGGGATACCTATCACTTCTCCAGGAGCATAAGGGTCTCTTTTTGGCAGTGATAGGTCAATAGTTAAAAGATCAGGTGGTGGTTCAAGAACTGCTTCTTCTGAAAATTCGATTCCTATTTCATTCCTGAAAGAAGGTTATTCTTTAGAGATAAACGTTCGCTTTTTCCTTCTCGCTGGTTTCTGAGGCATTTGATGGATTTCTACACTTGCTGAGATTCGATTAATGAGTATGTTCAGGAAATTTTCCACGTAAACCATGTATTTGGACATTGACTTCTAAAGAGCCTCTCTGATCTCTAGCAATTCTTAGAACCCAAAATTCTCCAGCTTCGACATAAACATGGTTTTTGCTGAGGTGTCTATTCTGAAGATGGTTATAGAGACTATCATTGAATCTTTCTCCATTTTCCCTGCTATGGTCATATTTGTGATCTTCTCGGGGAGATTTCTTCTTTCAATCTTTGCTTTGCACCAGTCTATTTTTGAATCCCTAACAGTCTTTTATTTTCTGGCTTCCTACTCGACTTCTTTCAGTAATTGAGCTTAAACTCTGAATGGATTTTTCTTTCGTTTTCTATCAGAGAATGAGTTTTAGGCTACCTTTAAGGCAAGTTTAACATCTTGTTGGTAGGCCGTAAAGAGTTTCTCAGCTCTCATAGACTCTTCTTTTTCAGCTTGGTTCACAAATCCAAGCTCGTCTTGTTCAGCGCTTTGTCGAGGAGGGACAAGTGTCGCCATTCTCTTTTTTCTCTTCATCCTCAGACCTTTGAATTGGTCTAGAGGGTATTCATGGATGGCTCAGCACATATATTATTCTTCTTCTTCATCAGTCTCATGAACGTAGACTAGGATTATTTGTTCATCAACAGTTGCTGGTATTAATGAAAAAATATTAGCTTCAGCTGGCTGGAAGAAAATAAGATAGTTAGGTACGGATAAGGGGTTTTATGCAGACAGGGGTAAAGGAGAAAGAAATGATGGAAAGACATACCTCTAAAGGCCGCTCCCCCTCAGAAGTGTGTACAATTTTCAGGTTCCCCTCAGCAGATATTATTTTCTCCTTGCCTTGAGGGGTCTTCTGAGTTGGGGTCTTATCAAAGCTTCCCCCCCTGCTTCTTTAAAAACTATTCCCTTTGTGGGAATGCCGATAGACTTGGGAATGAACCAACTCCCATCATCTTCTTTATCATCATCATCATTGATGAAGCCAATATCCTTGCCATCATCAGTGTTGATAAGGTCTTCATCATCATCATCATCCTCTTCCTCCTCATCATCATCATCGGATGGAATATCAACAGAACTGTCTTTTTTCTTCCTCTTCTTTCTCTTTTTCCTCCACCTCAGCATGAGTCAACGGCGTTGATGGCGTTGGTGTTGCTGTAGTGCGGAGTCAACGGCGTTGATGGCGCTGGTGTTGTTGGAGAGATATCCTGAGAGACTAGAGATGGTGGTGTTGATCTCTTGAAGGGAGCTATTTAAGGCCTCCAACTTAGGACTTGTAAACATAGAGTACTTGAACGTTTAGCACAGAAGGAATCCAACTGATTTCCATTGAAGTGCGTGTGCATGTCGCACGAAAGGAGTCGAGAACGTGGGTAGCTGAAGCTCTTCATGAGGAAGACCTTTAGGTCATGTGTTACTAGCCTTTAGGCGTGATGGCAAATCAACATCAATATCAGCAAGGACAGGAGCTGATACTGATGGCGTTGTTGTGTTGACCAAAAATATAGATGAAGAAGCGATGAGCGTTGTAAATATGGCACTGAATGATGGCAGATAGGCACTGGATGTGCCTGAAACTAAGCCTTTAGTGCTTTGAGGCACTAAGGTGGTGGGGGTCGATGTCAGTGTTGAGTCATCAACTGAAGACGTTGCTAAAGCGGTTGTAGTGGCGTTGTCAACGGTGGTGGAGTGTACCCCAAAATTGTCAAGTGAAGACTGTAGAGAGTCAACCCCTAATGTTGTTGTTGTTAGATGGTCTCTTGGTCTTCTTAGAAGATCCAAGAGGGGCTGATGATTGTTTTCGTTTTGAAGACGTTGTTGCAGCGGGGTTGGACCTCGGGGGTGGAACCATAGTCGTGGCTACAGAAGTTAGAGAAGTTTTGGAGGAGAGAAGGCGTTGGAGTTCAAAGAAACTTACCTTGTTTACTGAAGGCAGGCGGTCCAGGAGACATGAGCCAAGTTTTGGCAGCTGATAGTCGCCTTCAGTAGGTAGAGAGGACCAATGAAGTGTCAAAGAAGAACGCTGATGAAGCGTACATAGGGGATGTCAGGTTCTCGTTCAGACTTGACAACCTTTAGCGTCAGGTCATCGAAGATAAGGTAGGCGTAGTCAATGTTGCAGCCCGTGATCACTGAATAGACAATGTCAATGGCGACACGACTGGCTTGGTCCATACTTCCAGTTTTTCCACCCATGCTTTGCACAAAGTGTGCAAACATGTAGCATAATTCAGTGGGCATGCGTGTCTTCAAAATTTTGGTCAGGGATTTGCTTCGTTTTTCCTATTTAGTTTTCCAGTCATACTTCATCAATTCCAGGAAATCAATCCGTTCTTCATCAGATGGGGTAGGGTCATACGTCTTAGCAGTAGGAAAGTTCAGTGCTTGTGTAACGACCCGGATTCCCAAACATACATCAAATAACATATATTGAATAATGTCGTTCATTCCAAAAGATATATCAAAATACACATTCGGTCCCTTAGTCTTTACACCCATAATACATAATTCGTTACACACTTTTTGCTAACTACAAAACATGTCAGAGTCTTCAAAATATAAGTCTTCACAAAACTAGCCACCGTTTACTCTATTAACTTGCCCATACCCGATCCACAACCTGGAATACATATTTTAAAACAAAATGAGGGTTAGACCTAGCGGTCTAAGTAAGAAAATCCCTGTTAGTTTTAAAACCATTTGCACAACCATCATATACATAACACAAATACAAATACCAGTTATGACTCATGCATCATATACTTTCCTGTCTCATTCTCATGGCCGTATTAATTGGTTGCAAGCCAACTAATAAATTAACTACGCTGTACGACAATTACAGCCAACACCACCGGTCCTAAGCCCGTCCAACGTATTCTCGTATAGTGTAATGCTCATGTAAATACAATATCTCAATATATTATATTTCAAACATAAACACATAATCACACCATCTATCACATTCCCAATCCACACATATATGTATTCCATTTTAAAAACCTTTTAAAGTAAAACTCACCTGTTTGCCAATCAAAACGCTTCTAATCCTTTCTCAAAAACAGTTCGGCTTTCACCCTAAATCCACAGAATCTGAAATAATTAGATACAAGTATTCTTTACCATATAGAACACATAAGACTTACTAGGACTAAGAACTTTAGATACATCTATCTAACTCTTATCCTTAAATGTTTCCCTTAAACCCGAACTTAAGTCGAGTCCATAGAATAGTCAGTCCTTATTCATTCCCTATCCAATAGTCAACAATACACACGTTACTGGATACTCGAAAGTATCTGAACTCTCAAAAGTGACCAAACAGCTCAAAGTATCCGGACAACACAACCTATACGGATAACACAACTTTCCGGACAGCATATACATTCCGGACAACACAACTGTCCGGACAACATAAACAATCCGGATAACACCCGGACACTAAAGCAATCCGGACACTATCCGGTATCTCATTTTACCCGGAAACTTATGGAAAAGAGGAACTTACCCGGATAAAGAACCCGTCCGGACACCTTTAGAATATCATCCGGACACCATCAACAAAACTACCCGGACACATTCAAATAGTCCGGAAACCCTTGTCGGCTTACCCTCTTTCTACCTAGATTCGACAGAAAATACTACCAGACGTGAATTTGACTATTCTAATCCGATAGAAACCTTCTAATAACAATTACACACATAAAATGTAAAGGAACATACCTCAAAACACTTCCAATGAATCCGATTTGAAGCCTTAACCACACTTTTCTTCTTTTTTTTCTTCCTTTCTTCCCAAAACACACACACACCCTTTTAAATATGGATATTTTCTGATTATGAAAATATCTGAATTCTTAAAGTAAATATATTTTAGACCAATTTACACTTAAGGCTTCAACTATGCAAAAATGACCAAGACACCCTTAAACTTATAATTTCTCCTAAACTTACCCTAAACATCAATTATAGAGTTAAATAAATTTAACGGAACGAGTCGTTAACTAACGAACTTACCCGGGGTATTACATCATCTCCCCCTTAAAAAAATTACGTCCCGGAATTCGGTTAAGCAAAAAGGTAAGGGTACTTATTTCTCATTTCTGATTCCGATTCCCAAGTAGCATCCTGACCCCTATGGTGTCTCCACTGCACTTTTAATTGCTTGATCTCCTTTCCATTCTGCAGCACTTTAACTTTACTGTCAACTATGGCTTCAGGTTCCTCCACAAAGTTCAGCCTTTCATCAACCTGAATATCTGGCAGTGAAATTACCTGATCTGGTGTAACCAAACACTTTCGTAGATTCGAAACATGAAAAGGGTTATGGACTCCACTTAACTCTGGCAGAAGTTCTAACCGGTAAGATACTTCACCGATCCTTTCTATTATTGCAAACGGTCCGATGTACCTTGGACTGAGTTTACCTTGCTTGCCAAATCGAATAACTATTTTCCAAGGCGAGACCTATAACATTACGAAATCTCCAACTTGGAATTCTAACGGTTTTCGACGTCGGTCAGCGTAGCTTTTCTGTCTGTCTTGAGCCACTTTCAATTGTTCCCGAATCTAAGTAATCTTATCCGCGGTTACCTGAACTATATCTGGTCCTGCTAACTGTTTCTCTCCCACCTCGTTCCAACACAGAGGAGTCCGACATTTTCTACCATACAGAACTTCAAACGGTGCCGCTTGTATACTGGAATGATAACTGTTATTGTAGGAAAATTCAATCAACGGCAAATGCTTATCCCATGATCCCCCAAAGTTAACAATACAGGCCCGTAACATATCTTCTAAAGTCTGGATTATCATTTGCAGTATCTACCATTAAAGCATGATCTAACACTTTATGCCTTAAATGCATATAAGAAGCAAATGAAGGAGACACAAACGATCGGTTTGCACCGGAGTCAAATAGCACTTTAGCACGTGTAGAGTTTATTAAAAATGTACCTGTAACCACATCCGGAGTTTCCTCCACTTCTTGTGCTGTCATCTTAAATGCACGGCCCCTTGCTCTTGGTTGCTCTAGCCTTTGTACTACTGGTCTAACACCCGCTGGTTTCCCCGACGTACCCCCTTGTTGTACTCTTCCCCTCGGACAATCAGACTGAATGTGATCCGGAGAATTACATGAGAAACAAAACCGCGTTACTCGACAGTCTTTAGCAACATGTCCGGTTTTCCCACACCTATAACAAACCCGAGATTCAACTTGACAATTTCCTTGGTGGATACGGTTGCATTTCGGACAAGGTCTTTCCGCTGGTCGAAAAGGCGGACGGTTATCAAACCTCTGAAACCTAGACTTCTTTGGATCATACTGTGGTCCTTCCCACATTCGTTTGCCCATACCTTTATCACTAGCGTTTCTCCCTTTATCCTATTCCACGGTTTCCGCAGCGTCTACTGCGGCTGAGAAGGTTTCTGGTCCTTTAGCAATCACCAGACTTCTGACTTCTGAATTCAACCCAAAGATAAACCTCTCAATCTTCATTGCCTCCGTGGCAACGTAGTATTTCGCAAAATGAGACTTTTCCAAAAAACGAGCGGTGTAGTCCTGAACTGATAAATTCCCTTGCTGCAAGTTCATAAACTCCCCTTCCAATTGTTTAACTGCTGCTTGGGGACAAAACTGTTTCCTGGAAGCTATAACGATTTCTTCCCAAAAGAAAGTAGAATATATGTCAGATCCTCCAGAAGATATAAGAGCTTCCCACCAGTATAGAGCATCGGCTTTTAGCAATGCAGTCCCATATAGTACTCTATCCTCTTCGGCACACTTACTAGTTTTGAAGATAGCTTCTATTTATTTCAGCCACCTCATAGCTTTCACTGGTTCCCTTTCTCCTGAGTAGGTCGGAGGTTTGCAACTTAGGAACATTTTATAATCACACTTCTTCGTCACTGGTACGACAGTAGGTGTAATAGGCATCTCGTCTTCATGAGTAGGATCTGGTATTTTCGTGTCAGTATTATGAGTTCGGTTGAATATAGCTTGGATATTTGCCTGTAATCTTCCCATTTCAGCCGCTAAGTCGTCTCTCGTAACAAATTCTACACCTCGCGGTTGAACTCTGCCGCATGTTCTGCCTCTACCTCTTTCTCCCCCTCTTCCCCTTGTCCCAACTGTTGGATTCGTTCTATTAGGATTTCCTCATCCCTCTCGATTCGTTTGTCGAGTACCACTTGCCATTCTGTAGATTCAAACAAGGTTAATATACACATAAGCACATACCGCATATAACAAGGTATTCCGTATCAAACATGTACCTGTAAGATCATAATTACACTGGCCAAGTGTAATATGAAATTACCTTACATGATGTTCCTTCAACCTTTTTATATTTAACATCCCAATGTTCTACAATAATAGGGACATCCTACTTCACATGCAGTTTAAGTCTATGTACATATACGAATACCTAAATCCCTTAAACTAGGGCTCTGATACCATCTGTAACGACCCAGATTCCCAAACATACATCAAATAACATATATTGCATAACGTCGTTCATTCCAAAAGATATATCAAAATACACATTCGGTCCCTTAGTCTTTACACCCATAATACATAATTCATTACAAACTTTTTGCTAACTAAATACATGATATCTGATAACTAATTTAAAACTACAAAACATGTCAGATTCTTCAAAATATAAGTCTTCACAAAAGCTAGCCACCGTTTACTCTATTCACTTGCCCTTACCTGATCCACAACCTGGAATACATATTTTTAAAAAAAATGAGGGTTAGACCTAGCGGTCTAAGTGAGAAAATCCCTGTTAGTTTTAAAACCATTTGCACAACCATCATATACATAACGCAAATACAAATACCAGTTATGACACATGCATCATATACTTTCCTGTCTCATTCACTTGGCCATATTAATTGGTTGCAAGCCAACTAATAAATTAACTCCGCTGTACGACAATTACAGCCAACATCGTTGTACGAATATTACAGCCAACACCACCGGTCCTAAGCCCGGACAACGTATTCTAGTATAGTGTAATGCTCATGTAAATACAATGTCTCAATATATTATATTTCAAACATAAACACATAATCACACCATCTATCACATTCCCAATCCACACATATATGTATTCCAGTTTAAAAACGTTTTAAAGTAAAACTCACCTGTTTGCCTATCAAAACGCTTCCAATCCTTTCTCAAAAAACAGTTCGGCTTTCACCCCAAATCCACAGAATCTGAAACAATTAGATACAAGTAATCTTTACCATATAAAACACATAAGACTTACTAGGACTAAGAACTTTAGATACATCTATCTAACTCTTATCCTCAAATGTTTCCCTTAAACACGATCTTAAGTCGAGTCCATAGAATAGTCAGTCCTTATTCATTTCCTATCCAATAGTCAACAAAACACAGGTTACTGGATACTCGAAAGTATCTGAACTCTCAAAAGTGACCAAATAACTCAAAGTATCCGGACAACACAACCGATCCGGATAACACAACTTTCCAGACAACATATACATTCCGGACAACACAACTGTCCGGACAACACAAATGTCCGGACAACATAAACAATCCGGATAACACCCGGACACTAAAACAATCTGGACACTATCCGGTATCTCATTTTACCCGAAAACTTATGGAAAAGAGGAACTTACCCGGATAAAGAACCCGTCCGGACACCTTTAGAACATCATCCGGACACCATCAACAAAACTACCCGGACACTTTCATATCGTCCGGAAACCCCTGTCGGTTTACCCTCTTTCTACCCATGTTCGACCGAAAATACTACCAGACGTGAATTTGACTATTCTAATCCGATAGAAACCTTCTAATAACAAATACACACATAAAATGTAATGGAACATACCTCAAAACACTTCCAATGAATCCGATTTGAAGCCATAACCACACTTTTCTTCTTTTTTCTACCTTTCTTCCCAAAACACACACACACCCTTCTAAATCTAGATATTTTCTGATTATGAAAATATCTGAATTCTTAAAGTATATATATTTTAGACCAATTTACACTTAAGGCTTCAACTATGCAAAAATGACCAAGACACCCTTAAACTTATAATTTCTCCTAAACTTACCCTAAACATCAATTATAGAGTTAAATAAATTTAACGGAACGAGACTTTAACTAACCAACTTACCCGGGGGTATTACAGCTTGCCTGATAGCTGATGGAGAGATGCTTCCTTCTCCATGCTTAGTTTGGAAGGAAATGATAGATATTTCCCTTCCAGATTGCAGGGTCTTCATAGCAGACTTAGTAGTGTACCAAAATTGTTGGAGCATCGCTTTGCAACCTGATGGGTAAACAGTCAGCACATAGTTGATGGGTGAGTTCTGGAGGAAGGTAGCAGGGTCATGTAAATGAGGTGCGGATTTGTAGGAGCGGAATGACAGAAGTCCCTGATGATTGTTGGACTTGAACGTGACATCAGTGAGCTCAGAGTGAGTGTTCTTGGCACGGGTAAGGGTTAGAGCTTGTGAGGCCATTTCTGTGAAAAAAATGGAGAAATAGAAATAAACAAATACTTAGATTAGAATTGTAGAAATGTCTAAGTATGTAGAAGAGGAAACAGTTTTACCAGTTTCCTTATTTGGAAAGAAATAGTAAATAAATTGTTTTCCAAATTTCAACAAAGATGAAAATGGTAGAAATAGGTTGTTTACCAGTTTCCTGAAGTATAAAGAATGGGAAATGAAGAAAAAATATTTTTGACAATGTAGTAGAAGATGCAGTTTAAAAAAACTTTTAAGCTATTTTGGGTTTTAAGAAATCATGAATAAGATAATTTGTTGAGAAAAACGTTGTTTGATCTTAAATAGCAAAGAGAATAAGATCAAAAGATGTTTTTGTAGGTAAATACTTGCATGAAAGAAGGAAAAAACCTGAAAATCACAAAGGTTTGTGAGTGCGTGTTCTTGCTGTTTTTCAAGCTAAGGATGTTCTTTGCTTTTAGGAGATTTTGTCCGTGTAAAATTCGAATGTGTTGTTCCCTCACATCTAGCAAAGTAATCAAAGTAATTACAAGATGTAGAAAGAGAATCTAGAGAGAGAATTTGTCATTCATGAATAATATGTGAAAGTACAAATGACACAAAAGCTTAAGTTGATAACAAAAGATCTTCTTTATATAGTAGTGCCATGACAAGTCCATGCTTCTACTTAGAAGATACATTACAAGTATGATACTCTCTTGATAGCTACAATATTACATTAACAATCTCCCCCTTAGATATCAAGGCAGGAAGGGTCTTCTTCTTCTCCGGACCCCAAGAGAAGTTTATATTCTTCTCATGGTCGTTATGAAGTTCAGTCTGTCATCAATTTATGACATTGCTCTGACCACGAGAATTCTAGCTCTTGAAGACATCCAAGTAATCTTTCGTTCAGCATCATGTCTTTTGAGCCTTTGTTCAAGCTGTAGTCTAACAACCTTCAGTGTACCATCCGAGTACTTTGCCAATTCACTGATTTGTATGAATATCTTCTCCCCTCTATCATTTCTGAATACAATACCAAATTCAGGTTGATCAATCACAGCATATAGAGGCATCCTCATCAATCCTGCCATCTCTTGATTCGGCCTTATCAAATTTACCATCGGTTGCTCACTTTCCACGGCCATCTGGAAGTCATGACATTGCGTAAACAAGATGTGCCTTCTAAAAAATCTTTTGATAGCGTTCAATGCTAGAATCACATTATGTTTCCTTATTTGAAGATATCTGAAATGATGGTACTTGAATTCAAAGTCTTCAATGGATAAGTGACATAAATCAGCTTCCGAGAAAGTATAATTTCTACAGTCTTGCTGTCAGTTCCAGATTAGTGCATACAATCGGTAGAAATCAATAAAGTAGAAACAATCGTTATGATTTCAACTGGTCATCTATTTCACTTTCAATAACTTGAGAGAATTACAGTACGTATGAAAGTAAATGAATGACGATTAAGACGATTAGCCTAAATTTCTTAACTAATAGGCTATTTATATCTAGGCCTAACACAAGCAGGCCCATGGCCCATTACATCAATTTGGCTCAAAATAAACAATTATAATATCAACCCTTGAACTTCTATTCAACTTGATTTTATCCCTAACAATCTCCCCCTTTGAATTGAAGTTCGAGTTCGCGCCAGTTCTCGACGTATCTCTTTCGGAGTGCAAAGTAGATCTCGAAACTTCGGATGGCTCGGCGGAAGCCGATGCGGTCTTCAATCACTTCTAAGGCTTCTCGAGCGTCTATCTCGTTTGAGCTGGAGACAAACGACAACTTTCGATGTTCGGATTCGTTGGTGATGGTGTTTCGAAGAGCATCTCTGACTTTAAGGAGCATACCATCACAGAATCTGTCGACCTGGATGAAGCGGAGGAACCTCTTTTCTTTCTATTCGTTGAGGTATACTATCCCAACTTCTGGTTCAAGAAGCAGTGAGTTCTCGGGATACATCTTCAGCTCAGGTGCTTTTAGGTTCGGTTTCAATTGGTTTATCTTCTTTGTTTTGTGCTCGATTCCCATCTGGAAGTCTATGATGTAAGAAATCATTACTTTGTGGAGCCGGAATCGACGGACAGCCTCGAGCGCTTTGGTAACATGAAGTGTTCAGATGGTTCTTGTTCGGAGGTCTTTCAGTATAGCATGGAAGTCAAACAGTTTGAGGTTCTTAAAGTCAGCTTCAGAAAATCTCCATTCATTTCCGTCTTCGCGTCGGACGGTGAATACTGGAAACATGACTCTAAGAATTCGGCTGGTTTAAATGTTGAGCACTTCAGTGATTTTGTGCGTTGTTTGGACTTGGCTAACTGGAAGACACCGCTTTATTACCTTTACGTACTGGCTTTGGTATTCCTTGTCGAACTTGGAAATCCCAAAGCAGAAAGTTGGCTCGATCGGGCGAAACCTGTGAACATAGACCTTCTTCAGGGATTTCTCCAGATGAGGAAGAAGGATCATGATCTTCTCCCATCGGATTTGTTGTGGTGGTGGAGGAGGTTGATCAAAAGCTGTCGGTTGTTGAGGAGATGTCAGAGGTGTAGTAGTAGAAGTCTCGAAGGCATGTGTCGTGTAGACTGGTGTACTGTACAAGTTCTATAGTAGAAACTGATCGTAGTCGATATTGTCGTCGACATCGGTGGGAAATACAAGATTTATCTCGAACTTCATCGCACGGGTGGCTTTTTGATACCATGCGTCTTCAGTCTCCAGGTCAATCTCTAAGTCGGGATCTAACAGGTTAAGAGCATCCCCTTCCGGTGTAGTGTATACGATCAGCGCCTGTGAATCTCCCTCGGGCTTTTCAACCATCGGGTCTTCTTCGTTTGAGATATCCATATCGATTTCCATCTCAACTAAGCTCAACTGGGCTTCAGGTTAGTCTTCGGTTTCGGTTTGTGCCACAGTTGATGGTTCTTGTTGAACCATTTTTATTGTTGTATTTCTGTGAGGATTGGCTCGGACTCAGACAGTCTTTATCTCTTGTTCTCCCCCTCTTGGTGATCAGGATCATCCAGGTCATCGTGCCGTCTCTTGAGTCTACCAGCTTGACTCTTGCAAGTTTCTTTGAGTGATGTGACTCTTTCGGACAGAATGTTTAAGGCTTTCTAAAAGTCCTTGAGAGTCGAATCAAGCTAGTCTAAGTGGCTATTCATGGATGAGGTTGGAACAGATACCTGGGAGCGTAGAACTGATACCAGGTTTGCTTCAGTAGATGTGTCGGTGTCACTGTGTTGGAGTAGTTGAGCTAGAAGCATCATCTTCGAAGTATCTACCGAGAAAGATGGCTGAACGGAAGCCGGTGGTGGTGTTGGTGCGGTTTTGGTTTCGACGATCTTCTCCTTCCCTTTGATTAAGCTCTTTATTTTGTCCAGCTCGTTTGTGAAATGCTGCTCCATTGCCTCGCGGACAGCCTTTAGGGCGCCGTCCAGATATTTTCCTTTGACAAGAAGTCAGGTAACTTAACTCCGGGATCACTTAGATTACCCGTTGAAGTATCTACCGTAGAGGTAGTACCACCTACGTTCACGGATGGCAACTGGGTGGCCGTGGTAGGATTTCCTTCCGATCCTCGTGTTCCGCTCAAAGGCAGAGACACTACGGAAGTTCCGATCGGGTCACTAAGAGCACCGATTTGTGGAGTCTCGTCCTGTGTCCTAGCCTAAGAATGTATAATATCAAGTGGCTCTAGTCTCGAAAGTGCATCTAAAGAAGTCGAGACCGGGGGAGGCTGGTCTCTTGTTTCAATACCTAGACTCTCCGAGCGAGAGAATGGTAGATTATGTGCTAAGTCCACGTGAAAAGGTGAAACACCCATCTATTGAGAGACGGGTGAGTGGCTAGGGAGGGTGTGCGATTGCGCCGCTAGGTCCACAGCGGCTTCTTCAATACCTTGTCCCAATGGATGAGACAAGATAGCAGATGTGGCTACCTGGCTGACGCTGGTTTGGGTTCGCTCACGAGCCTCTCTCGTTCTTATGCTTGTTCTCTCTTGATTCTTTTTCGATCTCCATTCTCTCCAACTCTCTAGTTCATGATTTTCAACTAATACTCCCTCCTCTCTCCTTGTGTCTCCCATAACAGGCTCGGATTGTGGTATTGTCGAGGGTGCGGTTGAGGCAGAAGGAGATCCTTCAGTCATCGGGGGTCGACGTCCGATACGGGGTGCAATGAGTGATGCACGGTAGGATAGATCCGTATCGGGGTCAGTGCTGTTGGATTCGACAGTTTCGGCCTAGGTGAATGTTGATATCGGCTCAGTTGTATCCATGCCGGGATCCTCTTCTCATAGAGGTGCAGTAACAACTGGGACCTCGTGTAGTCTAGTCGACGGTCCGACATCAGTCGTGGTTCGGGTGGTGTGAATGTGGGGTTGTTGGCTAGTTCCGGCATGGCTGGAATGGGTAGTACTGGCATGCGTATCCAATGCACCACCCGCGCCTATTCCCCTCCCATGTACTCTCAACACACCCCCTCCGGGAGCCCCAGCTACCCGGACTCTACCTCCACGAGTCCTAGGACCCTCACGCCTCTCAGGTCTAACTCCCTGGGGAGGTCCCTCCGGTTCTGGCTGGACCACATGAGCACCTATCTCCTGTCTATATGCTAACACACTCGGTGCATTGGGGTCCGCATGTGCCAGTAAGGCTCCAGGTAAGGGCATCGGTTGGGCGTTGGACGGGTTTCAAATCACCAAATAACGTAAGTGAAAATGAGGACACACCGGGTGGTTCATTCGTCGTGGTATGTTGATATTCGCGTCCATGTGCTGTCGGACGGCCAACAAGAGGAATCGTGGGTACGGTAGGAATTTCTTCTATTTTGTTCCGCCGAGTTGCCGGATTGCCTGAACAAGCTCGCACCAGATGACCATTGCGTAGTTAATGTGGCGGTTGTAGCAGACGACATTGAATAGTCGCAGAAAGTCGCCGGTGCACTGATCTATACCCTTCCATCTGGATGAAAGGCTTTTGTTCAGTATTGTGAACAGCGTGTACCAGATGGGCGTTAGGTACTTGTGGTTGAATGCTGATGGGCGGTCGAGTCCGTGGTTGTAGCCGAGTGCGTGGATTTCGGCACAGAGAGTTGTGTCATTGACCTCGGGGTCGTAGGCTGCATGTCCGCCGACAGTGGCTTCAGGCAACGATAGAAGTCGTCTGAAAGATTCTGGTGTGAGCGTGAAAGGCTGATTGTCGATCATAACCGTGATCGTTTGTGAATTGGCAGCCGTGACGACTTGAGCTGAAAGCCAGACTTGATAGACGTAGAGAACTGGAACGTCGGTCGTTGCCGTGAGTGCCTCGTGGAGAGGGTGACCGAGAAGAATGTCTACAACCACACGATGTTGTGGTCGGAACTCGACAATGTCTAATTGATGATTGTTGGCCTCGATTTCAATGCCATGGTCTGGTTGTACCAAAGCATTGTCATCTTCTTCGTCGATGAATTTCTTTTGAGGAGGATTGTTCTCTTGTGGATGTTGTTGTTCTTGAGCCGCCATAAGTATACCTGAAATACATGATGTTAGAATATAGTCGGATGAACAATTGTCGATGCGTACCATGGCATAAATCGGCTCAATCTAGAACAGAATGAGGACATGTAGTGCAATAGTGAATCCGGACAAAATATATCCGGACAAGCCATAAGTTACCGGATGATAAGGTTACCAGATAATATGGACACCGAACACACATAAACAACCCGAATAGTAGAACTTACCGGAAACCCTAAGGTTTCCAGACAACTAGGGTTACCGGGTGTTACAAGTGTCCGGATAAAACATCTAGACTATAGTGGTTTCCAGATGACGATGAATGTGTCCGGATAGTTTGAAACTATCCGAACGACATCCGGTTTCAATCAATTCTCCTAGAACCAAGCCCAAACATATATATAAGCAATCTAGATGCGTCGAATCTAGTATATAAGCACACAAAAGCATTTAAACTGATCTAAATCAAAGTAAAATGGACCGAATGTTGATTGACGTGAAAAGGGGTTTTTGGAAACCCGTAATCGACTTGCCAGATGGGCGATATGTGCCTATTAGTGTGCAAATGAGGTATAATTGAGATCGATGTATAATGAAGAAACATACCTGAGAAGTGGAGTATCGAAATCAATGAAATGAGCAATTGGTGAGGGTTTCCGAGTGAGAGAGAAACAGGAGGTTTGAGGGGATTTTAAATTGGTATCCTGTAAAAATGAATAGTGGGGCATCCAGATTGCTTTTATATGGGAAGACCTTTCCGGGTGGGTCATCCGGATACCCATCCGGTCCGGATAGGTGTCCGGTCCGGAAACCTATCCGGATAGGGGTATCCAGGAACCTGTCCGGACAGTATTGAAAATTTTTCAATTTTAGCCCCTGGACTTTTAAAAAATAATCCCTTTTAGCGTGGAAAGACAATTTTCCCGCTCCCCCTCGAACATAGCATTGGAATTTCTCTGCTCCCCCTCGGATCGTGCATGTGAGTAAGTTTGAGAGACGACCACACATAAAAACTTTTGATATATGAAAGGAAAACAGTTCTGTGACACTCCCCCTCAACTGCTGAAAAAATAGAGATTTGCTCCCCCTCGGAGTGTACAAGTAGTGTGATAGGAAGAACACTTGAGAATGTCCACACACAAAAACTTTTGGAAGTTAGAAAAATAGTTGTGTGACACTCCCCCCTCAAAAGTAGAATATACGTACCTGATACTTGTTCGTGCTCCCCCTGAACACATGAACAACTTGTGAAAGCACAGATATATCACAGAAAGTAGACGACAATAATAAACAGAAAAAGGAAACACACGTTAAAAGATTGCAAACAAACAAAATCTACCTAATTAATACAAGGATTTAACCGAAACGTGTATACGATACAAGTAGAATACAGATGCGAGAAAGTATGGACTCAATCATCCGGAGTATGAACAACAGATGATGAATAGACAGTTTCTCATAGGTGTATGGAACTTGTATCGGGCGCATGATCTGATTAAATCTTCAGATTTAGCATACCTAACCTGGACACTAGATAATTAAAGCATTTTTCGTCCAGGGGTTTTGTAAACAGGTCTGCTAACTAATGTTCTGTATTCACAAAGTAGAGTTCGACTGTACCTCTTTGTATGCCGGACCGGATTGCTGGATATGGCAATAGCGCTCTTCGAGTCGCAGTAGATGGGCACCATGATGTATGTGAAACCATAATCTTTGAGTTGTGTGCGCATCCAGATGACTTGCGAACAGCATCTTGCGGCGGCCACGTATTCCGCGTCGGCAGTCGACGTAGAGACGCACAGCTGTTTCTTGGATGCCCAACTCACCAAGCTGTCGCCCAAGAACTGAACATGCCCTAATGTGCTCTTCTGATCCATCATGCTGCCCTCGTGGTCCATGTCTGAATACGCTGAAAGCTCAAAACCTGTCTCTTTCGGATACCACAAGCCAAGATCAGCAGTACCTCTCAAGTAACAAAAAATTCGTTTAACAACAATTAAATGAGACTCTTTAGGTTTTGAATGAAACCGGGCGCAAATAAATTTCGAAAACATGATATCCGGTCTACTAGCAGTTAGGTACATTAAAGAACCAATCTTTCTCTTGTACGTTTTTGTGTCCACATCTTTTCCGTTAGGATCGGCGTGTAACTTTGTACCGGGTGCCATGGGAGTTTTCATTGGTGAGGACTGTTCCATCTGGAATTTCCGAAGAATGTCCCAGATGTACTTAGCCTGATTTATGAATATCCCGGTCGACAGTTGTTTAACTTGAAGACCAAGGAAAAAATT
The DNA here is from genome assembly GCA_033807775.1 of Saussurea involucrata. Lineage (NCBI taxonomy): Eukaryota > Viridiplantae > Streptophyta > Magnoliopsida > Asterales > Asteraceae > Saussurea > Saussurea involucrata. The sequence goes on from CM066319.1 coordinate 117,746,212, forward strand.
CATCTCACACAACATACTTATTTGAAAATATTCTCCCATTAATGTGGCAAAGTTCTTACAATATAATGGTTTAGTAGAACCGAAAATTATGTCGTCAACATACACTTGAACCAACATAATGTGACCGTTTTCGTTTTTAATAAATAGGGTTGTATCGATTTTACCTTTTGAAAATCCCTATTTTATTAAAAACTTAGACAACACATCATACTAGGCCCGTGGAACTTGCTTCAAATCGTATAGCACCTTGTCCAGAATGTAGGCATGATTAGGCTTCTTTTCGTCCACGAACTCGTCTGGTTGCGATACGTACACCTCTTCCTTTATCTCGTCGTTGAGGAAAGCGGTCTTCACATCCATCTGGAAGACCGTGAAGTTCTTCTGCGTGACGTACCCAAGGAACATACGTATGGCTTCGATTCTGCCAACCGAAGCGTATGTCTCATCGTAATCTATCCCTTCTTATTGGCGGTATCCCTTGGCCACGAGACACGCCTTGTTCCGCACGATGATACCATCCTCGTCCTTCTTGTTCTTGAAGATCCATTTTGTGCCGATCACCGTCTTGTGAGGTGGATGTGGGACAAGTCTCCATACTTTGAGGGCCTCAAATTGATTGAGTTCCTCTTGCATGGCCATGACCCAGTCCGGATCTTCTAATGCTTCGGAGACGTCGTCGGCTCGATCTTACTTAGAAAGTCAGAAAAGAGGCAGAAGTTTGCTGATGCGCCTCGCGTTCGTACTGGAGTAGAGGGCTCACTGATAATTTGGTGTAGGGGATGAGCCTTGGTCCATTTAGTGGTGTGTGGAAGCGGCTGTTGAGTTAGGTGTGAAGTGTCTGGATCTACATAGCCACCAGTTGGAAGGTCTTGAAGAGCTTCAAGTGTAGCAGGTTGGTTTCTGATAGGAGACTTGGTAGGATTCGTCGAAGGATGAGCAACTTCTGGTTCCGGGGAATTCAGAGGTTGATCAATGAGTGTTGTGGAGGACGAATCTTCAGGAGCGATCATCGGGTTTTGTACTGGTTCCTCCGAGGGAATGGTCGTATCAGTTGATGATCTGGCATTTGAGGGCTGAGTTGTCTCCAAGGTGACCGTTGGAGTGCTCGTCGACGGCGGTGGACCAGAGAGATTCGTCGAGTCCTCGATTTGAGCATCTTCAATTCTTGGTTGCACTGACACACGAGGGGTAGGAACGTTAAATAAATCATCATAAAAATATTGAAACAGTAAATCTAAATCAGAAAGTTGTGCATTCGACGTAGATGCATGATTTGGATTTACTGTGGTTTGTGCAGATCCCGAACGTGAAAGTTTGGAAGCTAGCATGTCAGTTAAATCGGGTTCTGAACTGAGTTGTTCAGAAACCAAATCCGCGGCTTCGTCGAATGTCACGTTTACACTCTAGATAACGATTTTGGTCCGTTTGTTGTAAACGCGATACGCCTTAGCCTGCATGGAGTATCCTATGAAAACTCCTTCGTCTGCCTTCAGACTGAATTTCCCGAGATCATCCTTGTCGTTGATGACGTAGCACGTGCATTCGAACGCGTGGAAGTACTTGATGTTTGGGACGCGGTTGTTAATGATCTCATACGGCGTCTTGTTGAAACGCTTGTTGATGATGGAGCGGTTTTGCGTGTAGCAGGCAGTTGACAACGCTTCAGACCAGAGAAATAGTGGAAGCTTTGACTGTGACAGCATTGTACGAGCGGCTTCGACAAGGGTACGATTGCATCTCTCCACCACTCCGTTTTGCTGAGGAGTGCGTGCGGCCGAGAAGGTTTGCGAGATACCGATGGATGGCAGGTATTCGTTCACCGTTTGATTCTTAAATTTCGTCCTATTGTCGATCCTGATGGTCTGAACTTTTTGTTGAAGGTTCAGTTGGATGGTTTTCAAATGGTTGATTATCAGCTCCGGGGTTTCGTCCTTCGAGCGCAGGAACTTTACCCAAGTGTATCATGAGAAGTCATCAACCATCACCAGGACGTACTTTCGTTTGTTGATGCTTTAAACACGCATCGGTCCGCACAAATCCTTATGGATAAGTTCATGCATTTGAAAACATCTCTTAATTCCCGCAGCATCCTCACTCAAGTTAAGCTCTTTAAGGGCCCAAAATGCCTCGTGTTCCAATTCAATCGGTAAATGGCAAGCTTTGCCAAAAACTAATTTAAATGGAGACATTCCCAGAGGAGTTTTATAGGCCGTACGATAGGCCCAAAGAGCATCATCAAGTTTGGTTGACCAATCTTTACGATGTGGTTTAACGACTTTTTCCAAAATTCCTTTGATCTCACGGTTTGAAAGTTCGGCTAAACCATTGGTTTGCAGGTGGTATGCAGTGGCCACTCTATGATGTATATCATATTTAGCAAGGACCGAGCTCATGACTTTGTTTACAACATGGGTTCCTTCGTCACTAATCAATGCTCGTGGTGTTCCAAATCGAGTGAAAATGTTTTTATGCAAAAATTTCACCACGGTGTTGGCATCATTAGAGTGACATGCAACGGCTTCGACCCATTTCGAAACATAGTCCACCGCAACCAAGATATAAAAATTATTGTTTGAATTTGGAAAAGGTCCCATGAAATCAATCCCCCAAACATCAAAAGGTTCTACCTCTAGAATGTTATTAAGAGGCATCTCGTTCCTTTGTGAAATGTTCCCGGTGCGTTGACATTGCTCACAATTTTTCACAAATTCGTAAGAGTCTTTAAACACAGTGGGCCAAAAGAACCCACTTTGCAAGATTTTTGCAGCAGTGCGGTTTTCACCAAAGTGGCCACCGTAGTGGGATGTGAGACAACCATGGAGTATTTGGTGTTGCTCACTCCCGTGTACACAACGCCTCAATATTTGGTCCGCCCCTATCTTATATAAGAAAGGGTCGTCCCAAACATATTGTCGTGTATCATGTAAAAAAAAATTAAATGGTTGTCCACTCATCCCGTGGGGCTTTAGTCCACTTGCTAAAAAGTTTGCAATGTCAGCATACAAGGAATATTATTTTCGTGATGTTGGGCTGATAACAATTGTTCATCGGGAAAATTCTCTTTGACCGGAGTGGGATCTACAGTGGTCACTATCTTCTCCAGTCTATCAACGATCTCAAGGTCGAATTCTTGCAACAATAAAACCCATCTAATCAAACGTGGCTTGGAATCAGCCTTGTTGATCAAGTATTTTATCGCTGCATGATCCGTGTGCACGATGACCTTCGTCCCTATCAAGTATGACTTGAAACGATCAAAATCAAACACCACCGCAAGTAATTCTCTTTCAGTGACAGTATAATTAATCTGAGCTTCAATCAATGTTTTACTTGCATAATAAATGGGGTGAAAAACTTTGTTCTTTCTTTGTCCGAGAACAACCCCCACAGCCCACTCGCTGGCGTCACACATCACTTCGAATGGGTGTGACCAGTCAGGAGTGGTCACTATGGGTGCAGTAACTAAGGCCTTTTTGATTGTTTCAAAGGCATCTTGACATTCTTGGGTAAAATTGAATTCTTTTTCATGTTGCAACAGGTTACATAGGGGTTTCGTTATTTTTTAAAAATCTTTGATGAACCTCCTATAAAAACCTGCGTGACCCAAAAAGCTTCGAATACCTTTCACTGTTGTGGGTTCGAGAAGTTGTGCCACTACTTCAAGTTTGGCTTTATCAACTTCCAACCCTCTTTTTGAGACAAGATGACCTAGGACAATTCCTTCCACTACCATAAAATGGCATTTTTCCCAATTTAAAATAAGGTCGTGGGTCTCACATCTCACTAGGCTTTTCTCTAAATTTCCCAGGCAGTTGTCAAATGATGTCCCTATCACAGAGAAGTCATCCATAAAAACTTCTATGGTGTCCTCAATCATGTCGGTGAAAATGGCCATCATGCAACGTTGGAAAGTGACTGGGGCATTACACAATCCAAATGGCATCCTCCGGAATGCAAAAGTGCCGTAGGGACAAGTAAAGGTAGTCTTTTCTTGGTCCTCGGGTGCGATATGGATTTGGTTGTATCCGGAGTATCCATCTAGAAAACAATAGAATTCTTTTCCCGCTAACCTATCAAGCATTTGGTCGATGAAAGGTAGGGGAAAATGGTCTTTCTTAGAGGCTAGGTTGAGTTGTCTATAGTTCATGCATATTCTCCACCCCATGACAGTCCTAGTGGGAATGAGCTCGTTCTTTTCGTTCTTCACTACGGTTGTCCCTCCCTTTTTAAGGACACATTGGACGGGGCTCACCCAACTACTACTAGCTATGGGATAGATTATGTCGGCGTCTAACCACTTCAAAACTTCTTTCATAACTACCTCCTTCATGATGGGGTTCAACCTTCTTTGTGGTTGGACTTTTCCAGGGTGGTCACTCTCCAACTTAATCTTATGTTGACATAGGGAAGGGCTAATACCTCTAATGTCGGATATGGTCCAACCAATTGCCCTTTTATGCTTCATCAACAAATCAATCAGAAGTTGTTCTTGTTCCTCACTGAGTTTTGAAGAGATAATAACTGTGAGTTTATTATCCTTAGCGAGATAAGCATATTTCAAGTGGGAAGGCAATGGCTTTAGCTCTAACTCGGGAGGTTGTTCTATTGAAGGGGGTTGTACATCTATTTCTTTAAAGTCCAAAGGTTCAAAGGCTTCCACTATTGCGTTACACTCATCCTTAAAAGTGTCATCACTCTCATAGTTTGAGTGCTCACTCTCACTCCCCACTGTTGTCACTGAATCAAAACTGTGGGTACCGCAAATCGAACTCAAAGCAAAACAGTCTTCGGTTTCTATGTACTTAAGAGACTTGAAGACATTGAATGTTACTTCTTGGTCATTGACTCTCATAGTGAGTTCCCCTTTGTGCATATCAATCAAAGTACGTCCGGTTGCAAGAAACGGACGCCTAAGATGATTGGGATATCTTTATCGGCCTCGTAATCTAGAACTAGAAAATCGGCGGGGAAGATAAATTTATCCACTTGGACCAAAACGTCTTCTATATATCCCTTTGGGTAGGCAATGGACCTATCGGCTAATTGTAATGTCATGGTTGTGGGTCTAGCCTCTCCAATACCTAACTTGTTAAAAATGGACAATGACATCAAGTTTATACTAGCTCCCAAATCACAAAGTGCTTGACCTACTTCTCGTCCTCCTATTTTGCATGGAATGGTGAAACAACCCGGGTCTTTCAACTTAGGCTGAATCTTGCTAGTAAGGAGGGCACTACATTCCTTGGTCAAAGCCACAGTTTCAAACTCACCCAACTTTCTCTTTTTGTTCAAAATATACTATAAAATTTTGACATAGCTTGGCATTTGCTCGAGAGCCTCTACCAAGGGTATGTTAATGTGAAGTTGTTTAAAAATGTCTAAGATTTTTTTAAATTCAACATCGACATTTTTAGTCTTCATTCTTTCAGGAAAAGGTACATTTTGTGGGTCAATTTGTGTTTGCTGTGGTGTTGGCTTTGGAGTAGTAGGTTTTGGTATGGGTTCTAAAGTGGGAAGCTCGGGGACATCGGTCCTCACTGTGGGAATCACAGTGACTTGAGGAGTGGCCACTGTGGGTTGAGGGACAGTGGGTATTTGAGGCGGATCATCAGATTCAAAAATGATATCTTTAAGATCCTTTCCACTCCTAAGTGTTACGGACTTGACTTGTTCAGATCCTTTTCCTATTACTCTAGCATGTTCGGTGTCACTAGGTAACGTCCCTGGTAGTCTATTCTTAACTTCGACGGCTAGTTGTCCTACTTGAGTCTCTGTGTTCCTAATGGTTCCTTGAGTTTGATTCATGAAACCTTTGAGAATTGATTCAAGTGATGGTTGAGCCTCAGCGGGCTGAGTTGATCGCGGTTGGAACTGTTGTGAGGATTGCCCTTGGTGAAAATTTTGTGGGTGTTGCCCATTGTGATGTTGGTGAAATCCAGGGGGTTTTGTGGTCTTTGCTGGACATGACTCGCCCCGTGGAGTTGGAGTCCTGGATTACCAGCCCAAGAGAAATTTGGGTGGTTCCTCCAACCTGGATTATAAGTCTGTGAATATGGGTTGTTCCTCGGGTTAGTTACTATGACATTAACGGCCTCAGGATTTGCTAGACAATAGTCAAACACATGCTCTTCTCCACTGAGGGAGCAGTTTTTCATTAGGTGTGTTGCGGAATTGACTTGGCCTCTATTTTGATTCAAAACTAATTTAGTCAAGGCCACTAACTGCGCATTCGTGGTTTTATGTGCCTCGGAGTCAATGGTGTTGGTCTTTGGTATGGGTGCTCTAGGATTTGACCACTCGGTATTGTTATTGGACACTTTTTCCAAGTTTTGATATCCTTCATTGTAGGTTTTACTCGTTAATGTTCCACCTGCTGTTGCATCTAAGATGATTTTGGCTGCATTGGAAAGACCATTGTAAAAGGTCTCCAATTGGATGCAATGTGGGATGCCGTGGTGTGGGTACTTTCGAAGTAAATATTTAAATCGTTCCCATGCATCCGAAACAACCTCATCTTTTTCTTGTCTAAACAAAATAATATCATTTCGAAACCTTACATTCCTTGTGGGAGGAAACTATTTTTGCAAAAAATTATCAGCAAGTTCTTGCCAAGTGGTTATCGAATGAGGTGCGTGTGAGTTCAGCCAAGTCTTTGCCTTATCCCTTAGTGAAAAAGGGAAAAGCCTTAGCCTTAACGCTTCATCACTCACACCTTGCAATTGAAAGGAATCAGTCATTTCCAAAAAAGATTTTAAGTGCGAGTGTGGATCCTCAGATGGTGATCCTCCAAACTGACCCATGGCTTGGATCATTTGAAACATCACCGGTTTGAGTTCAAAATGTGTTGCAACAATGTTGGGCCTTAGAATCCCGGAGCTTAAATCGCTAGATCCAGAAGTAGCATAGTCCCGTATTTTTCGATCTTTGCTATCGGCAATCGTCACTGTGGTCTCCACTTATGGTGGTCTTTCTGCCATGTTTACAGTGGTGTTCACAGTGGGTTGTCGATTTTAATTCTTACGTCTCCTTCGAAAAGTCTTTTCTATTTCAAGATCAATTGGCACCAAAGGTTCGTGTTGTTGACGTGGCATGCAACACGAACGGCTTAGAAAAACGAGTTACTCGGGATCGAACAAAAACTAATGTCTTGAGATTTAAAATCACGCCAGTCCCCGGCAACGGCGCCAAAAACTTGTTACTTGCGAAATATGTGATTTAATCGCAGTGGGTTGCAAACTGTCCACAGTGGGAAGTGCAAGTGTACACTGTCCACTATGATCGTCACAACAAGTAATAGTTGGTAAAATACCAGAATCGAATCCACAGAGACTGGGCAATCAAGACAATATGGTTCTCATGAGCTCCTTTACAGGTTTCAATTACAGAGGAAGCAGTATTTTGGTTTGTTTGATGAAAAGCTACTTTAACGATTTTTCTTAAGATTTAAAAGAAGGAATGTAGGCTAGATTTTCTCTAGATTTTTTAATAAATACTTGATCCCAAAAATGATCCTTGTACTTGAAGTGGGCATTTTCGCTAGAAAAGCCCGGTTACAAAATACTCACACCATTAGGTAGAAATCCCATACTCTTAGTACTTGTTGTTTTGTCAATGGTAATCTCAAAATGGACCTTTTCAGGTCTCGATGGAATATGTAGAGACAAATACTCTAAGTGTTTTTAATACACCAACTAGCTTGCCTACTACTCCAGAGGGTTGAGATTAGCTCACTGTGCGGACCTCACTTTCGCAAGTGTCATAAAAATTCTTTCGAATCCCCTAGCATTATCCAAGCTCGTGTCACTGCGTTCTACTCATTTCTGAGTTAAGAACTAGACTTTAGATCCTTACAAGTGATCGGCTTGTTCGCATAATTGGGCAATAATCGAGAATGAATAACCAAAACAACAAATATTCCAAGTATAAAGATTACTCAAGCATTTTCTCTAAAATCCAGGTACTTTTCTTTCCAACATCCCAAAGGATGCTTAGCCTCACATATCCGAAGTAAAGAAAACAAAAGATGAAGATTTACACATAAGTAAACTGAAAGTAACTTGTATTAAAACCACAAAAATGGAAAATACAGAAATTTAAAGAACTACTACTGCAGTAAATGATGAACTAAAACTAGAACTATGCTAACACTTAATGTGGTAGTTGGAGATTTCTTGGATGAATTAAATGGAACCCAACACCCCTATTTATACTAAAAGAAAGGTTTGGGTTTTACACAATAATGGGTTGTCTAGGGAATAAGGACTGAAGAATCAAGACATATAATTCAGCTCCTTGAACAATTCTTCAATCCACCATTTTTAGCTCTTTTACCCATAGGACCCTTCACATTTTCAATAAGTCAACTTTAAAGTACCATGGGTGTTATTATTTTATTCATCTTGCCATGCTTTTAGGAACATCTTGTAATCCTCAATCCCATGCTTTCTGCCATTGAACCTTCCATTCTCCAAATCTTTACTTCCCAACTAAGAGTTAATTTTCTTTTGTCTTCTTCTTTGCTCGAAAGTGGGATCTGGAGTGGGATGCGCAAGTCACTGCGGATATTTCGTGAAAAAGCAACAAAAAACTCCACCAAATAATTTATTAAAAACTATGGTTCACTCTTTTTGCTCATTTTCGTGAATGTTACCAAGAATGGAGATTTTTAGAAGTGAAATGGCTAAAATTTGACAAAATAAAAGGAAATAATAACTCTAAAAATAAAGTTATCACAACCCAACCTGGCCACTAAGAAAGACCATTTTCCCTTACCTTTCATCATCCAAATGCTTGGCGCAAAGTATGGTTTGCGCTAGAGGCGAGTGGCGCAAAGTGGAGTTGGGTGAAAACAGGGGTTTGCGCTAGAAGGCAATGGCGCAAAGCAAGGTTTGCACAACCCGTTGGTGGCGCAAAGTATGGTTTGCGCAACCCGTTGGTGGCGCAAAGCTGACTTGTCAGAAATCTCAGAGACCAAATATGAACTGGCGCAAAGTTCGAATCTGGCCCAAACTGTCCAAAAACGATCCAAATCTCTCAAAAAGCAGAAATACACTTCCAAATTCTGCAAATTTGAAGAAAAAACAGTTTCTAACACAATCAAATACAGCAGATTCACAGAAAAACTCGAAAAAATGCCTAAATCGGAAGAACAGATCTGAGAAACTCGATCAGAACAAAAATCCTGAAAAACTTCAAATCGATCCCCAAATCCGCAAAATTAGTCCATGATCCTTGAATCAAAACTGATCTTCTTTCAAGAACGAATCCAGCGATCATAAACTCGAATTCAAATTCACACAAACTTGTAAAAATTCAAGAAAAAGAGATTTCCTTGAAAAACAAGAATCTCGATCGATTTTTCTTTGAATATCACAAATTTGATGGATGAATTTGAGAAATCTCTGCAGAATAATCCTTGATCACTTGTTGTGATACCAATTGTTAATCTATAACAGGATCTAATCAAGTATTCTAGAGAGAGAAATAGAGATTGTAGAGAGAGAATTTCATCAATGTGCCACCTCTGATTAGAACAACTGGCTACAAAAGAGTTCAACAAGGGTATTTATACCCTTGACTTACAAAAGTCAACAAACAAGCTAAAGCTTAACATAAATATCCTTGATTACAATTAAAATGACATTAACAGATAGGTTAGCAGGAAAAGAATTATATTGTTTTCTAGATGGATACTCCGGATACAACCAAATCCATATCGCACTCGAGGACCAAGAAAAGACCACCATTACTTGTCCCTACGACACTTTTGCATTTCGGAGGATACCATTTGGATTGTGTAATGCCCCAGCCACTTTCCAACGTTGTATGATGGCAATTTTCACCAACATGATTGAGGACACCATAGAAGTTTTTATGGATGACTTTTCTGTGATAGAGACATCGTTTGACAACAGCCTGGGAAATTTGGAGAAAAGCCTAGTGAGATGTGAGACCCACGACCTTATTTTAAATTGGGAAAAATGCCATTTTATGGTAGAAGAGGGTATTGTCCTAGGGCATCTTGTCTCAAAAAGAGGGTTAGAAGTTGACAAAGCCAAGCTAGAAGTAGTGGCACAACTTCCCGAACCCACAACTGTGAAAGGTATTCGAAATTTCTTGGGTCACGCAGGTTTTTATAGGAGGTTCATCAAAGATTTTTCCAAAATAAGTAAACCCCTATGTATCCTGCTGCAACATGAAAAAGAATTTAATTTTACCCAAGAATGTCGTGATGCTTTTGAAACAATCAAAAAAGCCTTAGTTACTACACCCATAGTGACCACTCCTGACTGGTCACTCCTATTCGAAGTGATGTGTGACGTCAGCGAGTGGGCTGTGCGGGCTGTTCTCGGACAAAGGAAGAACAAGATCTTTCACCCAATTTATTATGCAAGTAAACAACTAATTGAGGCTCAGATTAATTATATTGTTACTGAAAAAGAATTACTTGCGGTGGTGTTTGCTTTTGATCATTTCAGGTCGTATTTGATAGGGACGAAGGTCATCGTGCACACTGATCATGCAGCGATAAAATACTTGATCAACAAGGCTGATTCCAAGCCACGTTTGATCCGATGGGTTTTATTGCTGCAAGAATTCGACCTTGAGATAGTTGTTAGAAAAGGAACAAGCAATCAGGTAGCTGACCATTTGTCCAGACTCGAGAAGATAGTGACCACTGTAGATCCTACTCCGGTCAAAGAGAATTTTCCTAATGAACAATTGTTAGCAGCTCAACATCACGATAATAATATTCCTTGGTATGCTGACATTGCAAACTTTTTAGCAAGTGGACTAAAACCCCACGGGATGAGTGGACAACCATTTAAAACGTTTTTACATGATACACGACAATATGTTTGGGACGATCCTTTCTTATATAAGATAGGGACGAACCAAATATTGAGGCGTTGTGTCCACGGGAGTGAGCAACATCAAATACTCCTTGGTTGTCACACATCCCACTACGGTGGCCACTTTGGTGGAAACCGCACTGCTGCAAAAATCCTACAAAGTGGATTCTTTTGGCCCACTGTGTTTAAAGACTCTTTTGAATTTGTGAAAAATTGTGAGCAATGTCAACGCACCGGGAACATTTCACAAAGGAACGAGATGCCTCTTAATAACATTCTAGAGGTAGAACTTTTTGATGTTTGGGGGATCGATTTCATAGGTCCTTTCCCAAATTCAAACAATAATTTTTATATCTTGGTTGCGGTAGACTATGTGTCGAAATGGGTGGAAGTTGTTGCATGTCACTCTAATGATGCCAACACCGTGGTGAAATTTTTGCATAAAAACATTTTCACTCGATTTGGAACACTACGGGCATTGATTAGTGACGAAGGCACCCATTTTGTGAACAAAGTCATGAGCTCGGTCCTTGTTAAGTATGATATAAATCATAGAGTGGCCACCGCATACCATCCGTAAACCAACGGTTTAGCCGAACTTTCAAACCGAGAAATCAAAAGTATTTTGGAGAAAGTCGTTAAACCACATCGCAAGGATTGGTCGACCAAACTTGATGACGCTCTTTGGGCCTATCGAACAGCCTACAAAACTCCTTTGGGAATGTCTCCATTTAAGTTGGTTTTTGGCAAAGCCTGCCATTTACCAATTGAGTTGGAACACAAGGCGTTTTGGGCCCTCAAAGAGCTCAATATGAGTGAGGATGTTGCGGGAATTAAGAGGTGTTTACAATTGCATGAACTAGAGGAGTTGCGATACCACTCTTATGAAAATGCAAAGTTGTACAAAGAAAAGACCAAGATATGGCATGATCGAAGAATCAACCATAGGGAGTTCATGGAAGGCCAACAGGTGCTATTGTTCAATTCCCGTCTCAAACTCTTTCCTGGTAAGCTAAAATCACGATGGACGGGACCATACACCGTGGTCAAGATTAGTCCCTTTGGAACAGTGGAATTGAAGTCCCCACAGTCTGGTCAAACATTCAAAGTCAATGGGCAGAGAGTAAAGCATTTTCTGAGCGATAGTGCTCACATTCCATCCCACTCTCTACCCCGCTCTGGTTAAGAAAAGTCAAAACCACTTGCAAATATTTTATTTCAGTTATTTGTTGTGTTTTTATTATTTTTGGTCTTTTTAATTCTGTGTGGTGGTTTATTTTGATGTGTGTAGGATGGATTGCCAATTTTTGAAGAAAAAGTCAAACAATTGCTTCGCAGTGACAACAAGCATGTCACTGCGCTTCCCACTGCCGGACTGACGCTGAGATGGGACGGTTTGGGGGCCCAAGAGCTGACAACATATCAACTTTTCTTACACAAGGGTCTACTTTTTCTGCCACATCACACCTAATCTCGCCATTTTTCAAGAAAAGCTATCATAATCTCTCTATCTCTCTCTCTCTCTCTCAATAACCGTCCCCTCCAAACATATTACGCAAAAAATAAAACCTTTCCACTAAAAGCCAAAATAAACCCTTTTCTCTAAATTTTTAAACACAAACTATTCCTCTCCATCTTTTCTCTCACGAACCAGAACAAAGAAACCCTCCAATGGCAAGAAGCAAGAGATTAAACCCTAACCCTAATGAGCCTGGTCGTGCTCCAGTCCGCCGCAGAACCACCGACGACACCCCGCCGGAAAATATCACCGGCGACTTGAACGAACCCCCGCCATCTTCCGGCGAGCATCAAATGACGATCGAAGTACCATATGCAGGGTCATCCAAGCAAGAGGGTTCGAAGGCTGCTTCGTCTTCGAAGGCCTCAGACGCTAGTCTAAGTGGTTTTGATACCAAAGTGCAGCAAACTGATGAGGAAATGATAAAGTTGCAAGAAGAATACAACCAGAAGATCCTTGCACTTAAAAAGAAGAAAGAAGAGGTTGAGAAGAAAAGGAAAGAGGAAGAAGAAATGTTGGCAAAAGAGGAGGAGGAGAGAATCCAAAAAGAAGAAGCCGAACGGTTGGCAAAAGAGGAATAGGAGAGAGTTAGGGCCGAGAAGGAGAGGTTAGTGGAGGAAGAAAAGAAAAGGGCTGAAGAAGAAAGGTTGAGAAAGGAAGAAGAGGAACAACAAAGAAAAAATGCAAAGGCTGCGACACTTCAACCTAAGGAGCAGATTCAGACTGATCACAACCTCCCAGTCGGTAGCACTATCAATTTGGAGGCACTTCAAAAGGCTGCCCACAATGAGGAAAACCCAATCAAAAGAGCATTTGTGAATCCCAGATTGATCAGGTAACAACGATTCAAAGAGAAATAACAAGAACGATTGATGATTTCAACTTGTCATCCCTCTCATATTCATAAATCAAGATAGTTACAAAGGTTTGAATGAATATCAACTATCTCTCTAAAATAATTAAGCTCACAATGAATCTAATGAATCGCTAGGAATGGCTAATCAATTGCTAATGAACCGCCAACCTAATTCTAAGGTTAAGGAAACCCTTATATACCAAGGCTTTAAACACAAAGGCCCATGGACCATCAAGCTAAACTAAGCCCAATTAATGTAATCAAGGCTTTTACAATAATTAAAATAATCTAATTAAGCACAATAAAATTATTTATATATCTTTCTAATATGTAGGACATTTATGGTCCTAACAATCTCCCCCTTAAGATATATAAATAAAAATCGGTTTTGAAATCTTCAAGTCTTGATCTTCTCTTCCTTTTGAATATTTGAAACACTTCGGTGTTGTTTGTCTTCATGTCTTTCGACGCTCCCCCTTGAATAAAGCTTTTGATTAAAGCTCTTGAATTTGCTTTCAACTTTAAAAGAACTTGTAGAACCAATATGCTCGAAGGAGGAAATACTGAATTGTAGCGAACACCACTTGATAAACGATGAGAAGAGTTGATCACTTGTAAGCACTTTGACACACTTTGAACCTCGGAACAGATCAATCATTCACAGTTACTCCCCCTCGGCTTTTGCATGGGGACTTCTTTACTCCCCCTCGGCTTTTGCTATATCCCCCTCAACTTGATATTCGGTGTCTTTGAATCTGTACCCTTTCTCCCCCTCTTGATGAGTAGGAGCATCCGGAGCATCATGTATGTTCAAAGATAAAAGTAACGAGTAGTAAAAAATCCAGATAAATACAGTAAGTAACCATAGGGTAATCAACTAACACAGAAACACGTTAGTAACTGTTATCACAACAATTTAAAAAATTGTGTGGCCTATGTTCAGAGTTGGCAATAGGGTATCTCTGATAGGACTTCCAGTTATCACTGAAGTATAATATTAAAAATTACTTCTCAAATTGTTCCGGCAATATCACGAAGATATGCAATTGGAATCACAAAGACTCGTGCATGTGTGAAAGAAAATAAATTCTATCTGTTTGGCTCAAAATATTGATTTAACCTGGGACGCAAGTTAAAAATCAATAGACACGGTGAATAGAATATGAAGTTCGGAGACCGGAGCTAGTGTTTTCCTTTTTCAATATCTAAGACCTCCGAGTGAGGAATAGATAGATTATGTGCTAAATCTCCGTGAATATATGAAACAAGCATCTGTTGTGACATACTTGAGTGGTTGGGTGGGGTGACACGAGTTATCGACAATGGGTCCATGTCTGTTTCAATATTCATCTCCAAAGAACGAGAATGAATAGATTGTGTGGTTACCCGGATAACTTACTCGGTTTGGTAAGGACCAATTTATTCTTATAAGTCCTGTCACATCCTCACCATATTCTTTTCTCTACAAACTCATCTATCAATCTAGACATCTCACTGATATCTATAAATGGGTGTGTTTCTTGGGTAGGTCCTTCCGGTTCTGGATAGACCATGGAAACGATGTTCTTCCTAACACTAATTCCATGTAACGAGTAGAGCTGTTTAGTAGACAGTGAAGTACGAGTTCTAAACTGAAATGTTTAGAAGTCAAAGCATTTAAGACCGAGTTCTGAACTGGATTATTCAGAAGTCATTGTTGAAATACCATAATTTCAAGAAACAAAATCAAGCGCAAAACAAATTTGACTCAGTAAGCACCGATTGCAAAAGATGAGACAATGATCATAATGTTTAATTGTGAGGAACAAGTCACAATTATTATATCAGATAAGAATTGAATCATTTACAAGAAATAGCGAACTTTGAAAAACAACTATGAATTCAAACGAGTGTATTTCCATCAAAAAATCAACAAACACTTGAGACATGGAAATAACTAAGTCAAGAGAAAATTGACACGTGGCAATCATGGAATTTAAAATTGAAGAATGACAAACACAGGTAAGTTATCCGGAATGAATTACCATGGTCTTTGAATTCAGTTGAAGTTCACTTACCTTTCATACTACTCCCCCTCAAATGTGGCATAACCTTTGAATGTAGTCATGTGGAAAGAATCTTCTAATTTAAATGCACATGACATTCATACAAAACAGATTTAGACAGATTTTGGTATCCATCTTTTGATGGATCCTTGTTGGTTAGATGCCCTATGAGGACCTGGGAAACTATAAGTACCATACCAAAAGTTAGCACGATCTTTCTTTACAAACTCACTTGTTCCACAAAAGAACAACACAACTTCTGTGTAGATAAGCTGATCAGTTTATTAACAGAGTAAACTCGATCAGTTTTCACAAAAGCTTTAGCGTGGAAAGCTTTGTTGTTCTTGTCACTATTAACAGAGACGAATGGCTTTGGAGCAGGAGCAAATCCTTTAACTCTCCAAACCATGTTTACTTTGTTGAAAGATTGATTATCTTTATTATCAACATGAGAATTATAGAAAAACTTGGAAGGTCGAATCTGATCTTTTGGAAAATCATTTGATTTGATGTAATTCTTTGAAGAACGAATTTTAGGAAT
This sequence comes from Saussurea involucrata, assembly GCA_033807775.1. Lineage (NCBI taxonomy): Eukaryota > Viridiplantae > Streptophyta > Magnoliopsida > Asterales > Asteraceae > Saussurea > Saussurea involucrata. The sequence continues at coordinate 117,762,026 of CM066319.1, forward strand.
TGAACTTGAAGCATAAGAAGGCTGAACACCTTTGAACTTGCTTTCTTCAAGTTTCTTGACCTTAACAGATAAAGCATTTCGTTCTTTGAGAATTAAATCAAATTTCTTTTGTAAATCAGATTTAACCATTTGTTCTTTCAAGATCTCGGTTGCTAATCCAGATAATCTCTGTGTAAGCTTAGAAATCTCAGTCTGAAATATCTTTTTCTCTTTTGCAAAATCATCTTTCAAGCATTTAGCCCTAAAACCTTCAACTTTCCCTTTCTCAGACTCTTTGATTAGAGCGTCTATTTCTTTCTCCAAATCAGTTATTTTCAAAGAAAGTTCTCCATTCTTTTGAGTAAAAGATTTGCGTTCAGTTTCAAACTTCTCTCTTTCTAAAAACAAAACTTTTTCAAAGTCGGAGATCTGTGTTGAAAGTTTTAGACATCTAAGTTCAAGACTCTTCTTCTCCTCAAGAGATTTGGTTGAAAAACCAGATTGCTTTTGTGTAAGCAATTGTCTTTCCTTTGCAAAACTTTCTTTCTCCTTTTCAAAAACCTTTTCAAAAGTAGATAGTTTATTTTTAAGCTCAAGGTTTTCACAGTTCAGGAGTTTACCTCTCTCTTCTTCTTTCGCCAACTTCTCAGAACTATTCCAGATTTGAGATTTTAGTTCCTTCAGTTCCTTGATGTATTTGTTGCATAAATCATCTGATCGCTTGATATTCTTTTCATGTGGTTTTGTTGGGTCTTTCTCAGTCTCCTTGATATCACCTCGTGATGATAAATCAGACAGCTTCTTTTTCATCTCAGAGTTTTCAGACTCTAAGAACGTTGCCTTTTCTTCTGCTTTAGCCAGCTTCTCAGAACAATTCCAGATTTGAGATTTATGTTGCTTCAGTTCTTTGATGTACTTGTAGATCAAATCGTCTTTCTTCACGATATGCGTTTGATGTAGTCTCTGATTTGCTTGACACTCCACATTAAAGCAATACGAAATTGTTACCTGAAAAATCATGATCGTTAATCGGTGTGATTTTGAAGAAAAATTGTCGGAAGAAAAATCAAAATTAAATTTGAAAAACAAAACTAAAATTAAATTCGTTTCCAAAAACTAAGATCTGATTATTATCGAATTCGAACGAACGAAATCACTCTTCGAGAGTGAAATCTGCAAGAAAAACAAACCAAGTTAGATCAAGAACGACGAAAGTAAATCACAAAAATAATAATAGTCGCTAATAAATGCAAATCGTCGCAAATAATCTCAAGCGTCACAAAAAAATTGCAATTCGATCGTTAAGTAAAATTGCAACTTTCGTTAAAAATTCTCAATCACGAGACGTGCGGTAGCTCGGGTACCGACGAGAACTAACCAACCAAATTTACCGGGTGAGAAGAAAAGGAAACATACCGGTTGAACACACTTACCGGATGAAAGTTGGTTACTGATCAAAATAGCACTTACCGGGGAATCGAGAACTTACCGGGTAAAATTGGTTTGCCGGATGAGATGAGATCACCGGATAAGAGATAACCAAAGAGAGGCATGGTCACCAGATCTGGGGTGACCATGTCGGAGAAAACACCGGCCAAGAAATCAAGGAAGAAGCCATCTGGGAATGGTAAGGGTCTCGAACGCTCTTTAAGTTCATCATCTTATGAATCTGATGCTGTGGATGAGCAAATTTACTCTGAAAACCCATATCAGTCCATATTGGGCATTGAGCATGCCCTCAGTGGGGTGCCCAGGAAGTTCACGACCCCAGAGGTCGCTGCCCACTATGAATGCATTATCAATCAAAAGTTGAACTTAGAGAGGGGTTTTGACCCCGAATTTGTAGAGGCCAACCTTTTTATCAAAGAAAGGGTCATACAACAAGATTGGGCGACATTGGCATCTGCCAATCGATGAGCAAATGCCTCTTTGGTTAGGGAGTTTTATGCCGAGGCCTCTCAAACGAAGGACCCATTTGTGAAAGTCCGGGGTCGAACCGTGCATTATACCTCTATTGCTATTAATCAGGTCCTTGGAATAAGGATCCCAACTACATGTTCCTTTGCACGGTTCCTACAAAAGATGACCCCGGCAGATGAAGATGTTATTTTGAAAACCCTGGCTGTTGAAGGAAAGCCCTGGGATAAAGATGGCAGTAGACGGTGCCTATACGCTAGCTCCCTCACTACTGAGGCCGCGGTGTAGTTCCAATTTTTACGTGCCTCCTTGTCCCCGACCACTCATGATATGACCCTCTCGATGCACAAGTGCGCTTTGTTGTACTGCATTCTTGCAGGGAAACAAATCAATCTGGGAATCGTCATGCACTCCGCCATCTACCAAGCTCGAACCCGAAAGAAGGTAATCCTCCCTCTTCCTTGTCTTATTACATCATTACTAATCGAGGCTGGAGTGCCAGCTGCTCAGGATGACAAGTAGATCACTTCAATGAACAACATCAGCATCGTGATAGTCAAGAAGATGGGGAGAGAAATTACTACTCCCCCCGCAGAACCTGTTGATGAATAACCCACAGTGAGATCCACCGGCTCCCCACTCCGCCAACCCACTCCAGGAAGCTCAAGCAACCCCATGAACGCAATTCTGACTGCATTGACAACTCTCACTTACCGCGTCGATCTTATGGATGCCCAATAGAAGCACATGAACCGCGCCACAAAATCGTTCTTGATGTATACACGAGATAGGGATGCAGTCCTCAATCAGATATATCAGGGTGCTGATCCCCTGCTTGCTGCACAACTCCCTGAATTCCCAGAAGGTATTTGTCCATCCAATGATAGTGAAGATGATTTCCATGAAGACTCCACCGAAAGCTCACCGCTAGCGACTCCTGCCCATTGATTGGTTTGTTGGGACTGTGGTTCCTACTTTAATTTCTCCCAAAAACAATTTTTTTTTTCTGTCTGTTTGGTAGTTTGCCTATGGCTAGGTACTTGACACTTTGCTACTATTTTATTTTGGTTGAATAATGCATGCATTACCTACTGCTAAGTAGGTCTTTTGGGTACTAACTGACTTCTCATTTGAATGCTTTTTGATCCTTTTCCATTTCAAGGTGCAACGTTTGGCTTCCGACTTAAAAAGTCACTTTTGTAAGTACGGTTCTCAACTTGTCACAATGCAATGATTTAGGCCATTTTTGCATCCAAACTCGACTTTTTGTACCCTAAATACCTCATGCACCCCACTTTCCAAGTCACAATAAGGACACTGTGCAATCTTAAGTTTGAGGTGGGGACTTCCAGTAGGACTTCCAGTCTTTCCACAGTGAGGACACTGTGCAATCTTAAGTTTGAGGTGGGGACTTCCAGTCTTTCCATAGTGGGGACACTGTGAGGTCCTAAGTTTGAGATTGGTAAGCTATACCCCCCTCCCAAAAAAACACAAAAACAGAAGATTGATGGTGTGCCTTTCTGGACCATCAAAGTGCTTGTTTCAAGAAAAAGATGGTGTGCCTATTCTGGACCATCAGAATACCCACTCTCACAAAAAATAGCCATACTCAAATAAAGCCTGAAAGTGTACGTACTTACCCTTGCAAAATACAAAACACTCACTTCCTGAAATAAAAATCTCAAAGCGAGATTCTCGGTCCTTGTTTGGAAGTAGTTACTACAAAACCCTTGGGAAGAATATTCAAAGCCACAAACCCTTCGAACCCAAGAAAGTCCTATTGATCAAATGATAACAAGGGAAAGATATCGTCAAGTACAAAAACGGAGTTTCTATCTTGGAACCGAAAGAAGCATCCATGGAGGGAGATCAACATGCATTCAGAGTGAGAAGTCGGTAAGTCCCTGAAAGTTCAAAAGTGCATAATTTTATTTTTTATTTCTTTTTATTACTTGGGGACAAGTAATGGTTTAAGTTTGAGGTTGTGATAACTCTATTTTTAGAGTTATTATTTCCTTTTATTTTTATTTCATTTTGTCAAATTTTAGCCATTTCACTTCTCGAAATCCCCATTCTTGGTATCATTCACGAAAATGAGCAAAAAGAGTGACCCATAGTTTTTTATAAATTATTTGGTGGAGTTTTGTTTTTTTTCATGAAATTTCTGCAGTGACTTGCGCATCCCACCCCGGACCCCACTATCGAGCAGAGAAGAAGACAAAAGAAAATCAAATCTTAGCTTGAAAGTAAAAAGTCTGGAGAATGGAAGGTTCAATTGGCAGAAGCCTGGGGTGGTGAAGTACAAGCATGTTCCCAAAAGCATGGCAAGATGAATTGTTTATTGAAACCAATGGTACTATAAGTGGACTTTTTGGAAAAGGTGAATGGACTCATGGGTAAAAGAGCTACATACTTATGGAGAGAAGTGTTACTCAAAGAAGCTGATTTTGATGCTTTCTATCTTCAGTCCTTATTCTCTAGATAAAACCCATCTTTTGTTAAAACCCAACCTTTCCTCTTAGTATATAAAGCGGCATTGGGTTTCATTTAATTCATCTTGCATATCTCCATCTACCACATTGAGTGCAAGTGTAGTTGTTAGCTTATCATTTACTGCAGTAGTTCATTAAATTTATGTATTTTCAATTCCTAGTTTAACTTTTACTTTCGAGTAATTTGTGGCAGTGACGTACCCTCGTTCCCCACTGCGGTTTTAATACAAGTCACTTTCAGTTTACTTATGTGCAACTCTTCATCTTTTGCTTTCTTTACTTCAGTAATTATGGCTTGAGCATCCTTTGGGATGTAAGGAAGAGAAGTACCTGGATTTTAGAGAAAATGCTTAAGTAATCTTTATACTTGGAATATTTATTGTTTTGGTCATTCACTCTCGATTATTGCCCAATGATGCGAACAAGCCGATCACTTGTAAGGATCTAAAAGTCTAGTTCTTAACTCAGAAATGAGTAGAACGTAGTGACACGAGCTTGGATGATGCTAGGGGATTCGAAAGAATTCTTATGACACTTGCGAAAGTGAGGTCAGCACAGTGAGCTAATCTCAACCCACTGGAGTAGTAGGCAAGCTAGTTGGTGTATTTAAAACACTTAGAGTATTTGTCTCTACACATTCCATCGAGACCTGAAAAGGTCCATTTTGAGATTACCATTGACAAAACAATAGATACTAAGAGTATGGGATTTTTACCTAACGGTGTGAGTATTTTGTAACCGGGCTTTTCTAGCGAAAATGCCTACCTCAAGTACAAGGATCATTTTTAGGATCAGGTATTTAATATAAAATCTAGGGAAAATCTAACCTACATTCCTCTTTTTTAAATCTTATGTAAAACCGTTAAAGTAGCATTTCACCAAACAAACCAAAATATTGCTTCCTCTGTAATTGAAACATGTAAAAGGAGCTCATGAGAACCATATTGTCTTGATTGCCCAGTCTCTGTGGATACGATTCTGGTATTTTACCAACTATTACTTGTTGTGACGATCATAGTGGTCAGTGTACACTTGCACTTCCCACTGTGGATAGTTTGCAACCCACTGCGATTAAATCACATATTTTGCACGTATCATATGTCAATCTTCACTTGAAGTTGACCATTTCTCACATGCTCCTTCATCGCTTCTGTCGCCAAAGCAGACAGTTTTGATGTGAGCCGATCGATTTCGTTCCGAAGGATTTCCTGTCCTTCATCTGACACAGATTCGGTTTTTACGGATTTATGTGCCTCAAGTTCTGTTATGAGTGCATGCTTTTCCTTTTGAAAACGTGTTCTTTCTTTCTCGAGTGTCTCCTCTAATTCGACTATTTTAGATTCCAAAATGAGAGGCAGGACATAGACTTTAAACTCGTTCGTCTCAGTTTTGGATTCCGGTGCTTTGGCCTCATCCTTTTTGGAGGAATCCTTGGGCGTCGCAACTTTATAGCCATAAAAGTAGTCATTCGAGAGGTATTTCTTTGGGTTAGTCTTGTCTGAGTAGTTCATACGCTCATACACAAAAGGAAGTGGCATTTTAGAGGTGTGTGCACGCTTATATTCCTCAGTTTCCTCTTCTTTCTCCGGTTCAAGAGGGCCAGTCCATCTAATCTTATATTTAGGATACTTCTTATCAAGACCAAGAAAACGAAAGTGATAAAGTGTCGGTGTTTTGGTCAAAATCTTTTTCAAGTATTGTGGGTTATCGTATCCGATTCCCCATTCCTTGTTGAAGTATGTGAATTCCTTGGGTTTGTTCATGTGAATGGTTTGGTCTGTTTGACCTATTTTATGGAGTTTGGTTTCAAGATCTGTTATTTTGGAAACCATTTCTTTATGTTGAATTTGAAGAGAAGAGCATTGATAAACAATCTCTGCTTTCTCATCTTCACACTGATCAAGCTTGGAAGCCAGTTCAGATATTTTGGCCCTTAAGTCCTTAGGTGTTATTGAAAGATTTGTACATTTTTCTTTTACATTAGCATTTTCGGACTTATACTTTTCAGTTATGCGCTTTTGAACATCTAGCTTTTCAGTTAATGATTTGATTTCAAGCAATTGTTCATTAGTGGTGGCCTTATAGGAATCTATTCGTTCAACAAGAGGTTTCAACTGTTCAATTAAGCCTTGATGAATAGGTTCTCATACCTGGCACAACATTGCCTTTTCTTCTGGAGGAGAATGGTATCACATGAAATCATCGGCATCCTCAGAGTCTCTTTCACTATCTGAACGGGACAGCCAGTGGTCATCTTCAACAAATAATGCTTCTCCTGCCTCTTTCTGTTCTGCTAGCCGGAGTTTGGCCCTGTAGTAGTGGGGGTTCTTCACGACAGGCTTTCTACAATCTTTTGCAAAGTGACCCAACTTCCCGCAGTTGTAGCAACTGATGGGTTCATCCTTCTTATTTGGATCGGGCTTGCGATCTTCCTTCTCATTCTTCTCCTTCTTCTCAGACTGCTTGTGCTCATCTGCCTTTTTCATGCCTTCGTATTTATCCTGATAATCATGGCGCTTGTTGGAGGAAGTGGAGTAGCGCTGATTATTGGATAAGGGCTTCTTGAATAACTTCTTCTACTGAAAGATCTGGAGAGCAGGGCCATTGCTTTCTTCACAACAGTCAATTCAGGATCTGAGTCTCTTTTTTCTTCTTCTTCAGATTCTGGTTTGGATTCACTCGGCTCTTGGGCTCGTTTGGAACGACGGCTGGAGAATTTACCTCGTTTAGAAGAAACTAGAGTTAGTGGATCAGCAGGTGACTTGGACGCAGACTTCTTGACTCTCAGAATTTCCATGACTTCATCCTCGTCCTGGAGGAGCATCTCATAGAGTTCATGGATAGCAACGTTCTCCATCAGGTGGTTGTGTTTGATGTGAGACGCGAATACTTTCCATTTAGGTAAGAGGTTGTTTAGAAACTTGAGCGCATTCTCCGTATTTGATCGATTGATCTTGTTCTTTTGGAGCTCGTTCAGTAGAAGGGAAAAACGTTCATAAGTTTGGGAGAGTGATTCGTCGGCGTGCTGCTTAAAGCCATTAAACTTGGTTATGGAGCTGTTGATCTTCAGTTGGTTGCCGACTTTGCTCCCACTCATCATCTCAGCTACCTGATCCCACTTGCCCTTCGATGTTTCCTTGTAGCTGTCTATCGCAGTGTAGATCGAATTTGGTAGAGCCTGAACCAAGTATCTGTTTGCATGCTTTTCGCCATCAAACATGCCCTTTTCTTCGTCGCTCATATCCAAGTAATTCTTGGGCTCCCTTCGAGCTTGACCACCTTCTTCTTGAGCAGGAATAATATTCACGGGTTCGGGTTGTGGGCCATCAGTTAGAGCACGCCCGATGTACTCGTAGTTATCCTTTGAAACGATGAAGATGAGGAATTTGTATCGCCATTGGCTGTATTCTCCCTGGTAGAGGGTCGGGGGCTTGGAGTCGGTGCCGATAGCTAGAGGGTCACGAGACATCTTTGTTGATTGCACTAATGTGATCGTCAGACACTTGTTCGATTCTGTTAGCTCCAACTTCCACATTCGAAGAAGTATTGAATAATAGGCTAAGTATAGAGAATCGACAGAGCTTCTGCCAAGACACCAAGTAAAGATAATTCTACAGAAGACTTTCTCAGAGGACAAGGCCACAGAGCCTCTGCCAAGACACCAAGTGAAGATAATTCTACAGAAGACTTTCTCAGAGGACAAGGCCATAGAGCCTCTGTCACCCATGACAGAGCCTCTGTGGTATGAAGACTTGAAGAATGAAGATTTCTGAAGATCAAGACAAAGAAGATCGTGTCTTTCACGTGCCTCTGCTGTACGAAGATCCTGATGATCATTCGTACAAGGTGTGCCCTGCACATTCCACGTGTCAATCTCTAATGGGTTACAACCTTAGCAGATAGCGGCGCACTACATTAACGTTGTACCTGATCTATGACCCACGATGTTGTCTTGTACCTTAGTACTTCTTGTCTCTCACTTGTCCCCTATAAGTAGTATAAATAGAAGGCTCTTGTAGAGCTTTTCTAGTAACCTTTGAACAAAAACACACACACCAGATTAGAGCATATTATTCTGTATCACAGACTCATGGTGTTCTTGTTGTTCTTGATCAATCAATACAAAGTGAATCATTGAGCTAAACTCTTGTGTTATTACTGTTTCACGTATTTGATTCTATGTGTCTTTATTTCTACCTAGAAATATCTCCTTAGTTCTTTAAAAAATGCTTCCGCATACACACTTGTTTGAACTATAGAGATTAATATCATTGTTGAGTCTATATTGCGATCAACAATTGGTATCAGAGCAAACTTTGATTGTCTATATCAAAGGATCCACTCTACAATGATCTCGACTATTTTTGGTAGAAATATGGACTGATTTTGACCTGTTCTTCATTTGTTTCAGAACAGCCCCTGTTTTTCTGCTATTCTCGACTTGTTCGACTCTAGTAAACTGACAAAATTTGTTTCTTCGGTTAAATCTTTCAATTTAAGTGCATTGTTCAAGGTTTTATTGCTCTAAACTCATTTCGAAGGGTCTATCCCATCATTTGAAAACTTTCAGCTTACACTCTGTTTTTCTGGTATTTTTAAACTGCTCAAAATGGCGAACACCAACAACTTCTTTACTGTTGGTTCTTTAACCAAGCCTCCTACTCTGCTCAGAGATGAGTACCCCCAACGGAAGATACGAATGATTCATTTCTTTGAGGGTATTGATAAAGATCTCCTTACTTATGTCCGCAATCCACCTTTTGTTCCCATGGTCACAGTACCTAGGGTACCTGCCACAGAAGACACTCCAGAAGTTCATGAGTACGATAAACCAAAGGCTATAGCCAAATGGTCTACTACAGACTGGGAGAAGTACGAACTTGCTCAGAAAGCAAAGCGACTTCTGATAATGACCATACCAAATGACCTCTTACAATCTCTAGACGCATGTGAATCTGCTTACGATCTATGGAAGGAACTAGAGAAACAATTGGAAGGAGGTGCCAAGACTCAGAAGAATCGCAGAGCCCAATGCATCAACGAGTACAATGCTTTTAAAGCTCTGCCGATAGAATCTCTGCAATCAACATACGACAGGTTCAACTCGCGGATTAACAAGTGTAAGAAGTTCGGGATTCACATAACTTCTGAAGAGAACAACGTCATGTTCCTAAAGAGCTTAAACGAAGAATGGCTCCAGTTGTCTATGTCTCTGCAAACTAATCAGGACTTAGACACATGGACTCTGTCAGATCTCTATGGAACACTGGCTGCCCAAGAACCACAGATTGCTCAGGCAAAAGCCCAAACCGGTGGGCCTCTTGCAGTTGTTGGTAAGGCTACAGAAGCAAAGGAGAAGCCAAAGAAGGAGAAAGCTGTGGAAGAGAAGAAGGTTTTGGTTGTTGATAGTGAAGAGGATGAGCTGGTGGAAGAAGAATAGGCAACAATGGCCTCAATAGCTAAATCTTTAGCTCTGCTGACAAGAGAGTTCGGTAACAGAGGATACCGGAAGAAGTCTGGATACGAACGTGATGGGAGACATGATCGAGGAGAGAAGTATGAATCGAGGAACCAAGGAAGAGAATGTTCGAATGACCAACAGATGTCAAATGACAGAAGTGACAGAGGTGGTGACCAACATAGGTCAGGTGACAGAGCTGAAAATGCTCCACAGAACCAGGGATGTTTCAACTGTGGCAAGCCAGGCCACTATGCTGCAGACTGCATGAGCAAACCAAATCCCCACAGAGGGACTCTGCTTTCTATAAAAAGAAGGTAGAATACTACGCTCAGAAGTCGCTCATGGTGGAGCAAGAGAACTGGCAGTCAGACGAATCCTCTGACGAAGGTGAAAAGAAGAACCCCCTGTTCTGCGGAATAGCAGAAGTCAGCTCCTCAGACTCTGACAGTGAGGTATCCACTTCTGACTCTTACTCCAATGAAACTGAAGCTAACTTGCTTAAATTGACAGAAGACTACACTGAACTGAAAAAGACTTATGAGAATATTCAGAAAAAGCTTGCATTCTTTGAGAGAGAAGCCAGGCTTCTCACTCAAGAAAAAGAAAAAATATCTTTAGAAAAGGAAGATATTGAGACTAATTGGCTTAAACATCTAAATCCTTTAAAAGAAAAAATTTCAGAACTCAATTCTGCCCTTAAAGCTAAAAGTAAGGAACTTTTGGAAAATAAGAGTGACAGAATGAATATCCTTTCCCTCAAGAACTTCTTTCAAAAGGAAATAGAATTCCTTCATCAAGACCTACTCAGCAGAAACCTTTTAACTAAGAAATATCAAGATGCACAGAAGGTGTACGAGAAAATAAATACACAAATAGGAAGAAGGGGAATTGGCTTCTGTGATATAGATCCCTACACTGGAACCAAAAGATACAAATCCCTGTCTTCTCTGTATTGTATTGGAAGTACAAGAAAACCAGGTTTTCCTAATTTACTCTCTGTAAGCAATAGGCAGAAACTCTCGGGGGAATCACACAAGAGGAAACCTCTAAAGATGATAAATTTATGGTATCAAAACGTAGATTTGTCACCCTCAGTCTCTGTCAAAAGAGAATCCAAACCTAAGAGATATCTGAAAACTCAAGATCGGAAAGGAATCTTCAAGTTTGGTGACCCTGAGACTCAGACCCAGGTCGCTTTTGTCTGCACTATAGATTCTGAAATGAAACTATCGGCAGAGGCACCTGAGTTTATGCTTGCTTCTTCAGAAGAAAAACTGAAAAACATTTCTGAAAATGAGTTGATGGAAGTTGGCAAAAACAATTTTTATGAAAACCTCCAGGACACCCTCTATCGAACAAAATCTCTCTGAGGAAATCTTGATGAACACTTCTGTTGACTTGGAAGATATTCCCGAAAGAATAGAAGAAAGCGAGTAAGGCACATGCTCAGAAAATCCTGCCTTTGTCGAAAGAGATCTTAGTGACTCAACCTTTTTATATGAGGACGACTCATCCTCGGACGAATCTGAGACTGACTCAATTGAGTTAGAGATAGTTCCTTGTGAATCAGAGGGATTTTAACTTCCCCTGGAATTCTTAACAGAACCATTCCTCCAAAGGAGAAAATCACAAGTGTTCCTATCTGCCTGGATTTCTTGGACATGTGTATACAAGCCAAAACCTCTCTTAAGCTTCAAAAGATCAAACAATAAAAAGAAATGTCCTCTCAGTGTTCAAAAGCACCAAAACCTTTTAGGCCATTTCAAGAAAAACAAACTTGGCAACAAAAGGGAAAATGGGTTGAAAATAACAAGTCTTTTGCTTCTGTGACGGTGAAATCGACAGAAGTTCACCACAGAGGACTGGATAGGTCTTCTTGTAATAGGAAGTCTAATGCTAGGAAAGAATGTAATCATAAAGCCTCTGGGCCAATGTTCAGTAATTTTAATGAAAAGTTCAAGCAAGTTTCTTCGCATATCAATTATTGTCATTGCTTCAATCTTATGCATCAATTGAACCAACACTTCTCAAGCCCACATTGTTTACTTTCTAGACCCAAAAAGAATGCTAAATTCAAGGATAAGAAGAAACAAGATGGTTCTTCGAAAGAAGTTAATCCCAAACCTAAGGATGCCAAGGCAACCTTAAATACCCCCAACAAAGCTGGACCCATTTGGAAATGGATACCTAAAAATCTATGATAATGTTGCAGAAGCAGTATGTGATGATATGGTACCTAGACTCCGGGTGCTCAAGGCACATCACTGGCGACATAGGTCTTCTATCTTCTTACAAAGATAAACTCGATGGAGGATCGGTGACCTTTGGAGATAACAAAAAGGGGTACATAAAAGGCTATGGAGTCATTAAAAAGAAAAATATAACCGTATGCAAAGTTGCATATGTGGATGGCCTAAAGCACAATCTTCTCAGTGTTAGCCAACTTTGCGATACGGGTTTTGATGTCATGTTCAAAAGAACATTCTGCTCTCTACAAGGAGAAGATACAGGAGTTGAACTTTTGCGAGCTGAACGAAATGGTGATTTGTACCTTATGAACTTCAGTGTCAAGAATAAAAAGGAGAAGCTATGTCTTGTTTCTTGTAAGAATGAAGAAGTTTGGTTATGGCATAACAGGTTCTGCCATCTTAACTTTCATACTCTAGATAAGCTTGTTAAACTTGATCTAGTTAAAGATCTGCCAAATGTCAAATTTAGTAAACATCACTTGTGTTCTGCTTGTCAAATGGGTAAACTCAAAAGAGCTTCCCATAAAGGCAAGACTGATGTGTCTTGCCCTAGGCCTCTGTACATGCTTCATGTTGACCTCTGTGGTCCAATCGCTACACAGAGCCTAGGAGGCAAAAAGTATGTAATAGTGTTGGTTGATGAGTTCTCGAGATATACGTGGGTGGAATTTGTAAGAAAGAAATCAGATGTCCCAAATATTCTGATAAATCTAATGAAAAGAATCTAGGTTCTGTATGAGTGCAGGATACAAAAAATAAGAAGCGACAATGGCACAGAATTCAAAAACTCTGTCATTGAAGCTTACCTTACAGAAGAAGGCATATATCAGAACTTCTCTGCTGCACGCACCCCACAACAGAATGGCGTGGTCGAACGCAAGAACCACACGCTTGTGGAGGCTGCAAGAACTATGCTGACAACATCTGAATTTGCCCACATCTTTTTGGGCAGAAGTTGTGTCAATCGCTTGCTACTCCCAAAATCGATCAACAATAGTAAAAAGACACATCAAAACACCGTATCACTTGATCAACCGAAGGCGACCAAATATCAAGTTATTCCATGTATTTGGATGAAAGTGTTTTGTCCTAAATGACAGAGAAGCTAGAGGGAGGTTTGATGTGAAAGCAGACGAAGGCAAGTTCATTGGGTACTCTGCCACCTCAAAGGCCTACAGAGTTTACCTTCTGTAGTCTCGAACAATTGTGGAGAGTATCAATTTCTCTTTTGATGATTCCTTTCAAAAGACTTCTGAACAAATCAGTTCAGAACTCGGTCTGAAAAAGGAATCATCTGGTATCTCCAAGACAAGAGAAGCAGAATTGAATCTGCTATTTGAAGAGACGTGTCATGATGATATTGATCCTTCTGTTAGAGCCAGTAGAGCCTCTGGAGAGACATCTTCTGTCGACCAGACTTATTCAGGTATATCTCTAACTGGTCCATTAAATACTCCATCCTCTTCCATAAATCGTGCAGATGGAAGTGTTGAGGGGGAGCGAACAGAAGATGATGCAAGCAAGAATACCACTACAGAGGCACTGGACATACCAACTCCAGCAACTACAGAGGAAGCAATATCAGAGGAAAACAAGGATTCTGTCTAAATATCCTCAGAGAAATTGTAAGTCCCATAGTTGAAGCAACAATCAAGAAACTCCATAAATGTAGAATAGAAAATAGGCAAGAAGAACAATTTGATAAATGATCTCTATTCATATGCTTTACAATACAATGGAGGAGAATTGAAAGTATATGACTCTCTCAAAGTATACTGATCTATCAAATAACTCTCAAAGTCTCTAATGACAATGTATGCCCAAGACACCTATTTATAGTGTCTAATTACATGACATGGGCCCAAGCCCATTTAACTCCCATTAAACTCCCAAAGCCCAAAAGACTAATAAAGCTAATTACAAAACATTTGACTTTCATTGACTTTACATGGACTTTATAAAACTTTCTATATAATTGGGGCTTTCTAGACCCAACAATCTCCCCCTAAAGTTTTATAAAGAAAGCATCTTCAAATGATCTCCCCCTTGATTTCTTTGAAAACTTTAGTGTTGCATATCTTCACGCCTTGCAAATCTATCCAAGCTCCCCCTCATAATTTGCTCTTCTTCTTCACAAATTACAACTTTAAAATCGAATCCAATGTGCAATAAGCTCGACTGAAACAACCTCAGTTTATAATAAAGAATTCGTCCTTGAAATTCGAGTTGTATGATCATTAAGCTCAAGAGATTAATCCATTAAGATCATAGGAGGGTGTGTCTTAATACACTTCAATAACTCAGCTTGGATCCACAAAAATAGAAGATAGAACACCTTTCTGAAAGTTGGGAGAAATATCGTGAAAAACATTGCTTCGGTCCAGCAGCTATACACTGACTTTGACACAGAACCTGACCAATAAGCACATCGATTCAGAACAAACTCAAAACATGAAAAATGTTCATCTGTGTCTTAGGAATCCAGCGCATCTGAAATCGTCAAATTTGGAGCTTCAAGGAGGGTGTTCTGAGCAAAATACGACAGGTGCGCAAAGCTGTTAAACATTTCTGAAATTGCACCTTTACTCCAAAATAAACTAAGTAAAAGTTCTGAGTAGACCAATCAGAATTCTGAGTAAGTCAATCAGAATTCTAAACATGAAGAACTTCTGAAAAAATTCTAACTCTGAAATTCTGATTCTACACGATAAAGTTCTGACTATTGGAGTAAGAGTTCTGATAAAGCTTCGAAGACTTAGTTCTGAACCATCATTTGAACATTGATTTCTGATTAACCTTTGACATTCCACAATCTGACTTCTGAGTTCCCTTACTTAAACTTCTGAGGAGTCATTCAAAACTGATTGCACTTGATCAGAATTCTGAATAAACTGGATCAGTTTCCTTTTCCTCTTATCCCCCTTAAAAATAACATTTCTCTCTTTTGTTGATTCTGTACAAATCATTTTCTATTTTCTTCTCCCCCTTTTGATTATCATAACCATGATCATCAAAATGACAATGATTGTACATTGAATGAACATTCTCCCCCTCTCATTTATGATTTGAGATCATCATGATCATTGAAAAACTTCTTCAATTTCAGTCGCGTTTCTGAGTATCACTAACAATCTCCTCCTTAATGAATAACCTTGCTCCCCCTCAAAATAAGAATTCTGGAGCAATTTGTTTTCTCCCCCTGAAAGTATGCATATATTTCATTAAAATTATTCATTTCAAAATAAGATTCATACACTTGATAACTACTAACATTTGATCATTTGAAAACTTTACAAAAGAAATCCAACTTAATGAAATTTAACAAATTTTTCAATCAAATGAAATCAAATGTATGTGTTTGGATTCAAATACAAGTCATCATTGCATATCAAGTTAAAAATGTTCAGTTTCAATCTCTTTATTAAATCTATTTGGTGTGTTTAGCATGCGAAATATGATTAGCTTCAAGCATATGCAATTCTAAAACATATAAGAATACTTTGCTCTACTCACACTATTTGTCCAAAATTAGGATTTTCACAAATTTACAGGTTTATCGCGACTTTGTATTTTCCCCAAGTTTCACGAGATGTGTGCTCATTGGCATCTTTTCTTTTGTGCTCATTGACATCTTTTAATTTTGTGCACATTGGCATCTTTTAATCAAAAAGTTTAGTAAGAATAAGATACATCGTTAAACATGACTTTCTATCTGGTTCTATAGCAGGATTTGGGTCAGCATATCCCAGACTAGTTGGTCTTAGGTGCTAGGTGACAAGCACCCCTTAGGACTTACTCTCCCAAACCAGAAAGGCCACAGGTACAAACTTTCAAACTAAATTATTTTATATATATTTATTTCATCTCAATCACTTGGTTCTAAAACGTAGTACTTCTCCCATATTTTCGTTTCCATCCATCATTCTGACATTTAGGCTTTTTTAGCATTATATTCTATATAAGTATAGATTTCATAACATTGAGCATTTAGCATAATTTCATTCATGTTTTGCTAACCTTTCGATTTATTTCAGAAGTGAAAGTTGAAACAAATATAGCTCAGATAATACAAAAATACTTGTAAAATCACCCTTGACACACATTTTATTCATTGAATGAAAAATAAAAAAAATCATATCATTGAATTAAATTTGTTAAGATTCAAACATTCAAAGCAATAGAAATAAAACATAATGCAATGTTACCTTTCACCACTTGTTCCTTGAAACAGAAAAATATGACAGTTAAGGATATCACCTGAGAAGTATGAGTTCTAAACTGATTTGTTTAGAAGTCTTAGTCTCTGAAGTACGGGAATTATTCAGAAGCCATAGTCATTTAAGTACGGGTTTTGAACTGATATGTTCAAAAACATAAAACGTCGAAGTACGGGTTTTGAACTATATTTTGAAACAATCAGATCAAATTTTGAGACAATACTTCCTCTCAAATCAAGATAATCCTGCAAAATCAAGAGATTTTGGTAATCATCTACAATGATTCCTCATTCGATATCAAAAATCCAAATTCTGAGTAGTTGAGTCAGAATTCTGAGTAGAAAAGTCAGAATTCTGAGTAACTTGTTCAAAATTCTAAGTATCAGAGTCAGAATTCTGATTAGTTGAGTCAGAATTCTGAGTAGTAGAGTCAGAAGTCTGAGTAACTTGTTCAAAATTCTAAGTATAAGAGTCAGAATTCTGATTAGTTGAGTCAGAATTCTGAGTAGTAGAGTCAGAAGTCTGAGTAACTTGTTCAAAATTCTAAGTATCATAGTCAGAATTCTGATTAGTTGAGTCAGAATTCTGAGTAGTAGAGTCAGAACTTCTGAGTAAGAGAGTCAGAATTCTGATAAAACTATCCAGAGAAAATTCCTTAGAAAAATGTTTGGATTTTGTGATTTTTGAACATTCTGAACTTCAAACCACCATAACTTGCTCAAAAATCAGAAATTTTCAACCAAAATTTGCAGGGTTGCTCAAAATGTGATTCTGAACACATTCTCTGGAAATGTTTTCTACTAAAAACACCCACAACTATGAGTTCGATTACACCACAGTAAACTGAACTTTTTTTTTCAAATAATGCTTCAAAATCAACAAATTGATCTGTATGAATCAGAAATCCATAATCACATTCATACCGAGTTTTGGACTGAAGTATCCAAAAGTCAATTTTCAATTAAGCACAACATCTGTTTTCAGTCATGTGTCGGTATGGATCATTCATTCAGCTCTACACATGAATAACCTGCAAAACAGATTAAGTTGACTTTGGTACCCATATGAACTTGGGTCAAGGTTTGTTAGGTGCAGTAGCATATGCAGATATTCTATAAGAACCAAACCAATGCTGAATGTACCTTTTGTTTACAAAGTCATCAGTCCCACAATATGAACAACAAAGTTTCTTTTGTGCAATTCTGACTAATTGATTTACAGAATAAATCACATCAGGTTTAACAAAAGATTTTCTTTGAAATGTATTGTTCTTCTTGACATTTGAATTAGGAACCTTTGATTTTCGCACTTCTTTCTTGGAAGTAGTTCCTTTAACTCTCCATTCCATTTTTATCTTTTTAAAAGAACAATTATAAGATTTATCAATAGGAGAATTATAAAACAGATTAGAAGAACGAATCTGATATTTTGAACCATGATTTGATTTGTCAACAACTTTCGTTTCAAATTCTTTAAACTTTTTAACATACAAATCAAACTTTTACTGCAAATCAGATTTGGACTTCCTCTCTATCATGATTTTAGTTGATAAATCAGATAATTTCTTAATAAGTCTCCTTATCTCCAAATGAAAAACTTTCTTTTCCTTCTCAAACTCATCTTTTAAGCATTTTTCTTTAAAGCCATTTACCTTCTTCTTTTCAGTCTCTTTCCTTCCATCTTCTAACTCTTTCTCCAACTCATTGATTTTTACAGAAAACTCATTTAACATTCCTGTTTTCTTTTTCTCAAAACCATTCTTTTCTTTTTGAAAAACATTTTTCTTGCATTCAAACTCTTTTCTTTCTTTTGTAAGAATTTTCTCCAAATCAGAATTTTTCAGAGATAAGTCAACAGACTTTGTTTCAAAACCTTTCCTCTCAGTTTGAAAGTTTCTTCTCTCTTTCTCAAATTTCTCTCTTTCAAGTATAAGAACTTGTTCAAAATCATAGATTTGTTTCAAGAGTTGACAATTTTTCATTTCACATGATTTGATTCTATTTTTAGAATCTGTCAACATCTTTCTTTCAAAATTGATTTTCTCTTTCAAATCAACATTCTCTTTTTCTAACAACTTTGTGTTCTCTTGAGCCTTTTCGAAATCTTTTAGAAGATCGAATTTATCTTTTTGCAAATTTACAACAACTTTTGCACTTTCCTCAAATTTGGCTTCAAGATTAGCAATCTTGCTTTCAAAATGAACAATCTTAGTTTTTAGTTTAGAAATTGTTTCTTTTGCTTTTACAGGACTTAATTTTTGTAAATTGTCTGAACTGGTTATAGAACTTGCAGGTCTCACAAAAACTTCAACAATCTCAGGCATGATGAAATGACAAATTCAAATATCAACTATGAATTATGATAAAAAATGAGAATCAACACAGATCTAGAACATGCAAGAATTGATCAAGAAATCTTCAAGAACACGAACATGATCTTGAATGAATTTGTTTGTTGATTGGCTCTGATACCAATTGTAAGTCCCATAGTTGAAGCAACAATCAAGAAACTCCATAAATGTAGAATAGAAAATAGGCAAGAAGAACAATTTGTTAAATGATCTCTATTCATATGCTTTACAATACAATGGAGGAGAATTGAAAGTATACGACTCTCTCAAAGTATACTGATCTATCAAATAACTCTCAAAGTCTCTAATGACAATGTATGCCCAAGACACCTATTTATAGTGTCTAATTACATGACATGGGCCCAAGCCCATTTAACTCCCATTAAACTCCCAAAGCCCAAAAGACTAATAAAGCTAATTACAAAACATTTGACTTTCATTGACTTTACATGGACTTTATAAAACTTTCTATATAATTGGGGCTTTCTAGACCCAACAGAAATCAATTCCAAATCTTATTGAAATACCTCGACAAACTGAAGAACCATGTTCCAGCACAGAAGTAACATCTACTACAGAGGTTGCACCAGAACCAACAAGTGCAACCACATAAGTTCAACTAGATGATGTTAATGACCATCTCCCAAAGATGACAAAGTGGACGAAGAGCCATCCTCAGAGCCAAATAATTGGCGATCCTTCTGAAAAAGTAAAGACAAGATCAACCACTGCTAACTTTTGTTTCTTTACAAACTTTATCAGTGTGATCGAACCCAAACGTGTTTCTGAAGCCCTAGATGACCCAAACTGGGTAGATGCAATGCAAGAGGAGCTTATATAGTTTGAGCGAAATAAAGTATGGACCTTAGTTCCTCTGCCAAGAGGGAAACAAGCTATAGGGACAAAATGGGTATTTACAAACAAGAAGGATGACGATGGGGTGGTTATTCAAAACAAGGAGAGTTTGGTGGCCAAAGGATATTACCAAGTAGAAGGAATTGATTACGGTGAGACTTTTTCCCCTGTCGCACGGCTCGAAGCAATATGGATCTTCTTAGCCTTCGCAACCCACATAGGTTTTAAAGTTTTTCAAATGGATGTCAAATCCGCCTTTCTGAATGGTCAAATTCAAGAAGAAGTATACGTCCAACAGCCACCAGGGTTCGAAAGTGCCAAGTACCCAAAACCATGTTTACTTCCTTGATAAAGCTCTGTATGGACTGAAACAGGCTCCAAGATCATGGTACGAACGCCTTTCAACATTTCTCCTTGGTAATGATTTCGAAAGAGGTACTACTGATACTACTTTATTTTATAAGAGAAACGGTGAGGAGATTCTGCTTGTACAGATATATGTGAACGATATTATTTCTGGTTCTATAAATGCACAACACTGCACAGATTTTGAAAAACTCATGCAGAGTGAGTTTGAAATGAGTATGATGAGTGAATTAAACTTCTTCCCAGGACTCCAAGTCAAACAATCATCAGAGGGAATTTTTATTAATCAAGCAAAATATGTCTCTAACATTCTTTCTAAGTTCAAACTCTCTGATGCCTCTGTCATGAAGACCCCCATGTCCACTGGAAATAAGTTACACTCAGATCCAGGTGGAAAATCTATAGAGTGCAAGCTCTACAGAAGTATGATTGGGTCTCTTTTATACTTAACTGCCAGTATACCTAATATAATGTATGCCACATGCCTCTATGAAAGATATCAAGCTAACCCAAAAGAATCCTACCTTCTTGCTGTAAAGAGGATCTTTAGATACCTAAAGGGAACCAAGAATCTTGGCCTCTGGTATCCAAAGAACTCTGGCTTTGATCTTATGGCCTACACTGATTCAGATTATGGAGGATGCAAGCTTGACCGAAAAAGTACCTCTGGAAGTTGCCAATTACTGGGTGGTAAATTAGTCAGCTGGACTTCAAAGAAGCAGAATTGTGTGTCGACATCTACAGCAGAAGTCGAATACGTTGCTGCTGCTAGCTGTTGCTCCCAGGTTCTGTGGATGCGAACTCAGCTAAAGGACTATGGTTTCGACATTCAGAAGATTCCCATCCTCTGTGATGCAAAGAGTGCATTGAGATCTCTGCCAATCCTGTACAACACTCCAAAACAAAGCATATTGATATCTGGTACCACTTTTTGAAGCATCATGTTGAACAAGGTACTATTGAGATGTACTTTGTGTCCATGGAATTTCAGCTTGCAGACTTATTCACCAAGGCACTTGATGAGAAAAGATTCCTTTTCTTGGTGGGTAAGTTAGGTAAGTTAGGTATGTTATATCCCTCTATAAGTGAGACTTGATCTTCCTGTAAATATGTATACATTTAAATCTTTCTGTATGTAAATTCTTAATCATCAAAAGTTCTGTACTCGATAAAGCTTCTGTGGGATTGCTTAGAGCCTCTATCAATTCCCACAGAACCTCTGGTGAGTTTGACCTATGTTTTATGCTATACTTATCACACATGATCCAAGCACAGGTCAAAGGGGAGCAGAAAGAGACCTTGAATTGATCTACAGAGGTTGATAATTCAAGGGGGAGCCAAAGAAAAGTATTGATCGAACATATTCACAAAAGTCAGGGACTGTGCCGAGCAAAGGAGAACCAATGAGTGAGTATCTCGCACAAAACCTTTTTCGAAAACAGTTTTCTAGGACATCAATTTCCAATTATGTCCTAAAAACACAGTTTAAAACTGTCAAAACTTTGGATGATCAAAAAGTTTTATGAGTTGACCGTTATTAGAAATTTTCGGTCATAGAGCCTCTGTAAGACAGAGCCTCTGTGACTGCAAATTTTGTTCGGACACTCTATCGATCATTTCCATTGTCTTCAACTTTAGGTAAAGGTGCAAGCTCATAGGTAATGAGAAAGGGTTTCAGATCACAGAGCTTATTCCACCACAGAGCTTCTGTCGATTCTGATACTTGGCTTTTTATATGGGTTCTGAAAGATGCGGGTTATTTCTGAAAGTGACAGACATCCGGGTGTAGAAATACCCACGCGCGAAGCATTAATGGGAGCCACACGACGTCTTGTCGTACTCTGGCACCTCTGACGTGGCACGATTTCATTGGACGTGCGTGCCACACGTTCTTCTGAAACGATGAACCCAACTGTAGTGCTCGAGTGCAGACCCCAAAATTAATCAAATTTTAACTATTTACCTTTTCAGATTCTACCATCGTTAAACCCTATAAAACCCCCATTTACCCTCTTCTTCATCTCTTATGAATTTTTACTCCCCATTATCTTCGGCGAACTTTTTAAACCTACAACTCATACTTCCTACTCATTCTTCAGGTTCACAAGCAATGGCTTCCACCTCCAACTCTCCGGCGAACTCCTGAGCACTCACAACACCAGTCCTTGGCCATAAACCTTGAGCAAGAACACAGTGGAAACTCTGTAGACTTTGCTCCGATGACCCACCTTCAAAACTTTCTGGACAATGACCAGTTCGAAAACTCCCTACCTCTTAAACCTAATAACCATTATTTGGTTCCCTCAAGAACTGCTTTTGGGGATGAACATGCCATCTTATTAAACATCCTGGAAAACCACTACATGAATCCTGCTATTACAACGAAGAGAACAGACAGATAACAGGCTACATCTCCAAACCAGACAACTCAGAGAATATTAAACTAAAGTTCAACAGAACCATGCTCACTCTGGAGTTTAACCTACCCATCAGAGGACTTCTATGGATCAAGGATTATGCAGAGACCTCCTCTGACAGAGAGGTCTGTGACTTTGCAGAGATGCTAGGCTACAACACTCGCCTGGAAAAGTGGAACGCATTCAGAAGAAACCGCTTTCCACCTCTGTGGAACACTAAATTTTCCATCTTAAACAGATGCCTCACAGGGAAAGTGGGAAGCCCTGACCAAACCTCTCACCAGATTCTGGCAATCATGTATGGGGTGTACTATGACTTGCCTCTGGACTATGCCACACTCATAATGCAGGAGATGGTAAACACCATTTACCACCGAATCGCCATACAGAAGGCTAAGGGATCCAAAAATAAAGAACTCCCTACTCTACAATTTTAGAGGACTCTAGGAGTTATTCTAGAACCTCTGCTCATATTGGAGGATTGGCCAATGGAAGGGCCTATTGTAAAAACCTACCCACTAAACAAAATGACCCCTACTAGGCATACAGATGGATACCGTTTCTGCCAACCTCTGCCATCCAAGCTTCTAACGTATATGACAGATGAAGGACTTAGGTTAGCATACATACGCGATCACAGAACTACAGAACCGAGTCCTGTGACACCCCGCGTTTAGGAGCCCCTGTAGTATCTGAAGTTGTAATTAGAATGGAAGATGAGGAGTGGGCAGCAGCATTCACAAAGCATGAGCTAATACTAGAAAAGTTCCATCTTCTGAAAGGCACGATTGGAACCTCTGCACCTAAGGGAAAATCCTCAGAAACCACCTCCAAAGCATAGAAGGCTACCAGAGCCAAGAAACCAACAGAGGGAACCTCTACGAGTGTGGAACCTCCTCAACAATCCCATCAACCACTACAAGAAGAAATTGTGGTTGGTTCCTTTGCACCCCCTCCTCCTAAGGAAAAGAAGAAGAAAAGATAGACTAAAACTTCTGAGGGAACCCCAAAACCAAAGTGGAAGAAGACAAAGAAACCCAAAACTCCTCTGCAAAGCATCGTAGAGGAAGTTCTAGCCGACGAAGAAATCCCTGAAGAACCTCTGCAATCCCCCACTCCAATCCAATATGCAGAGGCCACTGACTTCTCTGCCTTTCTTGAACGTCCCAACATTGCTGAATCCTTGGATACTTCTGGGTGGACCGCATAAGCCCTCCCTGAATGGACAACTAATAACCCCAACATTATTATCTCAGAAGTTGACTCCGATCAAGAGGAGCTTGACAGAACCCCTGAGGGTATTCAAGCAAATACCCCAGAAGTATATATGAACCCACTACTCTATCCCTCTCATCCCTGCTATGATTCACTATGAAAGAGTCCAGAGAAAATGGTAGAAGCCGAAGGCACTCGGGAAGAAATAGCATCTAGGATAAAATCTCCTAAGTTAGGGTGCATGACAGGGGAAGAAGAAAGAAAAGATGCTGAAGAGAGTAGAGGCACACAACCGCAACCACCTCCCAGTGCAACCCACACTTCTGACTCTGCCAGTCTACTGGCAGAAGGAGTCGATGAAAAAGAGCAGCACAGCTCGACCCTAACCCCTGCAAACCGGACAGAGGAACCTCTTTCCTCCTCTATGCCAATTATATCCAGGGGAAAACATTCCAAGGGAGTCCTCTCCAAAGGACTCACCTCTTGTTCGTGATCACTCGCCCCAGATCACATCTGCCATCCCCGCAGAGGAATTCGTTCCCTCTGCCACACGCACACACATAGGACCAATCGGCTTTTTAGTGGAGCCTAGAGAGCACATTGGCGAAGGAACTCTAGACAAGTCCCCGAGCAAACACGGAGATACTGTTGTCCCCACCTCTGAAGTGGATCAGCATCAGGTCTCTGCCAAAACCTCTATAGAGTCTGAGGCCCAAAAAGCCTCTACTCAAGGATTAGAGGGAAGTCCTTCCACTCTCATCATCTAAATAGAAGTGAAAGAAGGCGTCTCAGGAACAGAGGCACACTCTGGGGAAGAATGTGTTCCCCCAGAGGTTACACCAGGTCCATATGTCAACAGCGGTCTCAGCTCCTGAAAAGGCTTCAACTTCTACACTCGAGGCCTCTGTCAAAGAACTCACAGAGCTGTTGAAGAAAGAACAAACCCCTGCTTCTACGGGCCTTACACCAGAAGATCTTAAAAGGGCCCTATAACAAATCCAAGAAGGAACCACCAGAGAGACGCGGGCCATGAAGCCCTCTGACTACATGACCAGAGCCCAACTTACAGACCTTGGTCAGGGGATACTCAACGAGATGACAGAGTTCATCAAGGCCTTCACCACCGCCAATACCAATTACATGAAACATTTTTAGGCGAGCGTGGGAAAACTAAGATTCAACTCTGAAGCATAGGTCGCTTATCTGCTAGGCGTTTGTGATGACCTATGCACAAAGATGATTGCCGCAAGGGCCAGTCAGCCAAAGAAACTACCTAACACATGTCGAGCAGAAGGTACATCGGACAGAGGACAGGATGATTCTTATGATGATTTAGAATGACCATCAGATCATCCTGAGGGGAGAAGAGGAAAGAAAGAGCTGCCACCAGAGGTCTACCAACACCACCTTTATCTGCAGAACCACTATCCCAAGTACCATCATCTGATACCCAAGGAACCCAACAGAGGACCACAGAGGAAACACCCACCTCTGTGGAAACAACCCATATAACTGAAGATTGACCATCACCCACTCCCAAACCAACTGAAGAAATCCAAATTCTAACATCAACCTCTGAAGATAACCCCACTTCACCAACACCCAAACCAACAGAAGAAGACCTACCATCCCCAACACCAAAACCATCAGAAGAACCCAAACTACCATCCCTTAGACCGACAACAGAAGAAGAACCCATACCCAAAACAACAGAAGAGCCCAAATCTAAACCCAGAACCAAAACCTTAGCTCAAAAACGGAAATATCAGAGCAAAACCTCAGAAGCATCCCCAACCAAACCCTAAACCAAAACCACATCACCAACCAAGTCCTCTGAAAAATCAACAGAGGCAACCCCACCAAAGAGAATAGAAGCACCTACATCTAAGCCCTCAGAAGCTCAAAAGACAAAACCAACAGAGGCAACCCAATCCCTATGAACAGAAGAACAACAGCCGAAGGCAAAAGACATGGGAAAGGGTATATCGATAGAGGAACCGAAGTCCAAGAAGCAGAAGCATCAACCCACTGAAAAGCTCTTAAAAAGCACCTTTGATGCTTTTGTCACCCCAAATCTAGAAGAAGAAGATTGGGATTCTGGGATCACTCCTCTGTCATCCAAACTCGTAATAGATCCTAAGGCTAAGCCAACAAAAGATTGAGTGGCCCAACTAATCAGCAATCCTGATGCTCTGCGAAAACCCATGCTACCACCCTCTGTTCCACAAAGACAAATGGAAGAGGTGGTGTACAAATACTTATACAGCAGAGCCATCAACGATCCTCTGCCAGCTCCTATTCTCCAACCTGATATGATTGACCAGACGTGAGAAGACTTCTATAGAACCAAAACCAAACCTATCCACCAAGTCTTCTCAATATCAAATATCGACAAGGTCGTCTACTACAAACTTTCACACACTAGAGGCACACAGGTCTACTACAACCTCTACCACATCAAAAGGGTGGACAGATCTGAGAACAAGTTCTCATATGCAGATCTGAGAAACCTAAGCCCCTATGACCTACCTGATCTTCTGAGCTGGGCAAGGTAGAACTAAAACACCAGACTTGAAGTCCAAAGAGCTTACGAAGAAATCAAGAAGGCAATGCGAGAAAAGCTTCTATTATATAGCCTGACAGACTTCCAAGTGGGACTCGACCTTGGAGTAAGAACAATAAATCTCCCACCACCAGAAGACGACTGCCCCTCCTCTGCTGACATCAGACCAAACGTGATTATCATAAGTCCAAAGGTTGGGTATGTCTTCAGAGATCCTAAAGGAAAATTAAAGTTGTTCCTAGAGGTTGATTGCCAAAAGTATGCCACCAGAACTCTGCTCGAGTTCAGAGCCAACCTCTTGGAACACAGAGGATCAGAGTTCATGGATCTAACCTTCGCCAATGGATTGATAGAGGCCATTGATACAGTCATCAACTTCAGAAACCTCTGCATCTCCATGTTCCGTGAACTTAGGGATGGAGTACTCATAAGGAAGATCAATGACTTCCCAAATGCCAGAGTCTGACATCCATAACTATCCGCTGCTTACTTTTCATACTTTGGAATGTAATCGAATGTAAGTGCCTCTGGCATAACCATATATGAAAAGTAAATCTTCCACAAAGGTCAAATACCTCTTGTCATGTTCTTAGCATAGGAAAACATGCAAATTTCCAAAAAAATATCAATACTTAGGGGGAGATTGTTAGCTCCAACTTCTACATTCGAAGAAGTATTGAAAACTAGGCTAAGTAGAGAGCATCGACAGAGCGTCTGCCAAGACACCAAGTGAAGATAATTCTACAGAATACTTTCTCAGAGGACAAGGCCACAGAGCCTCTGTCACCCTTGACAGAGCCTCTGTGGTATGAAGACTTGAAGAATGAAGATTTCTGAAGATCATGACAAAGAAGATCGTGTCTTTCACATGCCTCTGCTGTACGAAGATCGTGAAGATCATTCGTACAAGGCGATGCCCTGTACATTCCACGTGTCAACCTCTGATGGGTTACAACGTTAGCAGATAGCGGTGCACTACATTAACGTTGTACCTGATCGCTGACCCACGATGTTGTCTTGTACCTTAGTACTTATTGTCTCTCACTTGTCCCCTGTAAAGTAGTATAAATAGTAGGATCTTGTAGACCTTTTCTAGTAACTTTTGAACAAACTCACACACACCAGATTAGAGCATATTATTCTGTATCACATACTCACTGTGTTCTTCCTGTTCTTGATCAATCAATACAAAGTGAATCATTAAGCTAAACTCTTGTGTTATTACTGTTTCACGTATTTGATTCTATGTGTTTTTATTTCTACCTAGAAATATGTCCTTAGTTCTTTAAAAAACGCTTCCGCATACACACTTGTTTGAACTATAGAGATTAATATCATTGTTGAGTGTATATTGGGATCAACATATTCAAAGTGTAAACCTAACGCAAGGAACTAAGAGTGGTGTCCTAACGCAGGTTCTAAGAGTGATGTAGACTAAACTGGTAAGAAACTAGATAATCAGAACTTACCGGATAGGAATCCGGATGAAAAGGTGTCTGATCTGGAAGTGTCCGGATCAGATGTGTGTGAATTTCTTCAGATAGCAGAAGTGTCCGGGTAAACAGAAGTTACCGGATAACAAGTAGTTACCGGATGAAATGGGTTTACCGGATAGAATATAGTTACCGGATAAGATAAAACAAAACTTACTGAAAGAAATGTACTTACCGGATAGCTGAGGTTTCCGAATGATTTGACTTACCAGGAATAGATGAATCTGGATAGTATGACTTACCGGATGCTTTACCGGAAACAAAATTGACCGGAAACTTTGAGTTACCCAGATAAATTAGATTTACCGAGAACTTTTGGTTACCGGTTGAATTGTGTCCGGTAAGTTGCGAGAAAATAAGACTTACCCGGGAAGTTTTAAGGATGTTCCAGAACGTGTTGCTGGTGTCCGGTAACTGCGGCTGTGACTCAAAATTCGACTGGAATTCGATTTGGGTTGCCCAAAGTGTCTCCTGAAAGATTAGAAACCTTCCAAAACAACGAAATAACACTACCCTAATCGATTTTCAAGCAAAATAACACGATTTTGATAGAAAAATTGGATTTTGATATGAATAGAGACCAAAAACCAAATAACTTGATTTTGCTTAAAAACTAATCAGATGATCGAATTGGAATGAGAAAAATTGCAGAATCGCTAATAAGGATGATGCTAATCGAATGCAATAAATGAAAACTAGCAATTTTACCAGAATCAAAATATGAGTTTTTGAATATCAAGAACACATTCGAGTATAATCAAAAAATCTTACCAGAAAGCTTTTGAATCACCTTGAATCGAATCGTCCGTATGCTCTGATACCAATTGTGAGTTCCAGATTAGTGCATACAATCGGTAGAAATCAATAAAGTAGACACAATCATTATGATTTCAACTGGTAGTGTATTTCACTTTCAATAACTTGAGAGAATTACAGTTCGTATGAAAGTAGATGAACGACGATTAAGACAGTTAAGATGATTAAGACGATTAGCCTAAATTTCTAAACTAATAGGCTATTTATATCTAGGCCAAACACAAGGAGGCCCATGGCCCATTACATCAATTGGGCTCAAAATAAACAATTACAATATCAACCCTTGAACTTTTATTCAACTTGATTTTATCCCTAACACTTGCCTTTGAACAACAAACTCAGGATACCACATCTTATAGAACAGTCTTGCCGTCACCTCCTTGATACTTACAATAAGCTTCTTGCTTTTCACAAACCTTTCTTTTTGACACTTACCCCTCAGAAAGTAAATGTACTCAAATTTATATTGGTCTGACTGGTCTGTAATTACCAACACGGCGTAAGGATTCAATCTTCTGATTATGTGAACAAACAGTCTTCTTTCAGTATCTTCCAAGAAGGGTGTTCTCAAGTATAACGTCTGTTGTCGATGTTCCAATTCAGACAATCTTTTGCCTTGGGAAGTCGACCAAGCAGGTTGATCAGATGTTGGAGGATTGAAAGGACCAGATTCGTCATGTGAAGGAATGACAGGTGGTACCAAAGGTATAGTGAATGGTGGTTCTGATTCTTCAGGTTTTGATTCTTTAAAGATGGATCATGGAAAGGTGTAGATTTATGATGAACTGGGGTGGTTTCAGGAATTTGTTCAGAAGATGGTATGGTGGTTTGTGTTGAACTTGGTTGGCTAAGGTTGAAGGTTAATGGTGTAGTTTTAGGTTGAGCTATCATTAAAGTGCTGGAAATGGGTTCGGGTAAATGTATAGGGCTTACGGCTATTTCTTTAGGTGACTTTGGCCCATATATTTTTGTAAGGAAATCATCCTCTTCTTGACTGGACCCAACATCTTGTTCAGCTGACTCATATGTAATCATTAACAGTGTTTCAGTTTCCTCTTTTACTTTCCAATACTTTTCATATTCGCTTTTAGTTTCATCAGCCTCATCATCAGAGCTGATATCAATAACATCAACAACTTCCACAAAGATTTCTACAACCTCCCTTATTTCCTTCTCATTTACCTCAGGCTTTTCAACCGTCGTTTCTATATTCGGATCCACATATAACACAATCTGTTTTCCGCTTTCTTCGCCTATTGCTCCGGATTCAAATAACCGAATAACTTCTTCTGTGGATAACGTTTTGCCCATACTCGAAGTTTCTGAATCAGACTTCTGCTTCTTACTTCTCTCCCCCTCGTGATCATGGTCATTGGGATCCTGATCATGCTTTTGCTTAGTACCTTGAGCTTGAGACTTACAATTTTGATTCAGAATCGCCACTTGCTTGGCTAGCTCATCCATAGACTTCTTCATATCATTCAGAGACTGTACAACCTCTGACTTGAAGGCATTGAACTCCGTGGAAGTAACTGCATTTGGTGCGGGTGTTGGTGTAGGTGTAGGTGGAGGTGTTTGTTGAGTGGATTGGAAGTTCTCGAGCAGTGATAATAGAGCTTTGCTTTGCTGATCGTTAGGATTGATAGAAAGAAGTTTAGCATAGAATAAGTCTTTCAGTTCATCAACGGATTGATCAATCGGATTTGTCTGAACTAGTATAACTAGAGGTGGAGGTGGAGGCATTTCAGGCTCTTCAATCAACGGCCCTTTGCCTTTCATCAAATACTTAACTCCTTGTATCTCCTTGATCAGATTTTTCTCAACAAGCTTTAAGGCGTCATCGAGCTCTTTCCTTGTCACAAAGACTGGGAGATCACCACCGGGACCACTTAGGTTACCCGTTAACACAACAGTTGAATCAACTGTGTGGCCTACGTTCAGCGTTGGAATAACGTTAGCACTGGTAGGACTTCCGCTCAATCCTTGTAATCCTATAGGAGGAGTTACTCCGAGCGTTCCGGATGAGTCACGTAGACTTTCATCAAATGTGCCAAAAAGTGTCCTACACAAAGAAGATAATATATGATAAACTGGCAC
The DNA here is from genome assembly GCA_033807775.1 of Saussurea involucrata. NCBI lineage: Eukaryota > Viridiplantae > Streptophyta > Magnoliopsida > Asterales > Asteraceae > Saussurea > Saussurea involucrata. The sequence continues at coordinate 117,792,513 of CM066319.1, forward strand.
TAGACTCGATACTGGTGCAGAAATGAAGGTCGAAGACCGGGGAGGGAGTCGCTCTGTTTCAATACCCAAACTCTCCAAGTGATAGCTGGATAGATTATGTGCTATAGCCTTATGAGAAAGTGAGACAGCTTCATATTGAGAAGAAGTCGAATTGCTGGCTGGGGTTTGCAATTGCGTTAGTGGGCTACTAACGACTTTTTCAATACCTGATCCTAACACATGAGATCTGGTGGTGGATGTGGCTGCCCTTCTGGTATAGTAGGTCATGGTAGCACTCACACTCTCCATATTTTTTCTACATTTTCTCTCACAAACTCACTGACATCTTCAACTAATACTCCCTCGGTTCTCCTTATGTCTCCCGTAACTGTTTCAATAACAGTTTGCACATTTTCAGTATCTAGATGTTCCATGCGTGGAAAGTTCAAGTATTGTGAAACATCACCAAAATCATTGTCATTATCATCATTATTAGCATCATCATCATTAGCATCATCATCATTATCATCATCATCAACATCATCTCTTTGATCCTATTGTTCCTCCGCGGAATCAGACACATTGTCAGACCCTGTACCATCACTAGAATACTCAACCAAAGGAGCTCTTCCAACATGTAGAAGAATTAACTCATCGGTGTTTTGTCATACACGGTCATCTAGATATGTGTCCTTATACGACAACCGTGTATCTTCAAGTACAGGTGACTGACCCCCACCGGTTCCCCTCTCGGTATTTTCCCTCGACGCTCCCCGTTCAGTAGCCCTTGCTTCCTGAACCCTCACTGACACTACTCACCTAGGTCTAGGGGTTGAGTCTTGGGTAGGTCCCTCCGGTTCTGGCTGGACCATAGACTCCTTATATTCTGTTACACACTCGGCGTTTATATTCGCGTATCCGAGGAACCCTTCCGGTAATGGCATTTCATAGTGGAAGTTATGCTTTTGCCTTTGAAGATATTGCATTGACTTTTCCGGTGCAGAAGGATGGTTCAATGTCCATGGAATATCTCTGTTTGACCTCAGCATGCTATGTACTATAATCTGCAAGAACCGCATATAGGGCACATAAGGTTTTCCTTTCTTCTTTTCTCTGTCTTCCACTCTTTGTTGGAGCTCATTCCAAAAGATAGCTGCATAATCTACATGTAGACCATACACTATCCCGTGAAATAGCTTTAGAATAGTCAGACTTGCATTGTCGATGACCGAGTGCTTTGAAGTTAGGCACCTGTTGATCACAGAGAAGATCGTGTAATACAAAGGCGGCAGATTTGCTTGGTTTAAGTCTTTGATTTGATTCATTTCACCAATGTATCCCATAGCCTTTACGCGTTCAAACACTTAAGATTCCGTCGCATAAGAATCGAATGTTGTCTTCCCAGGTCTTGAGTCAGGACCAGGTAGCTTCTGAACTAGCCTTAGTCTGTGAAAATCCAACTTCGTAATGTATTCATCTATCTGTATCAGAAAAATTGGCCTTCAGTTCTCTACGGTGAGTGTAATAGTCTTCCAGGCTTGTTGAAAGTACATCATAGGTACATTGACTGTATGAGTCAATGCATATGGCAACGGGTGATTCTTTAGGATATCTTTGATGATCGAATATATGTTGATGTGATCAAAGTCAACATGATGATTATTTGGTTTGATTTCCACATAGTCGCATGGAAGAATAATGGTGTGATCTGGATTTTCTTCGGTTAATGATGGTTGAACTGATCGGGTGGATGGAAGTGGAATTTCCGGTGTTGCTTCAGGGATAATTAGTATATTTTCACCAAAACCCTGAACTCTGCTTTGTTCCTCCTGATTTTCTGCCATGTGAACTGTTGTTTTGAAAAATAGTTCTGAAACGGTTAATTTTGGCAAAAATCACCTTTTCAAAAAAATTCTGAAAATTAGTAAGTATAGTACTCGCAACACACTGACACATAACAACTCGCAACCAACATGAATACAGAGGAACTCGCAAACAAACCAAGGAACTCGCATGAAGAAGGATGCGAGTTCTTGACTTCTCGCATTGAGAAGGATGCGAACAATGAATCAACTCGCAACAGTTGGATGCGAATAGTGAAGAAGTCGCAACACGAAGGATGCGAGTTTTGAAGAACTCGTAACAAGAAGATACGAGTTTTGAAGTTAAACAATAAGCATATGCGAGTTTGAAGAACTCGCAACCCAAAGGATGCGAGTTCTTGACTCAAGAACAATGCAAGTTCTGAACTTGTAAGAATGATGCGAGTTCATGCCTTTGTAAAACATTTCCAGATTTGAACATTTGTATATGGTTCTCGAATCATTCAAACCAGACAAATCCAAAATTTGATTTAAAATCACATTTTAAGCACAAAAACACTCATAGACTTACTCGAAAACATAAGCCTACCAGAAATTGATCAAGTATTAGACATTTAAACTCCTAAATAGATGGTTTTAAGAACAAATTATGAAGAACACAAAAAAATGAACAGTTTACTAAATGATTTGAGTGAAATTTACAACACAAATTGAACATTAACAAAAATAAAATGAATATAAATATTCTATTCTAACAAACGAAAGCAAAGGAACAAGATTCAGAAAAAGGATGCGAGTTCTTCCAAGTGAGAACGAATGACATGGCACTGTTCATCTGAAGTACTCACATGAACAAGGATGCGAGTTCTTCCAAGTGAGAAAACTTCTCGTATCGAACTGAAAAGCCCAAAAGAATCACTTTTCGCATTGAACAAGTTGAGAACACCTACTACTCGTATCCTTAAGGACGCGAGTAGTGTACTTCTCGTATCCTTGAGGATGCGAGTTGTGCACTTCTGTTGATCCAAACCCTCAGTGATTTGATAATGACTCTCTAAGAATCACTTAGTGAAAATTGTAAGTAGACAATATGTATTAATGTTTTGTCATCAAAGAATATACTAAGTCTGTTTAGTATCGATGATGCAAACATATGCTTTAAAATTACACATTCAGCGACACTGTTCATCAACAAGCCTTGAGCCTGTTCAGTCCTGTTGATGATCGCTGATAATCTTAGTTATTTACTTATGATCCCTGAAGACAAGTTTCACGTCAACTATGTTCTACGCTGAAGTCGAAGATCAAGCCAAAGAACCAGCGACAAGTCTACTAATGAACTGATGCGGATATCAGCGAAGCCAATATTTGTCCACTCAACGTGAAGTTTCAAGTAGAAGACTTCAGCGAACGCTGAACATTATCACTCACTGATAAAGATCTATTCAGTGAATGCTGATCATGAAGTTTCCTCTACATGTTACTTTTGTCTTTCCCCCTTGCACGCCTCCATACGATAATGTTCGAATGGACATCCCTTTTGTCCAGAACCGTACAACCAACTTTGATTCTACACTGTCCATCATGCGGCTACTAGGTTGTCTACAAAGATCAAACCATGCAACCAATCAGCGGTTGGCACGTGTAAAGTTGTACTGATATGCATTAAATGCATGCAGTATATATGAAGAAACCTACTTCAGAAATGAAGTGCTCGACCATCTTCTTCTCTCTACTACTTTGTGTTAGAATATTACACTTAATATTCTTATCTCCTTTCTAACTTATTTCTAGTGCAAGAAAACTTAGTGTTTCTCTTAACTTGTTTAGATTAGGTTTATTCCTTAATCTTGTTCCGCAACAAGTTGTAAATTGTTTGATACATATCAATAAACAATTTAGAAAAGTAAAATCTGCGTGTTTGTATTCAACCCCCCCCCCCCCTTCTACAAACTTGTATAACCCCTCCGGGACCAACAAGTGGTATCAGAACGGATTGTTTAATCTCATAAACAAGATCTTGCTTAAACTAATCTCTTCTCTTCCTTGCTATTTCTCATAATGGCTACCAAGACAAACACAAACTATATTGACAATGGTTCTCTTGAAAAACCTCCTAGATTTTCCAGAGATAACTTTAATCTGTGGAAAAATAGGATGATACTCTTCTTAGAAGGTGTAGATCCTACTATGCCTTATTACATCGAAAATGGCCCATATATTCCTGTTAGGATTGATCCTGAAGTTCCAGGCACTATAACTAGAGATGCCATTCCTGAAAGAATCATTCCTAAGGAACCTCACAATTGGTCTGATGAAGACAAGAAGAAAGTGGCTATCGACACAAAAGCCAGATCCATTCTTTCCATGGCTCTTCCTGACTAAGTCTACCATTCCGTCATGAACCTGAAAACCTCCAAAGCCATGTGGGACACAATCTGTGTTCAATATGAAGGTGCGTCTGAAGTCTAGGACTCAAGAAAGATCAACATGGTAAGACAGTACGAAAGCTTCATTTGTGGTAAGAATAAATCTCTCTCTGAAGTACACCAGCGGTTTAACTATCTAATTATTGACCTAAAAAATGTTGGTAAGGATTATTCTAACTTGGAGATCCTGACAAAGTTTCTAGAATGTTTACCTGAAAGCTGGGACAGTTATTCAATATGTCTCAAGCTATCAAAGGATTTAAAATCTATGACTTTCTCTACCTTATATGACACTATGCTCAATCATGAGCAGTCGTATCATCTTAAGAAGAATCTTATAAAAGATTCCAAAAGCACACTTGTTGCTTTACTCTCAGAGTCATCTTCCACTCAGCGATCTACTATCACTGTCACTGAGTTGGAAACTAAATCTGAATGCTCATCAGATGCTGACTTTTTAGATCTTGATGAATCTCTTTCTCTCCTAGCAAATAAGTTCAAGAGATTCGCTAGAAAGAGTAACTTCAGAAGGAACAACCCCCTTGCACTCACTGACAAGCCAAAATCATCAACCCCCGTTGATAAGGCTACTGCTACCTGTTTTAAGTGTGGGAAAGTAAGACACATTGCTAGTGAATTCAAATCAAATAAATTCTTTAAACCCTCAGCTTTCTCCAAGAAATCCTCTAACCCAATGGCTAGAGATGACAAGTATCAAAAGCTGAAAGAAAAGTATGCAATGCTGAAAAGCTTTAAGAAGAAAGGCAAAGGCCTGATGGATGACTTTGACTGGGCTGCCTCTGATGAAGAAGAATCATCTGACTCTGAAGATGATGATGAGGCCAATCTCTGCCTCATGGCAAAAATCGAAGAAGAGGAAGAACAAACTGAAATTCCCTCTGCTTTATCTTCAACCTCTAAGGTATCAATTTCTTTCTTTACTAATATTTCAGATATTAATGAAGCTGATAGTCTTCGGAAAATCGATCTTCTGACTATGAATTTATATGATGCCATGAATAAGGCCATTGCTGAAAATCAAAATCTTGATCTCGTTGAACAGCTTAAAAATTGTCACCTTCAAATAGAAAAACTTTCTAAAATTGAAGAAGATTTAAAAGATCAGGTCCATATAAATCAACTAGTCAAAATCGAACGAGAAGAGGCTATCGCTTCATTAAAGGCTGAAAAGGCTACTGTTGAAGGATGGTGTAAATCCTCGACAACGATCACTGAGATAATAAAGTCTCAGATTCCCCTGAGTGACAAACGTGGTCTTGGTTATAAAGCTGATACTCTAAAACCTACCACTAATCATTCCATGCTTAAGTTTGGAATGTCCGTGTCCTCTATCCCAGATACTTCCTTATATCAGTGTTCTTCTTCTAAAACTCCCATCCCTGAGGAAAAACTTACCTTAATCTCTAAAGGTAAAGGTAAAGAAAAGGTTTTAAACCAAAAACCTCAGAAGGGTACCTTTGTACCTTAGTTTAATGCTTCTAAAGCTTCAGTGACATATCGCTCTACTTCTAAGAATAAGATCCCTGGATTTATTCAGCGATCTACTCCTAGAATCAGAGTGGATATTTTTGGTAAGAAATCTGAAGAACTGATTGTTCCTCCTATTTCCAATGCCAAAGGTATACTTGGTGTTGGCCCTGCTCATTTAAAATTAACGGCACAACATGCAAAAGGTCCTAAAGCTACTTTTAGTTATAGGAAATGTTATCACTGTGGACTTACAAATCATATTGCTAGTAAGTGCCCCACAGCCACCAAAGCTGAAAAATTAGCTAAGGTGAAGATCAATGCCCCCAAGGTAAAGAAGACCAATCCTGGTGCAAATCAGGTTAAGGTGAAACCTACCACTGAGGTTAAGAAATTAACCAAAGTGAAGAATAGTTCAGAAGCTGAATCTTCAAATGCTGCGAAGAGTGCTGAACCTTCCACTTCCTCTACCACCACTGACAAGTGTGGGCCTATGGTGAAATGGGTGCCAAAATCATAGTAATCTTCCTTTGTTTGCAGGTTAAGATGGGTATCTGGTATCTCGATAGCGGATGCTCTAGACATGTGACTGGAAAGAAAAACCTCCTACTGAATACAAGAAAGAGAAGGGTCCCTCAGTGACCTTCGATGGAAACGGAAAAGGATATACCCGAGGGTTTGGTGTACATTCTAATGGTACAACAACCTTCAGAAGAGTCGCATATGTTGAAGGACTAAAGCATAATCTTCTTAGCATCAGTTAGCTGTGTGACAAGGATAACAAAGTGATTTTCATTGAGGAATCCTGCTTTGTCACTGACAAAAAGGAGAAGATAACTCTCAGCGGATACCGTATGGAAAATGTTGACGTTATAAACATGGACTCTACAACCACTGAGAACTCCTGTTTCTTCTCAAAAGCCGCATCTGATTTCAATTGGTTATGGCATAAGAGGCTCTCTCATCTAAACTTCAAAACACTGAATACTCTTTCTTCTAAATAGTTGGTTACTGGTCTACCTCAACAATCATACGCTAAGGAGTCTCTATGTTCAACATGTGATAAAGGGAAACAAACAAAAGCAAGCTTCAAATCTAAGCAAGTTTCCTCAGTGTCATCTCCTCTACAACTTCTCCATATGGATTTGTTTGGTCCTGTTAACAAACAATCCATCGCTAGAAAGAAATATACTTTGGTCATAGTTGATGAATTCTCTCGCTATACCTGGGTAATGTTTCTACGTTCTAAGAGTGACACCCCTGAAGAACTCATCACTTTTGTCAGGAAAATGGACTTCCTGAACAACATGACCGTTCGCTCAATAAGGAGTGATCATGGAACTGAATTCAAAAACAGTTCTCTTGATTCCTTCTTTGAAATCAAGGGTATTTCTCACAACTTTTCCTTAGAGAGAACACCTCAACAAAATGGAGTCGCTGAAAGAAGAAATCGAACTATCATCGAAGATGCACGTTCAATGCTCAGCGATTCTCATCTACCTACTCAGTTTTGGGCAGAAGCTGTCAACACTGCTTGTTTTACTCAAAACAGGTCGCTGATTGTCAAAAGATTCAAGAAGACAGCCTATGAACTCTTCCATGGGAGAAAGCCTTCAATTAGCTTTCTTCACATCTTTGGATGTCAGTGTTTCATACTGAACAATAGAGATGCCCTTGGAAAGTTTGATCCTAAGGCTGGTGATGGAATTTTTCTTGGATATTCTTCTATCTCCAAAGCCTTCAGAGTCTTCAATCGAAGAAGACAAACTGTAGAAGAAACAATCCCCGTCACTTTTGACGAATCCCGTTCAGCAAACTCTAGACCTTCTGCTGATACTGAAGAACTGAATCAATGGATGTTTTCTCATCTTGGTGATTCAGAAGATGTTCGCACTCCTCCATCTCATACTCATCCCGCTGAAGATGATGATCCTACCATCATCCCAAGCATGCAGACAAGTGAAGCTGAAACATCATGGGTCTCAGTTATTCCTCTAAACACTATGCCTGCTTCTAAACCTTCTATCTCAGACATACCATCTACTTCTCAGCAATCAGGGAATTAAATGACATATGAACCTCTTCCTCTCTTGGTTGATATACCAGAAGTTGCTAAAGCCTCATCTTCAGCCCCTCCAGAAGTTCAAATTGAGTCAGCGACTTTTGCTCCGGCTCAGCGATGGACTATTAATCACCCTATTGAACAAATTCTTGGTCATCCAAATGATGGTGTTCAGACTCGACGAAGTGCAGGTAATATTTGTTTATTTGTTAACTTTATTTCTCTGATTGAACCAAATAAAACTGATAAATCCTAGATCTCTAGCAATAAGATATGAATGTAGTGAGAGAGAATCTAGAGAGCAAATATGTCATCCATGTATTGAGCTCAAAGGATTACAAAAGGTTTCTAAAAGATTACCAAAGCTTTCTAACAAATGAACTAGACATGCCTATTTATACCCATGACATACAAGGTATAAAGGCATTCACAATACTGTATAGACTCATACAGTACATTGACTTTACAGTAAATCTTGAATACAACAATGCTCTAACAATCTCCCCCTTTGGATTCAAGATTTAAAAAAAATAACAGCAGTCTTCAGCTCTTTGTAAAGTCAATCTTCTTCAACAGACACTTTATCAAACTATCTTCAAGTAGCTTTATCTCCACTAGTTCACGGTGAACTATATGCTTTGACACTCTTTAAGAACTCAGCTTTGAAGAATCTTCAGACAAACATGAAAAGTCATTGTCTTTTTCTTTGAAAAATCAACCTTCTTCAATACAATCATCAACAGATTGTCTTCAAGTCTTGAACATGGATTTCATATCTTTATATAGAACCATCAATTCGGAACAAGATAAATCAGAAACGATTAGAGTTTGGATCAGAAAGATGTGAAACCATCCACATTGTTGAACTTTTAGGTGTAAGCGCATTCCGATAACCACTCAGAACTAAGATAACCAAATTCAGCAACATTTGGACTTCACATGATCCTTCTCCCCAATCTTCAGTCTTTGTTCACGAATCTTTGACTTGAAATATCTTTGATTTGAAAATTCTTTGACATGAAATTGAAAGATGATGCCCTCGGAGATCCAAACTGGCTCAGCGCTATGCAAGAAGAGCTGACAGAATTTGAAAGAAACAAAGTTTGGAAGCTCATTCCACGACCATCTGACAAGTCAGTGATAGGCATTAAATGGGTCTATCGAAACAAGTTGGATGAACATGGAACTGTAACCCGCAACAAGGCTCGTCTTGTTGCTTAGGGGTACAAACAAGAGGAAGGTATAGATTATGACGAAACATTTGTTCCAGTGGCAAGACTAGAAGCCATTCATCTATTCTTAGCTTACGCAGTACACAGAGACTTCAAGGTTTATCAAATGGATTTTAAATCAGCATTCCTCAATGGAAAGCTGAATGAAGAAGTCTATGTGGAACAACCTCTAGGATTCTCAGATCCTAAGCATCCAGGTTATGTTTATAAACTGGATAAGGCACTTTATGGCTTAAAACAATCTCATCGTGCATGGTATGACACTCTCTCTACTTATCTCCACATTGAAAATTTTGAGCGAGGTAAAATCGATAAAACTCTATTTTTCAGGAAAGTAAAAGGTAATATTATTCTTGTTCAAATATATGTCGATGATATTATATTTGGTTCCACTAACCCTGACCTATGTACTCGTTTTGCTGAAAGAATGAAAGTTGAATATAAAATGAGTATGATGGGTGAGCTAACCTATTTCCTCGGTCTTCAAATCAAACAGAGTGATAAAGGAACTTTCATTCACCAAGGAAAATATGTTAAAGATATGCTGAAGAAATTTGATTTAACTCAGAGCTCAGCTATGAAAACCCCCATGTCACCGCCGCTGACACTAAACAAGGATCCTTCTGGAAAACCTGTTAATGTCACAGCGTACCGTGGGATGATCGGCTCTCTTTTGTATCTTACAGCTACCTGACCTGATATTATGTACGCAACCAATTTGTGTGCACGATATCAAGCTGAACCTAAGGAATCTCATTTGATCGATGTAAAGCGAATCTTTCGTTACCTTAAGGGTACTCCTAACCTAGGTCTTTGGTATCCCGAAGACTCGGGGTTTGATCTAATCGCCTATTTAGATAGTGATTTTGCAGGTTGCAAATTGGATAGGAAAAGCACCACAGGAGGTTGTCAGCTCTTGGGTGGAAAGCTGGTGAGTTGGACAAGTAAAAATCAAAACTCATTGTCTACCTCAACCGCTGATGCTGAATATGTAGCCGCTGGAAGCTGTTCTTCTCAGGTCTTGTAGATGAGAAATCAACTACTAGAGATCAGATAAAACTGCCCGCCCTATGACCCACAACTCCCTTCGTTCTACGAACCCTTGTTGATTCTGAACTTCGGACTCCGATTTGTTCGACCTGGGGAAGGAGGGTGATAGGATAACCTTTTTAGAGGATGAGATTTGCGATCTCTTCCATGAATTAAGAGAAAAGGAAAAAAGGCCCCTCGAAGACGAGCCCCATCGTATCCACCGGGCTATTGATCGAGTCCGGGAAAATTTGAGTGCTCCCGACGAAAAAGAAAGTGAGAATCTTGAAGTAATCGCAAAGGAGATAAAAGAAGACCTTCAGGTCTCCAAAATTCCAATCTATTGCGACAGCACTAGTGCCATCGCTATAGCCAACAATCCAGTGCTACATTCAAAGACCAAACACATCGAAATCAGGTATCATTTTATCAGAGATCATGTGTGTGACAACCGTCAAATTCGTGTTTCAGGTTAGAATTAATCTAAGCATATTCAATATTTATGTCATTGGTCACACAGTCCAATTTTAGCAGTAAACTCGGTACAGTAGGAACATTTAAGAATTTTTTCCTAGAAACCCCTCAAATTTAGAGAATTTTCCATAAATCTCATAAAATGCCAACTTAAACAACAATTATCCACAACTATAATTATATCTTACAACTAAAATTCATTTCAACCAAAAATGATATTAATACTTCTATCATTAAAGTTTAAAAGTATTGTTTAAAAATTTAAATTTAAAAGAAAAGTTTTGCATGCATGAAATTTAAATCAAAAAGACAAGATTTGACAATTTTTACACAACACATCACCCCCCCCCTCCTATGGCCGGCCCATCCCCTCTCCCCTTTACCCCTTTTATGTCATCTCTTCTCACTTCCAAGTTCATATGCAACTTCTCTCTCTCTCTCTAATTTCTCACTCTAAGAAATTTTCTCTCTACTTCTCTTTTATTCTCTCAAGAACACCTTCAAAAACTCATCACATTTCAGCCCCTAACACCTCCATCTTCAAGAGATTCAAGTGTTCAAGGTAAATGCATGTGTGATGGATGAAATCCACACACCCTTCTCTTAATCTTTTGCTTTTTCTTAATTAATTTTTCTTCTTCTTCTACATTTTCTTTAAACTTTTGTTAAGAACCATCTACTTACATCTTAATGTTTGTAGATTTGCCACCATAACACTTGCATGTTATTAAAAAGGTGGTAAATCCATAATCAAACCTATGTTAAGATCAAAGATGGGCTCTTAACTTGCATGCATGTAGTTTTCTTAAAAGATCTACACTTTTGATCCCAAAAGTTGTATGAAAAACTCTTTGATTTCACTAAAAACATGTTTAAATCAACATACATGAGCCAAAAATATATAATTTTAAGTTGCATGGAGAAGTTCTTGGCATAAACACCCAAGAATCTTCAAAAAGACCCATTTTCAAATTTCTACAAAAGATGAGTTTGGTAGATAGCATGCATGTGGTTTAAATGACTTAAAAATATGTTTTAGAACTGAAAATATCTGTATGGGGATGAGTCAAGTCGGATTGCATGCAAGAAGAATTAGAATTTTGATAAAAAGAAAATAGGGATGCACATGCATATAGCTTAGTTTTGACAGCTTACTGCCAGAGTTCTATCTCTCTCTTAAAAAGGTCATATCTCACTCAATAATACTCCAAATTGGGTGATTCTTTTTCTGGAATTTGTTTTTATGAGTTAGGTTTCAAACCCAAGTGGTTTTACTCACAAACGCAAAGATTTCATCTACCAAACAGTTTTCACAAAAACAGTGCGCACGCAAAAGCTTTCTGTAGTGATTGTACGGCAGGAATTATTTCATGTACCTAATTACCTCTAAAAATTATGAATCTTATATCAAAAGTTTCCTAACATATAAAAGTATCTGGACATAAAATATCTTGACCTAACATACACTGGAAGATATTCAAAAATGGACAGAAAGTGGCACCTAAATCTAGACAGTAAAAGAATAATCTCAAAAGTGGTTTGAAAGCAACTTTGTTTCTATATAATTATTTTATGTTGTAAATATACCACTTTTATGGTATAATCTCAGTTATTTGATGACATGCATACGTCATGTTGAAAAGTAATAAAAATACAAACTCTAAATAAATTTTATAAAAGGGCATTTTATGACGATTTGGATAGTTAGCCTACCAAACTCTTAAGATTAAAACTCACTAGCGACCTTACGTTTGTAGGTTCAAATTAGGATCACACCGAGGTATTTTGGGGGAGATTCTCGGAATTTCATCGCGCATCAAGTGAGTTATCACAGCCCCTTTTAATATTTTATATCTTTTGGGGAAAAGCATGTCGTTACTACAATTATTTTACGCACCGGTTGTCTCGTTCTTCTTGGAAATACAAATCTTGCTATACTTGCTTATGCTCTATGGTATGTATGCTTTGTGCATGTTGTAAGATTTTGGAGTTTTCTCTATCATATTAAGTCCCCGTTTAATCTACGTTACCCGTTTAACTCATGTATTGAGCCGTTGGTAATTATGGATAGCGCTATTTGGTTGACACCCCACTCACAAGTCGCGCTTGTTTGAGTGCATAATTATTGTTGTTCGTACGCATTGTTGATGATAGAACATGCGGAGGGGCGTTCTGTCACATAGGTCGGGTAACGGGCTCCTAGCTTAAACATCATACATACAATTACCTTGAGCAAGTGCTTTTACAACCGGTTGCCATATCCATTTGTGCGGATTTAAACTGTTTCTATGACAAACCTTATCGTACTCATAAAACCTGTGATCTCACCAACTAGTGCATTAGTTGACTTTTTATTGACATGCTTTTCAGGAGAACGTCTTTAAGGTTGGAACCTAGGAAGGCTACGCGTGTTGAAGCTTTCTATGTTTTTAAAATTATGTTCATTTCCCTTTTGTAAAACGTTTGTAAACGACAATGTTGTACTCTTTTTAATCTAATTTGAATTTCTATGGTTAATGTGATCTTGTAACTTTTGCTATGAAACTTGAGCTGTACATCCCGTGTTTCCGCTTTAGCGGGGTGTGACAGATTTGGTATCAGAGCTAAAGGTTATAGAGAATACCGGTTTTCCTTTGGAAAACTGCAACTATAGCCAAAAACGGGAAATAACACTCAAATTACTATACATATTGCTAGTATAACTAATTCGGGTATTGCATCATTGGTCTTTAATTAAACAAAGCCTGACCACGTATGTTTAATTAAGGAAAGAGTAATACGAGACCAGAAATGGATATACTAGGAACATGTGTGTTTTTCTCACTTAGTGCTTCACGTAGTATGCATAGTATGAGCGTGGTTATTGCCTATAATATGCAATAGTATAGTACGCATAGCCTTTATACTTGCGCGATAGTAACTTTATGCACTCTTACTTCAGTACTACTATGTCGTCATCATCACACTCTCAACCCCCTACTCGGCCGATGAGTCGGGTTATGTCACGGGAAGGCCTCGTGCCAACCCTGTCCGTATCCAAGAGATGGACACCTCCCGGGATGAAGAAACGAATCATGATGCGTCGAGCGAGCGATACATGGATAGCGAACGAGATCCGTACGATGGATCGAGAGTGTCACCGACCTCGATTCTACCGCGACCAACTCCTATAATTGTACAACCGAACCCTAGAGGACCACGTACTAGACTGACTGCTAGGAAGAGTGTTCCTATTCCTAGGCAAGTGTCATTGAGGTCCGATCGTCCGGAGGCGCCGAAACCACCGCGAGTCATCATGGGAGTGCCCGTTGGTCGTGCGTCTGGCATGACATGGGCGGAAGAGCAACATTTTCGGGCTATGACGGTGGAGTTGCATAGCTGCCAGGCGAGGGTTAGTCACCAAAGTCAGGTTGTGACGGAGCTATGTGAGTTGAGTCACCTCTTGACTAGCATGTTGACTGAAGCCTTTGATAGAGCGAGAGTAGCTCGGATGATGGCCTTAAGGGCTGAGACAGCTTGCATAGCCGTGGTGATGTTACTGACTATGTTGGTGCTGTTGATCTTGATAGATATGTATATAGGATGGTTTTGATTAGGATGGTTGATTGTTTGGCAGCTTTTGATAATACTTTTGGTTCAAAGGTAAAATATTTTCTTGAGGTTATTAGGAACTATGTATTTTAAGTAATTTCCAGTATTTGGTGGTATTAGATTTAAAGACTATGGTATTGATGGTTGATGAACATCAAAATTTTGTATTAGCGGCATTATCTAAAAATAGGAACGGATTTTATCTTGGCGTTATCTGGAGCAGAGATAGACCGATACACCGCTCGTTTTCTTGAACTCGCAAAATTAGTACCCCACATGGTTACCTCGAAGAGCAAAAGGATTGACCGATACTTGTGGGGATTGGCCCCGGAGATCCGAGGGATGGTTACGTCAGCAAGCCCGACAACGATCCAAGCCGCAGTGGCATTAGCAACTAGTTTGACCAACGATGTGGTCAGGGCAGGAACTTTGACTCAGAAAGGTGTCGGTAGTAAGAGGAGGCCAGAGAGCTAGTCAGGAAAGACGGTGGGTAGTGGTTCAAGCAGGAATAAGAAAGTGGTAAGGAATTTTGGGATGAATGCAAAGGTAGCAGGGCAATACAGTGGACCCCACCCGAAGTGCAACCAATGCAACTTGCATCATGAGGGAGCCTGTCCCATTTGTGGCATATGTAAGCAAAAGGGTCATTTCACCCAGTACTACAGGATGGGGAAGAATGTAAAGGATGAAGGAAGGGTATGCTATGAGTGCGGAAGTCAGGACCACTTCCGGAATGTGTGCCCGAAGTTGAAAAGGGGACCAATCAATAACAACGCTGGGTACCAGACAAGGCAAGCCAATCAGGGAAACCAAGGAGGACAAGCTCGAGGATGGGCGTTTGTTTTAGGAGCTGAGGAAGCACGCCGAGACCCTAATGTGGTGACAGGTACGTTTCTCCTAAACGACTATTATGCATCGGTATTATTTGACACTGGAGCCGATAGGAGCTTTGTTTCGTTGGAATTTAGGCCTTTGATCAATCTAAAATCTAAGAAAATGCCGAATGCTTATATTGTTGAGGTTGCTAATGGATATGAATTAGAGGCTAAGGATGTAATCTTAGGTTGTACCTTGAAATTAGCCGATAGAACTTTTAGCGTTGATCTTATACCTATTGAGTTGGGGAGTTTTGACGTAGTGATAGGCATGGACTGGTTATCCAAGAACCGAGCAGAGGTTAGTTGTTTTGAAAAGACTGACAGGTTACCATTACAAGGCGAAGAAACCCTTGTTGTGCAAGGAGATAGAGCTGGAACGGAACTAAGGATAATATCGTGTTTGAAGGTCCATAAGTATCTGAGAAAGAAGTGCGTCGCATTTTTGGCACACGTAGTAGAGAAGAAGTCCGAGGAGAGGCGAATCCAAGGTATTCTTGTAGTGAAATATCACCCAGAGGTTTTCCCAGACGATTTTCCTGGACTTCCCCCGCCGAGACAAGTTGAATTTCAGATCGATCTTGTACCCGGAGCGGCACCTGTAGCTAAGGCACCGTACCGTTTAGCGCCCACCGAGATGCAAGAGTTGTCAAGTCAACTACAAGAACTTCTAGACAAGGAGTTTATTCGGCCAAGTTCTTCACCCTGGGAGCCCCAGTTCTGTTCATCAAAAAGAAGGACGGATCGTTTCGAATGTGCATCGATTACAGGGAGCTAAATAAGTTGACAATCAAGAACAGATATCCTCTCCCTCGAATAGACGATTTGTTCGACCAGTTGCAGGGTGCAACTTACTTCTCAAAGATTGAACTTTAATCAGGATATCATCAGTTGAGAGTCCGTGAGGAGGAAATTCCTAAAACAGCTTTTAGGACTCGTTATGGACACTACGAGTTTTTAGTCATGCCATTCGGATTGACGAACGCGCCAGCTGTGTTTATGGATCTAATGAACAGGGTATGCAGACCATACCTTGATAGGTTTGTGATTGTATACATCGAAGACATATTGATCTACTCTCGGAGTAAGGAGGATCACGAGCAGCATCTAAGAGTGATTCTAGAACTTCTCAAGGATCAGAAGTTGTATGCCAAATTCTCTAAGTTCGAATTTTGGATTCGAGAAGTACACTTCTTAGGTCACGTGATTGGAGAGAAAGGGATTCACGTGGACCCGGCTAAAGTGGAAGCCATTCGGAAATGGGAAGCCCCAAAAACTCCAACGGAAATTCGCCAATTTCTAGGTTTGGAAGGTTATTATCGGCGTTTCATCAAGAATTTCTCTAGGATTGATAAACCCCTCACCGCGTTGACACAAAACGATAGGAAATTCGTTTGGGGAGTTTCACAAGAGGAAGCGTTTCAACTCTTGAAGAAGAAGTTGTGCAATACACCGATCTTAGCTTTACCGGATGGAACGGAAAATTTTGTGGTATATTGTGACGCATCGCATTAGGGATTAGGTTGCGTATTGATGCAAAATAATAAGGTGATTGCATACGCCTGGAGACAATTAAAAGTTCATGAGAAGAACTATACCACGCACGATTTGGAGCTCGAAGCTGTGGTATTCGCCCTAAAGATATGGAGGCATTATCTATATGGTACCAAGTGCACTATCTTCACTGACCACAAGAGTCTTCAGCACATCTTTGATCAGAAGATGCTTAATATGAGGCAAAGAAGATGGGTAGAACTGCTCAGTGTCTACGATTGTGAGATACGTTACCACCCAGGTAAGGCCAATGTGGTAGCCGATGCCCTGAGTAGGAAGGAAATGGTAAAACCTTCACGTGTACGAGCAATGGGAGCACTTGTACAAACAAGTTTAAAGACTCGGATTTTTGAATCTCAAATCGAAGCAATGAAGTCTGAAAACCTGAAGGATGAGACTCTTCATGGTTTAGAGGATAGATTTGAAACAAAGACTGATGGAGTACGTTACTTTAAGGGCAGAGTATGGATCCTAAAGACTGACAACCTACGGGAAATGATATTGGAGGAGGCTCATAAATCTAGGTACTCAATTCACCCAGGAGCAGATAAGATGTACAGTGATTTAATGGAGTACTATTGGTGGCCAGGAATGAAAAAGGATATTGCCATGTATGTAGGAAAATGTGTCACTTGCTCAAAGGTCAAGGCTGTTTATCAAAAGCCATCTGGATTGCTGCAACAACCGGAGATTCCCAGTGGAAATGGGAGCAAATCACTATGGATTTTATAACCAAACTTCCGAGAACTGCCAAAGGACACGACTCGATTTGGGTTATAGTAGATCAATTTACGAAGCCTGCACATTTCTTGCCTATTCGGGAAGACTATAAGATGGAGAAGCTTGCTCAGATCTACATCAAGGAAATTGTCACACGACATGGAGTCCCAATTTCCATCATATCAGATAGTGATAGCCGCTTCACGTCTCGATTTTTGGCAGTCACTTCGAAAAGCGTTGGGTACGCAGTTGAATTTGAGCACTACCTATGATCCTCAAACGGACGGCCAATGTGAGCGAACCATTCAGATGTTGGGGGACATGCTTCGGGCATGTGTGATAGATTTTGGAGGAAGTTGGGATAACCACTTGCCTTTAGTTGAGTTTTCCTACAACAATAGCTATCACACCAGTATTAAGTGTACGCCATATGAAGCTCTATATGGACGCAAGTGTCGATCACCTCTTTGTTGGTTGGAGATTGGAGATAGACAGCTATCTAGTCCGGATATTGTTCAAGAAACCACTGACAAGATTTCAATTATCAGAGATAGGTTTAAAGCAGCTCAAGATCGTCAGAAGAGCTATGCGGACAATCGAAGGAAGCCTTTAGAATTCCAGGTTGGAGATAGAGTTTTGCTAAAAGTATCCCCTTGGAAGGGAACAATCCGGTTTGGGAAAAGAGGAAAGTTGAGCCATCGTTTTGTTGGACCATTTAAGATCACGGAAAGAATTGGACCAGTAGCATACAAGCTGGATTTGCCAAAGGAGCTAAGTGCTATTCACAACACGTTTCATGTGTCAAACTTGAAGAAATGTTTAGCTGACGAAGCGATAACCGTGCCTTCGGAAGAAGTCCAAATCAACGATAAACTGCACATCGTGGAGGAACCAATCGAAATACTGGATAGGGAGGTCAAGCGTCTTAAGCGAAGCAAGATTCTGATAGTAAAAGTCCATTGGAACACAAGGCGTGGGCCTGAGTACACTTGGGAATGAGAGGATTACATGAAGCATAAGTATCCTCATCTTTTCGCTAGCAAACCGGTTAAAGCTGGTAACTCTTGAATTTCGGGACGAAATTCATTTAACCGGGGGAGACTATGACAACCGTCAAATTCGTGTTTCAGGTTAGAATTAATCTAAGCATATTCAATATTTATGTCATTGGTCACACAGTCCAATTTTAGCAGTAAACTCGGTACAGTAGGAACATTTAAGAATTTTTACCTAGAAACCCCTCAAATTTAGAGAATTATCCATAAATCTCATAAAATGCCAACTTAAACAACAATCATCCACAACTATAATTATATCTTACAACTAAAATTCATTTCAACCAAAAATGATATTAATACTTCTATCATTAAAGTTTAAAAGTATTGTTTAAAAATTTAAATTTAAAAGAAAAGTTTTGCATGCATGAAATTTAAATCAAAAAGACAAGATTTGACAATTTTTACACAACACATCACCCCCCCCCCTCCTATGGCCGGCCCATCCCCTCTCCCCTTTACCCCTTTTATGTCTTCTCTTCTCATTTCCAAGTTCATATGCAACTTCTCTCTCTCTCTAATTTCTCACTCTAAGAAATTTTCTCTCTACTTGTCTTTTATTCTCTCAAGAACACCTTCAAAAACTCATCACATTTCAGCCCCTAACACCTCCATCTTCAAGAGATTCAAGTGTTCAAGGTAAATGCATGTGTGATGGATGAAATCCACACACCCTTCTATTAATCTTTTGCTTTTTCTTAAGTAATTTTTCTTCTTCTTCTACATTTTCTTTAAACTTTTGTTAAGAACCATCTACTTACATCTTAATGTTTGTAGATTTGCCACCATAACTGTAATACCCCGGGTAAGTTCGTTAGTTAAACCCCCTTATCGTTAAATTTAATTAAGTTTATAATTGATGTATAGGGTAAGTTTGGGTTAATTTATAAATTAATGGTGTTTTAGTCATTAGTGAAGAGTTTAGGGGTTTAAATGGTAATTATGGGTGGATATTATCTAAAGAAATCAAATATTTACAAAAACTCAGAAAATTCAGGGTGTATGTGTGTGCTTTGAGAGCATAAAGGAGAAAATAAATAAAGCTAGGTTAAGGCATCTCTTGGTGTATTTGGAAGGGATTTAAGGTATGTTTTCTTTGTGTTATATGTTGGTAATTGCTAATATGTAGTTTCTATCGGATAAGAATAGTTAAATTCATGTTTGGTAATGATTATGTCGAATTCTGGGTTTAATATGGGTAAACCGACAGTGGTGTCCGGACAAAATGAATGTGTCCGGGTATTTTGGTTGATAGTGTCCGGACAATGTTCTAAAGGTATTCGGACGGGTTATTTATCCGGGTAAGTCTCTCTTTTCAATAGTTTTCCGGATGAGTTAAGATACCGGATGCTGTCCGGATTACTTTGGTGTCCGGATGACGTCCGGATTGTTTAGGTTGTCCGGATTAATGGTGCTGTCCGGAAAAGTTATGCTGTCCGGAAAAGTAGTGTTGTCCGGATAAACTGTGGTTTCCGGATACTTTAGCTGATTGGTCTATTTGATGAGTTTAGATGCTTTTAAGTGTCCAATAGCATGTGTCTTGTTAATTCATAGATAGGGAATGAATAAGGATCGAAAGCACTGCGGACTTGACTTAAGTTCGGGTTGGGGAAGACATTTTAGGATAAGAGTTAGATAGAGTTATCTAAAGCTCTTAGTCCTAGCAAGCTCTATGTATTCAAAGTGGTAAAACAATATTTGTACATGATTGTTTCAGATACTGTGAATCGAAGGTGAAAGCAGAATTCTTTGTGGAGGACTAAAAAGTGTGTAATAATCAAAACAGGTGAGTTTTACTTTAAAAACGTTTTTAACTGGAATACATATACGTATGGTTTGGGAATGTGATAATTGGTGATTATGTGTATATATGCGATATATGTGAATTATAATATATTGAGGTATTATATTTACATGAGTATTATAATGTGTTATAATACGTTGGTCGGGCTTAGGACCGGTGTGTTTGGCTATAGAATCTGTATAGCGTTGTTTGGCTGTAGATGTTGTACAGCGTTGTAAATTATTAGTTGGCTTGCAACCAACTAATATGGCCAGGAGGAATGAGAAGGAAAGGTACACGATGTGTGAGTTCAAATTGATATATTTGATTGTGATGTGTGATTTATATGAATAGAGTTTATACAAATGATTTCAAACTAACAGAGATTTATCTCACTTAGACCATTAGGTCTAACCCTCATTTTGTTTTAAAATATGTATTCCAGGTGGCGGATCGGGTAAGAGCAAGTAATTAGAGTAATCAAGGGATGGCTTTTGTGAAGGAATATATGATGAAGATTTTGGCATGTTTAGCAGTTGTATCATAATGATTAAATGTTGTGTATGTATTTAGTATGAAGTTTGTGGTAGAATGGCTTCTTCTGATTGTAAAAGACTACGGGACCGTACTTGTAATATGATGTTTTGTTTGTTATATCAATGTTATGTTACATTATGCGATTTGTTGTGTATATGGGATTTGGGTTGTTACAAATGGTATCAGAGCCTTAGTTTAAGGGATTTAGGTTTTGTATCTGTACCTAGACTTAAACTGCATGTGAAGTAGGATGTCCCTATCATTATAGAACCTTGGGATGATGAATTATAAAAGGTAGAAGGAACATCATGTAAGGTAATTTCATATTACACCTGGCCAGTGTAATTGTGATCTTACAGGTACATGTTTGAACTGGAATACCTTGTTATATGGGGTATGTGCTTATGTGTATATTCACCTTATTTAAATTCCCAGAATGGCAAGCGGTACACGAAATTCGAATCGAGGAGGAGGAAGAAATCCGAATAGTACGAATCCGCCGATAGGAACAAGGGACAGGGGAGGCAGAACTGGGGGCAGAGTCGGGGGTAGAACCGGGGGTAGAGCTGGAGGTCGAGCCGGAGGCAGAGTCCAGCCACATGGTACAGAATTTGTTACCAGGGATGATTTAATGGCAGAAATGGGAAGATTGCAGGCTAGTATACAAACAATGTTTGATCGAAACCGTCATAATGAAACTGGAATACCGGATCCCGGACCGGAAGATGAAATGCTAATCACACCGACTGTTGTACCAGTACAAAGGAGGTGCGACTACAAAATGTTTTTGAGCTGTAGACCTCCGACCTACTCAGGAGACAGGGATCCCGTGAAAGCAATGAGATGGATGAAGGAAATAAAAGCTATTTTCAAGACAAGCAAGTGTGCAGATGAAGATAGGGTATTGTACGGGGCAGCAATGTTAAAAGTGGATGCTTTGTATTGGTGGGAATCTTTTATTCATTCTAAAGGATCTGATGTTTATTCTACCCTTACTTGGGAAGAATTTGTGATAGCCTACAGGAATGCATTTTGTCCCCAAGCAGCCGTCAAACAACTGGAAGGGGAATTTATGAACTTACAACAAGGAAACTTATCCGTTCGAGATTACACCGCTAGCTTTCTGGAAAAGTCTCGGTTCGCAGAATACTACGTTGCTACGGAGGCGATGAAGACGGAAAGGTTTATCTTTGGGCTGAACTCATAAGTCAGAAGGCTAGTGACTGCAAAAGGACCCGATACCCTCTCAGCTGCAGTTGATGCCACGGAGAATGTTGAAAGAGATACTAGAAGGGATGCTGGCGATAAAAGTATCGGGAAGAGAAAGTGGGAAGGACCACAACACGATCCGAAGAAGTCCCGATTTCAGAGGTATGATAACCGTCCACCATTTCGACCAGCGGAAAGACCATGTCAGAAGTGCAACCGTATCCACCAAGGTAATTGCCAAGGTGATTTATGAGAGTGTTATAAGTGTGGGAAGACCGGACACGTCATTAAAGATTGTAAGGTAACGCGGTTATGTTTTTTATGCAATTCTCCGGATCATCTTCAGTCGGACTGTCTGCGGGGGAGGATACAGCAAGGTGGGTCATCGGACAGGCCAGCAATTGTTAAACCAGTAATACCAAGACTGGAACCGCTATGTTGATCCAAACCCTCAGTGATTTGATAATGACCCGCTCTTAAATACTTAGTGAAAATTGTAAGTAAACAATATGTATCAGAGTTTCACTATCGCTGATAAGTACTAAGATCTTACAGTACTGCTGATAGGAACTCTCGCACTTTTAGATTAAACATTCAGCGAACACTGTTCACCATATCGCTGAGTCTGTTCAGTCCTTATGATGATCGCTGATAAGTTAGTTGTTTACTTATGATCCCTGAAGACAAGATTCACGTCAACAAAGGTTCTACGCTGAAGTCGAAGATCAAGCTCAAGAACCAGCGACAAGTCTCCTAATGAACTGATGCGGATCAGCGAAGACTCAGATTTGTCCACTCAACGTGAAGTATCAAGTACAAGATTTCAGCTATCGCTGAACTTTATCATCTGCTGAATAGTAAATGATAATCACTGAATCAACGAAAGCTGATCATGAAGTCCTCCGTACAAAGTACTTTTGTCTTAACCTCCCTTGCACGCCACCGTACGAAATGTCAGAAAAGAACCTCCGGAAATCTGAAATCGTACAACCACTCTGATACTACACTGTTCATTCATGCGGCTACTAAGGTTGTCATCAAAGGTCAATGACATGCAACCAATCCGCTAATGACACGTGTAAAGTATATACTGGATTGCATTAAATGCATGCAGTATATAAAGAGATGAACTCACTTCATTTGAAGTAACTTGCTAACTCTGGACAAGTTCAAATCTCTCAAGATAGGATTTTATTAGTAATCTCCTTATCTTTCTTAGTGCAAGAAAACCTTAGTGTTCCAACTTGTTTAGATTTAGGTTTATCCTTAATCTTGTTTCCGCAACAAGCTGTAAATTGTTAATGATTTATCAATAAACAATTTAGAAAAGTAAAATAGTGTGTTTGTATTCAACCCCCCCCCCCCCCCCCCCTTCTACAAACTTGTTTAAGCCTTTCGGGACCAACAAGTGGTATCAGAGCAGATTTGTTTAATCTCATAAACAAGATCTAATCTAAGATATTTTCTCTTCCTTGCTATTATCTGAAAATGGCCAACTCAAACACAAACACTCACTATATCGACAATGGTTCTCTTGCAAAACCCCCTAGATTTTCCAGAGACAACTTCAACTTATGGAAAAATAGGATGACACTCTTCTTAGAAGGTGTAGACCCTACTATACCTTACTATCTTGAAAACGGTCCACACATCCCTGTAACGATTGATCCTGCCGTTCCAGCCACTGCAACTAGAGCTGCTATTCCAGAAAGGCTGATTCCAAAGGAAATCCATCATTGGACAGATGAAGACAAGAAGAAAGTGGCTATAGATACAAAAGCCAGATCCATACTATCCATGGCCCTTCCTGACGAAGTCTACCATTCCGTCATGAACCTGAAATCCTCGAAGGCCATGTGGGACACAATATGTGTTCAGTATGAAGGAACGTCTGAAGTCCAGGATTCAAGAAAGATCAACCTGGTAAGACAATACGAAAGTTTCATCTCTGGTAAGAATGAAACTCTCTCTGAAGTACATCAACGTTTTAACTGCTTAATTATAGATCTTAAAACGGTTGGTAAGGAATATTCTAACATTGAAGTTCTGACAAAGTTTTTAGAATGTTTACCTGAAAGCTGGGACAATTATTCCATGTGTCTCAAGCTGTCAAAAGATCTAAGATCAATGACACTCGCTACCTTATATGGTACATTGCTGAATCATGAGCAATCTAGCCATCTTAAGAAGAATCTTGTAAAAGATTCCAAAAGCACCCCTGTTGCTTTAATCTCAGAGGAACCTTCTACTCAGCGACCCGTGGTCACTATCACTGAGTTAGAAAGTAACTCTGAAAGATCATCAGATTCTGATTCTTCAGATGATGAATCCTTGGCTCTCCTAACTAAAAAGTTCAGGAGATTCGCCAAGAAGAAAATGTTTAGAAAGAACAAAACTCTTTCTATAGCTGACAAGCCTAAGTCATCAGCTTTTGTTGACAAGGCTACTGCTACTTGTTTTAACTGCGAAAAGACAGGTCATTTCGCTAACGAGTGCAGGTCAAAGAAAATCATGAGAC
This sequence comes from Saussurea involucrata, assembly GCA_033807775.1. Taxonomy (NCBI): domain Eukaryota; kingdom Viridiplantae; phylum Streptophyta; class Magnoliopsida; order Asterales; family Asteraceae; genus Saussurea; species Saussurea involucrata. Next base: position 117,816,871 of record CM066319.1, read on the forward strand.
CTTCAGCCTTTACAAAGAAATCCTTTGTTCCAAGGAATAAAGACGACAAATACTTAAAGCTGAAGGAGAAGTATGCAAAGCTGAAAAGCTTTAAGAAGAAGGGAAAAGGCCTAATGGCTGACTATGATTGGGCTGCTTCTGATGAAGAAGCCTCATCATCTGATTCTGAAGATGATGAAGCAAATCAATGTCTCATGGCCAAGATTGAAGAAGAGGAAGAAAGTTCAGACATTCCCTCCACTTCAACATCTGCCATTCAGGTATCACCTTCCTTCTTTACCAATATTGTAAATATTGATGAAGCTGATAGTCTCCGTAAAATCGAACTACTGACTAGAAGCTTATACGAAGCCATGAACGGCAAAGCTGTGGTTGAAAACCAAAATCTTGATCTCGCTGAAAAGCTTAAAAATTGCCACCTTCAAATAGAAAAGCTTTCTAAATTTGAAGAAGATTTTAAAGATCAAGTCCATTTAAATCAGCTAGTCAAAATTGAACGAGCGGAAGCTATCGCTGCATTAAAAGCTGAACAAGCTACTGTTGAAGGATGGTGTAATTCTTCAACAAAGATCACTGAGATAATTAAGGCTCAGATTCCTCTGAGTGATAAACGTGGTCTGGGTTATAAATATGATACTCCAATACCAACCACTGAACGTTCAATGCTTAAATTTGGAACGTTCGTATCCTCAGTAGCTGACACTTCTTCATCTCAGTACTCCTCGTCGATTACACCAATCCCTGAGGAAACTCCTACCTCCTCAAAAGGTAAGGAGAAAATGGTTTATTCAAAACCTACCTCTGTCTCTAAAGATAAAGGTAAAGGAATTGTAATTTATCAAAATCCTCAGAAGGGTACTTTAGTACCTAAGCTGAATGCTTCCAAAGCCTTAGTGATTCATTCATCTGGTTCTAGAAATCAGACCTCTGGATCAGTTCAGCGACCTACTCCTAGACTCAGAGTAGATGTCCTTGGTAAGAAATCTGAAGAACTGAATGTTCCTCCTATTTCAAAAACCAATAGTGTACTTGGTGCTGGCACTTCTAATTCCAAATTAAAAGCTCAGCACACAAGTGGTCCTAGAACTAATTTTAGTTATAGGAAATGTTATCACTATGGACTTACCGATCATATTGCAAGTAAGTGTCCCACAGCCACCAAAGCTGATAAGATAGCTAAGGTGAAGATAGCACCAAAGAAGACCAAACCAGTTGCAAGTCAGGTCAAGGTGACTCATACCGCTGAGGTCAAGAAATTGACCAAAGTGAAGAAAGACAAAGCTGAATCTTCAAATGCTGCGAAGACTGCTGAACCCATTCCAACCACTTCCACTGACAAACGCGTATACATGGTGAAGTGGGTACCCAAGCAAAACTAATCTTCCTTTGTATTGCAGGTTAAGAAGGGTATCTGGTATCTCGATAGCGGATGCTCTAGACACATGACTGGAAAGAAAAGCCTGCTCGCTGAATACAAGGAAGAGAAGGGTCCCTCTGTAACCTTTGGTGGAAATGGAAAAGGACACACCCGAGGGTATGGTGTACTTTCAAATGGTACAACATCCTTCAGAAGAGTCGCATATGTTGAAGGGCTGAAGCATAATCTTCTGAGCATCAGTCAGCTTTGCGACATGGATAACAAAGTGATTTTCACTAAGGAATCCTGCTTTGTCTCTGACAAAAAGGAGAAGATAGCTCTCAGCGGTTATCGTTTGGAAAATGTTTACGTTATAAACATGGACTCAACAACCACTGAGAACTCCTGTTTCTTCTCAAAGGCATCTTCTGATGTCAACTGGCTATGGCACAAGAGACTCTCACATCTCAACTTCAAGACACTGAATACTCTTTCATCCAAAGAGTTAGTCACTGGTCTACCTCAACATTCATACGCCAAAGAATCCTTATGTTCAGCGTGTGAAAAAGGGAAGCAGACCAAGGCAAGCTTTAAGTCCAAGAAAGTTTCCTCAGTGTCATCTCCTCTTCAACTACTCCATATGGATTTGTTTGGCCCCGTTAACAAACAATCCATCGCTGGAAAGAAATATACGCTGGTCATAGTTGATGAATTCTCTCGTTATACATGGGTAATGCTTCTCCGTTCTAAGAGTGACACCCCTGAAGAACTCATCACCTTTGTTCGGAAGATGGAAACTCTGAACAATATGACTGTTCGCTCAATAAGGAGTGATCATGGAACTGAATTCAAAAACAGTTCTCTTGATTCCTTCCTTGAGAGCAAGGGTATTTCTCATAACTTTTCGTCAGTGAGAACACCACAACAAAACGGAGTCGCTGAAAGAAGAAATAGAACAATTATTGAAGCTGCACGTTCAATGCTCAGCGATTCTCACCTGCCTACTCAGTTTTGGGCAGAAGCTGTCAACACGGCTTGTTTTACGCAAAACAGGTCGCTGATAGTCAAAAGATTCAAAAAGACAGCCTATGAACTTTTTCATGGGAGAAAGCCTTCAATCAGCTTTCTTCACATCTTTGGTTGTCAGTGTTTCATACTGAACAACAGAGATGCCCTTGGAAAGTTTGATCCTAAGGCTGATGATGGAATCTTTCTTGGATACTCCTCAGTTTCCAAAGCCTTCAGAGTCTTCAACCGAAGAAGACAAACTGTAGAAGAAACTATTCACGTCACGTTTGACGAATCCCGTTCAGCGAACTCTAAACCGAACACTGATACAGAAGAACTGAATCAATGGATGTTTTCTCATCTTGGTGATTCAGAAGATGTTCCCACTACTCATACTCATACAACTGAAAATGATGGTCCTACTATCATTCCCAATATGCAGAATAGTGAAGCTGAAACATCTTGGGTCTCAGCTGTTCCTATAAATACTATACCCGCAGTTGATCCAAATGTCTCAGAAATTCCATCTATCTCTCAGCAATCAGTGAATGAAGTGACAAATGCAAGCATTCCTCTCTTAGCTGATTATCCAGAAGTAGCTGAAGCCTCATCTTCAGTTTCTCCAGTTCAGACTGAGTCAGCGACGCATGCTCCGGCTCAGCGATGGACTGTAAATCACCCAATCGATCAAATTCTTGGTGATCCCAACGCTGGTATTCAGACTCGTAGAAGTGCAGGTAATATTTGTTTATTTGTTAACTTTATTTCTCTAACTGAACCAAAGAAAATAGATGATGCCCTCAGAGATCCAAACTGGGTCAGCGCTATGGTAGAAGAGCTGACTGAATTCGAAAGAAACAAAGTTTGGAAACTTGTTCGGAGACCAACTGACAAAACAGTGATAGGCACTAAGTGGGTCTATCGAAACAAGTTGGACGAACATGGTACTGTAACTCGCAACAAAGCTCGTCTTGTTGCTCAGGGATACAGACAAGAGGAAGGTATAGATTATGACGAAACCTTTGCTCCTGTAGCAAGACTTGAATCTATTCGTCTTTTCTTAGCATATGATGTACACAAAAACTTCACTGTACATCAAATGGATGTTAAGTCAGCGTTTCTAAATGGAAAGCTGAATGAAGAAGTTTATGTGGAACAACCTCCAGGATTCTCAGATCCTAAGCGTCCAGGTTATGTTTATAAGCTGGATAAGGCACTTTATGGCTTGAAGCAAGCTCCTCGTGCATGGTATGACACTCTTTCTACTTATCTTCACCTTGAAAAATTTGAGAGAGGTAAGATTGACAAAACTTTGTTTTTTAGAAAAATAAAAGGTCATATCATTTTAGTTCAAATATATGTTGATGACATTATATTTGGTTCTACTAACCCTGAGCTTTGTACTCGTTTCGCTGATAGAATGAAAGATGAGTATAAAATGAGTATGATGGGTGAACTAACATATTTCCTTGGTCTTCAGATTAAGCAAACTGAAAAAGGAACTTTTATAAATCAGGGAAAGTATGTTAAAGATATGCTGAAAAAATTCGACTTAACTGAAAGTTCAGCTATGAAAAAAAACCCCTATGGCACCACCGCTGATACTTGATAAGGACACAAAGGGTGTTCCTGTCAATGTCACGCTGTACCGTGGGATGATCGGCTCACTACTGTATCTTACAGCTAGCCGACCCGATATTATGTTTGCAACATGTCTGTGCGCACGATATCAAGCTGAACCTAAGATATCTCATATGAAAGCTGTAAAGCGAATCTTTCGATATCTTAAGGGTACAGCGAATCTAGGTCTTTGGTATCCCAAAGATTCAGGATTCGATCTAACCGCCTATTCAGACAGTGATTTTGCAGGTTGCAAAATGGATAGGAAAAGCACCACAGGAGGATGTCAGCTCCTGGGTGGAAAGCTGGTAAGTTGGACAAGTAAGAAGCAAAACTCGGTGTCCACTTCCACAGCTGAAGCTGAGTATGTAGCCGCTGGAAGCTGCTGTTCTCAAGTCTTGTGGATGAGAAATCAACTACTAGACTATGATCTTCAGCTCTCCAAAATTCCAATCTATTGCGACAGCACAAGTGCCATCGCTATAGCAAACAATCCAGTGCTACACTCAAAGACAAAACACATAGAAATCAGATATCATTTTATCAGAGATCATGTGATGAATGGTGATATAGAACTTCATTTTATCCCAACTGATTATCAGTTAGCTGATTTGTTTACCAAACCTCTTGATGAGACAAGATTCACCTTTCTCATCAGCGAGCTTGGAATGCTGAACTTTGAAGGATAAATCTTCAGCGGTTCACATTTAATCAGCGATACGTTTATACATTCTTGTATAGGTTCTGGATAAAATAAACTAGTACAATCCATTTCATCATCTTCTCTCTAAATAAATTGGGTTAAACTGATATCAAGGTATGTTTTCTCTGACAAAACGCATGAAAATGCAAGATTTCAAATTCTTTCATCGCTGAATAATATTTTGAAATTTCTTAAAACCCTCACTGATATTTCTATTCAGTGCTTCATATTTTCCAAAGAGTCCCTGAGTTTTTCTTTCAAAACCTCAGAGACAACGAAAGAATGTGAAAGGACAGTTGTGACGTCATTGCAACGGATAACACCAGGCACGTTTCTTTTTCTGACACACGTTTGCACGTTTCGTTGTCTATCCAATCAAATGCAAACACGTGTCCGTGTCATGATGAAAAACTTTCCCGCTCAAGTTTTTCTCTCTCTACTCTCTTCCTATATAAACTCTCTCAAAGTTTATATTTGTCTTTTATGCGAATCAATCTTTCTCCGCAAGAAAAGAACACTGTTGCATTTTGTGCTCTCGATCTTCAAGAACTGTTCATCATCTTCTTCATCAAACTCAAGGTCAATATGTTCTTATCTTTTATCAAATGCAAATAACTTGTTTTCGATCTTATCATTGTTTTATACAAGATCAAACAAAAGAACTCAAAAATAAAATCATTTTCTTTCATGGTTTTATAAACACAACCATTTCATGATTGTTCTTCAAGTTTTAAATCTAAAATCTTAAACTTGTTCTTCTTTCGTATCCATTTTTATAAAAAAAAACTGGAATACAAGGCTTATAGGTGTTATATTCGTTTTTTTTTTAAAAAAACAAGAAAAACCCTAATCTTCATTAAGACTTTTTTGTCTGAATGAAATGGACAAAATTCGAAAAATCTTAATGGAAATTCTCTTTCCACATTAAGATATTTCTTATTTGTTAACATCTTTGGTTGAACTGATAATACAGTGAAATGGCATCTTCAAAGCTGAATGTTACCGCTGAGTCCATCTCCAGTGATTCTGAGGAACTGGAAATCACCAAAGCTCCTCAGGTTAAGTTTGAGCTGGATCAACTAGACTGGACAAAGGCAAACAACCTTTCAGCGCTTCTCGAGTTTCCTCCTCGGAAGCAGGTATCCCATCTAGACGACGCTGTGATTTTTTTGAAGAATAGCCCCATATACACAGCACTGACAATCACACCTCCTGCCAGTCAGCGTCTATTATCCCAATTCTGGTACTCTGCCAGACACACCAACCTACCCTCAGCCAAAGATCCATCTAAAACCATCGACTGCATACTCAGCGATACTGAGTATGGCACCATCAAGATAACCCCCGCAATAATCCGCAAAGCTCTAAAATTCCCTAACGCTACCTCAGAAAATCCTTTCATTCCATTTCCTGACCACAAGAAGCACGCTGACAGGGAAGAAATCATTGCTTTCCTTGATGCGATGGGTTACATCTGGGAGACTGGAAGAGACAAGCTACCTGAGAAGAAGCTGACGCTGATAAAGAAATCCAAGATGCCCAGCGAGATGAACTTCATCTTCGCTCACCTGATCAGCTGCATGACAGCGAAATCCGAATCTTCTGATCAAGCCGCTCAACCTCAGCAGGCCATGGGTTACGCACTGCTGAAAGGTCTCAACATTGACTGGGCCTCCATCATCTATGAAGACCTCATTCAACGTGTTGATTCTGCCGCTGACCGACCAGCATGGGTTCCTTACCCGCGATTCATCAGCGCCATCTTTCAATATGGCCTGAAGGACAGCTATCCTGAAGAGGGTGATCTGAAACTCTCTCAGATTGGCCCTAAAGTTCTCGACTTCAAGCCTGTCGCCAACGAGGTACGTCTCTCTACTCTTCTCACTCTTCTTAATTCTCCGCTTTCTGTGGCTCCTTCAGCGACAATACCCATCGCTGATACCCCGGCCACAAAATCCATTCCTTCTAAGAAAAGGAAACAATCTCTTACCCCTCTTGATTCCAAAAGGATCAAGAAAACCAAGGAGCAACCCCAGCAGTTGCATGCTGAAGACTCCTCAGCTCATTCTGAAGAGCTGAAGGAAAGTTCCGTGGTACGCTCTGCCACACCAATTCAAGCCATCCCTTCTAAACCTACTTCAGCGTCCCTAAACGCTGAGGTTAGAACTTTGGAATCTACCCAACCTTCGTTAGTCTCTCAAAAGACTGATGAAGTACTTCTCAGCGAATCCAACGCTGAACTTGAACCCCAACCCCAATTCTTATCCTTCGCTCCTCCCTCTACTTCTTTGGACACTCCTCCAGTCAAAACTGGAGATGCCATCATTCAAGAAGCCGTTGAAGCTTCTCAGCGAATGACGAAGAAAGGACCTGCAGAGATCTCCATTCCTCACGGAACTTTTGAGGGAGATATGGAACACTATGGAGGGACTCGAAACTTTGATGAGTTCGTCAACGCTCCTGCAGGTACAGATCCCACCTTAAACACTGTAACTAAACCTGAAACTTCTGAGCTTTCCTTTGTTCACAAGTACTTATATGTTACAGGTCCTTTTTTGGGAGACATCAACCAGTCTCTGAAGTCTATGGAGATGAAACTTACGGATCTCACCACCGGTCTATCAAATAACTCTACAGCTGTAACAAACGCTGGAGAGAATCAAGACCGACTTGGGCTCAGTGAAGACCGACCTTGGTTCTGTCAAGACAATGATCGAGACGCTGGTGAACAAGGCAAATAATCCAGCTCCTGCTCCGGCCCCTGCACCTGTTTTGGACTCATTCACCGCAGAGGATCGCCAATAGCTGAAGAAAATCACGCCTGCTATTTCTGGCCTAGAAGACAGAATAGCTAAGCTTGAAGGTTGTGTGAAAATCTCTGGCCCAGAAGACAGAGACAACACCAATGCTGAATCTACCCATTCCTCCCCCGCCCATCATGAGAAAGAGGGGGAGAAGAGCGCTGAACAGGAGAAGAGTGCTGAAGACCTTTCCCATGATGAATCTATCAGGGGAGAGGGTAATGAAGATCGGATTACTGGACCTCAGGGAGATGAAAACCCTGAGGGAACCGAGAACCTCGCCTCTATATCTGAGGGGGAGCAACTCGATGAAGATGCTGAGGAATCTGAAGCAGAAGAAGACGAAGACTTCGACATCCCTGAAGCTGAACCATCCTCCTCTCCAAGGAACGATGATGATGATGATGAAGATGACGATGATTTCTTTGTTGTCAAACCTGCTCCTCGAACCAAAGCTCTTAAAGGTATTTCAATAAAAGAACCTTCAGGGGAGAAGACAAAGACAAAGCACTCAGCCTCTGGCGCTGAGAAAAGCAAAGACAAAGGCATCGCTGAAGATGATAATCTGGCGATCCTACTTGCAAAGCCGATTTGTCAGGTACACTAAACTTATTTTTCCTTCCCTGATCATCTCTGAAAAATCAGTTATCCATTCCACAAACACCATACACATCCACATTTTTTTTCTATCTTTTCTACCCAAGTTCTTCTACCCAGTTCTTATTTGTAAGATCGCTGCGTTTCAGCTAGTCCTCTCCCCTGTTTGAGGATATCGCTGAAAGATCTGTTGCGACTTCACCAATAATTCCAGCTACCGCTGAAGACATAATCCCAGTCTTAGATTTAATCTCTGAGACTGATGAACCAGAAGAACAACCTCTCTCGCACAGAAACAGACTTTCCTCAGTTGCTCAAAAGCTGAGTGAAGAAGATCAAAAGAGGAGAGAAGAAATGATAAAGCGATTCGAGGATCAGCGAATCATCCTAAGGCGCGATCAACTACCTTCAGTTCCTCCTAAGTTCAGAATTTCAAAAGCTGAATACCAAGATCATCTCAGAGCTGAACGCCTCATCGCTGAAAGGAAGGAAGCTGAAGATAAAGACAGAGAATACGCCATCAAGCTCACTCAAAAATCTGTCAAAGACCCCAAGCTGAAGCGTATTCCCATTCAAATCCAACGAAAGCTTTGGGAACAAGCCCAGAAGATCGTGGAAAAGAAAGCTGAAGTTTCTCAGACCACCCTGATCTGGTGTAAAGAGAAAATCCACTTCAGATATCGTCCAGCGAAGATCAACAAGGTATTCATCTCTGGAAGAACCTCCGTCGGAGTACCTATTGTTGACATCAAACTGTTCAGAGAAGATGACTCATCTGAAACCTTTCGTGCTGACACTGTAAAAAGGTATGGTCTCTCTGAATGGCTGGAGATGAGGTTAGCTATCCAACCGTCAAAATCTAAGTACAAGGATCATTTCGAAAAGCTGATAAACAGACAGATCGATTTGATATCTTCTTGTGTGGATATTCCTCCTGTTCCTGATCTAAAGCCGAAAAGAAAAAAGGACTCTCCAAGGAAGAAACGTCAAGATTCAAACTCAGGTCCTGTCATACGAAATGAAACTGGAATTGGTTTCTCTCGCGCTGAAGTACTTGGTCCTGATCCTGATCTATCTGCCCTTGATGTCTCTTTGCCACCATGTGAACTTTTCGTCCCTGGTAAAGTCATCAGTAATCCTTATGGAATATTCTTTCTTGACTACGACGGACGTAAATGCTTTCAACGGATCGCTGAGCTTCCAATCACTCCAATCGAACAGCTCAAAGATCTCATCTACTGGTGCGACTTCAGAAAGGACATTCAGGCACGACACCTAAAACCCTTGATTTTTGAAGCTGCTCTGAAGCTAAAGAATAAAGGAGAAAAGGTTCCTGACTGGATGATTCCAACTGAAAAGACAACCCTTGATGAACTTCTCATTAAGGAAGAACCCTTTGAAGGCTGACAACAATCACCATTTTCTCTATTGTATCAGTCATCCTTCAGTACTTGTAATTTATTTCGCTTGTACTTGTAATCTTTCTTATTCATATTGTAACCTGATTCAAAGATTTAAAGAAAGATTTCAGCGAATGTACTTTACTCCATCAGTACTGAAAAGATCCCAGAAAACAGTAAAAGGGACAAATATTTTATGTGTTCTTTTTATCATTATGTTTTCATTAAATAGCAATTTTCTCTGTTGCTATGTCATAATCAAATAGGGGGAGATTGTTGATCCAAACCCTCAGTGATTTGATAATGACCCGCTCTTAAATACTTAGTGAAAATTGTAAGTAAACAATATGTATCAGAGTTTCACTATCGCTGATAAGTACTAAGATCTTACAGTACTGCTGATAGGAACTCTCGCACTTTTAGATTAAACATTCAGCGAACACTGTTCACCATATAGCTGAGTCTGTTCAGTCCTTATGATGATCGCTGATAAGTTAGTTGTTTACTTATGATCCCTGAAGACAAGATTCACGTCAACAAAGGTTCTACGCTGAAGTCGAAGATCAAGCTCAAGAACCAGCGACAAGTCTCCTAATGAACTGATGCGGATCAGCGAAGACTCAGATTTGTCCACTCAACGTGAAGTATCAAGTACAAGACTTCAGCTATCGCTGAACTTTATCATCTGCTGAATAGTAAATGATAATCACTGAATCAACGAAAGCTGATCATGAAGTCCTCCGTACAAAGTACTTTTGTCTTAACCTCCCTTGCACGCCACCGTACGAAATGTCAGAAAAGAACCTCTGGAAATCTGAAATCGTACAACCACTCTGATACTACACTGTTCATTCATGCGGCTACTAAGGTTGTCATCAAAGGTCAATGACATGCAACCAATCCGCTAATGACACGTGTAAAGTATATACTGGATTGCATTAAATGCATGCAGTATATAAAGAGATGAACTCACTTCATTTGAAGTAACTTGCTAACTCTGGACAAGTTCAAATCTCTCAAGATAGGATTTTATTAGTAATCTCCTTATCTTTCTTAGTGCAAGAAAACCTTAGTGTTCCAACTTGTTTAGATTTAGGTTTATCCTTAATCTTGTTTCCGCAACAAGCTGTAAATTGTTAATGATTTATCAATAAACAATTTAGAAAAGTAAAATAGTGTGTTTGTATTCAACCCCCCCCCCCCCTTCTACAAACTTGTTTAAGCCTTTCGGGACCAACACGCTAGTAACCAGGGTTCGCGCATTTCAAATGACTGAGAAAGAAGCGGAGGAAACTCCGGATGTGGTCACAGGTACATTTTAAATAAACTCTACACGTGCTAAGGTGTTATTTGATTCTGGTGCAAACCGATCGTTTGTGTCTCCTGCATTTCCTGCTTGCCTGTGTTTGAAACCTAAAGTGCTAGAACATGCTCTATCAGTAGATACGGCAAATGATAATCAAGTGTCAGTTAAAGAAGTATTTGATGACTGTGTGATAAATATAGAGGAATGTAGAGTGTCGATACAATTGTTTCCTATAACTTTGATAGAGTTTGACGTCGTAGTGGGAATGGACTGGTTAGCTGAGAATCAGGCTATCATAAATTGTGATAAGAAGTTAATAAATGTTGTATTACCTGATAAAAGACCAGTAGTGATTTATGGTGATCGTAGGAATCATCAGTCTAGCCTTATATCTATGATAAAAGCCCGTAAGTGTGTGAATAAGGGTTGTCAGAGTTACTTGGCTTACGTGATAGATATTAAGCCAGAAAAGAATAGGATGGAAGATATTCCTATTGTTAGTGAATTCCCTGAAGTATTCCCCGAAGACTTGAATAGTCTTCCGCCAATTAGACAAGTAGAGTTCGGTATAGACCTGATTCCTGGAGCCACTCCTGTAGCCCGTGCACCTTATCGTCTGGTACCTCCAGAGATGAAAGAGATGATGACACAACTACAAGATCTATCCGATAAAGGCTTCATCAGACCTAGTTCTTCATCGTGGGGAGCACAAGTGTTATTCGTGAAAAAGAAGGATGGTTCGATGAGAATGTGTATCGACTACCGAGAACTGAATAAGCGCATGATAAAGAACAAGTATCCGTTACCCCGAATAGATGACCTTTTCGATCAGTTAGTTGGAGCTTGCTATTTCTCCAAGATTGATCTAAGATCCGGTTATCACCAGTTGAAAGTTAAAGAAGAAGACGTTCTAAAGACTGCCTTTCGAACAAGGTATGGACATCACGAATTCTTAGTGATGCCGTTCAGACTGACGAACGCTCCAGCTGCCTTTATGGATTTAATGAATCGGGTATGTAAGCCGTATCTCGATAAATTTGTTATTGTATTTATCGATGATATTCTTATCTATTCCCGATCCAAGGAAGAGCACGCGCAACATATTCGTTTGATCCTGGAGCTACTGAAGAAGGAAGAGTTGTATGAAATTTTTTCTAAATGTGAATTCTGGCTACGGAAAGTTCAATTTCTGGGGCACGTGGTTTCTGAGAAAGGTATACAGGTTGATCCGATGAAAGTGGAAGCAGTTGAAAAGTGGGAACCGCCGAAGACAGCAACCGAAGTACGTAGTTTTCTGGGTTTAGCCGGCTACTATCGGAAATTTATAAAACACTTCTCTCGTATCGCAACGCCTTTGACTAAGCTGACCCGGAAGAACCTGAAGTTTGAGTGGAAAGCAGAACAAGACGAGGCATTCCGGATATTGAAAGAGAAACTGTGCAGCGCACCGATTCTATCACTACCTGAAGGTTCGGAAGATTTTGTTGTTTATAGTGATGCGTCAAAACTGGGATTGGGATGTGTACTTATGCAGCGGGGAAAGGTTATTGCTTATGCTTCTCGTCAATTAAAGGATCATGAAAGACAGTATCCTACGCACGACATGGAGCTTGCAGCAGTCGTCTTCGCGTTAAAGATTTGGAGACATTATCTGTATGGTTCCAAATGTCAGATTTATACCGATCATAAGAGTCTCCAACACCTCTTTGATCAAAAGGAACTGAATATGAGACAAAGGAGATGGCTAGAATTGTTGAACGATTACGACTGTGAAATCCTTTATCACACGGGAAAGGCGAATGTGGTGGCAGATGCGCCGAGTCGTCAAGAAAGGAGTGGAACAACAAAAGTTATTTCGCTACGAACTAAACTCCTACCCAACATATTTGACGAATTGCAGAAGTGTCAAGTGGAGGCTTATCAGGATGAACATCTGAAATTAGAACGGTTTGCAGGGATGTCAGCATTGCTAGTAAAAGATGATCGTGGGTTATTGTGTTTGGGAAACAGAGTGTGGGTACCTCGTTTGGGTGGGTTACGTGATCGTGTGTTACAAGAAGCTCATCAATCCCGTTTCTCTATTCACCCAGGTACAAACAAGATGTATAAAGACCTAAAGCAATTTTATTGGTGGCCTGGGATAAAAAGAAGCATTGCTCAGTATGTAGAAGGCTGTACTTCTTGTAAGAAGGTGAAGATTGAACATCAGAAACCGTTTGGTCAGTTGCAACGATTAGAAATACCGATGTGGAAATGGGATCAAATTACTACAGATTTTATCACGAAGTTACCAAGGACTCCGAAAGGGTTTGATGCTATTTGGGTGATTGTTGACAGGTTGACGAAGTCTGCTCACTTCCTACTGATAAAAGAAATTGATTCATTGGAACGATTAGCCAAGTTGTACATCAATGAAATAGTAACTCGACATGGAGTTCTATTTTCGATTATCTCGGATCGTGATAGTCGTTTTACTTCAAGATTCTGGAGGAGCTTTCAAAAAGAGATAGGAACACAGATAAAGCTAAGTACAGCGTATCATTCTCAAACGGACGGTCAGAGTGAACGGACGATTCAGACATTAGAAGATATGCTCCGTGCTTGTATTGTTGACTTTGGGGGATCGCGGGATAAGCATTTACCGTTGATTGAATTTGCCTACAACAACAGTTATCATTCCAGCATTCGAGCGGCACCGTTTGAAGTATTGTATGGTAGAAAATGTCGAACGCCTCTGTGTTGGAATGAAGTGGGGGAGAAACAATTAGCACGGCCAGAAATAGTTCAGTTAACCGCCGATAAAGTTACTCAGATTCGAGAAAGATTGAAAGTGGCTCAAGATAGACAGAAGAGCTACGCTGACCGCCGTCGAAAGCCATTGGAATTTCAAGTTGGGGATTATGTAATGTTAAAGGTTTCGCCGTGGAAAGGAGTCATCCGATTTGGAAGGCAAGGTAAACTAAGTCCAAGGTATATCGGACCGTTTGCAATTACAGAAAGGATCGGTGAAGTAGCTTACCGATTAGATCTTCCACCAGAATTGAGCAGGATCCATAATACATTTCACGTATCGAACTTCCGAAAGTGCTTGGTTACTCCAGATCAGTCAGTCTCCCTACCAGAGATACAAGTCGATGAAAGATTGAATTATGTGGAAGAACCAGAAGCTATAGTTGATCATAAAGTCAAAGTGCTGCGGAATAAAGAGATCAGGCAAGTGAAAGTTCAGTGGAGGCATCATAGAGGTCAGGACGCTACGTGGGAATCAGAATCAGAAATGAGAGCCAAATACCCTCATCTTTTTACTTAACTGAATTCCGGGACGGAATTCTTTTAAGGGAGAGGTGATGTAATACCCCGGGTAAGTTCGTTAGTTAAACCCTCTTATCGTTAAATTTAATTAAGTTTATAATTGATGTATAGGGTAAGTTTGGGTTAATTTATAAGTTAATGGTGTTTTAGTCATTAGTGAAGAGTTTAGGGGTTTAAATGGTAATTATGGGTGGATATTATCTAAAGAAATCAGATATTTACAAAAACTCAGAAAATTCAGGGTGTATGTGTGTGCTTTGAGAGCAAAAAGGAGAAAAGAAAGAAAGCTAGGTTAAGGCATCTCTTGGTGTATTTGGAAGGGATTTAAGGTATGTTTTCTTTGTGTTATATGTTGGTAATTGCTAATATATAGTTTCTATCGGATAAGAATAGTTAAATTCATGTTTGGTAATGATTATGTCGAATTCTGGGTTTAAAATGGGTAAACCGACAGTGGTGTCCGGTCAAAATGAATGTGTCCGGGTATTTTGGTTGATAGTGTCCGGACAATGTTCTAAAGGTATCCGGACGGGTTATTTATCCGGGTAAGTCTCTCTTTTCAATAGTTTTCCGGATGAGTTAAGATACCGGATGCTGTCCGGATTACTTTGGTGTCCAGATGACGTCCGGATTGTTTAGGTTGTCTGGATTAATGGTGCTGTCCGGAAAAGTTATGCTGTCCAGAAAAGTAGTGTTGTCCGGATAAACTGTGGTTTCCGGATACTTTAGCTGATTGGTCTATTTGATGAGTTTAGATGCTTTTAAGTGTCCAGTAGCATGTGTCTTGTTAATTCATGGATAGGGAATGAATAAGGATAGAAAGTACTGTGGACTTGATTTAAGTTCGGGTTGGGTAAGACATTTAAGGATAAGAGTTAGATAGAGTTATCTAAAGCTCTTAGTCCTAGCAAGCTCTATGTATTCAAAGTGGTAAAACAATATTTGTACATGATTATTTCAGATACTGTGAATCGAAGGTGAAAGCAGAATTCTTTGTGGGGGACTAAAAAGTGTGTAATAATCAAAACATGTGAGTTTTACTTTAAAAACGTTTTTAACTGGAATACATATATGTATGGTTTGGGAATGTGATTATTGGTGATTATGTGTATATATGCGATATATGTGAATTATAATATATTGAGGTATTATATTTACATGAGTATTATAATGTGTTATAATACGTTGGCCGGGCTTAGGACCGGTGTGTTTGGCTATAGAATCTGTATAGCGTTGTTTGGCTGTAGATGTTGTACAGCGTTGTAAATTATTAGTTGGCTTGCAACCAACTAATATGGCCAGGAGGAATGAGAAGGGAAGGTACACGATGTGTGAGTTCAAATTGATATATTTGATTGTGTTGTGTGATTTATATGAATAGAGTTTATATAAATGATTTCAAACTAACAGGGATTTATCTCACTTAGACCATTAGGTCTAACCCTCATTTTGTTTTAAAATATGTATTCCAGGTGGCGGATCGGGTAAGAGCAAGTAATTAGAGTAATCAAGGGATGGCTTTTGTGAAGGAATATATGATGAAGATTTTGGCATGTTTAGCAGTTGTATCATAATGATTAAATGTTGTGTATGTATTTAGTATGAAGTTTGTAGTAGAATGGCTTCTTCTGATTGTAAAAGACTACGGGACCGTACTTGTAATATGATGTTTCGTTTGTTATATCAATGTTATGTTACATTATGTGATTTGTTGTGTATATGGGATTTGGGTTGTTACAAATGGTATCAGAGCCTTAGTTTAAGGGATTTAGGTATTTGTATCTGTACCTAGACTTAAACTACATGTAAAGTAGGATGTCCCTTTCATTATAGAACCTTGGGATGATGAAGTATAAAAGGTAGAAGGAACATCATGTAAGGTAATTTCATATTACACCTGGCCAGTGTAATTGTGATCTTACAGGTACATGTTTGAACTGGAATACCTTGTTATATGGGGTATGTGCTTATGTGTATATTAACCTTGTTTAAATTCACAGAATGGCAAGCGGTACACGAAATTCGAATTGAGGAGGAGGAAGAAATCCGAATAGTACGAATCCGCCGATAGGAACGGGGGACAGGGGAGGCAGAACTGGGGGCAGAGTCGGGGGTAGAACCGGGGATAGAGCTGGAGGTCGAGCCGGAGGCAGAGTCCAGTCACATGGTACAGAGTTTGTTACCAGGGATGATTTAATGGCAGAAATGGGAAGATTGTAGGCTAGTATACAAACAATGTTTGATCGAAACCGTCATAATGAAACTGGAATACCGGATCCCGGACCAGAAAATGAAATGCTAATCACACCGACTGTTGTACCAGTACAAAGGAGGTGCGACTACAAAATGTTTTTGAGCTGTAGACCTCCGACCTACTCATGAGACAGGGATCCCGTGAAAGCAATGAGATGGATGAAGGAAATAGAAGGTATTTTCAAGACAAGCAAGTGTGCAGATGAAGATAGGGTATTGTACGGGGAAGCAATGTTAAAAGGGGATGCTTTGTATTGGTGGGAATCTTTTATTCATTCTAAAGGATCTGATGTTTATTCTACCCTGTCTTGGGAAGAATTTGTGATAGCCTACAGGAACGCATTTTGTCCCCAAGCAGCCGTCAAACAACTGGGAGGGGAATTTATGAACTTACAACAAGGAAACTTATCCGTTCTAGATTACACCGCTAGCTTTCTGGAAAAGTCTCGGTTCGCAGAATACTACGTTGCTACGGAGGCGATGAAGACGGAAAGGTTTATCTTTGGGCTGAACTCGGAAGTCAGAAGGGTAGTGACTGCAAAAGGACCCGATACCTTCTCAGCTGCAGTTGATGCCGCGGAGAATGTTGAAAGAGATATTAGAAGGGATGCTGGCGATAAAAGTATCGGGAAGAGAAAGTGGAAAGGACCACAACACGATCCGAAGAAGTCCCGATTTCAGAGGTATGATAACCGTCCGCCGTTTCGACCAGCGGAAAGACCATGTCAGAAGTGCAACCGTGTCCACCAAGGGAATTGCCAAGGTGATTTACGAGCGTGTTATAAGTGTGGGAAGACTGGACACGTCATTAAAGATTGTAAGGTAACGCGATATTGTTTTTTATGCAATTCTCCGGATCATCTTCAGTCGGACTGTCCGCGGGGGAGGATACAGCAAGGTGGGTCATCGGGCAGGCCAGCAATTGTTAAACCAGTAATACCAAGACTGGAACCGCCAGTAACCAGGGGTCGCGCATTTCAAATGACTGAAAAAGAAGCGGAGGAAACTCCGGATGTGGTCACAGGTACATTTTAAGTAAACTCTACACGTGCTAAGGTGTTATTTGATTCTGGTGCAAACCGATCGTTTGTGTCTCCTGCATTTCCTGCTTGCTTGTGTTTGAAACCTAAAGTGCTAGAACATGCTCTATCAGTAGATACGGCAAATGATAATCAAGTGTCAGTTAAAGAAGTATTTGATGATTGTGTGATAAATATAGAGGAATGTAGAGTGCCGATACAATTGTTTCCTATAACTTTGATAGAGTTTGACGTCGTAGTGGGAATGGACTGGTTAGCTGAGAATCGGGCTATCATAAATTGTGATAAGAAGTTAATAAATGTTGTATTACCTGATAAAAGACCAGTAGTGATTTATGGTGATCGTAGGAATCATCAGTCTAGCCTTATATCTATGATAAAATCCCGTAAGTGTGTGAATAAGGGTTGTCAGAGTTGCTTGCTTACGTGATAGATATTAAGCCAGAAAAGAATAGGATGGAAGATATTCCTATTATTACTGAATTCCCTGAAGTATTCCCCGAAGACTTGAATAGTCTTCCGCCTATTAGACAAGTAGAGTTCGGTATAGACCTGATTCCTGGAGCCACTCCTGTAGCCCGTGCACCTTATCGTCTGGCACTTCCAGAGATGAAAGAGATGATGGCACAACTACAAGATCTATCCGATAAAGGCTTCATCAGACCTAATTCTTCACCGTGGGGAGCACCGGTGTTATTCGTGAAAAAGAAGGATGGTTCGATGAGAATGTGTATCGACTACCGAGAACTGAATAACCGCACGATAAAGAACAAGTATCCGTTACCCCGAATTGATGACCTTTTCGATCAGTTAGTTGGAGCTTGCTATTTCTCCAAGATTGATCTAAGATCCGGTTATCACCCGTTGAAAGTTAAAGAAGAATACGTTCTAAAGACTGCCTTTCGAACAAGGTATGGACATCACAAATTCTTAGTGATGCCGTTCGGACTGACGAACTCTCCAGCTGCCTTTACGGATTTAATGAATCGGGTATGTAAGCCGTATATCGAGAAATTTGTTATTGTATTTATCGATGATATCCTTATCTATTCCCGATCCAAGGAAGAGCACGCGCAACATATTTGTTTGATCCTGGAGCTACTGAAGAAGGAAAAGTTGTATGCATAATTTTCTAAATGTGAATTCTGGCTACGGAAAGTTCAATTTCTGGGGCACGTGGTTTCTTAGAAAAGTATACAGGTTGATCCGATGAAAGTGGAAGCAGTTGAAAAGTGGGAACCGTCGAAGACAGTAACCGAAGTACGTAGTTTTCTGGGTTTAGCCGGCTACTATCGGAAATTTATAAAAGACTTCTCTCTTATTGCAACGCCTTTGACTAAGCTAACCCGGAAGAACCTGAAGTTTGAGTGGAAAGCAGAACAAGACGAGGCATTCCGGATATTGAAAGAGAAATTGTGCAGCGCACCGATTCTATCACTACCTGAAGGTTCGGAAGATTTTGTTGTTTATAGTGATGCGTCAAAACTGGGATTGGGATGTGTACTTATGCAGCGGGGAAAGGTTATTGCTTATGCTTCTCGTCAATTAAAGGATCATGAAAGACAGTATCCTACGCACGACATGGAGCTTGCAGCAGTCGTCTTCGCGTTAAAGATTTGGAGACATTATCTGTATGGTTCCAAATGTCAGATTTATACCGATCATAAGAGTCTCCAACACCTCTTTGATCAAAAGGAACTGAATATGAGACAAAGGAGACGACTAGAATTGCTGAACGATTACGACTGTGAAATCCTTTATCACCCGGGAAAGGCGAATGTGGTGGCAGATGCGCTGAGTCGTCAAGAAAGGAGTGGAACAATAAAAGTTATTTCGCTACGAACTAAACTCCTACCCAACATATTTGATGAATTGCATAAGTGTCAAGTGGAGGCTTATCAGGATGAACATCTGAAATCAGAACGGTTAGCAGGGATGTCAGCATTGCTAGTAAAAGATGATCGTGGGTTATTGTGTTTGGGAAACAGAGTGTGGGTACCTCGTTTGGGTGGGTTACGTGATCGTGTGTTACAAGAAGCTCATCAATCTCGTTTCTCTATTCACCCAGGTACAAACAAAATGTATAAAGACCTAAAGCAATTTTATTGGTGGCCTGGGATAAAAAGAAGCATTGCTTAGTATGTAGAAGGTTGTACTACTTGTAAGAAGGTGAAGATTGAACATCAGAAACCGTTTGGTCAGTTGCAACGATTAGAAATACCGATGTGGAAATGGGATCAAATTACTACAGGATTTATCACGAAGTTACAAAGGACTACGAAAGGGTTTGATGCTATTTGGGTGGTTGACGAAGTCTGCTCACTTCCTACCGATAAAAGAAATTGATTCATTGGAACGATTAGCCAAGTTGTACATCAATGAAATAGTAACTCGACTTGGAGTTCTATTTTCGATTATCTTGGATCGTGATAGTCGTTTTACTTCAAGATTCTGGAGGAGCTTTCAAAAAGAGATGGGAACACAAATAAAGCTAAGTACAGCATATCATCCTCAAACTGACGGTCAGAGTGAACGGACGATTCAGACATTAGAAGATATGCTCCGTGCTTGTATTGTTGACTTTGGGGGATCGTGGGATTAGCATTTACCGTTGATTGAATTTTCCTACAACAACAGTTATCATTCCAGCATTCAAGCGGCACCGTTTGAAGTATTGTATGGTAGAAAATGTCGAACGCCTCTGTGTTGGAATGAAGTGGGGGAGAAACAATTAGCAGGGCCAGAAATAGTTCAGTTAACCGCCGATAAAGTTACTCAGATTCGAGAAAGATTGAAAGTGGCTCAAGATAGACAGAAGAGCTACGCTGACCGCCGTCGAAAGCCATTGGAATTTCAAGTTGGGGATTACGTAATGTTAAAGGTTTCGCCGTGGAAAGGAGTCATCCGATTTGGAAGGCAAGGTAAACTAAGTCCAAGGTATATCGGACCGTTTGCAATTACAGAAAGGATCGGTGAAGTAGCTTACCGAATAGATCTTCCGCCAGAATTGAGCAGGATCCATAATGCATTTCACGTATCGAACTTCCGAAAGTGCTTGGTTACTCCAGATCAGTCAGTCTCCCTACTAGAGATATAAGTCGATGAAATATTGAATTATGTGGAAGAACCGGAAGCTATAGTTGATCATAAAGTCAAAGTGCTGCGGAATAAAGAGATCAGGCAAGTGAAAGTTCAGTGGAGGCATCATAGAGGTCAGGACGCTACGTGGGAATCAGAATCAGAAATGAGAGCCAAATACCCTCATCTTTTTACTTAACTGAATTCCGGGACGAAATTCTTTTAAGGGGGAGATGATGTAATACCCCGGGTAAGTTCGTTAGTTAAACCATCGTTAAATTTAATTAAGTTTATAATTGATGTATAGGGTAAGTTTGGGTTAATTTATAAGTTAATGGTGTTTTAGTCATTAGTGAAGAGTTTAGGGGTTTAAATGGTAATTATGGGTGTATATTATCTAAAGAAATCAGATATTTACAAAAACACAGAAAATTCAGGGTGTATGTGTGTGCTTTGAGAGCAAAAAGGAGAAAACAAAGAAAGCTAGGTTAAGGCATCTCTTGGTGTATTTGGAAGGGATTTAAGGTATGTTTTCTTTGTGTTATATGTTGGTAATTGCTAATATGTAGTTTCTATCGGATAAGAATAGTTAAATTCATGTTTGGTAATGATTCTGTCGAATTCTGGGTTTAAAAATGGGTAAACCGACAGTGGTGTCCGGACAAAATGAATGTGTCCGGGTAATTTGGTTGATAGTGTCCGGACAATGTTCTAAAGGTAGCTGGACGGGTTATTTATCCGGGTAAGTCTCTCTTTTCAATAGTTTTCCGGATGAGTTAAGATACCGGATGCTGTCCGGATTACTTTGGTGTCCGGATGACGTCCGGATTGTTTAGGTTGTCCGGATTAATGGTGATGTCCGGAAAAGTTATGCTGTCCGGAAAAGTAGTGTTGTCCGGATAAACTGTGGTTTCCAGATACTTTAGCTGATTGGTCTATTTGATGAGTTTAGATGCTTTTAAGTGTCCAGTAGCCTGTGTCTTGTTAATTCAGGGATAGGGAATGAATAAGGATCGAAAGTACTGTGGACTTGACTTAAGTTCGGGTTGGGGAAGACATTTAAGGATAAGAGTTAGATAGAGTTATCTAAAGCTCTTAGTCCTAGCAAGCTCTATGTTTTCAAAGTGCTAAAACAATATTTGTACATGATTGTTTCAGATACTGTGAATCGAAGGGGAAAGCAGAATTCTTTGTGGATGACTAAAAAGTGTGTAAAAATCAAACAGGTGGGTTTTACTTTAAAAACGTTTTTAACTGGAATACATATACGTATGGTTTGGGAATGTGATAATTGGTGATTATGTGTATATATGCGATATATGTGACTTATAATATATTGAGGTATTATATTTACATGAGTATTATAATGTGTTATAATACGTTGGCCGGGCTTAGGACCGGTGTGTTTGGCTATAGAATCTGTATAGCGTTGTTTGGCTGTAAATGTTGTACAGCGTTGTAAATTATTAGTTGGCTTGCAAACAACTAATATGGCCAGGAGGAATGAGAAGGGAAGGTACACGATGTGTGAGTTCAAATTGATATATTTGATTGTGCTGTGTGATTTATATGAATAGAGTTTATATAAATGATTTCAAACTAACAGAGATTTATCTCACTTAGACCATTAGGTCTAACCCTCATTTTGTTTTAAAATATGTATTCCAGGTGGCGGATCGGGTAAGAGCAAGTAATTAGAGTAATCAAGGGATGGCTTTTGTGAAGGAATATATGATGAATATTTTGGCGTGTTTAGCAGTTGTATCATAATGATTAAATGTTGTGTATGTATTTAGTATGAAGTTTGTAGTAGAATGGCTTCTTCTGATTGTAAAAGACTGCGGGACCGTACTTGTAATATGATGTTTCGTTTGTTATAACAATGTTATGTTACATTATGTGATTTGTTGTGTATATGGGATTTGGGTTGTTACAATAACACTTGCATGTTATTAAAAAAGTGGTAAATCCATAATCAAACCTATGTTAAGATCAAAGATGGGCTCTTAACTTGCATGCATGTAGTTTTCTTAAAAGATCTACACTTTTGATCCCAAAAGTTGTATGAAAAACTCTTTGATTTTACTAAAAACATGTTTAAATCAACATACATGAGCCAAAAATATATAATTTTAAGTTGCATGGAGAAGTTCTTGGCATAAACACCCAAGAATCTTCAAAAAGACCCATTTTCAAATTTCTAGAAAAGATGAGTTTGGTAGATAGCATGCATGTCGTTTAAATGACTTAAAAATGTGTTTTAGAACTGAAAATATCTGTATGGGGATGAGTCAAGTCGGATTGCATGCAAGAAGAATAAGAATTTTGATAAAAAGAAAAAAGGGATGCACATACATAAAGCTTAGTTTTGACAGCTTACTGCCAGAGTTCTATCTCTCTCTTAAAAAGGTCATATCTCACTCAATAGTACTCCAAATTGGTTGATTCGTTTTCTGGAATTTGTTTTTATTAGTTAGGTTTCAAACCCAAGTGGTTTCACTCAAAAACGCAAAGATTTCGTCTACCAAACAGTCTTCACAAAAACAATGCGCAAACAGCAAAAGCTTTCTGCAGTGATTGTACGGCAGGAATTATTTCATGTACCTAATCACCTCTAAAAATTATGAATCTTATATCAAAAGTTTCCTAACATATAAAATTATCTGGACATAAAATATTTTGACCTAACATGCAATGGAAGATATTCCAAAATGGACAGAAATTGGCACCTAAATCTGGACAGTAAAAGAATAATCTCAAAAGTGGTTTGAAAGCAACTTTGGTTCTATATAATTATTTTATGTTGTAAATATACCACTTTTATGGTATTATCTCAGTTATTTGATGACATGCATATGTCATGTTGAAAAGTAATAAAAATACAAACTCTAAATAAATTTTATAAAAGGGCATTTTATGACGATTTGGATAGTTAGCCTACCGAACTCTTAAGATTAAAACTCACTAGCGACCTTACGTTCGTAGGTTCGAAGTAGGATCACACCGAGGTATTTTGGGGGAGATTCCCGGAATTTCATCGCGCATCAAGTGAGTTATCACAACCCCTTTTATTATTTTATATCTTTTGGGGTGAAAAGCATGTCATTACTACAATTATTTTACGCACCGGTTGCCTCGTTTTTCTTGGAAATACAGATCTTGCTATACTTGCTTATGCTCTATGGTATGTATGCTTTGTGCATGTTGTGAGATTTTGGAGTTTTCTCTATCATATTAAGTCCCCGTTTAATCTACGTTACCCGTTTAACTCATGTATTGAGCCGTTGGTAATTATGGATAGCGCTATTTGGTTGACACCCCACTCACAAGTCACAAGTCGCGCTTGTTTGAGTGCATAATTATTGTTGTTCGTACACATTGGTGATGATAGAACATGCGGAGGGGCGTTCTATCACATAGGTCGGGTAACGGGCTCCTAGCTTAAACATCATACATACAATTACCTTGAGCAAGTGCTTTTACAACTGGTTGCCATATCCATTTGTGCGGATTTAAACTGTTTCTATGACAAACCTTATCGTACTCATAAAACCTGTGATCTCACCAACTAGTGCATTAGTTGACTTTTTATTGACATGCTTTTCAGGAGAACGTCTTTAAGGTTGGAACTTAGGAAGGCTACGCGTGTTGAAGCTTTCTATGTTTTTAAAATTATGTTCATTTCCCTTTTGTAAAACGTTTGTAAACGACAATGTTGTACTCTTTTTAATGTAATTTGAATTTCTATGGTTAATGTGATCTTGTAACTTTTGCTATGAAACTTGAGCTGTACATCCCGTGTTTCTGCTGTAGCGGGGTGTGACAATGTGATGAATGGTGATATAGAACTTCATTTTATCTCACCAAACCTCTTGATGAGACAAGATTCAACTTTCTCATTAGCGAGCTTGGAATGCTGAACTTAGAAGAATAAAATCTTCAGTGGTTCACATTTGATCAGTGATAACAATCAACTTGTATAACCCTATTAATCATCTACTCTCTGAACAAAATTGATTCGCTGAAATCAAGGTATGTTCTTTCTTACTCGCTGACGTTCGCCTATGAATGCAAGATTTCAAAACAAATTGCATCGCTGAATATCTCTTCCTTTCAGTGATACTTTGAAATTTCTAAACTTAACACTGATATTTCTAGTCAGTGCTTCATGTTTTCAAAATGTCCCTGAACTTTCAAAATCCTCAGATACATCCAAAACTACGAAAGGACGTTTATGACGTCATCACAGCGGATAGAGAAGCACTCGTTGCATTCTTCGATGCAATGCAGTATATGTGGGAAACTGGGAGAGACAAGGTCCCTGAAAAGAAGCTGACCATGATCAAGAAATCCAAAATGCCCAGTGAGATGAATTTCATCTTCGCTCATCTGATAAGCTGCATGACAGCTAAGGTTGGTTCAACTGACCAAACCTCCAAACCCCAACAGGCTATGGGGTATGCACTGCTGAAGGGCCTACACATCGATTGGGCCAAAATCATCTTTGACGACATGATATCGAGGGTCGAAGAAGCAAAGAGGAAAAAGACTGTTCCATATCCTCGATTTATCAGCGCTCTCTTCCTACAAGGACTCGGGGACAAATACCCTAAGGTGGGCGACCTGAAACTCTCACAGGTCGGTGCTAAGGTCCTCGACTAAACTCCCATGCCAAACGAGGTACGTCTTACTACTCTCTTATCTCGGCTAAAACCTCCCACTTCTTCTACTTCTGCAGCTACCTCCCAGGTTGCAACCTCCACTCCTCGAAAGAGAAAACAATCTTCAACCACTCTTGGTGCTCCTAAGGACAAGAAAACCAAGGAGCAACCCCCCAAGCCTTCCCAGGCTGAAGACTCCACGAGTCTTTCTCTACAAGATCCATTGGATAGTTCCATGGTACGCTCTGCCACAGCCGCTGAATCCACCCCTTCCATACCAACTTCAGCGTCTCTAAACGCTGAGGTTATTAACTTGGAACAGAACCTCCCTCCCTCAGTACCTCTAAGTACTGAGAAAGTATTTCTCAGCGAATCCAACGCTGAACCTCTTACCAAATCCCTCTTCTCAACCATCATTCCTCCCACTCTCTCTTTGGACACTCCACCTGTTTTTCCCCCATTCTCTGGAACGAACTTCATCCTCCACGATACATCTGCTGAAACTTTATAGAGGATGATGGATACAAACATAGGACCTGCGGGCATTTCTCAGCGTAAAGGTACACTGGAAGACGACATGGAAACATTGATAGGTCATCGAGATTTCGAGGACTTCGTCAACCATCCCGCAGGTATACACAAAACTCCAAACACTCCTCTCTCAAAATCCCAAACTTCTGAGCTTTCCTTTGTTCATAAGTTCCCAACTTTTTTCAGGTCCTAATTTGGGCGACATCAACACATCGCTCACGGATCTGTCCAACAAGGAGGAATCTCTCACCACCACTCTCTCTACAAACTCTTCAGCGGTTACAAACGCTGGAGAGGCTCTAAAGACACTCACCGATGAGGTGAAAGGAAATGCATCTAGTGCTGATCTGGAAAAGGCGAATGGATATCTTTCCACCGTTGCTCAGGCTCTTGCTGACAATGTCACATCCATCAACACCCTGAACACCTCCAACAACACTCTCTCCACCAACTACTCCACCCTGTCCAATGTAGTCACATCATTGAAGACAGAGGTTGGAAATCTTAAGGGAGAGGTGTCTTCCTTGAGAACGGAAGTGAGCACTGCAAAAAATCTCCTGCAGCAAATTCTCGATCGCCTGAATGCTCCGACTTGCACTCCATCACACTTTACTCAGACTGATCGAGAGGATCTTCAAAAGATCAGTCCTGCTATTTCTGGCCTAGAAGACAGAATAGCAATGATTAAAACTTACGTTGGAATCACTATCCTGGAAAACAGTGATCCAAACACTGTTGTTGCTGCTGCTGCTGATATTCCTCTATCCTACCCTATCCATCACGTGGAAGAGGGGGAGAAGACTGAAGACCTTCCCCATAATGTAGAGGGGGAGAAGAAAAATCAAGAAGACCTTCCCCAGAACTCTGAGGGGGAGGGTATTATCTCTGCTACTGCTGAAAAACCTCAGGGAGTTGAAAACCCTGAGGGAACCGAGAAACCTCCCTCTGATTTTAAGGGGGAGCAACTCGATGAGGAAACTAAAGCCGATGCGGATGTCACATAACCTTATGCTGATGAGGAAGACTCTGAAGAAAAAAGAAGAAGACTATGAAGACATCGATATTGCTGATGATGAACCATCATCATCCCCAAAAAATGATGATGATGATGATGATGATGATGACTTCGACTTCTTCTTCCAGCCTAGAACGACCCCTGCTCAAAAAGGGGTTATGATAAAAGAATCATCATGGGAGGGGACAAAGCAAAAGCCTGTATTGACTGAGGCTGACAAAGGGAAGAACAAAGGTGTTTCATTTTAAGACAACTTGGCTATTCTCTTCAGCAAGCCAGTTTGTAAGGTAACATACACTCTTTTCCCTTACACCGCATCCCTCCTCTATCCTTTCTCAACCTCAGTTCTCCTCCCCATAAAACCTCTATACACTTAAACCTCATTCTTTTCTCTATCTCCTTTTCCCAAATGATCATACTTAAACGATCATTACGTTTCAGCTAGTCCTTTCTCCTGCTTGAGGATCCAGCTGAAGTTCCTTCAGCTACAACAACAACAATAATTCCAGCTCTAAGCGCTGAAGAAATAATCCCAGTCTTAGACTTCGCTGAGACTGATGAACCAGAAGAAGAACTGCTATCTCATAACAAAAGACCTTCCTTGGCTCCTCAAAGGCTAAGTGAAGAAGCACTGAAAAGGAGAAAAGAAATGATCAAACAGCTTGAGGATCAGCGACTCATTCCTGTCCCTCGATTTAAAATCACAAGAAAGGAAATCGCTGAACACCACAAAGCTGAAAAACAACTCGTCGATCGAAGAAGAGCTGAAGAAAGAGATAAAGCCTATGCCATTGAGCTCATTCAACAATCGGTGAAAGACCCTGATCTGAAGAAGACTCCCATTAATGTTCAACGTCAACTATGGAAGGACACCAAAAAGATCATCGAAAAGAAAACCAAGGTCTCTGACTCTACCTTAGAATGGTGCAAAGAACGAATCAATTTTCGATGTCATGTTTCCAGAATCAATAAGGTGAACATTAGGGGAAAGATGTCCTTAGAAGTTCCAATGATACATATCGACATCTTCAGATAGAATGGTCACAAGGAGACCATCTATACCTCATGGATCGACCCATTCGGTTTATCAGAATTGTTGGAGATGCGGATAGCCATTCAGCGGTCACGATCAAAACTCAAGCCCTATGTCGAAAATCCTCTCAACAAACAAATTGACTTGGTAACATCTGCTGTGGATATTCCTCCTCCTCCTCCCAATCCAGTTCAATGTAGAAGGGCCACTACAAAGAAAAAGATAATACCTTCAGACTCAGGTCCTCCTATACGAAACGAAACCGGAATTGGCTTTTCACGTGCTAAAGTTCTTAGTCCTGAACCTGATCTCTCTTTGCTTGATATCTCCCTTCCCCCTGGTGAAAGCTTCATCCGTGGAAAAGTCCTAAGCAATCCTTATGGCATCTTCTACAGAGACTACGATGGACGAGAATGTTTTCAACGCATCTCTGAGCTTCCTATTGCTCCTATCGAATAACTCAGGGATCTCGTCTATTGGTGTGGTTTTAGAGATGATCTTCTCAGATACTTCTTCAAGCCCCTGATCTTTACAGAAGCTAAGCGAAGACGGGATCTTGGACAAGAAGTCCCTGATTGGATGATCCCTACCACAAAATTCCTTAATGAACTTCTTGTTAAGGATGAACCTGTATAGCTGATAGGATTCCTTGTAATTCTTCTATCTTTATCAGCTTATATCTTTTGTACATGTAAATTTATTTGATGTACTTGTAATTTTTCTACTTCCCTACGTAACTTATACGAAGTTTAAAGAAAGATTTCAGTGAATGTACTTTACTCCATTAGTACTTAAAAGATCCTAGAAAACAGTAAAAAGGACAAATATTTTATGAGTTCTTTTTATCCTTATGTTTTCATACTTAGCAATTTTCCTTTGTTGCTATGAAATAATCAAATAGGGGGAGATTGTTGATCCAAACCCTCAGTGATTTGATAATGACTCTCTAAGAATCACTTAGGGACTGTTCCATAACAGCTTATTGAGCTGTATAACAGATATATATTATTCGCACAATCATACTTAGCTGTTCGGTAGCAGCTTATTCGCTCAGTCGATGGCTGATTCGCTCAGCTAAAAAATCCATGTCCTATACACTCAGCCATTAAATCCCATAAATTTTCCTAAACTACCATTCTTCCTCCCCTACACCGCTGCAACACTGCCCTTTCTTCCACCTCCAACATTTTCTTCCCTAAAACACCCCTTTTTTCTAACGATCATTTAAATCTCTAAACCCATTTATCTCAAAAAGTAAATAAAAAAACATCAAATTTTCTGTTGTAAACAAAAAAAAATCAAATCTTCTAAACCTTTTGAAACAGATCTTCTGTTTTGATATTATATTCTAAGTCCTCTGTTTTGCTCTTTGTCATCCCACCGATCTTCACCCAGTTGAGAAACACCACTTTCGTGTGTGTGTGTGTGTGTGTGTGTGTGTGAGAGAGAGAGAGAGAGAGAGAGAGAGAGATAGAGAGAGGGGGGAGAGGAGGAGGAGGTCAGGCGGTGGATGTGAAAGGGGATAGTGGATGATTTTATGTAAATAAAAAAAACTAACCCTATTCATGTGTGTGTGAAACTGTAGATATAGAGATCAATCATATCAATTATCATACATATTATTTTAATAACATATTAATATACAAAATATAAATAATATTTTTAAAGAAAATAAACATTTAAATTATATTATTTTTTAAATCAAGTTGTTTTTCATTTGACAATAACTTTAATTGATATTTTTTATATTTAAAAGTTATTTATTCAATTATTTTATCAAACAGTTATATTATTTAGATAAAAATATAGACTGGGGGTAAAATGGTAATTTTTAATATTCAGACTATATATTCAGCACAACAACCGAACACCAACTTATCTGTTAACAGCCAGACCACCATATCCACTCAGACAACTATATCCATTCAGGTCTTAACAGAAAATGAACCGAACAGCACTTTAGTGAAAATTGTAAGTAGACAATATGTATTAATGTTTTGTCATCAAAGAATATACTAAGTCTGTTTAGTATCGCTGATGCAAACATATGCTTTAAAATTACACATTCAGCGATACTGTTCATCAACAAGCCCTGAGCATGTTCATTCTTGTTGATGATCGCTGATAATCTTAGTTGTTTACTTATGATCCCTGAAGACAAGTTTCACGTCAACTATGTTCTACGCTGAAGTCGAAGATCAAGCCAAAGAACCAGCTATAAGTCTACTAATGAACTGATGTAGATATCAGTGAAGCCAAGATTTGTCCACTCAATGTGAAGTTTCAAGTAGAAGACTTCAGCGAACGCTGAACTTTATCACTCACTGATAAAGATCTATTCAGCGAACGTTGATCATGAAGTTTCCTCTACAAGTTACTTTTGTCTTTCCCCCTTGCACGCCTCCGTATGATAATGTCAGAATGGACATCCCTTTTGTCCAAAATCATACAACCAACTCTGATTCTACAATGTTCATCATGCGGCTACTAGGTTGTCTACAAAGGTCAAACCATGCAACCAATCAGCTGCTGCCACGTGTAAAGTTGTATTGATATGCATTAAATGCATGCAGTATATAAGAAGAAACCTACTTCAGAAATGAAGTGCTCGGCCATCTTCTTCTCTCTACTACTTTGTGTTAGAATATTACACTTAATATTCTTATCTCCTTTCTAACTTATTTCTAGTGCAAGAAAACTTAGTGTTTCTCTTAACTTGTTTAGATTAGGTTTATTCCTTAATCTTGTTCCACAATAAGTTGTAAATTGTTTGATACATATCAATAAACAATTTAGAAAAGTAAAATATGTGTGTTTGTATTCAACCCCCCCCCCCCTTCTACAAACTTGTATAACCCCTCCGGGACCAACAACTTCTCGTATCCTTAATGATGCGAGTTGTACACTTCTCGTATCCTTGAGAATGCGAGTTGTGCACTTCTCGTATACTTGAGGATGCGAAAAGTCCACTTCTCTCAGAAAAATCAAACTTTCAACACTCTCTCATCATATTAAAACATTTTAAGCTCTTGTTCTTTGAAAATGTGTTCCTCCCCTCTCAATTTTTTTTAATAGAGAATGTTAAAAGAACACTATATTATATATTATATATCATACTTACAGAATAATGCCATCTTGCTCCCCCTAAACTGATGCATATCCAGTTGTCTCAACTTCAGATAAATCTGCAAGTACAAATGAAAAATTTGGTACTCATTGAACATGAGTCCAGAACGGTTAGTGTATCTCTGTTAGATATTCTTGCTCCCCCTCAAAAGTATAATTTAATTAAATAAACAAACACACATGCTCCCCCTCAATGTTTTAAAGAAATCAGAGAAATGCCTAAGTGTTTAACATCCCTAGCTTGCAGATTAAGAAATTAAACCTTTTCTCGTCTAAAGGTTTTGTGAATAGATCAGCAAGTTCTAGTTCAGTAGGCACAAAATGCATTTCAATGGTTCCTTTCTCAACATGATCTTTTATAAAATGATACATGACATCAATGTGCTTTGTTTTAGAATGTTGAACAGGATTTGCCGTGATTGCTATTGGACTTTTGGAATCGCAATAGATTGGGATCTTGTTGATTACGTATCCATAATCTTTCAACTGAGTCTTCATCCAAAGCACTTGAGAGCAACAGCTTGCCGCGGCCACGTATTCTGCTTCCGCAGTAGATGTTGACACGCAATTTTGCTTCTTAGAAGACCATCTCACAAGCTTATCCCCTAGAAATTGGCATGCACCAGATGTGCTTTTCCTGTCCATTCTATTTCCGGCATGATCTGCATCTGTGAAGGCTATTAGCTCAAACCCCGAATCCTTTGGATACCAAAGGCCCAAGTTTCTTGTGCCTTTGAGATACCGAAGGATCCGCTTAACAACAATCAAGTGTGACTCTTTAGGATTTGCTTAAAAACGAGCACAGAATGATGTTGCGAACATTATATATGGTCTACTTGTCATGAGATATAATAAGGAACCAATCATGCTACGGTAAAGCTTTTGATCAACTGATTTACCTGATAAAAATCAGCATCCAAAAGTCTACCAGTAGCCATTGGTGTTTTCATGATGGATGTTGAATTTAAATCAAACTTTTTAAGCATATCATCTATATATTTTGATTGATTTATGAAAATGCCCTCTTTTGATTGTGTTACTTGTAAATCAAGGAAAAACTTTAATTCCCCCATCATGCTCATTTGAAAATGTGTTTTCATGACATTTTCAAAATCAACACACATTTCAGGGTTTGTAGAACCAAAGATAATGTCATCAACATAAATTTGTACAAGTAATAAATCATCACCTGTCTTTTTAAGAAAAAGAGTTGTGTCGATAGTATCTTTGGTGTATCCGGATTCAATCAAGTGAATTGTTAGAGCTTCATACCATGCCCGTAGAGCTTGTTTAAGTCCGTAAAGGGCTTTATCCAAGACATAGACATGGTTTGGGTATTTCAGATCTACAAAACCTTCAGGGTAACTCACATACACTTCTTCATGAAAAATCCCGTTCAGAAAAGCAGACTTTACGTCCATCTGGAAGACCTTCATGTTTTTGTGAGCGGCATATGCGAGAAAAATCCTGATGGCTTCAATCTGTGCCACTGGTGCGTAGGTTTCGTCATAATCGATGCCTTCTTGATGATTCTAACCTTTTGCGACAAATCTGGCTTTGCTTCTAACAATAATCCCTACTTCATCCTTCTTGTTCCTAAAGACCCATTTTGTACCAATAATGGTCTTGTCCTTAGGACGCTTCACCAAATTCCATACCTCGTTTCGCATGAACTCATTTAACTCTTCTTGCATCGCATTAATCCAGTCTGGATCTTGTAATGCTTCTGATGTCTTTTTAGGTTCTAGTGAGCTTAGAAAGTTGACGTACAGACATTCGTTTGTTGTCGCAGATCTTGTCTTTACACCGTCCTTGATGTCACCAATGATGTTAGCAGGAGGATGTGCCTTTGTCCATTTTAGTGTACTTGGGAGAGTTTGAATATCAGCACGAGTGTTGGATGCATCATTTTCATCTATAACCGCAAGTATATCTTATGTCGATTCAGCTGAAGGAATTTGAGTTGGTGTTGGTTGTTCAACCTAAGGTGCTATTGATTCAGTCGTAGATACATCCGATGTTGTGTTTTCAGAAACCGTGTCTTCACTTGGAGAAGATGGTTCAGAAACTATAACAGGTGTAGTTTCAGTTGGATGTTCTTCTGTATTACTAGATGTGTTAACACCGATCGCTTCAGAAGGACCAGAGATATCAACACTCATCGGTGGTATGTTTGCATTTACGGATACCGAAGGTGATTCCATATCTGCAGAATAATCCATAAACGCATCAAAGAATAGTAAATCTAGATCAGAATGATTATTACTATTTGAAATAGAATTAGATGACTGTTTTTGCTTAGGTTCTACTCCTTGTTGAGTAGAAGCTTTTGGTTGAGGTATGAGTCCTTGACTGTGTTGTCCAGAAGTCAATGTCACATTTTCGTCGAATGTCACATTGATGCTTTCAATGACTGACTTCGTGCGTTTGTTGTAGATTCTGTATGCCTTGGATTGCAAGGAATAACCAATAACACGCCTTCATCAGCTTTGACATGGAATTTTGTAAGATTCTGTCTATCTTTGAGCACAAAACACCTACATCCAAATACACGCAAAAACTTTATGTTAGGTTTGCGATTATTGATAATTTCATATGCAGTTTTATTTAAGCGTTTATTTATAATTGTCCTATTTTGTGTGAAGCATGCTGTGGATACTGCTTCAGCCCACATGCTTGGTGGAAGTCCCGAATAAGCAAGCATTGTCCGAGCTGCTTCTACAAGCGTTCGATTCTTTCTCTCAACCACTCCATTTTGCTGAGGAGTCATTGGTGCAGATAAATTGTGCGAAATTCCAACCGAATCAAGAAATGACTGTAAAGTAGCATTCTTGAATTCTGTTCCGTTATCGCTTCTTATCTTTTGAACTGAACGTTGTAGGAGAATCTGAATTTTCTTGATGAATTTGATTATCAGCTCAGGTGCTTCAGCCTTGAGACGTAGAAGCTCTAACCAAGTGTAAAGCGAGTACTTATCAATCATAACTAAGATGTATTTATTTCCACCCATTGATTGAGTCCTCATTGGGCCACAAAGATCCATATGAATAAGCTCCAAAACATTATTGTAGTTGGACAGAGTTTTAGACTTGTGAGAAACATGTTTCATTTTCCCCATTTCACAAGTCGGACAAACTGATACTTTGTCGATCTTCAAATCCGGTAGTCCTATTACCAGTCCATCAATTCTCAGTTTGTTGATGCTTCGGAAATTCTGATGAGATAGTCTTCTATGCCATAACCAACATTCATCTAAATATGCTTTTGACACAAGACAAACTTGTTTCGAAGGAATTAGACTTGCAAAATCGGTTATGTATAAATCTCTGCATCGTTTTGCTCTGCAGATTTCTGAACCTTTCTCGTCCACAACATAACAGAACTTCTTGTCAAAAATTACCTTACAATCCTTGTCGCAAAACTAACTTATGCTAAAGAGGTTATGTCCTAAACCCTCGACATACAAAACGTTTTCCACAGAAATCAAGTCATTCTTTAACGTACAGTGACCTCGAACATACCCTTTTGATTTAATACCAAAACCAACCGATCCGCCAGGATGTACATTAAAATTGTGAAGTAAGTTCTTGTACCCCGTCATGTGTCTCGAAGCTCCCGAATCTATGACCCACACATGACGATCCTGAAAATTACAGATTACTGCATCTTAGGTACCCATACCAGTATGGGTCCTTTGTTGTTAGTACGGATCAGTTTATTAATTTCAGTTGAGGAACCTTGAATTTTTCCTTTAAAATTTAGTTCCTATGGTAAACATGGTTTGTTAACGTCATTTTTAGGAATCCATTTCCAAACCATGTTTACTTCAACTGTTTTAATATCTTTCTTTTTATTTTTCTTCTTTAGTCCAAAACCGAACATTCTGGCTGATTTATTAGCTGAAGATTTCGAAGAAGATTTCGAAGGGTTATCATTTTTAAACTTTTTCTCCTTAGAAGCGTTGCGATTTAACTTGAACTAGTTGTCCCAACAATGAGCATAATGTATTCATCTTTTTGCTTGTGTCAACAGTTTAAAATCTGAAATCTCCGAATTTTTATTGACACTTGCATTGTAAACATTATTGGAATGCATACAATTTTTATTGAAAGGAATACATTTCTCAACATTAGAATTTCTATTTCCGCTAGAGTCACTTCGCTTCTTCGGATCCTCATTCATTTCTAAGAATGAAGAAGAAGTAACATTAGAATTACAAGATGATTGTGAACATTTCCTAGAACTTGTAAAATTATCAGTAAATAAATCAGTTTTAGTTCCAGAAGATTCACATTCTTCAAATATGCTAAACTCCTTTTGGATTTTTTGTAAAGATTTTTCATCAATAGGACTATCAAAATCCACAAATTTTAAATTTATCGGATCGTTTAAGTCAAACATTTCTGAGTCAACGTGTTTTTCATAAGAAGCTTTAACTACCTCATTCAACACCTTAGAAGATTTCTTCTGATCTTCAGATTTGGATTGTTTAGAACTGTTTTCGTTAAAAGTTGAATCTTTTGATTTTGACAATTCAAATATTTTAGATTCAAGACTTCGAATCTCAGTCCAAAGATCAATGTTAATTTTTAGACTATTATCCAAATCCATCCCAATATTTTCATCATCATCATTTAATTTTTCAACCTGCAATTTTAACTCAGAAATTTGATTTTCTAAGTCGACAATTTTATACGATGCCGAATCCAGATCAAGAAATTCAGAATTAGTCTCTTGAACAAACTCCTCTTTAATTGTCTCTTCTTGAATATTTGACTCCTTTTTCTTCACAAGATTCAGACTTAACAGAGATAGGTTCTTTGTTTTGAATATCAGAAATTTTAACCTCAGATTCTTTTGTAAATAATAAATTAAATTCACTTAGTTCAACTTTTTTGGTTTTATAACTAGAATTTAATTCATCGTATTTAAAATTTGACGTGTTGAATCTTGGTTTTTCATCAAAACCTTTCTCCGTCTTGTCTTTCTCTTTATCAGAAACTGGAGTTGAACATTCAGGTTTAACAAAGATTTCTGATATAGGAGGTATTTCTTTTGAAATAGTTTCCTTTAAACCTTCACCCAATTTTTCAATTGTATAATGATTTTCAGGAGCTTTCTTTAAAACCTCAATATCAGACAAACCTATTCCCATTTTTGGATTATAAAATCGAGTATCTTTTGGGTTACTAGTTAATAATTTTAGAGTTTGCTCAGTTTGACCTCTTTTAAAATTCAAATCTTCAAGTTGCTTGATCTTTGCATAAGCTTCTATTCTTTCGTCAGAAAGAAATTTAATTTTAAACTATAAATCCATGTTTTCATCACTTGTAATTATCATTTCCTTCTTCAACTCAGAAATTTTAGATTCAAGTTCTTTATTTTTTATCTTAATAGATTCTTTTTCTTTTTCTCTATCTTCGGCTAAGCATTTATAAAGAAGTGCCTCGTCTTGATATCTCAACAATGAACTTTTCTCAATTTCAAAGTTCTTATGAACTTTGTCAAATTCCTTTTTTATTTTATCAAGTTCAGATATCAAGAGTTGCATTTCTTCATTTTCAGAATATTCAGATTGAGTTTCATTATCAGAATTATCAGAAGAAGTAAGAGATTGTACCTCGGATTCCTGGTCTTCCTCATCCATTTTAGCCATCAAGTTGTACTTTACTTCGGTAAAGTGAGCTTCTTCATCATCTGAGGAATCAAAAAGCCAAATTTCTTCTTCGGCATTGATTGGCTTTCCAGATTCTTTTTCCTTTGCCAAGTGCGCTTTTCTTTGATAATACTCAAAGTTCTTTACCTTCTTGTGTTAGCACTCTCGGGCAAAATGATCATGCTTACCGCAATTGAAACAATTCTAATCATCTCTATCCTTATTCTCCTCTTTTTCCTTTTTCTCTTCTTTATCTTCCACTTTCTCCTCATACCTTTTCTCAGATCTCTTGTATTTTTCAGCCTTGTTATATTCAGGTTTAGTCTTTGAATAGAACTTCTTTCTACTAAACCTCTTTTGAAATCTATTTGTTAACAAAGCTAATTTTTCAGTGAAATCAAACATCTCATCTCCAGAACCTTCACTCTCCTCACCATCAGAACTTTTCATCATCTTACTCATATCAGATATTAAAGCCTTTGCCTTTAACCCCCCGCTTTTCTTGTGCTCACTCAGTAGAGCCAGAGATTCTTCCACCTTCTTGTTCTTATCTTTTAACTCCTTCACCTTGTCCTCATGTTGACCAAGGATGCTAAAAATGTCACTCAACTTTTCATCGTCCATATCTCTTGACATTTAAAGCTGTACTGAGTAAGAATCCCACTCAGGCAAGAGGTTTTTGACAAACTTGTAATTAATTTCCGATTCAGATTTATCAACACCATTCCTTCTCAGATCGTTTAGGATGATGTTATATCTGTTATAAGCATCCCTCAGTGACTCACCTTATTTTGCCATGAAACCTTCATAGGCATTTATGCTCTGATTTCTTTTGGTCCTCAAAGAGTTTTGTGAACCCTCTAGTTGCCTTTCAAGCTCATCCCAAATTTCCTTAGTTGAATCTCGACTATCTACACGGTTGTAGATATCGTTGGGAATAGCCATAGTCAAATACGTCAACGCTTGTTCATCAATAGCCACCAATTCCTTATCTCTCTCAATGAAATACTGATACACTTTGTAAATTCTTCTCGGTGCAACGTAAGGATTTGTGGCTGTTTCTACAACAGGGTCAGTTTCCATATATGGTCAGTGAGGTCCAATGGTGATTGATTTCATGAGGTCTCTGTTCGGATGGTTCAAGAATTGAATCATCCTGTTTTTCCATTGAGGATATTCGTCGATTTGAAGAACTGGAGGCTTCGATTTCAATCCCATGCTCAATAAGTCTCTAGACATCTTTAAAAATTGCTAGATACTGGATCTTTCAGAAGATCAAACAGAAAGTATCAAAAATACTTGGAATAATTTTTTAAAAAGTTCCTTGATTTGTCAAACTTCTCGCAACACACATAGATCAGAAGAACTTCTCGCAACTGCCTGTAATGAACAATAACAATTCGCAACCGCCTGGATGCGAGTTCTTAGCAACTTGCAACTACCTGATGTGAGTTCTATACTTCTCGCAAGAAACTGATGTGAACTATCAACAACTCGCAACATTAAGGATGCGACCTCCTCAACTACTCGCAACAAATGGATAAGAATTCCTCAAGTACTCGCAACAAATGAATGCAAGTTCTGAGCTTCTCGCAACTAACTAGATGCGAGTTCTGATCAAAAATCCAATTTCTAACAACTCGCAACAAACTAGATACGAACAATGAACTTTTTACAACAAGCACAATACGAATTCTACACAATTCGCAACATGTTCAATACGAGTTCTTCGATGCGAGTTCTCGGGATCTTGCGAGTTCTCTGGATCTTGCGAGTTCTTGAGTTATGAAGCTTGCGAGTTCTTGAGTTATGAAGCTTGCGAGTTCTTCATAAATCTTGCGAGTTCTTCACTGAAATTCAAACTTTTGTCGATTAATCCTTTAATTCTTGTCCAAAATCAATGAAACTTTGCAGGATTGTTCGAAATCACTTTTCGAACACATTTGTAGTTGATTTCTGTTGATGCCAAAAATGCCCAAAAGAACAACTTAAGGTTGACGTGGACTTTAACAACTAAAGAAATGTATCTCAAGACCAATCAACACAATCGTGAGGAAAAGTAAAGAAACAAGAGATTTGGTGACGCGGAAAACCCCAAAACGAGGGAAAAAACCGCGGTCGACTTGTGATAGTCGACGGTGCACTATAGTCGCCAAACAGGGGCGAAAATCCTTTTGTAACAGGTGTTTTGTGTACAACATATTACAATAGAAAGGAAAATAAAGTAAATTGTGTGAAAAAGTCGTGTGTCGTGCGTAAATCGTGCGAAAAAAGTCTGATGTCGTGCGGTTCGATCTACTGTCGTGCGAAGGTAGCTTTAGCGATATTCGTTCGAATGCTCTGTAGATTGTTGTGTTTTCGATGTGGAATGGCTTAGAAAATAGATGGGGCAAATGTCGATTTCGTCCCTTTTTCGGTTGTAGAGCAGGTCTTTATATAACTTTCGTTGGTCATTAAATGTATCTTGATGGCTTGCTTCGTAACTGCTGTCGGACTTTTAATGCCATTGATGACTTGTCCGTTATTGGCCGTTTGCACCATGAATGCTCGTGGACCAGCATTAATGAACAAAAGAAACGGGTGTTGACTGTTAACGATTAGTGTAATCGTACGACCGTCTTAAGTCTCATACGTTGATCGTATGGAACATACGACCATCTCAAAAAGGTACGACCGAGTGCTCGTCTGTAAACAACTTGTAAGACCGTATCTTAAAACAAGAGTGGTCTTATGAAAATGTTATCTGAGTTTTCTATCGTCGGTCATGAGGTGTGATTTTTTACCCAAATAGTTTGCCCCCAAAATTTGAATTTTAGGCGTGAAATTCGAATTTTTAAATCTGAAGATGTGGTTTGACACGTGTCGCACGGGGAGAGAGTCTGTTCGAATTCCAACCGTCTTGGTTCGATTTGGATTGGAGGAAACGAAAAGGTCGTGACGTCACGACGGCGTGTCAGAGGCGTAATGTTGTTTAGGGGACAGGTGTCGTCCATCGGCATGATGCATGCGAAAAGGCGATGGACAAGTGTCGACCATCCAGAGGGTCGACTTG
Organism: Saussurea involucrata; assembly: GCA_033807775.1. Classification (NCBI taxonomy): domain Eukaryota; kingdom Viridiplantae; phylum Streptophyta; class Magnoliopsida; order Asterales; family Asteraceae; genus Saussurea; species Saussurea involucrata. The sequence goes on from CM066319.1 coordinate 117,856,420, forward strand.
ACACGATCTGTGCCATAAATAGCGCGATTCAGGGAATCGTTTTCTTTTTACTTTTGCAACACATTTTCGAGAGAGTTCTTCGAGAGACAGAGTCAGGGGAACTTTTACCGCTGTTCGATCGATCGAGGTTTTTAGACATCTAAGGTACAATCTTTCACCCTTTTTCATTATGCGGAAAATGTCAATAGCCAAGAAGGCTTCTGCGTATAAGGACCTTATGGACTTGTACGTAGCACAGGTTTCTGTGCCCGACTTTTCTGTCTCCTCCGAGTCGGCGAGCTCTTTTCAAGAGAGGGAGGAGGTGGAAATCTTTAGGTTATCGGCGGGTATTCCTGCCGAAATCCAGTTATATACTCCAGACCAACTTAGACCGGCGGAATGTCTAATAGGGTTCTTCGTTTTGTACGAGTATCCTTTTAGAATAGGGTTTAGATGGCGGTTTACTTCCCTGGTCAGGGAGTTTTTGGAATATTTCGACTTATCTCCTGGTCAGATCTTGCCTGAACTTTGGCTGATCTTTCAGGAGATCAATCGGATCACCGGTGATTGGGATGTCCCTTTCATAGTACGTGATCTGTCAACGGCTTTTGACGTGAAGTCGGATGAGTATCACCATTATAGCCTATCCTCTAAGTGGAGGGGTGGACATACTTTGGTCCCTGATACCCTGGTTCACGATCGTGGGTGGAAGGCCAAATGTGTTCTTGGTCGGATGTGGACGCTTGGTCGTATAGATGAGGATAGTTCCTAGGTCGCGTCTGGGTGGAACACCAGTTGTATATAAGCTTTATTTGTTTTGTATGTCTTTTAGTACTTAACTTTGTCTTTTGCTAATCTTTTGTTGCTTGTTTCAGATATCAATTTTGCTGGGATCGGTCCTGCCGCTGATTCTCAAGAGAAGATTGCGAGACTTTTTTCTTACGGGGTCGGAGAGTTATTTGACTCTCCTAGTCGTACGACCATCAACACTTCAGTAGCTGAAGAAAGGAGTCAACAAGAGACTTTGACAAGTAACTGTCCATTAATCGTATGTTATCTGCCTTTCTTCCAGTCGTACGACAATATCTGACACTTTTATTTTTTACAGGTGGTTCTGATATGCAGTCTGCTTCGGGTAAGGCGAAGAGAGAAGCCCAACTGGCCTTGGCTAAGAAGGCCAAGGAGCTGAAGAGGAAGGATCCTCCGACTTCGGGGTCGGAGGTTTTAAAGAAGCCCATTAAAGGTCTCCACTCCTGAGAAGGCGAAGACGTCTTCGGACGTGCCAAGGATGACACTGACGCCGCCTGGGTCGTCCACTGTAGGGGAGAAGGGGAAAGGTCCTCAGACTGAGGGGTCCCATGATGTTACGACGGTAAACTTTACATTACCGTCGTACTTCTTACTGGACGGCGTCCTGGATAGGGCGAAGATTTTCCCAAACTTGGGAAAATTCCTCCTACCAGCCTTCAAGGACCGTTATCGTGGTACTACCGTGGACGAGATAGGGTCTCGCGTAACGGGCATGGCCTTTCTGGTAAGTATTTTTGTCGTATGTCTCTTCCTCTCTTAGTAAGTTAGCCTTACCTTATGTTTTTTCGTACGACTGCAGGCGTTTCAGGCGTCTTTGTGCCTTTTCGGCCAACTGGAAGAGCTCCAGAAGGTTGATCCTTCCGTCGCTGAAAAGCTTCAGTGAGCACAGGAGGATGAGCGTAAAGCTCGAGAGGATGAGCGGGCGGCGAAGGCCAAGGTGGAAACTCTCTCCGTTCAAGTGGACGATCTTAAGAGTCTTCTGGAGACATCATCACTTGAGAAGGAGGAGCTCCAAAATCACCTCAGGGAGACGTTTGAAAGGGCCTCTACTTATGACGATGATTAAAGCATCCCTCATTGTGCGCGGAAAATAGGTGGGGGAGCTCAAGTCGTCGGTTAAGGCCGCTGAGGCCAAGACGGGGATCTTGGAGGAGAAGCTCCTCTCGTTTGAGGCATTGACCCGTTTGAAGGTCAGGGCGGCAATTATGCGCCGTCATCTGCAAGGGAAAAACCCTTTCGCTGGCGCAGAGGCCGAGGTCGCATCCTACCTCGAACACGTCAGGACCGAGGAGGATCTCGAACAAGAGGATAGGGTCGACGACACTGACTCCGTGGAGACCAAGACGGGTGGTGTGGAAGACGAGTGTAGAGTCGACCAGGGCCCTCAATAGGCTTTTGAGCTTTTGTAATTTGTATTTCGTTCTAGGGCGACCGTTGGTGGTCATACCTTTTCTTGTACCCCCTTTGGATTAATACAAGTATGTCTTTCATTATACCGTCGTGTGCTTTATTTTGTTGTAAATAAACAAACTAAACTGGTATAGAAAGTAGTAGCGCGAGCGTAGAATTGTATGACACAGGTACATATAACTTTGGAAGTAGTCGGGCGACCGGGCCGAAAAAATATTATAAGTATGGAATTCAAGTCATAAGACTCTGATTCCGACACTTGGTTTAAAGAACACCGGCGATGATTATAAGACCTGTGTAATGAATCATAAAATTTCTTTTGTGGTACTCAAGTCTCAGAGACTTTGTCTTCTCACGATGTAGGTCGCAAGACTGACATTCGTACGATCCTGCGAGCCTGCAATGTAAGACTCAGGGGTGGTCGTTGGTTTGACCAACGACCCTTCGATGCTTAAGTCAGTAATCGTTTGTCGAAGTAAATCGAAAAAATAAAAATTCAAAAGAAGTACTTTTTTAGATGTACTGCGTTCCAGCTTCGTGGGATGTCTTGGTCGTCAAGGGTCTGAAGTCTGTAAGCACCCTTCCCGACGACCTCAGATATTCGATAAGGTCCTTCCCACTTAGTGGACAACTTACCTGCATTTGGTTCCTTAGTGTTCTGGAACACCCGTCGTAAGACATAGTGTTGATCCAAACCCTCAGTGATTTGATAATGACCCTATCTTATATACTTAGTGAAAATTGTAAGTAAACAATATGTATCAGAGTTTCACTATCGCTGATAAGTACTAAGATCTTACAGTACTGCTGATAGGAACTCTCGCTCTTTTAAATTAAACATTCAGCGAACACTGTTCACCATATCGCTGAGTCTATTCAGTCCTTATGGTGATCACTGATAAGTTAGTTGTTTACTTATGATCCCTGAAGACAAGATTCACGTCAACAAAGGTTCTACGCTGAAGTCGAAGATTAAGCTCAAGAACCAGCGACAAGTCTCCTAATGAACTGATGCGGATCAGCGAAGACTCAGATTTGTCCACTCAACGTGAAGTATCAAGTACAAGACTTCAGCTATCGCTGAACTTTATCATTCGCTGAATAGTAAATGATAATCGCTGAATCAACGAAAGCTGATCATGAAGTCCTCCGTACAAAGTACTTTTGTCTTAACCTCCCTTGCACGCCACCGTACGAAATGTCAGAAAAGAACCTCCGAAAATCTGAAATCGTACAACCACTCTGATACTACACTGTTCATTCATGCGGCTACTAAGGTTGTCAACAAAGGTCAATGACATGCAACCAATCCGCTGATGACACGTGTAAAGTGTATACTGAATTGCATTAAATGCATGCATTATATAAAGAGATGAACTCACTTCATTTGAAGTAGCTTGCTAACTCTGGACAAGTTCAAATCTCTCTTTAGATAGGATTTTATTAGTAATCTCCTTATCTTTCTTAGTGCAAGAAACCTTAGTGTTCCAACTTGTTTAGATTTAGGTTTATCCTTAATCTTGTTTCCGCAACAAGCTGTAAATTGTTAATGATTTATCAATAAACAATTTAGAAAAGTAAAATAGTGTGTTTGTATTCACCCCCCCCCCCCCCTTCTACAAACTTGTATAGGCCTTTCGGGACCAACAAGTGGTATCAGAGCAGATTTGTTTAATCTCATAAACAAGATCTAATCTAAGATATTTCTCTTCCTAGCTATTATCTGAAAATGGCCAACACAAACACAAACACTCACTATATAGACAATGGTTCTCTTGCAAAACCCCCTAGATTTTCCAGAGATAACTTCAACTTGTGGAAAAATAGGATGACACTCTTCTTAGAAGGTGTAGACCCTACTATACCTTACTATCTTGAAAACGGCCCACACATCCCTGTAACAATTGATCCTGCAGTTCCAGCCACTGCAACTAGAGCTGCTATTCCAGAAAGGTTGATTCCAAAGGAAATCCATCATTGGACCGATGAAGACAAGAAGAAAGTGGCTATAGATACAAAAGCCAGATCCATACTATCCATGGCCCTTCCTGACGAAGTCTACCATTCCGTCATGAACCTGAAATCCTCAAAAGTCATGTGGGACACAATATGTGTTCAGTATGAAGGAACGTCTGAAGTCCAGGATTCAAGAAAGATCAACCTGGTAAGACAATACGAAAGCTTCATTTCTGGTAAGAATGAAACTCTCTCTGAAGTTCATCAACGTTTTAATTGCTTAATTATAGATCTAAAAACGGTTGGTAAGGAATATTCTAACTTTGAAGTGCTGACAAAGTTTTTAGAATGTTTACCTGAAAGCTGGGACAATTATTCCATGTGTCTCAAGCTGTCAAAAGATCTAAGATCAATGACACTTGCTACCTTATATGGCACATTGCTGAATCATGAGCAATCTAGCCATTTTAAGAAGAATCTTGTAAAAGATTCCAAAAGCACCCCTGTTGCTTTAATCTCAGAGGAACCCTCTACTCAGCGACCCGTGGTCACTATCACTGAGTTAGAAAGTAACTCTGAAAGGTCATCAGATGATGATGAATCCTTGGCTCTCCTAACTAAAAAGTTCAGGAGATTCGCCAAGAAGAAAATGTTTAGAAAGAACAAAACTTTTTCTATAGCTGACAAGCCTAAGTCATCAGCTTTTGTTGATAAGGCTACTGCTACTTGTTTCAACTGCGAAAAGACAGGTCATTTCGCTAACGAGTGCAGGTCAAAGAAAATCATGAGACCTTCAGCTTTTACAAAGAAATCCTTTGTTCCAAGGAATAAAGACGACAAATACTCAAAGCTGAAGGAGAAGTATGCAAAGCTGAAAAGCTTTAAGAAGAAAGGAAAAGGCCTGATGGCTGACTATGATTGGGCTGCTTCTGATGAAGAAGCCTCATCATCTGATTCTGAAGATGATGAAACAAATCAATGTCTCATGGCCAAGATTGAAGAAGAGGAAGAAAATTCAGACATTCCCTCCACTTCAACATCTGCCATTCAGGTATCACCTTATTTCTTTACCAATATTGTAAATATTGATGAAGCTGATAGTCTCCGTAAAATCGAACTGCTGACTAGAAGTTTATACGAAGCCATGAACGGCAAAGCTGTGGTTGAAAACCAAAATCTTGATCTCGCTGAAAAGCTTAAAAACTGCCACCTTCAAATAGAAAAGCTTTCTAAATTTGAAGAAGATTTTAAAGATCAAGTCCATTTAAATCAGCTAGTCAAAATCGAACGAGCGGAAGCTATCGCTGCATTAAAAGCTGAACAAGCTACTGTTGAAGGATGGTGTAATTCTTCAACAAAGATCACTGAGATAATTAAGGCTCAGATTCCTCTGAGTGATAAACGTGGTATGGGTTATAAATATGATACTCCAATACCAACCACTGAACGTTCAATGCTTAAATTTGGAACGTTCGTATCCTCAGTAGCTGAAACTTCTTCATCTCAGTACTCCTCGTCGGTTACACCAATCCCTGAGGAAACTCCTACCTCCTCAAAAGGTAAGGAGAAAATGGTTTATTCAAAACCTACCTCTGTCTCTAAAGACAAAGGTAAAGGAATTGTTATTTATCAAAATCCTCAGAAGGGTACCTTAGTACCTAAGCTGAATGCTTCCAAAGCCTTAGTGATTCATTCATCTGGTTCTAGAAATCAGACCTCTGGATCAGTTCAGCGACCTACTTCTAGACTCAGAGTAGATGTCCTTGGTAAGAAATCTGAAGAACTGAATGTTCGTTCTATTTCAAAAACCAATAGTGTACTTGGTGCTGGCACTTCTAATTCCAAATTAAAAGCTCAGCACTCAAGTGGTCCTGGAACTAATTTTAGTTATAGGAAATGTTATCACTGTGGACTTACCGAACATATTGCAAGTAAGTGTCCCACAGCCACCAAAGCTGATAAGATAGCTAAGGGGAAGATAACACCCAAGAAGACCAAACCAGTTGCAATTCAGGTCAAGGTGACTCCTACCGCTGAGGTCAAGAAATTGACCAAAGTGAAGAAAGACAAAGCTGAATCTTCAAATGCTGCGAAGACTGCTGAACCCATTCCAACCACTTCCACTGACAAACGCGTATACATGGCGAAGTGGGTACCCAAGCAAAACTAATCTTCCTTTGTATTGCAGGTTAAGAAGGGTATCTGGTATCTCGATAGCGGATGCTCTAGACACATGACTAGAAAGAAAAGCCTGCTCGCTGAATACAAGGAAGAGAAGGGTCCCTCTGTGACTTTCGGTGGAAATGGAAAAGGACACACCCGAGGGTATGGTGTACTTTCAAATGGTACAACATCCTTCAGAAGAGTCGCATATGTTGAAGGGCTGAAGCATAATCTTCTGAGCATCAGTCAGCTTTGCGACATGGATAACAAAGTGATTTTCACTAAGGAATCCTGCTTTGTCTCTGACAAAAAGGAGAAGATAGCTCTCAGCGGTTATCGTTTGGAAAATGTTTACGTTATAAACATGGACTCAACAACCATTGAGAACTCCTGTTTCTTCTCAAAGGCATCTTCTGATGTCAACTGGCTATGGCACAAGAGGCTCTCACATCTCAACTTCAAGACACTGAATACTCTTTCATCCAAAGAGTTAGTCACTGGTCTACCTCAACATTCATACGCCAAAGAATCCTTATGTTCAACGTGTGAAAAAGGGAAGCAGACCAAGGCAAGCTTTAAGTCAAAGCAAGTTTCCTCAGTGTCATCTCCTCTTCAATTACTCCATATGGATTTGTTTGGCCCCGTTAACAAACAATCCATCGATGGAAAGAAATATACGCTGGTCATAGTTGATGAATTCTCTCGTTACACATGGGTAATGTTTCTCCGTTCTAAGAGTGACACCCCTGAAGAACTCATCACCTTTGTTCGGAAGATGGAAACTCTGAACAATATGACTGTTCGCTCAATAAGGAGTGATCATGGAACTGAATTCAAAAACAGTTCTCTTGATTCCTTCCTTGAGAGCAAGGGTATTTCTCACAACGTTTCGTCAGTGAGAACACCACAACAAAACGGAGTCGCTGAAAGAAGAAATAGAACAATTATTGAAGCTGCACGTTCAATGCTCAGCGATTCTCACCTGCCTACTCAGTTTTGGGCAGAAGCTGTCAACACGGCTTGTTTTACGCAAAACAGGTCGCTGATAGTCAAAAGATTCAAAAAGACAGCCTATGAACTTTTTCATGGGAGAAAGCCTTCAATCAGCTTTCTTCACATCTTTGGTTGTCAGTGTTTCATACTGAACAACAGAGATGCCCTTGGAAAGTTTGATCCTAAGGCTGATGATGGAATCTTTCTTGGATACTCCTCAGTTTCCAAAGCCTTCAGAGTCTTCAACCGAAGAAGACAAACTTTAGAAGAAACTATTCACGTCACGTTTGACGAATCCCGTTCAGCGAACTCTAAACCGAACGCTGATACAGAAGAACTGAATCAATGGATGTTTTCTCATCTTGGTGATTCAGAAGATGTTCCCACTACTCATGCTCATACAACTGAAAATGATGGTCCTACTATCATTCCCAATATGCAGAATAGTGAAGCTGAAACATCTTGGGTCTCAGCTATTCCTATAAACACTATACCCGGAGTTGATCCAAATGTCTCAGAAATTCCATCTATTTCTCAGCAATCAGTGAATGAAGTGACAAATGCAAGCATTCCTCTCTTAGCTGATAATCCAGAAGTAGCTGAAGCCTCATCTTCAGTTTCTCCAGTTCAGACTGAGTCAGCGACGCATGCTCCGGCTCAGCGATGGACTGTAAATCACCCAATCGATCAAATTCTTGGTGATCCCAACGCTGGTATTCAGACTCGTAGAAGTGCAGGTAATATTTGTTTATTTGTTAACTTTATTTCTCTAACTGAACCAAAGAAAATAGATGATGCCCTCAGAGATCCAAAATGGGTCAGCGCTATGCAAGAAGAGCTGACTGAATTCGAAAGAAACAAAGTTTGGAAACTTGTTCGGAGACCAACTGACAAAACAGTGATAGGCACTAAGTGGGTCTATCGAAACAAGTTGGACGAACATGGTACTGTAACTCGCAACAAAGCTCGTCTTGTTGCTCAGGGATACAGACAAGAGGAAGGCATAGATTATGACGAAACCTTTGCTCCAGTAGCAAGACTTGAATCTATTCGTCTTTTCTTAGCATATGCTGTACACAAAAACTTCACTGTACATCAAATGGATTTAAGTCAGCGTTTCTAAATGGAAAGCTGAATGAAGAAGTTTATGTGGAACAACCTCCAGGATTCTCAGATCCTAAGCATCCAGGTTATGGTTATAAGCTGGATAAGGCACTTTATGGCTTGAAGCAAGCTCCTCGTGCATGGTATGACACTCTTTCTACTTATCTCCACCTTGAAAAATTTGAGAGAGGTAAGATTGACAAAACTTTGTTTTTTAGAAAAATAAAAGGTCATATCATTTTAGTTCAAATATATGTTGATGACATTATATTTGGTTCTACTAACCCTGAGCTTTGTACTCGTTTCGCTGATAGAATGAAAGATGAGTATAAAATGAGTATGATGGGTGAACTAACATATTTCCTTGGTCTTCAGATTAAGCAAACTGAAAAAGGAACTTTTATAAATCAGGGAAAGTATGTTAAAGATATGCTGAAGAAATTCGACTTAACTGAAAGTTCAGCTATGAAAACCCCTATGGCACCACCGCTGATACTTGATAAGGACACAAAGGGTGTTCCTGTCAATGTCACGCTGTACCGTGGGATGATCGGCTCACTACTGTATCTTACAGCTAGTCGACCCGATATTATGTTTGCAACATGTCTGTGCGCACGATATCAAGCTGAACCTAAGATATCCCATATGAAAGCTGTAAAGCGAATCTTTCGATATCTTAAGGGTACAGCGAATCTAGGTCTTTGGTATCCCAAAGATTCAGGATTCGATCTAACCGCCTATTCAGACAGTGATTTTGCAGGTTGCAAAATGGATAGGAAAAGCACCACAGGAGGATGTCAGCTCCTGGGTGGAAAGCTGGTAAGTTGGACAAGTAAGAAGCAAAACTCAGTGTCCACTTCCACAGCTGAAGCTGAGTATGTAGCTGCTGGAAGCTGCTGTTCTCAAGTCTTGTGGATGAGAAATCAACTACTAGACTATGATCTTCAGCTCTCCAAAATTCCAATCTATTGCGACAGCACAAGTGCCATCGCTATAGCAAACAATCCAGTGCTACACTCAAAGACAAAACACATAGAAATCAGATATCATTTTATCAGAGATCATGTGATGAATGGTGATATAGAACTTCATTTTATCCCAACTGATTATCAGTTAGCTGATTTGTTTACCAAACCTATTGATGAGACAAGATTCAACTTTCTCATCAGCGAGCTTGGAATGCTGAACTTTGAAGGATAAATCTTCAGCGGTTCACATTTAATCAGCGATACGTTTATACATTCTTGTATAGGCTCTCGGATAAAATAAACTTGTACAATCCATTTCATCATCTTCTCTCTGAATAAATTTGGTTAAACTGATATCAAGGTATGTTTTCTCTCTCTGACAAAACGCATGAAAATGCAAGATTTCAAATTCTTACATCGCTGAATATCTCTTCCTTAACAGCGATATTTTGAAATTTCTTAAAACCCTCACTGATATTTCTATTCAGTGCTTCATATTTTCCAAAGAGTCCTTGAGTTTTTTTTCAAAACCTCAGAGACAACGAAAGAATGTGAAAGGACAGTTGTGACGTCATTGCAACGGATAACACCAGGCACGCTCTTCTTCTGACACACGTTTGCACGTTTCGTTGTCTATCCAATCAAATGCAAACACGTGTCCGTGTCATGATGAAAAACTTTCCCGCTCAAGTTTTTCTCTCTCTACTCTCTTCCTATATAAACACTCTCAAAGTTTATATTTGTCTTTTACGCGAATCAATCTTTCTCCGCAAGAAAAGAACACTGTTGCATTTTGTGCTCTCAATCTTCAAGAACTGTTCATCATCTTCTTCATCAAACTCAAGGTTAATATGTTCTTATCTATTATCAAATGCGAATAACTTGTTTTCGATCTTATCATTGTTTTACACAAGATCAAACAAAAGAACTCAAAAATAAAATCATTTTCTTTCATGGTTTTATAAACACAACCATTTCATGGTTGTTCTTCAAGTTTGAAATCTAAAATCTCAAACTTGTTCTTTCGTATCCATTTTTTTAAGAAACTGGAATACAAGGCTTATGGGTGTTATATTTGTTTTCTTTTCAAAAACAAGAAAAACCCTAATCTTCATTAAGACTTTTTTGTCTGAATGAAATGGACAAAATTCGAAAAATCTTAATGGAAATTTTCTTTCCACATTAAGATAATTCTTATTTGTTAACATCTTTGGTTGAACTGATAATACAGTGAAATGGCAACTTCAAAGCTGAATGTTACCGCTGAGTCCATCTCCGCTGATTCTGAGGAACTGGAAATCACTAAAGCTCCTCAGGTTAAGTTTGAACTGGATCAACTAGACTGGACAAAGGCAAACAACCTCTCAGCGCTTCTCGAGTTTCCTCCTCGGAAGCAGGTATCCCATCTAGACGACGCTGTAAATCTTTTGAAGAATAGCCCCATCTACACAGCACTGACAATCACACCTCCTGCCAGTCAGCGTCTCTTATCCCAATTCTGGTACTCTGCCAGACACACCGACCTACCCTCCGCCAAAGATCCATCTAAAACCATCGACTGCATAGTCAGCGATACTGAGTATGGCACCATCAAGATAACCCCCGCAATAATCCACAAAGCCCTGAAATTCCCCAACGCTACCTCAGAAAATCCTTTCATTCCACTGCCTGACCACAAGAAGCACGCTGACAGGGAAGAAATCATTGCTTTCCTTGATGCGATGGGTTACATCTGGGAGACTGGAAGAGACAAGCTACCAGAGAAGAAGCTGACGCTGATAAAGAAATCCAAGATGCCCAGCGAGATGAACTTCATCTTCGCTCACCTGATCAGCTGCATGACAGCGAAATCCGAATCTTCTGATCAAGACGCTCAACCTCAGCAGGCCATGGGTTACGCACTGCTGAAAGGTCTCAACATTGACTGGGCCTCCATCATCTATGAAGACCTCATTCAACGTGTTGATTCTGCCACTGACCGACCAGCATGGGTTCCTTACCCACGATTCATCAGCGCCATCTTTCAATATGGCCCGAAGGACAGCTATCCTGAGGGTGATCTGAAACTCTCTCAGATTGGCCCTAAAGTTCTCAACTTCAAGCCTGTCGCCAACGAGGTACGTCTCTCTACCCTTCTCACTCTACTTAATTCTCCGCTTTCTGTGGCTCCTTCAGCGACAATACCCCTCGCTGATTCCCAGGCCACAAAATCCATTCCTTCTAAGAAAAGGAAACAATCTCTTACCCCTCTTGATTCCAAAAGGATCAAGAAAACCAAGGAGCAACCCCAGCAATTCCATGCTGAAGACTCCTCAGCTCATTCTGAAGAGCTGAAGGAAAGTTCCGTGGTACGCTCTGCCACACCAATTCAAGCCATCCCTTCTAAACCTACTTCAGCGTCCTTAAACGCTGAGGTTAGAACTTTGGAATCTACCCAACCTTCTTCAGTCTCTCAAAAGACTGATGAAGTATTTCTCAACGAATCCAACGCTGAACTTGAAACCCAACCCCAATTCTTATCCTTCGATCCTCCCTCTATTTCTTTGGACACTCCTCCAGTTAAAACTGGAGATGCCATCATTCAAGAAGCCGTTGAAGCTTCTCAGCGAATGACGAAGAAAGGACTTGCAGAGATCTCCATCCCTCATGGAACTTTTGAGGGAGATATGGAACACTATGGAGGGACTCGAAACTTTGATGAGTTCGTCAACGCTCCTGCAGGTACAGATCCCACCTTAAACACTGTAACTAAACCTGAAACTTCTGAGCTTTCCTTTGTTCACAAGTACTTATATGTTACAGGTCCTTATTTGGGAGACATCAACCAGTCTCTGAAGTCCATGGAGATGAAACTTACAGATCTCACCACCGGTCTATCAAATAACTCTACAGCTGTAACAAACGCTTGAGAGAATCTGACGAAGCTGACTACTGTGGTGGAAAAGAAGGCCTCCTCTGATGACATCAAAGGCCTTGATAAAACTCTCGCCGACTTTGCCAAAGTGCTCTCCGACATCTACACTGACTACACCAACCTCAAATCGTCAGTTTCCACCGTTTCCAGCGAGGTTACAACGCTGAAGAAATCGGTTGGTACACTCGAGGGTGATATGTCAGTGGTCAAGACCGACTTGGGCTCAGTGAAGACCGACCTTGGTTCTGTCAAGACAATGATCGAGACGCTGGTGAACAAGGCAAACAATCCAGCTCCTGCTCCAGCCCCTACACCTATTTTGGACTCATTCACCGCAGAGGATCGCCAAGAGCTGAAGAAGATCACGCCTGCTATTTCTGGCCTAGAAGACAGAATAGCTAAGCTTGAAGGTTGTGTGAAAATCTCTGGCCCAGAAGACACAGATAACACCAATGCTGAGTCTACCCATTCCTCCCCCGCCCATCATGAGAAATAGGGGGAGAAGAGCGCTGAACAAGAGAAGAGCGCTGAAGATCAAAATAAGAGCGCTGAAGACCTTTCCCATGATGAATCTATCAGGGGAGAGGGTAATGAAGATCTGGTTACTAGACCTCAGGGAGATGAAAACCCTGAGGGAACCAAGAACCTCGCCTCTGTATCTGAGGGGGAGCAACTCGAAGAAGATGCTGAGGAATCCGAAGCAGAAGAAGACGAAGACGAAGACATCCCTGAAGCTGAACCATCCTCCTCTCCAAGGAACGATGATGATGATGATGATGAAGATGACGAATTCTTTGTCGTCAAACCTGCTCCTCGAAAATCTCTTAAAGGGATCGTGATAACCGAATCCACAGGGGAGAAGACAAAAACAAAGACAAAGCACTCAGCCTCTGGCGCTGAGAAAAGCAAAGACAAAGGCATCGCTAAAGATGATAATCTGGCGATCTTGCTTGCAAAGCCGATTTGTCAGGTACACTAAACTTATTTTTCCTTCCCTGATCATCTCTGAACAATCAGTTATCCATTCCACAAACACCATACACATCCACATTATTTTTTTTTTCTATCTTTTCTACCCAAGTTCTTCTACCCAGTTCTTATTTGTAAGATCGCTGCGTTTCAGCTAGTCCTCTCCCCTGTTTGAGGATATCGCTGAAGGCTCTACTATTGCGACTTCACCAATAATTCCAGCTACCGCTGAAGACATAATCCCAGTCTTAGATTTAATCTCTGAGACTGATGAACCAGAAGAACAACCTCTCTTGCTCAATAAGAGACCTACCTCAGATCCTCAAAGGCTGAGTGAAGAAGATCAAAAGAGGAGAGAAGAAATGATAAAGCGATTCGAGGATCAGCGAATCATTCTAAGGCGCGATCAACTGCCTTCAGTTCCTCCTAAGTTCAGAATTTCAAAAGCTGAATACCAGGAACATCTCAGAGCTGAACGCCTCATCGCTGAAAGGAAGGAAGCTGAAGATAAAGACAGAGAATACGCCGTCAAGCTCACTCAAGAATCTGTCAAAGACCCCAAGCTGAAGCGTATTCCCATTCAAATCCAACGAAAGCTTTGGGAACAAGCCCAGAAGATCGTGGAAAAGAAAGCTGAAGTTTCTCAGACCACCCTGATCTGGTGTAAAGAGAAAATCCACTTCAGATATCGTCCAGCGAAGATCAACAAGGTATTCATCTCTGGAAGAACCTCCATCGGAGTACCTATTGTTGACATCAAACTGTTCAGAGAAGATGGCACATCTGAAACCTTTCGCGCTGACACTGTAAAAAGGTATGGTCTCTCTGAATGGCTGGAGATGAGGTTAGCTATCCAACCATCACAATCTAAGTACAAGGATCATTTCGAAAAGCTGATAAACAGACAGATCGATTTGATATCTTCTTGTGTGGATATTCCTCCTGTTCCTGATCTAAAGCCGAAAAGAAAAAGGGGCTCACCAAAGAAGAAACGTCAAGATTCAAACTCAGGTCCTGTCATTCGAAATGAAACTGGAATTGGTTTCTCTCGCGCTGAAGTACTTGGTCCTGGTCCTGATCTATCTGCCCTTGACATCTCTCTGCCACCATGTGAACTTTTCGTCCCTGGTAAAGTCATCAGTAATCCTTATGGAATATTCTTTCTTGACTACGACGGACGTAAATGCTTTCAACGGATCGCTGAGCTTCCAATCACTCCAATCGAACAGCTCAGAGATCTCATCTATTGGTGCGACTTCAGAAAAGACATTCAGGCACGACACCTAAAACCCTTGATTTTTGAAGCTGCTCTGAAGCTAAAGAATAAAGGAGAAAAGGTTCCTGACTGGATGATTCCAACTGAAAAGACAACCCTTGATGAACTTCTCATTAAGGAAGAACCCTTTGAAGGCTGACAACAATCACCTCATTCTCTATTGTATCAGTCATCCTTCAGTACTTGTAATTTATTTCGCTTGTACTTGTAATCTTTCTTATTCAAATTGTAACCTGATTCAAAGATTTAAAGAAAGATTTCAGCGAATGTACTTTACTCCATATTGTAACCTGATCCAAACCCTCAGTGATTTGATAATGACCCTATCTTATATACTTAGTGAAAATTGTAAGTAAACAATATGTATCAGAGTTTCACTATCGCTGATAAGTACTAAGATCTTACAGTACTGCTGATAGGAACTCTCGCTCTTTTAAATTAAACATTCAGCGAACACTGTTCACCATATCGCTGAGTCTGTTCAGTCCTTATGGTGATTGCTGATAAGTTAGTTGTTTACTTATGATCCCTGAAGACAAGATTCACGTCAACAAAGGTTCTACGCTGAAGTCGAAGATTAAGCTCAAGAACCAGCGACAAGTCTCCTAATGAACTGATGCGGATCAGCGAAGACTCAGATTTGTCCACTCAACGTGAAGTATCAAGTACAAGACTTCAGCTATCGCTGAACTTTATCATTCGCTGAATAGTAAATGATAATCGCTGAATCAACGAAAGCTGATCATGAAGTCCTCCGTACAAAGTACTTTTGTCTTAACCTCCCTTGCACGCCACCGTACGAAATGTCAGAAAAGAACCTCCGAAAATCTGAAATCGTACAACCACTCTGATACTACACTGTTCATTCATGCGGCTACTAAGGTTGTCAACAAAGGTCAATGACATGCAACCAATCCGCTGATGACACGTGTAAAGTGTATACTGAATTGCATTAAATGCATGCAGTATATAAAGAGATGAACTCACTTCATTTGAAGTAGCTTGCTAACTCTGGACAAGTTCAAATCTCTCTTTAGATAGGATTTTATTAGTAATCTCCTTATCTTTCTTAGTGCAAGAAACCTTAGTGTTCCAACTTGTTTAGATTTAGGTTTATCCTTAATCTTGTTTCCGCAACAAGCTGTAAATTGTTAATGATTTATCAATAAACAATTTAGAAAAGTAAAATAGTGTGTTTGTATTCAACCCCCCCCCCCCCTTCTACAAACTTGTATAGGCCTTTCGGGACCAACACATAGTCACCTTTTTGAAAGATTTTGGCCTTAACAAATGTCGCTCAACGACTTGTCGTTGAGATGCCATCCTGACTAAAGCAGACTCTCTTAACTCTTCAAGAGCGTCGAGGTCATAGCTTAGGAGTACCAAGTTATGATCTACGGACGTATGTCTCGATGTCGGAAGCTGTATTTCTGTAGGTAAGACGGCTTCACAACCGTAGACCAATGAAATGGTGATTGTCCTGTCGATGTTCGGGACGTCGTACGATTGGCCCATAAGACCGATGGGAGTTCTTCGACCCACTTCCCTTTTGCATCCTTAAGTCTTTTCTTGATTGAATTGATGATGACTTTATTGCTCGATTCTGCAAGACCGTTAGATTGGGGTTAACGTGGGGTTGAGATAGTAAGTTTGATACTACGGTCCTCACAAAATCGTCGTGTATGATCACTTATGAACTGCGACCCATTGTCACACACGATTTTGGAAGGGATTCCGAACCTGCATAGGATGTTAGTCTGGATAAATGAAATAACTTCTTTGTCCTGAATCTGGGAGTAAGCGGCTGCTTCTATCCATTTAGAAAAATAATCTGTAACGACTAACAGAAATACCTTCTGCCCTGGGGCAGGAGGTAATTTGCCAACGATGTCCATTCCCCACCGCATGAAAGGCCATGGAATTAAGGACGTATGTAAAGGTTCGGAGGGTTGGTGGATCATACCTGAATGTCGTTGACTTGCGTCACAGCCTTGGACGTACCTGGTGGCATCTTGCCTCAATGTCGGCCGGTAGTAGCCTTGTTGTGAGATACGATTTGCAAGACTGCGACCACCTGAGTGGTTGCCACACTCGCCATCGTGCATCTTCTTTAAGATATTTTGTATCTGCTCGGAATTATCGATGCATCTTAGATTTAGACTCATCGACGAGCGTCGATAGAGTCTATCGCCAATGATTATGTATTTCGATGCTTTGAATCGAATCTTGCAAGCTTCCATTCGATCTTTAGGTAGTTGGTCGTGCATAAGGTAATTTTTTATGTCAGTCGACCAACTATCTTCCGTGCTAAGAGCACAGATTTCTTTAGAGTCTTCAATAGACGAGGTCGCTAGATGTATCATAGGATTAGCGTCGAATGACGGCTTATTAAGCGCTGATCCAAGGTTAGCTAGTGCGTCGGCCTGAGTGTTTTGATCTCTGGGAATTTTCTCGATTGAGAATGGATCAAACATCTTTGATTTATCTTTGGCTATCTTGAGATAGGCCATCATTTTGGAATCTTTGGCTGAAAATTCCCTACTCATTTAGTTTACGACCATATTCATGCCCACGATCAGAGCTTCGTATTCTGCCTCGTTGTTAGTAGCTTTGAAACTGCATCGTATGGAGTACACCATCTTGCCCCCTTGTGGGGATTTTAAGACGACACCAATGTCTGCTCCTCTAGAGTTTGAGGAGCCATCGATGTGGAGTACCCAAGTCGTGTCGCTTATAGTCGCCATAGTACAAGTCTCGATCTGTGCTTCTTTTTCCAGTTCGGGACTGAAGTCAGCGACGAAATCAGCCAAGACCTACGACTTTATTGTTGTGCGAGGTTTAAAATCAATATCATAGCTACTGAGGTATATACTCGATTTCTCTAGTCGTCCTGATAACTCAGGTTTTCTCAGGATAGACATAAGAGGAAAGCTTGTCACGACGGTAATGGGATGGGATTCAAAGTAGTGTCTTAACTTCTTTGCTGCTGTTACTAGCGACAAAAGTAATTTCTCCATGGACGTATATCGGGTTTCTGCGTCCAATAGAGACTTACTTACGTAGTAAATCTGCATTTGCTGCTTGTCATCCTCTCTAGTTAAACGGCACTTACTGAGTGAGGACTTACGGGGAGGTACAGTTGCAGGATCTCGTGTTCTTCTGGTTTCGAAAGTAATGGCGGGACGACCATATATTCTTTCAATAGTTGTAACGCTTGCTCGTGATCGTCCGTCTAGTCGAAGCCCTTGTTTTTTCTTAAGACGTTATACAACAGACGGCATTTATCCGACGATCGTGAGATAAAGCGATTTAGGGCAGCTACACAACCTGTGAGTCGTTGGACCTCCTTGAAATTTCTGGGCGACTTGATGTTTATCAAGGCCTTGATTTGATTCGGGTTTGCCTCTATGCCCTGTCGTGTGGTCGACCATATATCCCAGGAATTTCCCGGCGCTGACTCCGAAAGAGCATTTCGTAGGATTCAATTTCATCTGATATTTTCGTAGGATGTCGAAGGATTTCTTTAGATGATCGATATGGTCGGTCACCTGTTTGGACTTGACAAGCATGTCGTCAATGTAGACCTCCATGGTGTCGCCAAGATGTTCTTTGAACATCTTTTTAACCAATCGTTGATAGGTCGAACCTGCATTCTTCAGACCAAAAGGCATGACTTTGTAACAATAGATGCCTTTTCTGTCATGAAAGCAGTTTTCTCTTGGTCTTCGTTATGCATCAAAATTTGGTTGTACCCAGAATAAGCATCCATGGGAACGGATCTTTAGGACAGGCCTTATTAAGGTCTGTGAAGTCGATGCAGACGCGCCACTTCCCATTCTTCTTTTGTACGACCACGACATTGGCTAACCAATCGGGGTATTTTACTTCTCTGATCTTCCCCGTCTTAAGCAAGTTGTCGACCTCATCGTTGATCACTTTGTTCCGCTCAGGGGCGAACTTTCAACGCTTTTGCTTTACTGGTTTAAAATATGGGTCGACGTTCAGCTTGTGGGATATGACATTGGGGTCTATACCCACCATGTCCTCGTGCGTCCAAGCGAAACAGTCAGCATGTTCCTGTAAAAAGGAGATTAGTTGACCCTTATTCTGGTCTAGGATGACTTCTTCCAGACGATAGTTATTGGAAGATTCAGGGGTGTCCTGGATCTGAAACTGTTGTGCTGTAGGATCTGATTGGGCTGCCATTATCCTGGAATCAACAAAAAACTTTTCTAGATCGTTAGAGCGATATATGCGTTGGCTTGAGATTTTCTCTAGATAGGGTCCCACGGATGGCGCCAAACTGTTAATGCCAAAAATCACCCAAAAGAGCAACTTAAGGTTGATGTGGACTTTAACAACTAAAGAAATGTATCTCAAGACCAATCAACACAATCGCGAGGAAAAAGTAAAGAAGACAAGAGATTTGGTGACGCGGAAAACCCCAAAACGAGGGAAAAACTACGGTCGACTTGTGAGAGTCGACAGTGCACTATAGTCGCCAAACAGGGGCGAAAATCCTTTTGTAACAGGTGTTTTGTGTACAACAGATTACAATAGAAAGGAAAATAAACTTAATCGTGTGAAAAAGTCGTGTGTCGTTTGTAAATCGTGCGAAAAAAGTCCGCTGTCATGCGGTTCGAACTGATGTCGTACGAAGGTAGCTTTAACGATATTCGTTCGAATGCTCTGTAGATTGTTGTGTTTTCGATGTGTAATGGCTTAGAAAATAGATGGAGCAGATGTCGAATCCGTCCCTTTTTCGGTTGTAGAGCAGGTCTTTATATAGCTTTCGCTGGTCATTAAATGTGTCTTGATGGCTTGCTTTGTAACCGCTGTCGGGCTTTTAATGCCATTGATGACTTGTCCGTTATTGGCCGTTTGCACCATGAATGCTCGTGGACCTGCATTAATGAACAAAAGAAACGGGTGTTGTCTGTTAACGGTTAGTGTAATCGAACGACCGTCTTAAGTCTCATACGTCGGTCGTATGGAACATACGACTATCTCAAAAACGTACGACAGAGTACTCGTCTGTAAACAATTTGTAAGACCGTATCTTAAAACAAGAGTGGTCTTATGAAAATGTTATCTGAGTTTTCTATCGTCGGTCATTAGATGTGATTTTTTACCCAAACAATTTCTTTCACTAATTCTTCCAAAATCAGTGAATTCGATCAAGAAAACAGTAACTTCAACTTTTCGAAAAAATTGTGATAAATCCTCAAATTTCGTGAATTCTGGACAGAATTAGATCTCGAACACTGAATTAATCATGTTTAGTATTCAAAACCGAGTTCGATGGTTACTAATTTTGATCAAATTGATTAAAATTCGAAGAATTTAGAAAAAAAATCAATGAAACCGTGCTTGAAATTGCTTGCGAGTACTTCCAAAAACCAAGAAATCTTCAAAAATCCATGCTAAATCTGATTGAATCTTCAGTTTAGCTCTGATACCAAATGTTGTTCCCTCAAATCTAGCAAAGTAATCAAAGTAATCACAAGATGTAGAGAGAGAGTCTAGAGAGAGAATTTGTCATTCATGAATAATATGTGAAAGTACAAATGACACAAAAGCTTAAGTTGATAACAAAAGATCTTCTTTATATAGTAGTGCCATGACAAGTCCATGCCTCTACATAGAAGATACAATACAAGTATGATACTGTCTTGATAGCTACAATATTACATTAACAGAATGTGAGACAAAGAGTGAAATATATACTAGTGAGGAGAGAGAAAGGAATGATGAGAGGGAAAAGAAATCATCATGACATGGACACGTCACATAATTGTGATTGGTCAAGAAGTTGTAACGGGAGAACGTGTGTTAGGAAAATGTGTGCCATGAGTTATCCCAAAAATGACGTCATGAAAGGGAACGTCTTTTGATTTTCAAAATACATCACTGATCTTGGAAATTCAGTGATAATGTTTTTAGTAAAAGAATCACTGATGAGAAATGTCAGTGATGAGTTATATTTTCGACAAAGCTTTTAATCATTTAAGGAAAGTGAATAATTAAGTTTGGGATATTTTAAAAAATGTCTTGCTGAAGATAAGTTCAGTGAGAATAGATAGAGAGCCATACCTGATTATCAGAGAACATTCAATCAAAGGTTATAAGATGAATGTTAGATGTTAAACCTCAATCACTGATGTAATGCTTGACCACTGAAGAGTTATTCTTCAAGGTTTAGCATTCGAAGCTCACTAATGAGAAAGTTGAATCTTGTCTCATCAAGAATTAAAAGTGTTCAGAACTACATCGCGAAGAACCCTACCAAAATTCAAGGGATTTGAATCAGATATGATGATCTTAGAATTTTTAGATCCGAGTTCATATTCATCGCATAACAAGTGTTCATACTTGTCGCACAGTACTTGTGTTCATACTTGTCGCGTGAGTTTTCGTGCGATTAAAGTTTGATCGCGGGGTTACTTTTTGTCGCATAAGAAGCGTGCGATCAAAGCATCTTGTCGTGGACCGTTTGCGCGATCAAAGTTTGAACAGTACTTATCACATATCGTGTGTGCGAATTACTCACTTATCGCGTGTAGTTGTGTGCGATCAAATTTATGTTAGGACTGATCAATCACGATTGAGAAATGTGTAGAAGAACAGAATCAAATTCAATAAAATTAACAAATTCTTTTACAAATCTTTTGATACAAACATAATCAACAATTAAACAGTAAACCTTACTTGGTAACGAAGATCCTCGTAACAACGAAAAGATTAAGGCGTGCGAATAGCAGTGTCCTAAGACAAAAATTCGCCACGTGTATTGGCGTTGTCTTGAGGATACAACAATCTATTCAAGTCAATACTTGAATCTAGCGAATTATCATACGTCGGTGATGGAACAACAGGAGAGAGAACCCATAATTTCTGATGAATTTTCGTGTATTAAGTCTCCAAAAACGAATGGGAATGGATGGGGTATTTATAAGTATGCTTCGGTAACCAAAACTAACCGCTAGAATCTCGCACGGTTACCGGCGCGGGTGAACTCGCACGGAGATGCGCGTCGCGCTCTGTCCGTCGAAACCCAAAGAGTCCCACGCACCTTGTGGCGCCGCTCAACTAGCGTCGTAGTGTACGCCGACGACTGTTCCAGCGCCCCACGCGACTCTTCCCGCGCCAACCTGCACACCATACTCGTTCGTCAATCATTGAATCTCGACCCCATCGAGACCCCCAAGAGCCCCAATGTCACTCCCCGCTAAAGCGGAAACAGGAGATGTCACAGTTCAAGGTCTCAATGCGTAGGTACAAAATACACCAAATCACCATGGCATACAAATAGAGTACAAATAATTACATATTGTCTTAAAACGTAATTTGTCCGAAGCGAAAGTTGTCCGAAGCGAAAGTTGTCCAAAATGTAAATCCCGAAACATAAAATGACATATGAAAACACGTGCAGGATGCAGCTACTATGGTGCCTTCATAATGTTCAACCTTACTGATGATTTCCTGAAAAGCATGTAAATGAGAGGGTCAACTATTGAATAGTTGGTGAGATCACAGGTTTTGTGAGTACAACAAAGTTTGTCATAGAACAGTTTTTAATCCGCACAAGTAGATAAGTCAACCGATTGTAAAAACACTTGCTCAAGGTAATTGTATGTATAATGTTTAAGTTATGAGCCCGTTACCTGACCTATGTGACAAAACGCCCGTCCGCATGTTCTATCGTCAACAATGCGTACGAACAACAATAATTATGCACTCAAACTAGCGCGACTTGTGAGTGGGGTGTCAACCAAATAGCGCTATCCATAATTACCAACGACTCAATACATGAGTTAAACGGGTAACGTATACTAAACGGGGACTTAGTACGATAGAGAAAACTCAAACATACAACATGCACAAAACATACATACCATAGAGCATAAGCAAGTATAGCAAGATTAGCATTCCCAAGAAAACGAGACAACCGGTGCGTAAAATAATTGTAGTAACAACATGCTTTTCACCCCAAAATATGTAAAATATTGAAAAGGGGCTGTGAACTCACTTGATGCGCGATGGAAATCCAGAAATCTCTTACAAAATACCTCGGTGTGATCCTACTTCGAACCTACGAACGTAAGGTCACTAGTGAGTCTTTAATTTTAAGGGGTTCGGTAGGCTAATTATCCAAATCGTCATAAAATGCCTTGGTTGTGATTAAAAATTATAAATTATATGGAGTTAACTGAAATTAGTAATCAAAACATATATACTTCATGCTTGTTAGATTGATGTTACCGCAATTTCGCCACAACAAGTAACGAAAAGGGTCTAAAATTAAAAGTTACATATATTATATATATATACCGCAATTTCATCCCAAGAATGATAAAAAGGGTTCAAAATGTAAAGTTAGAATATATAAAATGCATATACATATAGTATATATATACCGCAATTTCATCATAAGAATGATGAAAAGGGTTCAAGAGTTAGTTTTTTTAATCATAGAAGAAGTTATCCTTTGTTGTCCAGAATTTGTTGTCACTTTCAGTTTGTTTTTGGATACCTTCCATAGGCATTTAGGTTAAGATATTTTATGTGCATGTAACTCACTGTGTTAGGAAACGTTTGGTATTAGAACCATAATTTTTGAAGGTGATTAAGTACATGAAATAATTCTTGACGTATAATTACTACAGAAAGCTTTGCTGTTTGAGCACTGTTTTTGTGAAAAATGTTTGAAGGTCGAAATCTTTGAGTTTTTAGTGAAACCACTTGGCTTCGAAACCTAACGCATAAAAATAAATTCCAGAAAAGAATCACCTAATTTGGAGTATTATTGAGTGAGATATTACTTTTTGAAGAGAGAGATAAAAATCTGGCAGTAAGCTGTCAAAACTAGACTTTATACATATGCATCCCTTTTGTCTTTTTATCAAGATTCTTACACTACTTGCATGCAATCCGACTTGACTCATCCCCATACAGATATTTTCAGTTCTAAAATATATTTTTAAGTCATTTAAACCACATGCATGCTATCTATTAAACTCATCTTTTGTAGAAAATTGAAAATGGTCTTTTTGAAGATTCTTGGGTGTTTTTGCCAAGAACTTCTCCATGCACTTAAAATTGTATATTTTTGGCTCATGTATGTTGATTTAAACATGTTTTTAGTGGATTAAAAGAGCTACTCATGCAACCTTTGGACCAAAAAGTATGGATCTTTAAGAAAATTACATGCATGCAAGTTAAGATCCCATCTTTGATCTTAACATAGGTTTGATTATGGATTCACCACCTTTTTAATAACATGCAAGTGTTATGGTGGTAAATCTACAAACATTAAGATGTAAGTAGATGGTTCTTAACAAAAGTTTAAAGAAAATGTAGAAGAAGAAGAAAAATTACTTAAGAAAAGCAAAAAGATTAAGAGAAGGGTGTGTGGATTTCATCCAACACACATGCATCTACCTTGAACACTTGAATCTCTTGAAGAAGAATGTGTTAGGGGCTGAAATGTAATGTATTCTTGGAGGTGTTCTTGAGAGAAAAAGAGAGAAGAAGAGAGTATTTTCTCTAGAGGGAGAAATTAGAAAGAGAGAGGGATGAGATAAATGAAGTGTGTGAAGTGAGTTGAAAGAAAAGGGGAGAGGGGTTTAAGGGGGATGTTGTGGACGGTTTTGGGAGAGAGAAGAGAAAAATGGAGTATAAAATTAGATGTGATAAAATGATGATGTCTTGACTTTTATTTTTATTTTTATATTTATTTTATTTTAAATTTTGAATTTGAATTATTAAACAACCAATTTATCAACATAATAATACTTGTTTTATTTTACTAGTATTATTTTGCAAAGTATACATATACATTTGTATTTAGGTCATTTGAATTGGCATTTTATGAGATTTATGGATAATTCCCTAATTTGAGGGGTTTCTAGGCAAAAATTCTTAAATTTTCCTACCGTACCGAGTTTACTGCTAAAATTGGACTGTGTGACCAATGACATAAATATTGAATATGCTTAGATTAATTCGAACCTGAAACGCAAATTTGACAGTTGTCACAGTCTCCCCCGGTTAAAAGAATTTCGTCCCGAAATTCAAGAGTTACCAGCTTTAACCGGTTTGCTAGCAAAAAGATGATGATACTTATGCATCATGTAATCCTCTCGTTCCCAAGTGTACTCAGGCCCACGCCTTGTGTTCCAATGGACTTTTACTATCGGAATCTTGCTTCGCTTAAGACGCTTGACCTCTCTATCAAGTATCTCAATTGGTTCCTCCACGATGTGCAGCTTATCGTTGATTTGGACTTCTTCCAAAGGCACGGTTATCGCTTCGTCGGCTAGACATTTCTTCAAGTTTGACACATGAAACGTGCCATGGATAGGACTTAGATCCTTTGGCAATTCCAGCTTGTATGCTACTGGTCCAATTCTTTCCGTGATCTTAAATGGTCCAACATACCGAGGGCACAACTTTCCTCTTTTCCCAAACCGGATTGTTCCCTTCCAAGGGGATGCTTTTAGAAAGGCTCTGTCTCCAATCTGAAATTCTAAGGGCTTCCTACGATTGTCCGCATAGCTCTTCTGACGATCTTGAGCTGCTTTAAGACTATCTCTGATGATTGCAATCTTGTCGGTGGTTTCTTGAACAATATCCGGACTAGATAGCTGTCTATCTCCAATCTCCAACCAACAAAGAGGTGATCGACACTTGCGTCCATATAGGGCTTCATATGGCGCACACTTAATACTGGTGTGATAACTATTGTTGTATGAAAACTCAACTAATGGCAAGTGGTTATCCCAACTTCCTCCAAAGTCTATTACACATGCCCTAAGCATGTCCTCCAACGTCTGAATGGTTCGCTCACTCTGGCCGTTCGTTTGAGGATGATAGGTCATGCTCAAATTCAACTACGTACCCAACGCTCTTTGAAGTGACTGCCAAAACCGAGATGTAAAACGGCTATCTCTATCTGATATGATGGAAACTGGGACTCCATGTCACGTGACGATTTCCTTGATGTAGATCTGAGCAAGCTTCTCCATCTTCTAGTCTTCTCGAATAGGCAAGAAATGTGCAGACTTCGTAAATCGGTCTACTATAACCCAAATCGAGTCGTGCCCTTTGGCAGTTCTCGGAAGTTTGGTTATAAAATCCATAGTGATTTGCTCCCATTTCCACTGGGGAATCTCTGGTTATTGCAGCAACCCAGATGGCTTTTGATATACAGCCTTGACCTTTGAGCAAGTTATGCATTTCCCTACATACGTGGCAATATCCTTCTTCATTCCTGGCCACCAATAGTACTCCCTTAAATCCTTGTACATCTTATCAGCTCCTGGGTGAATTGAGTACCTAGATTTATGAGCCTCCTCCAATACCATTTCCTGTAGTTTGTCAGCCTTTGGGATCCATACTCTGCCCTTAAAGTAACGTACTCCATCAGTCTTAGTTTCAAATCTCGCCTCTAAACCATGAAGAGTCTTGTCCTTCAGGTTTTCAGACTTCATTGCTTCGATTTGAGCTTCGAGAATCCGAGTCTTTAAACTCGTTTGAACCAGCGCTCCCAATGCTCGAACTCGTGAAGGTTTTACTCTTTCCTTCCTACTCAGGGCATCGGCTACCACATTGGCCTTACCTGGGTGGTAACGTATCTCAAAATCGTAGTCGCAGAGCAGTTCTGTCCATCTTCTCTGCCTCATATTAAGCATTCTCTGATCAAGGATGTGCTGAAGACTCTTGTGGTCAGTGAAAACAGTGCATTTTGTGCCATACCAATAATGTCCCCAAATCTTAAGAGCGAATACTAAAGCTCCAAATTCCATGTCGTGTGTGGTATCGTTCTTCTCATGAACCTTTAGTTCCCTTGAAGCATATGCTATCACCTTGTCCTTTTGCATCAATACACGACCCCAAACCTTGATGCGATGCGTCACAATACACCACAAAGTTATCGGTTCCTTCCGATAACGCTAGAATTGGCGCGTTGCACAGCTTTTGCTTCAGCAGCTGGAACGCCTCCTCTTGCGGTTCTCCCCAAACGAATTTACTATCCTTTTGGGTCAGTGCTGTGAGTGGTTTAGCAATCTTTAAGAAGTTCTCGATGAATCGCCTACAATAACCCGCCAAACCCAGAATTTGACGAATTTCTGTTGGGGACTTAGGGGCTTCCCACTTCTTAACGGCTTCCACTTTGCCGGATCCACGTGAAGTCCCTTCTCTCGAATCACGTGACTAGGAAAGTGTACTTCTCTAATCCAAAATTCGCATTTAGAGAATTTGGCGTACAGTTTCCGATCCTTGAGAAGTTCTCGGATTATCCTTAAATGTTGTTTGTGATCCTCCTTACTTCGAGAGTAGATCAAAATGTCATCGATCAACACGATCACAAACTTGTCAAGGTAAGGTCTGCATACCTTGTTCATTAAATCCATGAACACAACTGGTGCATTCGTTAACCAGAAAGGCATAACCAAAAACTCGTAGTGTCCATATCGAGTCCTAAAAGCTGTCTTAGGAAGGTCCTCCTCACGGACTCTTAACTGGTGATATTCTGATCGAAGATCAATCTTTGAGAAATAAGTTGCACCCTGCAACTGGTCGAATAAATCGTCTATTCGAGGGAGAGGATATCTATTCTTGATTGTCAACTTGTTCAGCTCCCTATAGTTGATGCACATTCGAAATGATCCATCCTTTTTCTTGACGAACAGAATTGGGGGTCCCCAAGGTGAAGAACTTGGCCGAATGAATCCTTTATCTAGAAGTTCCTGTAGTTGACTCGATAACTTGTGCATTTTAGCAGGGGCTAAACGGTATGGTGCCTTAGCCACAGGCGCTGCTCTGGGTATGAGGTCAATCCGAAATTCGACTTGTCTAAACGGGGGAAGTCCAGGCAAATCGTCTGGGAACACTTATGGGTGATCCTTCACCACATGAATATTTTGGATTCGCCTCTCCTCGGACTTTTTTTTCTACCACGCGTGCCAGAAATGCAACACACTTCTTTCTCAAATACTTATGGACCTTCATGCACGATACTATCCTTAGTTCCTTTCCAGCTCTATCTCCTTGGATGACCAAGGTTCCTTCGCCTTGCAATGGTAACCTGACAGTCTTTTCAAAACAACTAACCTCTGCTCGGTTCTTGGATAACCAATCCATACCTATCACTATATCAAAACTCCCCAATTCGATTGGAATAAGATCAACGCTAAATAGCTTATCAGCTAAGTTCAAGGTACAACCTAAGATTACATCCTTAGCCTCTAATTCGTATCCATTAGCAACCTCAACAATATAAGCATTAGGCATCTTCGTAGATTTTAGATTGATCAAAGGCCTAAATTCTAACGAAACAAAGCTCATATCGGCTCCAGTGTCAAATAATACTGATGCATAGTGGTTGCTTAGAAGAAACGTACATGTCACCACATTGGGGGTCGCGACGTGCTTCGTTAGCTCCAATGACAAATGCCCGTCCTCGAGCTTGACCTCCTTGATTTTCCCCGATTGGCCTGTCTTGCCTTATTCCCATTATTGTTGTTGCTCGGCCTCCTACCCAACCTTGGGCACATATTCCGGAAGTGATCCTGACTTCCGCACTCGAAGCATTCCCTTCTCCCATCATTGATACCCTTTTCCACCCTACAGAACTTGGTGAGATGGTCTGGCCTCTTACAATTGTCACAAACCTTACAGGCTCCTGCATGCTGGTAGTTACATCTGTTACACTTTGGGAGTGGACCATTGAACTGCCTAGGGTCCTAAGCCTTTACTCCAAAGTTTCTCACCACCTTCCTATCCTTGCTTGAACTACCAAAAGCCTTCTTTCTGGACTAATACTCTGGCTTCCTCTTATTACTGGCACTTCCTGATGTCAGAGTTCCTGCTCTAACCGCATCATTGGCTAAACTAGTCGCCAATGCCACTGCTGATTGGATTGTGGTTGGGTTCGCCGATGTGACCATTCCTCGGATCTCCGGCATCAATCCCCATAAGTAACGATCAATTCTCTTGCTCTCGGGGGTAACCATATGAGGTACAAGTTTTGTGAGTTCATGGAAGCGCGCAGTGTATCGGTCTATATCTGCTCCAGATAACGCCAAGATAAAATCCGTTCCTATTTTTAGATAATGCCGCTAATACAAAATTTTGATGTTCATCAACCATAATACCATAGTTTTTAAATCTAATACCACCAAATACTAGAAATTACTTAAAATACATAGTTCCTAATAACCTCAAGAAAATATTTTACCTTTGAACCAAAAGTCTTATCAAAAGCTGCCAAACTATCAACCATCATGATCAAAACCATCCTAAATACATATCTATCAAGATCAACAGCACCAACATCGATAACACAATCCCCACATTCACACATGCCAACTCTGCCCTCATTGCCATCCTCCTAGCCATCCTCGCACCATTTAAAGCCTGGGTCGAAACGTTGACAAAAGATGACTTAGCTCCACCAGTTCCGTCAAGACATGCCCTTGGTGAGTCACTGTTGTAAAATTTATGCAACCTTAGAGATTCACTTAAAATAGAACTCAGTGCAAGTATACACCTTGAACTACTATCGTCTCTTAACAAGTAATAATGGTAAAAGTACCATATATCGATCCACAGGGAAAACTTGGGAAAGCTTTTCAAAAAGTCCAATCTTTAAAAACTGACTTCAGATGGCGAATTCGAAAACAGATTTGTTGAGTGGTTTGTTTTTGTGGGTTATTAACTTGAAAAATCAGTATGTGGAAAGAAGCACACGGTGCAAGGTTTTGTTAAGACAA
This sequence comes from Saussurea involucrata, assembly GCA_033807775.1. NCBI lineage: Eukaryota > Viridiplantae > Streptophyta > Magnoliopsida > Asterales > Asteraceae > Saussurea > Saussurea involucrata. Next base: position 117,885,739 of record CM066319.1, read on the forward strand.
AAATAAGTGATCCGGTTAAAAGATGGAATAAACACCTGAATAATCCTATTGTACCATAAAATGATCCAATATGATTATTACAGTATCAACAAGCGGGTCAGATGGCCTCCCAAGAGTACACATAGGCTAGCGTGCTATCGATACGATATCAGTTATTTTAGATTTCGTGAATCCTAGCACAGCACAGTGTTACCATCCTACACCGTAAGAGCATAGCATTTGTCAGGTGCTAAAGCTATTTGTAGCCTTCTCTTATTATCTCAGGTTTTGTTATTTATCTTAACTCTTAAAGTTAATCCATTTTCACATACAAAATTAGTTGTCAATTAATTAAGTGTGATCTCCAATGAAACAGTAATCACCTGAAACAAAAAGTTAGATAACAGTGTTTATAAATACATCTCTCAACTTTCACACCGATTCCGATCTTAACTTTGCCTTACACCCCAAGCTAAGGCGATTAGCCCATCATCGCTTAGATTAATCTTTCGAATGGTGTAAGATATGTAAATAACAGTACTGGAAAGTAAATTACGGAAAAGTAAATTGCGGAAAAGTAAATACATAAAAGTAAATAACTGGAAAATAAATACTGGAATGGAAATACAAAAATTAAAATACAATAATGTAAATGACAGAAAAATAAAATGCAAGAATGTAAAATTAAATGACAATAATGTAAAGTACGAGAATGTTGTCGTAACTTGATCGACAAGTTATAAGACTTGTGTAACGTCCCAAAAATTACAAGGAATTTAAAATTTTTAAAGTAACCCTTCATTAATAAAAACGCATTTAATAGTTCAATCGTTTCATTTGCAAACCACTAAATAAAATTATTACGAACAATAAACAGCGGAATAAATAGTTTAAGAATGATAATTATAAAACGATATAATAATCAGTTCTTCACACGCGCCAGTGTGTACTCGTCATGCCTTGGAGCCGCTCGTACCTGAAACAATAATTTATTGGGAAAGGGTAAGCACGAAGCTTAGTGAATTCAACCACCATAGATAACACAGTTATTCCACACTACCCCTATAACAGATAGTTGCACATAAACAAGCATACAAGTCTACGAACAAATCATAAACATGTATATCCACACCCACCCGCCTAAAAGGCACAAGTCGGTCCCACCGACCACATGATAACATCTCCGGCCCCGCCGAATCCCCGGTCCCACCGAGTCTCTACGCCACCCGCGTATAAAATCTCCGGCCCCGCCGGATCCTCGGTCCCACCGAGTCTCTACGCCACCCGCGTATAAAATCTCCGGCCCCGCCGAATCCTCGGTCCCACCGAGTTAACATGACAACATAGTATCAACTAGACACCCCACTATCTAGTTCCACAACACAATCACATAAAGCTACCACACACGTACTACAGCAATGATAAAACAACCAATATTAAATATAGTGAGAGAACTCACCTCGTAAGCGCGCCTAGCTTAACAACACAATTCAAGAGTCACAATAACGGTCACTTCCCAGCACCTAAACGCATGTTAAAACGTGTCAATACGAGACCCGGACTCTACGACACGACACATGCTTAAACCGTCACTAAAACTATTCTCCGCTCTCGCCAAACAGGTCTGTTCGGGACCTGTTTCGACCCCTTAAAACCCAGAAAATTCCCAATATTATTTCATGACCAGAAAGTACTCTGAGTTAGGGTTCCGAGGACATATTATACGCCTACTAACGATTTTTCTACAATTTACTACGGATTTTACAAAAACAGTTTCCAGAACAGCGAAATTCAGCACCTTTCAGTATAAAACGACAATTTGACCCATGCTACTTCCAGAACTGGGTTTTGAACAAAACACAGAAACGTTTCTAGACTCAAAAAGGGAACTTTTGGCACCGAAATCACCCCAATCCGAGTTACGAGGAAAAAGTTACAGCTTACGCAAAACAGTGACCGAACTGTAGTTTCTTTTACATAAAATGACGATTCACTGAACTTACGACCACTTTTCCACCTAGCTAGAGGCCGAACCAGTTTTCCGCTAAAACACGGAAAACATGCCCGACCCCGAACTTGAACCGTGGGCGCAAGTTTCGGCTCAAACGGAGTTACGACGGAAAAGTTATGATCAAACGAAAACAAAAGCAGAAAAACGACGATTTTACATTAAATGACTAACTGATGTAAAACGACCACTTTTTCACCAAGCTAGAGGCTGAACCTGATTTCCGCTAAAACACGGAAAATGTGCCCGACCCAGAACGTGAACCGTGGGCACCGGATTCGCCTCAATCCGAGCTACGACGGAAAAGTTATGGCCGTCGCAAAACAGTGGCAGACAACGTTTTCACATAAAATGATAACTAACGATTATAAACTCATTAAGACAATGCTTAACCCAAACAGCCCCGGGAAGCCTAAAACTTACTGGAACAGATTATACCAAGGTGTAACAACAGCCGTGCACCACCCCCTTGCCGCCTCCGGCGGCGGTGATGGTCGGCGGCGATCTCGCACACACACACACACATACACCACCCTCACACCACCGCTCTTCACTCTCGATCGCTCTAACGCGCACACACCCGAACACGTAAAACCACGACCGCCCACGCACGGCCACCACAGCGGTGGCGTACGGCGGTGGTTGCTTCGCCGGAAACGAAAAGAAAAGGAAAAGGAGACGAGGACTTACCTTGCGACAAAACGACGACGTTTCTATATTCCTCTCTCACTCTCGCCCTCCTTCCTTGACTCCGGCGTAACTCCGGCGGCGGCAGCGGTACCGGCAGTAGCAGCGGTCGTCGGAGTCCTTCCCTTCTCCTGCCGACGACAAGAACAAGAGGGAGGGGGGGGGGGGGGGGGGGGGTAGCGGCCGTAGGTCTCTTTCTTTTGTTCCTTGCTCACGACGCCCATCACACACAACCAAACAACAAAATGGGTTTTGGCTATTTTTTTTTCCTTTGTTTGATCTTCACGGCAACATAACCCTCACACACAAATGGGTCTCTACAATTCTGCATGGGCCGAAACCCATGTGGGATATTTGGGCCTTTGGCACAATTAGCCCCTCCACTTACAACTCTCTCACCACTAACCAAAAAAATTCGACAATTTAACGATTTGACCCAACTCGACTAACCCCGTTAACGGAAACCACAATAATTCAAACTTAAAAGGAAAGAATTAATAAAGGAAATTACATACCGGGATACGGGCTTTACAACTCTCCCCCACTTGGATTAGACTTCGCCCTCGAAGTCTCTGCCTACGAATCGCTCCGGATAGTTCTCCCTCACCTCAACCTCAGGTTCCTAAGTCCACTTGAAACCCCTACTAAACTTCTCGAATACTATTATTACTAACGTACTCTTTCTAAGACACTGGGATTATGATCGGCAGAACACCCCGACAATTGAAATCATAACTAGCCAAGCGACTACGGTTGTCCCCCAACCTTAGATATTCCATACATCCCGAGTCAAATCTCAAGCTCTAACCACTCTAAAGCTGCTCACCAGTATACTCCACAGGATACTCGATTACGATCCCTCCTATCATTAATTGACGATTAACTTCTACGAATTCTAATAGACTCCAAAGATTTTCAATAACTTATATTAACAAAACATGGACCCCTGCCGAACATCGGTCCAACCGATTACAATGACAAACATCGGCCACCCGCCGAACATCGGTCCAACCGATTACAATAACAAACATCGGCCGCCCGCCGAACATCGGTCCAACCGATTACAATAACAAACATCGGCCACCCGCCGAACATCGGTCCAACCGATTACAATAACAAACATAAGCGTGGTATTATCCTAGACACTAACACAAATAGATATCCCCCACAATCAAGTCAACTAACACACACGTAGGTCATCCCCTTAACCGATACTACCCGACCTACATTACCAACACGCGTGGAATACCCAACCTCCCACCGTCGACGTATCATCCACACTTGCTCTACGAAGCCAAGTCACACCGTATCGAGGATACACCTTGACGTCTACCTTCCAGGTAACGCCTCAAGACCCAGCACCCCGGAACTACCTCCCAGGTAAGTGCCCACAACTATATCCTCCTAGTACCTACCGGAAAGTCTAGGTTAAAACACATGAATACCGGGGTCCCACCCCGAGATACCCAACCGACCCTTACCAACGACTGACTAACGTGTCTAAGGATCCAAAGCAAACAGCCTACCAACAACATGCCTATTCCGGATTGACTCACTCACCCAAACATGTAAACACTCATCGTGCAAAGAATGCCAAACGGTGCGACAAAAACAACTCATCAACTAAACTCCACATCGAGCCATTAAAACCGGGCAATTAGCCCATGACTAACTCCAAGTCAAAACCGAGCAAAATGCTCCACGCTTGCTAGACCCATAGGTCGGAAAATGCGTTTAAACAAAATTTAAGCAAACAATACTCTGAAATCAACCTTAGTCTCAGACTCAACACGGGTTAAACAAAAGAGTTTTCCAAAAGGACTCACACCCTAAAAATTCTCGAAATGACACATGTCACTTAAAAGCACATTTCCCCAAATGGTTTACAAAATCATTTACAAAATGTTTGCAACATCAGGATTTTCATCTCAAAAGTTCGTATGTAATAAAACTACTATTACCTGATCGATAGTTACGCAAAACTGGACACGCTCGTCCCACATAGGAAATTCATGTTGAAAATCGTTCCATTGCAGTTCAGTTTACTCACACAAAAGCAAGCGTAATAAATAATTTCTTTAAAATGAACCGCCTCGATTCCAGTATGGATTGACTCATGACGTGCACTTAAAGTAACCGCTTGACCTTAAACAGGGTGCGACAAAGGTGTGCACATAATTCAAAATAAGTTTCACGACATTTGATTCAAAAATTCTTCTTTTTGATCATAAAAAAAATGACGTGGCACAGGGTTCGCCACAAATTTTTCGCGCGTCAGCTAATCACACAAAACGATGACACGGTTTACAAATATATTTTTGTTAAAACACAACTGTCTCGTGTAAGTTTCAACTTGAAGACAGAAACCAGTCCGCTTCTATTAATTGGAAATATCGACTAAAACCTCATAAAATTTCAAACTGGGGGCAGGCATGCAAGCTTGTAACACTTCCTCAAGTTTCGTACTTAGGACATATAACGTCAAAACATTATAGTTTAAAAATGTATTTATCGAAATTGCTCAAAATACTCGTTTCCTCCAAAGCAAAAGTTTTTAGTTTCCCAAAAAGATGATCGGTAATTCTAAATTAACCGAATGTCAAAAATCTACGCATTTATATTTCCAAAATATAACACATTGTAATCGTATGCATGATGTTCACAACATTAAAACACTCCTTGGATCAAATGGTCTTTCATTTCGACAAAAAGGAGCTAAAACATTTTCATGCACGACTCGTTCATCAAAATGTCGAGAACAAAGGTTACCCCAGTATGCATACCCCTAAGTCGATAAATCGCATTTTCATGGAAATGTCAATAAAACCTTTAGCTGACTAAAAAGCGCACTAAACAACTCCTTATGAAATGTTACCAAAATTTCCTCCATGCATCACTTATGTCACGCATGAATCAATCCACACACTGAACTATTTGCAATAAAACACTTAGTAACACAAACTCTCGAAAGAAAAGTTAAGCGACACAAGAATTCCAAACTCATTTTAAACAAATCACCAAAAAAATTTGTAACTCTCGTTATAAAAAGGTTTAATGCACTTTCAAAACCATAATTCGACGGCTTGTGTGTGTGCTAAACATTTCCCAAAATTCCAACGCACAATCCATATAAGGATTGGAAACACAAAAAATAGTTAATGCAATCCTATTTTCAAAATAGACTTTGTGTATGACTCAGTCGGCATTCGATGTCTCGACTCATATTCCTCCAAAACTCCCCGATCCACAATCGTCATCCGGACATTTAAATCTCTTAAGGCAAGTTGGGAAATCACATCAAATCATCTTACGGGTTTTCCTCAAATCAAAGTCGGCTCAAAAGCCTATGATTCTAGCACAATTGCCAATTTTTTACCCGAAATGGTCTACTTAAAACAAACCACATCCTTATCGTCACCCCAAGTGATTGATACTAGACACGTCCTTCTATCCCAACGACTACTAGTTTAGAACCTTCATCACTACCCCAACGATCATCACCTCAAGCAAATCAAGTACACACTTGTACTAGCAGGTTTACTATAGTTGTTCCCCCTTGTGATGGCTATTCTGGGTAGACAATACAACGCGTTATTAGCACATAATAACTCATACTAACAACACTCACGCTCAACTCCTTGGATCCCTCGTGACTTCCCCGACTCGAGCATTGATCCTGTGCCTCCGGTAGTAGGAGCTCTACTACTACCATCCACACCTATCATCGCCCGTTCCGAGTTCCATCCCAAGGGGTCCAAGTAGTTTCTCGCCGAAACTATACACATATGCCCGCACCGGCATATGTACACACTCTTCCTAGCTCCCTAGGAATTCCATCCAAACCACTACCCTTGCTACTGCCAAATCCCTAATAGCAAGCAGCAGACATGCAATACAGTGTAACAAGCACCAAGCAATTTAGCATACATACTCCTATGTTCTAGAAAGCAATCTAGCACACGTACTCATACATAAACACCCTTCCCAGCTCTCTAGGAACTTCCTCTTATCCCACTACCCTTGCTACTACCGAATCCCTACTAATTATAACGGGTGACCTCGCGAATACCCGATTATATGCAGTGCGAAACAAATAGACAGTCGAATACAAGACTCTATCCTAGAACGGTTGGACTCAAACAAGAGCTGCGCAATAGAACTAAATCGAATATTCTAAGGCTATAAGTCTCTTACTGCATACAACCTAGAGGGCATCCACTTAGTAACCTATCATAATTAGCATAAATTCCTAATAGCAAGTAGTTCAACATACAGCATAGTGTCCACAACAGGCAATCTAGCATGCATACTCTATGATCTAGAAAGCAATAAAACACTAAGTACTGTACCTTTTCCCCTGGCTCTGGCTGACTGTACACACTGCGCCATCGATCACCGTTTCTCAAACGGGTTTTCCTTTCTTTTATTTTCCAAAAATTTTAAACAAAATTTTATAGCCGCAAACTTGAGATCAAACACACCGAGGTGCATTTGATTCACTCAAGCTGTGCTCTGATACCAAGTTGTAACGTCCCAAAAATTACAAGGAATTTAAAATTTTTAAAGTAACCCTTCATTAATAAAAACGCATTTAATAGTTCAATCGTTTCATTTGCAAACCACTAAATAAAATTATTACGAACAATAAACAGCGGAATAAATAGTTTAAGAATGATAATTATAAAACGATATAATAATCAGCTCTTCACGCGTGCCAGTGTGTACTCGTCATGCCTTGGAGCCGCTCGTACCTGAAACAATAATTTATTGGGAAAGGGTAAGCACGAAGCTTAGTGAATTCAACCACCATAGATAACACAGTTATTCCACACTACCCCTATAACAGATAGTTGCACATAAACAAGCATACAAGTCTACGAACAAATCATAAACATGTATATCCACACCCACCCGCCTAAAAGGCACAAGTCGGTCCCACCGACCACATGATAACATCTCCGGCCCCGCCGAATCCCCGGTCCCACCGAGTCTCTACGCCACCCGCGTATAAAATCTCCGGCCCCGCCGGATCCTCGGTCCCACCGAGTCTCTACGCCACCCGCGTATAAAATCTCCGGCCCCGCCGAATCCTCGGTCCCACCGAGTTAACATGACAACATAGTATCAACTAGACACCCCACTATCTAGTTCCACAACACAATCACATAAAGCTACCACACACGTACTACAGCAATGATAAAACAACCAATATTAAATATAGTGAGAGAACTCACCTCGTAAGCGCGCCTAGCTTAACAACACAATTCAAGCTTCACAATAACGGTCACTTCCCAGCACCTAAACGCATGTTAAAACGTGTCAATACGAGACCCGGACTCTACGACACGACACATGCTTAAACCGTCACTAAAACTATTCTCCGCTCTCGCCAAACAGGTCTGTTCGGGACCTGTTTCGACCCCTTAAAACCCAGAAAATTCCCAATATTATTTCATGACCAGAAAGTACTCTGAGTTAGGGTTCCGAGGACATATTATACGCCTCCTAACGATTTGTCTACAATTTACTACGGATTTTACAAAAACAGTTTCCAGAACAGCGAAATTCAGCACCTTTCAGTATAAAACGACAATTTGACCCATGCTACGTCCAGAACTGGGTTTTGAACAAAACACAGAAACGTTTCTAGACTCAAAAAGGGAACTGTTGGCACCGAAATCACCCCAATCCAAGTTACGAGGAAAAAGTTACAGCTTACGCAAAACAGTGACCGAACTGCAGTTTCTTTTACATAAAATGACGATTCACTGAACTTACGACCACTTTTCCACCTAGCTAGAGGCCGAACCAGTTTTCCGCTAAAACACGGAAAACATGCCCGACCCCGAACTTGAACCGTGGGCGCCAGTTTCGGCTCAAACGGAGTTACGACTGAAAAGTTATGATCAAACGAAAACATAAGCAGAAAAACGACGATTTTACATTAAATGACTAACTGATGTAAAACGACCACTTTTTCACCAAGCTAGAGGCTGAACCAGATTTCCGCTAAAACACGGAAAATCTGCCCGACCCAGAACGTGAACCGTGGGCACCGGATTCGCCTCAATCCGAGCTACGACGGAAAGGTTATGGCCGTCGCAAAACAGTGGCAGACAACGTTTTCACATAAAATGATAACTAACGATTATAAACTCATTAAGACAATGCTTAACCCAAACAGCCCCGGGAAGCCTAAAACTTACTGGAACAGATTATACCAAGGTGTAACAACAGCCGTGCACCACCCCCTTGCCGCCTCCGGCGGCGGTGATGGTCGGCGGCGATCTCGCACACACACACACACATACACCACCCTCACACCACCGCTCTTCACTCTCGATCGCTCTAACGCGCACACACCCGAACACGTAAAACCACGACCGCCCACGCACGGCCACCACAACGGCGGCGTACGGCGGTGGTTGCTTCGCCGGAAACGAAAAGAAAAGGAAAAGGAGACGAGGACTTACCTTGCGACAAAACGACGACGTTTCTATATTCCTCTCTCACTCTCGCCCTCCTTCCTCGACTCCGGCGTAACTCCGGCGGCGGCAGCGGTACCGGCAGTAGCAGCGGTCGTCGGAGTCCTTCCCTTCTCCGGCCGACGACAAGAACAAGAGGGAGGGGGGGGGGGGGGGGGGGGGGGGGGGGGGGGGGGGGTAGCGGCCGTAGGTCTCTTTCTTTTGTTCCTTGCTCACGACGCCCATCACACACAACCAAACAACAAAATGGGTTTTGGCTATTTTTTTTTCCTTTGTTTGATCTTCACGGCAACATAACCCTCACACACAAATGGGTCTCTACAATTCTGCATGGGCCGAAACCCATGTGGGATATTTGGGCCTTTGGCACAATTAGCCCCTCCACTTACAACTCTCTCACCACTAACCAAAAAAATTCGACAATTTAACGATTTGACCCAACTCGACTAACCCCGTTAACGGAAACCACAATAATTCAAACTTAAAAGGAAAGAATTAATAAAGGAAATTACATACCGGGATACGGGCTTTACAACTTGTCGTGCAAGTTACGTCACAAAAATGATTCTTGGCTTTGGAAACTCTTTGGTGAATCGATTGTTAATTATTTGGGAACTAATTTACGACTTTAGAAGGATAAGAATCCAAAAAGTCACCGTAAAGATTAGTTAAAACCAAATAAATTAACCGAAACCGTGAAATACTTTTGAAAACGATCGATCTTGCTTTGGAACTTTGAAACTACCAAATGATGGAAATTAAACTCAAGTCACCAAATTGATTAAGGAATCAAATATGTTGCCTTGTCTTAATTTCCAAGCGTAACTAACAATTAAAGAAAGATTTTTTAGAAGCCGGAAGCAAGAACTTGAGAATTAAATATCAATTGCTTATATTAATCTTGCACCAAAAGATGGAGTTTTCCAAAAGCTTTGAACCCTTACAATAGAATACTTGCAATATTTGAAGTAACTAGTAAACTAGAGATGATCTCCTTTAAAAACTAAACAAAGCATCCATATATATAGTGACTTAATACTTGGAGGCTAAGTAACTAATAAGATTTAAGGCCTAATAATTAACAAAAATCTGATTTTAGTTCATCCAAAATCGGCCCATCTTCCTTCTTTAACCCAAAAATGAAGTCTTGGCCCAACAGCAACAAAAAGCCCACTGCACTTTCCTGCAGCAATCCTACAACTTTGAATTCAGCATCTTCTAAATCCTCCAGGAGGCTATAGGATTTTCACCAATCTACAAAAATATTTCAAAGATCAAATTAGATCCCAAACATTATAAAATATGATTAAATAATGACAAATAATCAATATGTTAATAATGCATGGATTGGACACAAAATGGACTCAAGAGGGGACTTTTAACAATTAAAAGAAGATAAAAACCTAATAAAAAGACTAAAAATAGGGTTAATAAATTAACTCTATCAGTCACCCTCACCTGACAACCGTGTAGCTCCGCCGTCAATGCTCGCATGTGTTGTTCTTCTGCCCAGGTCATGGCAGACATACGCCCGATTGGCACTCCGATGATCACACGTGGCGGCGCTGGTGCCTCCGGACGCTCCGTCCTAAGCGTCACCCGTCTAGGAATTGGGACGCTCTTTCTCGCCGTTTGTCTAATACGAGGCCCTCTAGGGTTCGGTTGGACAATTATTGGGGTCGGTCGGGGTAGTACCGAGGTTGGCGACACTCTCGGTCCGTCGTAAGGATCTCGCTCGCTCGACACTTCTTTTTCTGATTCAGTCCTCCTAGGATTCTCATTTTCCCGGATGCTCGGTGGGTTGCCTCGCGGTCGACCAGTGACATAACCCGACTCGTCGGCCGAGTTAGAAGAGAGGGAGTGGGACGAGAAGGATGACATAGTGAAAATGAGGCAAAAGTATACTTAGTCACTAATCGCACAAGTGTAGTGTCTATCCTATGCAATGTCTACGCACTATACATGCTACTAGAGAGTGCAAGTAAAAACGACATACTCCTACTATAACCATTTCTAGTCTCGCATTAACTTTCCCTAATCGAACATAGGTGATCAAGCTATGTTTAATTAAAGTCGGTTAATACCATTCTAGACTTAGTTACACTAGCAGTAGGTTCGGTTGTTATTATGTCAGTTTCGGATTTTTGGTTATAGTTGGGATTTTCCAATGGAAGACTGGTATTCTCTATAACCTTCGGCTCTGATACCAAATCTGTCACACCCCGCTAAAGCGGAAACACGAGATGTCACAGTTCAAGGTCTCAATGCGTAGGTACAAAATACACCAAATCACCATGGCATAAAAATAGAGTACAAATAATTACATATTGTCTTAAAACGTAATTTGTCCGAAGCGAAAGTTGTCCAAAATGTAAATCACGAAACATAAAATGACATATGAAAACACGTGCAGGATGCAGCTACTATGGTGCCTTCATAATGTTCAACCTTACTGATGATTCCCTGAAAAGCATGTAAATGAGAGGGTCAACTATTGAATAGTTGGTGAGATCACAGGTTTTGTGAGTACAACAAAGTTTGTCATAGAACAGTTTTTAATCCGCACAAGTGGATAAGTCAACCGGTTGTAAAAACACTTGCTCAAGGTAATTGTATGTATAATGTTTAAGTTATGAGCCCGTTACCTGACCTATGTGACAAGACGCCCCTCTGCATATTCTATCGTCAACAATGCGTACGAACAACAATAATTATGCACTCAAACAAGTGCGACTTGTGAGTGGGGTGTCAACCAAATAGCGCTATCCATAATTACCAACGGCTCAATACATGAGTTAAACGGGTAACGTAGATTAAACGGGGACTTAGTACGATAGAGAAAACTCAAACTTACAACATGCACAAAACATACATACCATAGAGCATAAGCAAGTATAGCAAGATTAGCATTCCCAAGAAAATGAGACAACCGGTGCGAAAAATAATTGTAGTAACAACATGCTTTTCACCCTAAAATATGTAAAATATTGAAAAGGGGTTGTGAACTCACTTGATGCGCGATGGAAATCCGGAAATCTCTCACAAAATACCTCGGTGTGATCCTACTTCGAACCTACGAACGTAAGGTCACTAGTGAGTCTTTAATTTTAAGGGGTTCGGTAGGCTAATTATCCAAATCGTCATAAAATGCATTTGTTGTGATTAAAAATTATAAATTATATGGAGTTAACTGAAATTAGTAATCAAAACATATATACTTCATGCTTGTTAGATTGATGTTACCGCAATTTCGCCACAACAAGTAACGAAAAGGGTCTAAAATTAAAAGTTACATATTATATATATATATATATATATATATATATATATATATATATATATATACCGCAATTTCATCCCAAGAATGATAAAAAAGGTTCAAAATGTAAAGTTAGATTATATAAAATGCATATACATATAGTATATATATATATATACCGCAATTTCATCATAAAAATGATGAAAAGGGTTCAAGAGTTAGTTTTTTTAATCATAGAAGAAGTTATCCTTTGTTGTCCAGAATTTGTTGTCACTTTCAGTTCCTTTTTGGATACCTTCCAGAGGCATTTTGTAAAGCTCGTATCCCGGTATGTAATTTGTTAGTCTTATATATTTTCTTTTAAGTTCGAGTATTGTGGTTTCCGTAAGCGGGGTTAGTCGAGTTGGGTCAAATCGTTAAGTATCGGAATTTTTTTTGGCTAGTTGCGAGAGGAATGTAAGTTGAGGGGCTAATTGTGTCAAAGGGCCAAAAACCCTCATTGGGTTTCGGCCCATGCAGATACATGTCGTGACCCATAATTTTTTTAGTTGGAGTTGTGGGTGCCGTGAGGTTGAATCAAAGGAAAGCAAAGCAAAGCAAACCCTACGGCCCCCTTCGTTTTCTCCTTGTGTTCGTCGGCCGAGACCCCTCTTCCCTTTTTGTTCTCTTCTCACGTAAACCACACAACCCTATCATCCTTCTTCTTCTGCCTTGTTCGCTGCTGGTTTTGGCCGGAGAGAGAGAGAGAACAGCGCGAGAGAGAGAGAGAGGTAGAGAGAGAGAGAGCAGCGCGAGAGAGAGTGGTAGAGAGAGGTCGCCGGAAACTGCCGCTGTTCACCGCTGTTGTCGCCGGAGACCACCGCCGCCACTGCCGTTCGTCGGAGATTTCGAGAGAGAGAGAAGCAGGTGCGGGTGTGCGGTGTTGTAGCGAGGTAAACCGTTTTCCTTCGTCTCGTTTCCTTTTCTTTTCTTTTTCCGGCAAAACAACCACCGCGATGCCATCGCCGCCGCCGCCGTGCCCCGCTGCCGGAGGTGGCAGTGAGTGGTGCCCGTGGCGGAACCCTAAAACCACCTCTGTCCGTAACCCTAAACCGCCGTAGCGGAACCCGAATCGTATAAACCGAACGCGTAAACCGTTTTATAAAGTTATCATTTTATGTGAAAAACGTCCTTTTCTGCCACTGTTTTGCGTTAGCCCTAACTCTTTACTCGTAACTCGTATTGGGGTGATTTCGGTGCCAAAAGTTCCCAATTGGAGTCTAGCAACTTTTCTGTGTTTTGTGCAAAATCCATTTCGGAACGTATCATAGGCCAAATCGTCGTTTTATACCGATAGCTGCTGTTTTTCACTGTTCTGCGAACCATTCTTATAAAATCCGTATTTAATTGTATAAAAATCGTTAGGAGGTGTATAATATGTCCTTGGAACCCTAACTCAGAGTACTTTCTAGTTATGTATTTTAATCGAGGATTTTCTGGGTTTAAAGAGGTCGGAACAGGTCCCGAACAGACCTGTTTGGTTAAGACCGAAAAGTTGTTTTAGTGACGGTTTAAGCGTGCGTCGTGTTTTAGGGTCCGGGTCTCGTGTTAATGCGTTTTAACATGCGTTTAGGTGCTGGGAAGTGACCGTAATTGTGAAGCTTGAATTGTATTGTTAAGCTAGGCGCGCGTTCGAGGTGAGTTCTCTCACTATATTTAATATTGGTTGTTTTACATTACTGTAGCTCGTGTGTGGTAGCCTTAATTATTTGTGATGCGGGGCTAGATAGTGGGGTGGCTAGTTAGACCTTTGTTGACATGTATACGCGGGTGGCGTTGTCATGTATACGCGGGCGGCGTAGGGACTCGTGGGCCTGCGCGGGTGGCGTAGGGACTCGGGGGCCGGTGTTTGTATACGCGGGTGGCGTAGGGACTCGGGAGCCGGTGTTTGTATACGCGGGTGGCGTAGGAACTCGGCGGGGCCGAATATTGTATACGCGGGTGGCGTAGAATCTCGGTGGGGCCCAAGATGATATACGCGGGTGGCGTAGGGGTAGGTATGCATGTTTATGATTTGTTCGTAGACTTGTATGCTTGTTTATGTGCAACTATCTGTTATAGGGGTAGTGTGGAATAACTGTGTTATCTATGGTGGTTGAATTCACTAAGCTTCGTGCTTACCCTTTCCCAATAAATCATTGTTTCAGGTGCGAGTAGCTCCAAGGCGTGACGGGTACACACTGGCGCGCGTGAAGAGCTGATTATTATATCCTTTTATAATTATCATTTTTAAACTATTTATTCCGCTGTTTACTGTTTTTAGAGAATAATTATTCTTGGGTTGCAAACGAAACGTTTTGGGTTATTTAACGAGTTTAATTAATGAAATGTCATTTTTAACAATTTAAATTTTCTTGAAATTTTTGGGATGTTACAACTTGGTATCAGAGCACGGCTTGAGTGAATCAAATGCATTTCAGTGTGTTTGATCTCAAGTTTGCGGCTATAAAAATTTTCTTTAAAGTTTTTGGGAAACAAAAAGAAGGAAAAATCCGTTTGAGGAACGGTAATCGAGGGCGCAGTGTGTACAGTCAGCCGGAGCCAAAGGGGAAAGGTACGGTACTTAGTGTATTTATCGCTTTCTAGATCATAGGATATGCATGCTAGATTGCCTGTGTTGTTTACACTGTAATGTATGATGACTGCTTGCTAGTAGAAATCAATGCTAGTTATAGTAGGTTGTTAAGTGAAGGCCCTATAGGTTGTATGCAGTAAGAATCATATAGCCTTAGAATATTTGATTTAGTCCTATTGCGCAGCTCTTGTTTGAGTCCAACCGTTCTAGGATAGAATCTTGTATTCGAATGTCTATTTGATTCACGCTGCATGCGACTGGGTATTCGCAAGGCAACTCGTTATGGCTAACAGGGATTCCGATGTAGCAAGGGTAGTGGGATGAGATGAAATTCCTAGTGAGCTGGGAATAGTGTTTACATATGAGTACGTATGCAAAATTGCTTTCTAGATCATAGGGTATGCATGCTAGATTGCCTGTTGTTAATACTATGTTGTAGTTTGTACTGCTTGCTATTAGGGATTTACACTAGTTATAATCGGTTACTAAGTGAATGCCCTCTAGGTTGTATGCAGTAAGAAATTTATAGCCTTAGAATATTCGATTTAGTTCTTTTGCGCAGCTCTTGTTTGAGTCCAACCGTTCTAGGATAGAATCTCGTATTCGAATGTCTATTTGTTTCGCGCTGCATGCGACTGGGTATTCGCGAGGCAACTCGTTATGGCTAGTAGGGATTCCGTAGTAGCAAGGGTAGCGGGATGAGATGAAATTCCTAGGGAGCTGGGAAGAGTGTTTACATATGAGTAGGTATGCTAGATTGCTTGGTGCTTATTACACTGTACGGCATGTTTGTTGCTTGCTAATAGAAGTTTATGCTAGCCTTGATAGGTTGTTAAGTGAATGCACCATAGGTTGTATGCGGTAGGAACCGAATAGCCCTAGAATGTCGGATTTAGTTCTATTGCGCAGCTCTTGTTTGAGTCCAACCGTTGTAGGATAGAATCTTATATTCGAATGTCTATCTGGTTTTACACTGTGTGCGACTGTGCATTCGCGAGGCGACTCGTCATGACTAGTGGGAATTTCGTTGTAGCTAGGGTAGTGTTTGGGGTGGAATTCCTAGGGAGCTAGGAAGAGTGTGTACATATGCCGGTGCGGGCATATGTGTGTAGTTATCGGCGAGAAACTACTTGGACCCGTCGGATGGAACTCGGAATGAGTGATGATAGGTGTGGAAGGTAGTAGTAGAGCTCCTACTACCGGAAGCACAGGATCAATGCTTGAGTCGGGGAAAGTCACGAGGAATCCAAGGAGTTGAGCGTGAGCGTTATTAGTGTGAGTTATTGTGTGCTAATAACTCGTTGTAATATCTACCCAGAATAGCCATCACAAGGAGGAACGACTATAGTAAACCTACTAGTACAGGTGTGTACTTGTTTGCTTTGATGGGATGATCGTTGGGGTAGTGTCGAAGGTTATAATTTAGTAGTCGTTGGTAATGGTCGGTTGGGTATCTCGGGGTGAGACCCCGGTATTCATGTGTTATGACCTTGACTTTCCAGTAGGCACTAGGAGGATATAGTCTTGGGCACTTACCTGAGAGGTAGTTCCGATGTGCCGGGCCTTGAGACGTACCTGGGAGGCAGGCGTTAAGGTGTATCTTGTTACAGTGTAACTAGGTTCCCTATGGCGGGCGAGGAAGATAAGTAGACGGTGGAAGATTGGGTATTCCACACGTGTTGTTAGTGTAGACCGAATAGTGTCAGTTAAGGGAATGATGCCCTTTGTAATTAAGAGAATAAATGCGCAGTAACCTTTTTGAAGTGAGTAGTATATTAGGGCGTCGGTTTTTGGGCTTAAGGCCAAACACCTTAGTGTAATTGGAGAATTGTAGCCGATTTTAAGGAAATTATGTTGATGGTAGTAGTAACCCTGAGATGCTTACTTGTGATGAATGGTTATGGTGGAATGACCTTCGTGGGTGATTATAAGTTTACTGGTTTGATGATCCGTATTTACTAAATTTTGGGAGCCTATTAGAACTCGTGGAAGTTAATCGACAGTTAATGGTAGGAATGATCGGATTCGAGTATCCAGTAGGGTATATTGGTAAGCAACTTTAGAATGGTTAGAGTTTGAGATTTGAATCGGGATGTATGGAATATCTAAGGTTGGGAGACAACCGAAGTCGTTTGACTAGGAATGATTCCAGTTGTTGGAGTGTTCTTCTGATCATAATTTCAGTGTTCTTGAAGAAGTTTTGTTGGTAAGAGATGTATTCGAGAAATTTTTAAGACGGTGTGAGAAATTTAGATTCCAGAAAGTCCAGTGGCAACACCGAAAGGGGTCCGAGTGGACTGGGGAACCCGAGAATGATATGCGGGAGAACTATCCGGAGCTATTCGTAGGCAGAGACTTCGAGGACGAAGTCTAATCCAAGTGGGGGAGAGTTGTAAAGCCCGTATCCCGGTATGTAATTTATTAGTCTTAATTATTTTCTTTTAAGTTCGAGTATTGTGGTTTCCGTAAGCGGGGTTAGTCGAGTTGGGTCAAATCGTTAAGTATCGGAATTTTTTTTGGCTAGTTGCGAGAGGAATGTAAGTTGAGGGGCTAATTGTGTCAAAGGGCCAAAAACCCTCATTGGGTTTCGGCCCATGCAGATACATGTCGTGACCCATAATTTTTTTAGTTGGAGTTGTGGGTGCCGTGAGGTTGAATCAAAGGAAAGCAAAGCAAAGCAAACCCTACGGCCCCCTTCGTTTTCTCCTTGTGTTCGTCGGCCGAGACCCCTCTTCCCTTCTTGTTCTCTTCTCACGTAAACCTCACAACCCTATCATCCTTCTTCTTCTGCCTTGTTCGCTGCTGGTTTTGGCCGGAGAGAGAGAGAGAACAGCGCGAGAGAGAGAGGTAGAGAGAGAGAGAGCAGCGCTAGAGAGAGTGGTAGAGAGAGGTCGCCGGAAACTGCCGCTGTTCACCGCTGTTGTCGCCGGAGACCACCGCCGCCACTGCCGTTCGTCGGAGATTTCGAGAGAGAGAGAAACAGGTGCGGGTGTGCGGTGTTGTAGCGAGGTAAACCGTTTTCCTTCGTCTCGTTTCCTTTTCTTTTCTTTTTCCGGCAAAACAACCACCGCGACGCCATCGCCGCCGCCGCCGTGCCCCGCTGCCGGAGGTGGCAGTGAGTGGTGCCCGTGGCGGAACCCTAAAACCACCTCTGGCCGTAACCCTATACCGCCGTAGCGGAACCCGAATCGTATAAACCGAACGCGTAAACCGTTTTATAAAGTTATCATTTTATGTGAAAAACGTCCTTTTCTGCCACTGTTTTGCGTTAGCCCTAACTCTTTACTCGTAACTCGGATTGGGGTGATTTCGGTGCCAAAAGTTCCCAATTGGAGTCTAGCAACTTTTCTATGTTTTGTGCAAAATCCAGTTCGGAACGTATCATAGGCCAAATCGTCGTTTTATACCGATAGCTGCTGTTTTTCACTGTTCTGCGAACCATTCTTATAAAATCCGTATTTAATTGTAGAAAAATCGTTAGGAGGTGTATAATATGTCCTTGGAACCCTAACTCAGAGTACTTTCTAGTTATGTATTTTAATCTAGGATTAATGTGTTTTAATGCGTTTTAACATGCGTTTAGGTGCTGGGAAGTGACCGTAATTGTGAAGCTTGAATTGTATTGTTAAGCTAGGCGCGCGTTCGAGGTGAGTTCTCTCACTATATTTAATATTGGTTGTTTTACATTACTGTAGCTCGTGTGTGGTAGCCTTAATTATTTGTGATGCGGGGCTAGATAGTGGGGTGGCTAGTTAGACCTTTGTTGACATGTATACGTGGGTGGCGTTGTCATGTGTACGCGGGTAGCGTAGGGACTCGGGGGCCTACGCGGGTGGCGTAGGGACTCGGGGGCCGGTGTTTGTATACGCGGGTGGCGTAGGAACTCGGCGGGGCCGAAGATTGTATACGCGGGTGGCGTAGAATCTCGGTGGGGCCCAAGATGTTATACGCGGGTGGCGTAGGGGTAGGTATGCATGTTTATGATTTGTTCGTAGACTTGTATGCTTGTTTATGTGCAACTATCTGTTATAGGGGTAGTGTGAAATAACTGTGTTATCTATGGTGGTTGAATTCACTAAGCTTCGTGCTTACCCTTTTCCAATAAATCATTGTTTCAGGTGCGAGTAGCTCCAAGACGTGACGGGTACACACTGGCGCGCGTGAAGAGCTGATTATTATATCGTTTTATAATTATCATTTTTAAACTATTTATTCCGCTGTTTACTGTTTTTAGAGAATAATTATTCTTGGGTTGCAAACGAAACGTTTTGGGTTATTTAACGAGTTTAATTAATGAAATGTCATTTTTAAAAATTATAAATTCCTTGTAATTGGGACGTTACACATTTAGGTTAAGATATTTTATGTTCATGTAACTCACTGTGTATAAGAACCATAATTTTTGAAGGTGATTAAGTACATGAAATAATTCTTGACGTATAATTACTACAGAAAGCTTTGCTGTTTGAGCACTGTTTTTGTGAAAAATGTTTGAAGGTCGAAATCTTTGAGTTTTTGAGTGAAACCACTTGGGTTCGAAACCTAACTCATAAAAATAAATTACAGAAAAGAATCACCTAATTTGGAGTATTATTGAGTGAGATATGGGTTTTTGAAAAGAGAGATAAAAATCTGGCAGTAAGCTGTCAAAACTAGACATTATACATGTGCATCCCTTTTGTCTTTTTATCAAGATTCTTACACTACTTGCATGCAATCCGACTTGAATCATCCCCATACAGATATTTCCAGTTCTAAAATATATATTTAAGTTATTTAAATCACATGCATGCTATCTATTAAACTCATCTTTTGTAGAAATTTGAAAATGGTCTTTTTGAAGATTCTTGGGTGTTTATGCCAATAACTTCTCCATGCACTTAAAATTGTATATTTTTGGCTCATGTATGTTGATTTAAACATGTTTTTAGAGGATTCAAATAGCTACTCATGCAACCTTTGGACCAAAAAGTATGGATCTTTAAGAAAATTACATGCATGCAAGTTAAGATCCCATCTTTGATCTTAACATAGGTTTGATTATGGATTCACCACCTTTTTAATAACATGCAAGTGTTATGGTGGTAAATCTACAAACATTAAGATGTAAGTAGATGGTTCTTAACAAAAGTTTAAAGAAAATGTAGAAGAAGAAGAAGAAAAATTACTTAAGAAAAGCAAAAAGATTAAGAGAAGGGTGTGTGGATTTCATCCAACACACATGCATCTACCTTGAACACTTGAATCTCTTGAAGAAGAATGTGTTAGGGGCTGAAATGTAATGTGTTCTTGGAGGTGTTCTTGAGAGAAAAAGAGAGAAGAAGAGAGTATTTTCTCTAGAGGGAGAAATTAGAAAGAGAGAGGGATGAGAGAAATGAAGTGTGTGAAGTGAGTTGAAAGAAAAAGGGAGAGGGGTTTAAGGGGGATGTTGTGGACGGTTTTGGGAGAAAGAAGAGAAAAATGGAGTATAAAATTAGATTTAATAAAATGATGATGTCTTGAC
This sequence comes from Saussurea involucrata, assembly GCA_033807775.1. Taxonomy (NCBI): domain Eukaryota; kingdom Viridiplantae; phylum Streptophyta; class Magnoliopsida; order Asterales; family Asteraceae; genus Saussurea; species Saussurea involucrata. Next base: position 117,906,274 of record CM066319.1, read on the forward strand.
TTTTATTTTTATTTTTATTTTTATATTTATTTTATTTTAAATTTTGAATTTGAATTATTAAACAACCAATTTATCAACATAATAATACTTGTTTTGTTTTACTAGTATTATTTTGCAAAGTATACATATACATTTGTATTTAGGTCATTTGAATTGTCATTTTATGAGATTAATGGATAATTCCTTAATTTGAAGGGTTTCTAGGCAAAATTTCTTAAATTTTTCTACCGTACCGAGTTTACTGCTAAAATTGGACTGTGTGACCAATGACATAAATATTGAATATGGTTAGATTAATTCTAACCTGAAATGCAAATTTGACGGTTGTCACACCCAAGGCCCAAGCCCAATCTTTGACATTTAATATATATATATATATATATATATATATATATATATATATATATATATATATATATATATATATATATATATATATATATGTCAAAGAGAGCCCACCAAGAACATCACACACCAAGCCCAAGCAATTAAATGATTCATTTAATGATCAATGGTTGGAGTTTATTAAGTGGTCTAGACTTTGACTTGGCTCCTATGTGGGACAAGGTTTCTCACCTCTTCACTAAGTTCCAACAATACCTCACATTTTCTATTCAAACCCAAATAATACCCCACATTTGAATAGAAAATAAGCAATATTATGGAACTTATGTTTCTATCACCAAGATAGTTATAATATGCATCGGAAAACGGTGTCTTTTGGACTTGAACCTTTCCTAGTGAATGCCTATCGGATCTACTTCGTGGATGGTGAACTAAAGTCTTGAACTAGCCACTTTTTGTAGTAAATCGAGACAATAGGCATCACACATATTATAGATATACGTAATTTAATTCTTACCGTTGTGTTCATTTCGGTCGTGAGCATATTCTTTCTTCATGAGAGTTTTAGAAGACGTAGCCATCTTTGACATTTAATATATATATATATATATATATATATATATATATATATATATATATATGTCAAAGAGAGCCCACCAAGAACACCACACACCAAGCCCAAGCAATTAAATGATTCATTTAATGCTCAATGGTTGGAGTTTATTAAGTGGTCTAGACTTTGTCTTGGCTCCTATGTGGGACAAGGTTTCTCACCTCTTCACTAAGTTCCAACAATTTAATCGTGTGTGACTTGTGCGATTAGATTTCTATTGGGGTAGTTGTGTGCGATAAAAAGGGTACTAAGGCTGTTTTGGTTGATTAGATTTGTATAAAGATTTGTAAGAAAAGGACATGTTTGTAATCGGTTCAAAGGACAAACCTCCAGTCCTATTTCCAGGAGAGTTCATAATATGGAAGGACAGATTTCTCGACTATGTAGAACATCAAGAAAATGGAAAATATATTAAAGAGTCTTTGGAGAAAGGTCCAATGGGAATAGTTTATCAAGATAAACCTGATTAGCGTAATGGTGATCCTGGTGGACAAGAGGTATTACTACCTGAACTTTATACCGGTGAAGAGTTGAAGAGGTATAATGGTGATAAATCTTCAAGTTCTTTGGTCATTCAGCCATTAACAATTGATATATACTTGAAGATTGACCGTCATAATAATTCTAGAAAGGCAATCAATGTTTGATGAGCTCCAGAAGTTGTTTGAGCGTTCAAAAGTTTAAAATCAAATGAGAATTGCAATTTGCATCAACAAGTATGAGAATTTTAAGCATAAAGAATGTGAAGCTTTGGACAACACATATGATCGGTTTACAACGCTTCTGAATGAGCTAAATAAGTTTGATATCAAAAAGTCTTTAGTTGAAAACAATGTGAAATTCTTGAGTATGCTTCAACTGGAGTGGAAGAAGTACAGTCGAAGGATGAAGCAGCATAAGATGTTACATGAGATGTTCGATACTCTGAAGCAGGAAGAATAAGAGGTGGAGGTCGTGAGAGATAAAAGTAAGATGAAAGAAAAGAAAGAAAAGAAAGAAGAAAAGTTTAGTGTTGATCCTATTGCTCTTTTGTCTAAGAAGTCTGGAAAGAATGTCTCAAAGAAAGAGAGAGAGTTTTCTGATTTGGAGAATGATGAAGTTGATGGAGATCTATTTGATGATGGAGAAACTCTGAAACATACCATGATTTTGTTAACTAAGGCATTTCAGAAAAGGTATGTCAAGAAAATTGGTTCCAATAATTTGAGGTATTCATCTAGGTCAAAGAATTATGAGCATAAGGACATGATTGAGAATAAGAAGAGATATGAGGACAAGAAATCAGATGGTAAGAGAGAAGAGAAGAGGTATGAAGAAAAGAAGTCTGATGAGCCTAAGTGCTTTAACTGTGGGAAACAGGCCATTTCGCAAAGGAGTGTAGAAAACCGATAGTGAGGGACTCCGATTACTATAAATAAAATATTCTTGGCGAAGCAAAAGGAGTCGGGAAAAGCACTTTTGGTCGAGGAGGAGTATTGGTTAGATCAGGCGGATGATGAAGAAGAGAAGGAGAACGTAGCACTTGCAAATATGTGTTTTATGAGCAAGGAGAAGACTGATGCTGATGATTCAGAAAATGAAGTTAACACATGCCTCTGTGCAAGATATCAAGCTAACCCAAAAGAATCCCACTATATTGCTGTAAAGAGGATCATCAGATACCTTAAAGGGACCAAAAATCTTGGACTCTGGTATCCAAAGAACTCTGGTTATGGTCTTAAGGCTTACACAGATTCAGATTATGGAGGATGCAAGCTTGATAGAAAGAGTACCTCTGGGAGTTGTCAATTCCTATGAGGTAAACTAGTCAGCTGGACTTCAAAGAAGCAGAATTGTGTGTCCACATCTACAGCAGAAGCTGAATATGTTGCTGCTGCTAACTGTTGCTCCCAAGTTCTGTGGATGAAAACTCAGCTAAAGGACTATGGTCACAACATATACAAGATACCCATCTTCTGTGATTCAAAAAGCGCCATTGCCATCTCTGCCAATCCAGTACAGCACTCAAAAACAAAGCATATCGACATAAGGTACCACTTTCTGAAGCATCATGTTGAATATGGCACAATCGAAATGCACTTTGTATCCACAGAATATCAGCTTGCAGACTTATTCACCAAGGCACTTGATGAGAAAAGATTCCTTTTCGTGTTGGGTAAGTTGGGAATGATTAACATGAGTTAAATCCTCTATACATAAAATTTGATTTTCCTGTAAATATGTATATAATCAAATTTCTGAATGTAAATTCTTAAATCACCAAAAGTTCTATGACCAACAGAGCTTCTGTGGGATTGTTCAGAAACTCGGAAAATTCTTCACAGAACCTCTGATGAACTTGACCTGTGTTCTGTGCACTACTTATCTCATTTAAACCAAGCATAGGTCAAGGGGGAGCAGAAGGAGACCTTGAACTGATCTACAGAGGTTGATCAGTCAAGGGGGAGCAGAAGGAGACCTTGAACTGATCTACAGAGGTTGATCATTCAAGGGGGAGCCAAATAAGAGATATAATCAATAATAAACCACAGAAGTGAAGATTGGTTACCGAACAAGGGAGAGCCAAAAGGTAAGTATCTCGTACAAATCCTTTTTGGAAACATTTTTCTAGGACACCAACTTCCAAAAACGTCTTAGAAACATTGTTTAAGACATACCAATCAAGAAATGATCAAAACAAAATCGAGTCTTCCTTTATGAGAAATTTAAATTCATAGAGCTTCTGTTGAGCTCAACAGAGCCTCTATAAGCCGGATCCTCTATGACTACAAATTCCATACTGGACCTCTATCGATCAACTTCAAATGTCTTCTTTAAAAGATTCGTACGTACAAATTGCACACACAGAGATACTGGAAGAAAGTCTGTTGGTCAAAGAGCTTGTTACCACCAAAGAGTCTCTGTTACCAAATCAAGACAATCCAAAAGTAAATGTCTCGCACAAAATCATTTCCAAAACAGTTTTCAAGGACACAAATTTCCAAATAAATCCTAAAAATAGTGTTTAAAACAATTAAAACTTTGGAAGATCAAAATGTTTTACGGATCTCTAGTTATTAGAAATTTGGACTCATAGAGCTTCTGCTGGCTTCAACAGAGCTCCAAAACCTCTGTGGGTACAAACTTCTGAACTAAAGTTCTCTCGATCCTCTCCAATGTATTTTTCACTATTTTGGTAAAGGTGTAAGCAACATAGGAGAAAAAACGACAAATTTCAGATCACAGAGCTCACTCCACTACAGAGCTTCTGTTGACTCTGACACTTGACCTTTTTATGAAAATTCTGTAACAATGCGGGATATTTACTGCGAGTGACAGACCCCTAGAAGAGGAAAGACCTACACGCCTAGCATTAATGGGCCGCACACGCCATCTAATCGTGCTCTGACGTGGCATTCTCCCATTGGACGTGTGTGGCACACGTTCTCCTGGAAAGTTGAACCAGTCGTATATACTCACTTACGGATCCCAAATTTTATTCACTTTCATATATTTACCCTTTCAGATTCTACCACTCTCTTCAGTATAAAACCAAACTTACCAGAACCTCTAAATGTTTACGAACTTACTCTCTTTATCTTCTCCGGCGAACCTTGCAATAACCTGCAACTTCTCCATTTTACTCCATTTAGCAAGAAATCTCAAATGGCCTCCACCTCCAACACTCCGGTAAACTCTCCATCTCATTCTGAGCATTCCCAAAACCAAGAAAAAGCCAGAAACTTACAACAATATAACTCCGGCGACACAGTAGCTTTCTCTCCGACCACCCACGAGAAAAACTTCATCGCTCATGAACACTTTGAAAGTGTTCTTCCCCTCAAACCCAATAACTACTATCTGGTACCCTCAAAAACCGCATTTGGGGAAGCACATGCCATCCTTCTTAACATTCTGGAAAACCACTACCTTTACCCCCTTTTATCCAAAACAGTCAACAAAATCCCGGCGAGACACCTGAATCAATTCTGGCAAAGCAGCAGATTTGATCCCGAAGATAGAAAAATCAAAGGCTACATCTCCAAACCCGACAAATCCGAGCATCTTGAACTCAAATTCAACAGAACAATGTTCTCATTGGAGTTCAGTCTACCCACCAGAGGTCTGCTTAGAATAAAGGCATATGCAGAGGAACCGACAGACGAAGAGCTCTGCCGTTTTGTTGAAATTTTGGGGTATAACACAACCCTAAGAAAAAGGAACAGTTTCAGAAGAAATCGACTTCCCCCTCTGTGGAATACCCTCTTCTCAATTCTTAACAGGTGCCTAACAGGGAAAGTGGGCAGTCCAGACCAAACCTCTCACCAAATCTTGACCATAATGTACGGGGTATATTATGATCTACCTCTGGACTACTCCACCATCATGATGCAGGAAATGGTCAATACCATTGACATAAGAATCTCTTCTTAGAAGGCCAAGGGAAGATCGAAAGATGCTCTACCTCCTCTGCAATATCAGCGAATCCTGGGTGTCCTACTAGAGCCTCTGCTGTAACATCCCTTATCTTTAAAACACTCATTTAACGGAAAGTAACCTTAAAATACAGCGGAAGATTTGTAATTAAAACATTTAGATAAAATCCCTTAATCTTATAGAAAAGAGTACAAGTTTGCAACTTAAAACCAATAAGTTTGAGAGTCAAACAATATTCAACTGAAAAGCTTAGAGAATCCAAAACTATCATTCATCAAAAGAAAATATAAGCTGCTGAGCTGCCGCAAATCCAAAAGCTTCAAGCTGGAGCCTTTCCTTTATTCTTCGAAGATGTACCTGCCACTAAAAGATGAATAACAACGGGGTAAGCTTTCGCTTAGTGAGCACGCACCTGTACCACATATCATCATGCATACATACTCGCATAAACATAGCAATCACATACATGTAACATCCTTCCATTCCTTAAGGCACAAAGCCAATAAGGAAGGTCATAACTAGACACTGGTACCAGGCCTCTTCATACATAACATATTCCCTAGGGGTATTACTACCACCATAGGTACTCTTTCCTTTGGCAAAGCCAACATACACATAATCACACATGCAATCCAACTACATACACATAACTTACATAATATAGGTAGAGTACTCACTTGTCAAGATGTCAATTACCAAGTACTTCACAGTGTATAATAATCACCTCGTACCACCTATAACATTCATACATACACATATCATAACAAGCCCAAAAATGGAACTCTAATTCTATCCCAACTCTCATCCCGAAATGACATAGCTAGGATAGTCCAAATACCATAAAACTTTGCCAAACATCCCATTTCATACACCCCATTTCTATTGATTTCTAAACATAATACACATACCTTGCAATTCTAGACCGCGAACAACAATCCTCCTAGAACCTTTCACATCTTGAATCTTCCAAAATCACCAAATCTTTCGCCTGGAAAATACAGCAACTTCGGACACTTGGTTCTCTCTACTGGGAACTCCGATGCCAAATCCCTCTGGTCAGAATGTAGATTAGAGGGTCGTGAAGTCTCTGTCCAAATTTCACGACGATCCAACGGTTAACGAAGGAGAATCGGTCGATCTTTCACAGCAGCTCACAAGAACTCCGAAAATCCCTTTCACAGCAACTTCGGACACTTGGTTCTCTCTACTGGGAACTCCGATGCCAAATCCCTCCGGTCAGAATGTAGATTAGAGGGTCGTGAAGTCGTTGTCCAAATTTCACGACGATCCAACGGTTAACGAAGGAGAATCGGTCGGTCTTTCACAGCAGCTCACAAGAACTCCGAAAATCCCTTTCTCTTTTCTCTCTTCTTTGCTAAAGAAACAAATGGCTGCAAATGAGGGTGTTTAGGGTTTCCATCCCCTTTACATACATGCCAAAACACACCCTCATCTTACAAAATTGATAAACTGGCCCCTAGATTCCTGAACACGTACATAACGACCCAAAAATTAACTCAACCCCAAAAGAGACAGTTAAATCACGTAAATTGGGAAACGGGGTGTTACAACTCTCCCCCACTTACCAGGATTTCGTCCTCGAAATCGATCAGACTTGGAAGAGTTCCGGATAATTCGATCTCATCTCAGCTTCCGGTTCCCATGTCCATTCTGATCCTTTTCGGTGTTCCCACTGAACTTTCATTAAGCTGATCTCCTTGTTTAGCAAGGATTTGGTCTTCCTTTCCAAGATTGCTATCGGTCTCTCAATATAATTCAACCGTTCGTCGACCTGTATGTCATCTATAGGGACATGCGCCGACTCGTCAGCTAAACACTTCCTCAACTGAGATACGTGGAAGGTGTTGTGTATCAGACTGAGTTCCGGCGGAAGCTCCAGCCGGTACGCAACCTTCCCAACCCGTGCTATCACCTTGAAAGGTCCGATAAACCTAGGGCCTAGCTTGCCCCTCTTCCGGAATCGGATCACCCCTTTCCAAGGTGATACCTTCAACAAAACATTATCTCCCACGTTGAACTCCAGATCCGACCTTCGCTTGTCGGCGTAACTCTTTTGACGACTCTGTGCGGTTCGTAGCCTATCCCGAATCATCTCAATACTTTCCGTCGTTTTCTGAACCACTTCTGTGCTGCTTAACTCCCGCTGGCCTACCTCTCCCCAACAGATAGGAGTCCTACATCTTCTCCCGTACAACATCTCATACGGAGGCATGCCAATACTGGCATGGAAACTGTTGTTGTATGAGAACTCAGCCAACGGTAAATACGTATCCCAGCTGCCCCCAAAATCCAAAACACAGGCTCTCAACATATCCTCAGGAGTCTGAATTGTTCTCTCGCTTTGCCCGTCCGTCTGTGGGTGAAAGGCTGTACTGAACTGAAGTCTCGTACCCAAATCTTCATGGAACTTCCCCCAAAACCGCGACGTAAACCGAACATCCCTGTCTGATATCACTGTTACCGGTACCCCATGCCTTGCTACAATTTCACTGGCATAGATGTCAGCTAACTTTTCTGCAGATGAACTTTCACGGATTGCGATAAAATGGGCACTCTTTGTCAGCCTATCTACAACCACCCAAATGGCATCATGATTCCTAGGTGTTCGAGGCAACTTGGTAATCAGATCCATTGTTATATGCTCCCACTTCCACTCTGGTATCTCTAATGGCTGTAACTTCCCATGCGGTCTCTGATGCTCTGCTTTGACCCTTAAACAAGTCAAACATTTCTCCACGTACTTACCCACGTCCCTCTTCATCCCCGGCCACCAGTAGTCAGTCTTCAGATCTCTATACATCTTAGTAGCACCGGGATGGATAGAGAACCTTGACTTATGCGCCTCGTCCAGAAGTGTCTGCCTTGCCTCACACGATACTGGAACCCATACCCGACCGTACCGAGTCAATAGACCTCGACTGTCGGGCACTAACTGATCCACCTGTCCCTTTATCCGTTCCTTCTTCTGGTTCTCACCCTTGATCGCTTCCTCTTGAGACCTTCTTACCAAGTCGTGAAGCGACGTTGATACTGTTAGTCTCATCAACGGTACCCGAAGTAGAACACTACTCGCTCTTCTACTCAAGGCATCCGCTACGACATTTGCCTTCCCCGGGTGATAAAGAATCTCGCAATCATAATCCTTCACCACATCCAACCACCTCCGCTGTCTCATGTTCAAATTCTGTCGATCCATGAAATAACGAAGACTCTTGTTGTCCGTATAGATAGTACACTTCACCCCATACAGGTAGTGCTGCCATAACTTGAGAGCGAACACCACTGCCGCAAGCTCCAAATCGTGAGTCGGGTAATTCACCTCATGCGTCTTCAGTTGACGAGACGCATAGGCAATCACCCTTCCCCTCTGCATAAGAACGCAGCCTAGCCCGTGATAAGACGCATCACAGTAGACTGTCATGTCTTCAACTCCCTCCGGTAGTGTCAACACCGGAGCCTCGCATAACTTTCTCCTTAAGGTTTCGAACGCTGTTTTCTGTTCCTCTCCCCAAACGAAACGTTCGTTCTTCCTCGTCAGCTTCGTCAACGGAACTGCTATCTTGGAGAAATCCTGGATGAACCGGCGGTAGTACCCGGCTAATCCAAGGAAACTCCTAATCTCAGTGGGAGTCTTTGGGGTTTCCCACTTCATCACTGCCTCCACCTTCGCTGGGTCTACCTTGATACCCTCTCGGTTCACAAGATGTCCAAGAAATTGAACCTCTTGTAACCAGAAATCACACTTGGAGAACTTTGCATATAACTGCTCCTTACGCAAAATCTCCAAAACCTCTCGTAGATGCTCCATATGATCCTCCTTCGACTTGGAGTAGATCAGTATATCGTCTATAAACACGATGACTGACCTATCCAACATCGGTCTGCAAACTCTATTCATAAGATCCATGAATGCCGCCGGTGCGTTCGTCAGTCCAAATGGCATCACGATGAACTCGAAATGCCCGTACCTGGTTCTGAACGCTGTCTTGTGAACATCCTCTTCCCTGACCTTCAACTGGTGGTACCCTGAGCGAAGATCTATCTTAGAGAACCAAACGGCTCCCTGAAGTTGATCGAAGAGATCGTCGATCCTCGGCAACGGGTATCTGTTCTTCACCGTAAGCTTGTTAAGCTCTCTATAGTCGATGCACATCCGCATCGACCCGTCCTTCTTTTTCACGAAAAGGATAGGGGCTCCCCAAGGTGAACTACTGGGGCGGATGAAACCCTTATCCAACAGTTCCTCCAGCTGCTTAGACAGTTCATGCATCTCCGGAGGTGCCAAACAGTAAGGAGCCTTTGCTACCGGTGCCGCCCCCGGAATCAAGTCTATTCGGAACTCCACTTGCCTCCCGGGAGGAATGCCAGGCAAGTCATCCGGGAAAACATCCGGAAACTCGCTGACCACTGGTACATCTGCCACTGTTCTCTTCTATTTCTCCTCCCGTTCATCAACAATATACGCCAAGTAACTGCTACCACCATGGTGCACATATCTTCTAGCTTTGGCCAAAGTGCACACCTTTGGTACCCTTTTTCTTCCTTCACTCGAGATAGTTAATTCTCCCCCACTTGGGGTTCGAATCACTACCTGCTGTTTTTCACAATCAATGCGCGCTCCATTCCGACTAAGCCAATCTATCCCAACTACTACATTTATTTCCCTCATCGCAATAGGAATAAGATCTATACTAAACTTCACTCCGGCTATCTCTATTACATTACCTTTATACACATCACTCACAAAACGAAACTCCTCGTCCGCTATTTCTACTTCTAGCGGACTCTCTAACTTGTCCTTTACAATAGCAAAGTCTTTACAAAACGATAAAGAAACAAAAGATTTAGTAGCTCCCGAGTCAAATAAGACAAGGGCAGGTGATGCATTAACAGGAAAAATACCTGTCACGACATCTGGCTCCTCGTTTGCTTCATCTACGGTCATCTGGAACACTCGCCCCCGAGTCTTGGGTGCGTCGTTCTTCTTTCCCAATCCACCCTCTAGCATCTTCACCGGTGCGGTTCCCGAGTTCTGGACCGAACCGGTATTCATTGGGCACTCGTCAGCAAAATGGCCCGGCTTGTAGCACTTAAAACATATCTTTGCGGTCGCCTTGCAGTCTCGACTGATATGACCCGGTTGCCCGCATTTGTAACAGGTTCCGGAGCCCATACGGCATTCTCCCGGATGCTGTCGTCCACACTTCCCACAGCGGGGATGCTCTCTCTTGAACTCTTTCTTTACCTCCGGTTTATGACTCCCAGTTTTGAACTTCTTAGTCTGCTGAGGTTGAGTCTGAACCGTTTCTGCCCTTCTTGTCTTTCTTTGGCTCTCTAATTCGAGCTCTCTAGCCCGAGCCACCTCGTGCATCTGCTGAAAATCAGTGCACCTTGCCATAACAACAAATTCTCTAATCTCCTGTTTCAAAACTCTCCCATATCTGTACATTTTGGCCTTTTCATTCCTGACATACTCAGGACAGAAAAGGGACCGCTCCAAAAACTTGTCAGTGATCTCGTTCACCGACTCCGTAGTTTGCTCCATAGATAGAAACTCATTTGTGAGTCTCTCTACCTCAATTTGGGGCACATACTGTTCCATGAACAGTTCCTTGAACTGTTCCCAAGTCATGCTATCCACTTGTTCTGGCGTCCGAGCACGAACAATAAGGTTCCACCAGTCTTTCGCTGCCTTCCTCAGAAGGTTCGATGCGTAGCGAACCTTGACTTCCTCGGTACAAAAACTGGTGCGGAAAGCACCCTCCACCTCAGCTATCCAACGAGTGCTGGTTACGGGGTCCTTCTGCCCCTCAAACTGTGGCGGCTGACAGGCCAAGAAATCTCTGTAGCTTGTCCCCCGTGGTTGTACGCCTGACAAGCCCCCTGATCCACTGGCCCTGCTGGCCACAGCTGCCTCTACCTGACTACGAATTTCATTAGCCAGTTCCTGCTTTACCTGCTCAAAGAGACTTGGGAGTAACTCGTGAAGAACCTCCCCGACCTCAGCAGCGATCACACCTCTCAGATCAGGAATTTCCTGATCCTCTTCAATAATCGGTCTCTTGCCTTGCCTTCTAGTGTTCACCATTCTGATACATAAACATGATACTTTAGAATAATTCATCTACATCCCCCCCCCCTGAGCAAACTCCTAGCATAGTCCAGAGGTCCTAGCTTAGTTGTCTTTCTTTCTAACATGCTCCTTAGAAACCTTCTGCTTATACTCTCTTAACAAAATCCCTTTCTAGCATGTTACTACCCAACCCTCAACCTTGTCTGGTTCATAGAATTCTTTTGCAACTATATCAAGTTCCGGCATGTACAATGTAATTGCAATGGTATGGGCCCTTATACCATTATAATTACACCCTCCATGTTTAGACTCAACACCGTCACTAAGGTTCCAATTCCCAGCTTAGTTGGTACCTTTAACATATATATCACAACATTTTCCATATCTACCACTTATCATATAAACATTATAATCATATTCTAATTCACATTATGCATCAACAAAACATACTTGAAATCATAACCTTGTCACATTGACCATATCTAGCATACATAAACATAATTACTCATCCAATACAGTTATAAAACTGGTCTTTCACAAAACTGAACATGCTTTATCATAAATCCTAATATGGAATAGTGTGCTCACCCCCGTCTTGATGCTTTGGACCGCAGCTCAGCCGTGAAAACTTTTTCTTTTAAAACACTCTTTCCTTATAAACCATTTTCTTACACGAAACAGCTTTTTTTTAAAGGTTACTTATTTGAAAACTTGAGCACTTGGGTTTAAGTTCAAACACTCACCACTTGTGAATGCCCGAATCCCTTAAACCAAGGCTCTGATACCAACTGTAACATCCCTTATCTTTAAAACACTCATTTAACGGAAAGTAACCTTAAAATACAGCGGAAGATTTGTAATTAAAACATTTAGATAAAATCCCATAATCTTATAGAAAAGAGTACAAGTTTGCAACTTAAAACCAATAAGTTTGAGAGTCAAACAATATTCAACTGAAAAGCTTAGAGAATCCAAAACTATCATTCATCAAAAGAAAATATAAGCTGCTGAGCTGCCGCAAATCCAAAAGCTTCAAGCTGGAGCCTTTCCTTTATTCTTCGAAGATGTACCTGCCACTAAAAGATGAATAACAACGGGGTAAGCTTTCGCTTAGTGAGCACGCACCTGTACCACATATCATCTTGCATACATACTCGCATAAACATAGCAATCACATACATGTAACATCCTTCCATTCCTTAAGGCACAAAGCCAATAAGGAAGGTCATAACTAGACACTGGTACCAGGCCTCTTCATACATAACATATTCCCTAGGGGTATTACTACCACCATAGGTACTCTTTCCTTTGGCAAAGCCAACATACACATAATCACACATGCAATCCAACTACATACACATAACTTACATAATATAGATAGAGTACTCACTTGTCAAGATGTCAATTACCAAGTACTTCACAGTGTATAATAATCACCTCGTACCACCTATAACATTCATACATACACATATCATAACAAGCCCAAAAATGGAACTCTAATTCTATCCCAACTCTCATCCCGAAATGACATAGCTAGGATAGTCCAAATACCATAAAACTTTGCCAAACATCCCATTTCATACACCCCATTTCTATTGATTTCTAAACATAATACACATACCTTGCAATTCTAGACCGCGAACAACAATCCTCCTAGAACCTTTCACAACTTGAATCTTCCAAAATCACCAAATCTTTCGCCTGGAAAATACAGCAACTTCGGACACTTGGTTCTCTCTACTGGGAACTCCGATGCCAAATCCCTCCGGTCAGAATGTAGATTAGAGGGTCGTGAAGTCTCTGTCCAAATTTCACGACGATCCAACGGTTAACGAAGGAGAATCGGTCGATCTTTCACAGCAGCTCACAAGAACTCCGAAAATCTCTTTCACAGCAACTTCGGACACTTGGTTCTCTCTACTGGGAACTCCGATGCCAAATCCCTCCGGTCAGAATGTAGATTAGAGGGTCGTGAAGTCGTTGTCCAGATTTCACGACGATCCAACGGTTAACGAAGGAGAATCGGTCGGTCTTTCACAGCAGCTCACAAGAACTCCGAAAATCCCTTTCTCTTTTCTCTCTTCTTTGCTAAAGAAACAAATGGCTGCAAATGAGGGTGTTTAGGGTTTCCATCCCCTTTACATACATGCCAAAACACACCCTCATCTTACAAAATTGATAAACTGGCCCCTAGATTCCTGAACACGTACATAACGACCCAAAAATTAACTCAACCCCAAAAGAGACAGTTAAATCACGTAAATTGGGAAACGGGGTGTTACATCTGCTACGTCTATAAAAATGGCCAATGGATGGACCGACGGCCAGACTGTATCCCCTGAACAAAAACACCCCAACAGAGCACGAAGTTGAATACCCATTCTGCAGACCTCTGCCAAAGCTACTTTTGGACTATGCTACTGACGAAACCCTTAAGTTAGAATACATACGCGATCATAGGACTCCAGAATCGAGTCCTGTGACACCCCCGCGTCTAGGAGCCCCATTAGGATCTAGGGTTGTAGAAAAGATGACAGATGAGCAATGGGCTGCAGCTTTGGCAAAACATGAGCTTGTACAGGCCAACTTTCACGCTCAGAGGGAAGCAATTCTCTCCCCTGCTAAAAAGAGAAAATCCTCTGCCACCTCTCTTAAGAAGAAGAAGAAGAAGAAGAAAGTCCACAAGAAAACTACTAAGGGAACCTCTACCTCTGCTGCTCACATATCCCCTCCTCATGCAACAGAGGTTGGATCATCTGCACCTCCCTCTCCTCCAAAGGAAAAGAAGAAAAGAAAATCCAAAACCTCAGAGGAAAGTGCACCGAAACCAAAGAAAAGGAAAAGCAAGAAAAAGTCCAAAAAGCCTATCTCTCTTATGCAAACCATAGCAGAGGATGATGTGATAGAAGAAGAAGTTCACCAATCACCTCTGCAATCCCCCAATCCCCTCAACTATGCACATCATGGAGATTTCTCTGACTTCCTCCAACGCCCTGAGTTTGCCAACACTCTTGACACTTCTGGATGGACTGTAGAACCCATCTCCCATGGCTCTACAGAAGAAGAAGACTTCAGAATCTCTTCTGACCTAGAAGAAGATGATCAAACGCCAGAAAACAATCAGTCTAAAAACTCCAGAAGTACTACAGAACCCCTTAACTCAACCCGGATTTGATGTACAAAGGGCAAGCCCAGAGGAAGAGGTAGCTGCAGAAGATCATGACATGGACAACATGTTAGGAGGTCCAACAGAGGAGATGTTTGACACCACAGGGAAAAGCCCAGAAGTCAGGATAGAAGCACCAAGTCATAGGGTAGCAACAGAGGTTGAGACCATAGATGGAGAAGAAGTGCTTGGATGCTCCACAGAAGCAGAAACAAGAAAAGATGCCTGGAATAGTAGAGGCACACAAGATTTGTGAAAGAAACTGTCTAATTTTAACCTGTTCTTCATTCCTTCAAACAGATTCTATTTTACTGCCATTTTTCGATTTATTCTATCTGGTAACATCATAGAAACTGTTTCTTTCGTTAAAAAAAACCTCATTTAAAATGTCTAAAATGAAATTTTGTGGTGATGCTGATTCAATTTTTTATTCAAAACTCAGCACAAATTTTCGCAAAATAATTCCTTCTCTTGAAAAAGAACTAGATGAAAAGAACAAAAGCATTTTTATTATTTCTGATAAAATTGCTAAACTTGAAGAATCTGTTAAAATCTTAAACTGTGAAAATCTTGAACTAAAAAGGAACTTATCTATGTCAGATGAAGAAAAGAAAAGACTTGAACTAAAATGTTTAAATTTCTCTAAACTGATTTCAAGTTTTGAAAAGATTGTGGTCAATGAAAAAGGAAATTATGAAGAGAAGAAAACTGTTCTTGAAACAAAGTCTATGGAGCTTACTTGTAAAATCTCAGAATTACAGAAAATCCTTGAAAAAGAAAGGAAAGAATCTGATTTTGAAAGAAAAGAATCTGAACAGTTGAAGGTTCAAAAATTTCAAGATTTAAGTCAAAAAGATGACTTTGAAAGAGAGAGAAGGATTTTTAAAACAGAAATATCCAGATTAACAAAAAGACTCTCTAATTGATCAACTGAGATCATGTTGGAGAAGTGATGCAAATTTAATCTCCAAAAGATGCTTGAGGTAAATTTAAGGAAAAAGAATATTTTTGCTAAAAGGATCAAGAAATTTGATTTTGCAAACTCAAATCATTCACTTAACACAACTTCAAGTTCAAGGAATAATTTGTTAAAAGGATCCTTTAAGCCAAATATGTTTTCAAAAATTCAGACCTCAACATCGAAATTTTTTCATGATCATAGGTTGAACAAATTAGTTAATCAAGCTTTTAAAAAGATTAAAAAGGTTTGGATAGTGAAAAGCTCTATACCTGTTCAAAATGTTCAAAATGACAAAAAGCCTTTCATTTCTGGTATGTATGACAAATGCATAAAGGCGTTTCATACAATAGGACCCATACGAATATGGGTACCCAAAACCTCTGTAAGTGTAACCTAGATATTCTGTAAACTTTGTAAATATTTTTATTTATTTCTATTATTTTTTTTGTTTTGTTTGTAAATTCTTAAAATCTTCAATAGTTCTTGAAATCACAGAGCTTCTGTAAGGTCTGCTCAGAACCTCTGACGACCTTCACAGAACCTCTGATGGTCTTGACCTATGGTTTATGCTCAACTTATCTTATTCTGAACCAAGCATAAGTCAAGAGGGAGCAGAAGAAGATACTTGATCTACAGAGGTTGTTAGATCAAGGGGGAGCGAAAAAGGAGACCTTGCTAAATCTACAGAGATTCATAAGTAAAGGGGGAGCTAAGAATGCGACAGAAGAGATCATATTCGCCAAATCAAGAAGAAAAATAGGTTGGTATCTCGTACTCACACAATGCTACAGAAGTCATAAGCCGCAGAGTTCTTTCAACCGAAGAACCTCTGTAGATCACTCAAATCATTCAAATGACTTCTGCTGCACAAAATCTTTGAGATTTACAATTTTCTAGGACACCAACTTTTAAATAGGTCCTAAATACATTGTTAAATCTGATCAAAAACTTGGATGATAAAAAATGTTTATAAATTATTAGTTATTTGAAATTTCCTGTCACAGAGCCTTTGCTGGCTCTGGCAGAGGTCCAAAAACCTCTGTAGGATAATTTCTCTCTACTAAAGATTTATTGATCCTCTCCATGTTTTTCAAACGATTTTCATTAAAGGTACAATCTAAAGAGATAAAAGTTTTCCAAAATCACAGAGCTTCTGTACCCACAGAATCTCTGTAAAGATTTCCACTTGGGAATTTTTGTATCTGTAACGGTAACTTTTCTGTGGTGAAAATTTAAAACCCACGCGCTTTTCATTTAATGTGGCCGCCCACGACGTCTCGTTGTCACTGACACTGATGACGTTTCGAGTTTTCATTGACGTACATATCACGTCGTCCGGGAAACTTGCACCACGCCGAATGAACTCGAGTGCGGACCTCAAATTTTATTTAACTCTCACATTTTAACCGTTCCAAATTCTATCTGTTACCACAGTATAAAACCCAAGTTAAAATCACTTTCAAAACTTCACTATTCTCTCATCTTCTCCGGCGAACTTGCTTATTTTTTTCTGAAAACCTAGAACTTTCAAACCTACAAATGGCTTCCAGTTCCAAAGCTACTCACGTTTCACCGACGAACTCTCCACCACCCTCTCCAGTGCATTCTGAGCACTCCCACAACCCACACATCGCCGCCGATGCCGACAGACATGACTCCGGCGACGAGGTATCCTTTGTACCCACTACCCACCTGCAATAATTTTTCTCAAATGACCATTTCGAGCAAACCCTTCCCATTAAATCGAACAACTGTTATCTTGTTCCTTCTCCTACGGCTTTTGGCAAAGAACATGCAATCCTGCTAAACATCCTTGAGAACCACTTTCTTTACCCTCTTCTTAGCAAAACCGTTGAACAAATACCCGTACGTTATCTACATCAGTTTTGGCAATCTTGCCGTTATGACGCTGATACCGATTTGATAAGAGGCTATATTTCTAAGCCTGACCAAAGTAAGAGCCTTGAACTGATGTTCAACCGCACCATGTTCTCATTAGAATTTGGCCTTCCAACAAGAGGTCTCATGGGAATCAAAAAGTATGCCCCCCAACCAACAAACGAAGAACTTATCGACTTTCTACACATGTTAGGGTACAACCAACAGTTGAAAAAGAGGAACGATTTCCGCAGGGCTAGACTACCCCCTCTGTGGAATACCTTATTCTCCATCCTAAATCGTTGCCTCACGGGCAAAATCGGGAGCATCGATCAAAGCCCACCTCAAATTCTCTTAATCATGTATGGTGTGTACTATGATCTACCCCTAGATTATGCCACCATAATGATGCAAGAGATCATCAACACCATCGATCGCAAACTCGCCTCCCAGAAAGCCAAAATATCTGATCCCAACTGGTTGCCCCCTCTGCAGTTCCAGCGAATCTTTAGTGTACTTTTTGAGCCCCTCCTCCTTATCCAAAAATGGCCAATGGACGGTCCCAAACCTAAGCAATTTCCTATGTCCAAGAACACCCCTACAGAACATGAGGACGGCTACCCTCACAGCAGGCCACTCTCAAAGGTAATGTTAGGTTATGCTAGTGATATAGAACTAGTCAGTAAGTACACACGCGTTTACAGGACTCCTGAACCCAGTCCTGTAACACCCCCGCGTATAGGAGTGCCCTTAGGAGGTAGTGTTTTAGAGAGGCTTGCCGAGGAAGAATGGAAGATAAAGTTGGCTAAACACAAGGCCAACCAGAAGAACTTCAGGAATATAAGGAAAGACCTCTATCCTTCAAAGAGGAAGTCTTCTGAGGGATCTGAAGAGAAGAAGAGGAAAAAGGGAAAGAAAACCAAGACCCCTACAAAGGAACCACTTGCCTCTGCTTCTGCTATCCAACAACCCCCTGCAGAACCATCTTCTCCACCCACTGCACATCCCTCTGCCCCTCCCTCTCCCAAAAGGAAGAGGAAGTAAAAATCTACAGAGGAGGAGGCACCAAAACCCAAAAAGAGGAAATCAAAGAAGAAGAAACCATCTTCTCCTCTGCAATCAATAACAGAGGGAATCGAAAAACATCAACCTACACCTCTGCAAACCCCAATCTTCACAGAGGTTCATGAAACACTTCTGTCAAGACAAGAGACTGCAGAAGAAGAGGTCCAAATAGATGAGAATATAGAAACAAGGTTAGAGGATAGGGTAGAAACTTCTGGAGGAAAAGAAAAAGATGCCGAAGTTGTAGAAGGCACACATCCCTCACCCCCTCCTAGTGCAACCCACACGTCTAACTCCGCAGGTCTAGCTGCAGAAGGAGTTATTGAAAAAGAGTCGCACAACTCGATCCCTACCCAAACCAAACAGCCAGAGGTCACTCTTTCGACTTCTGTGCCCACAAAAATTGGGGAATCCATTCCTAGGGAGTCTCCTCAAAGAGACTCACCTATAGTTCGTGATCCATCGCCCCAGATCACACTAGAACACCTTACAGAGGAATTTGTTTCCTCTGCCACGCAAAATATAGGGCCAAAACTTCTTTCAGAGAGAAGTAGTGAGCACAAAGACGAAGAGACTCTAGACAAGTCTCTGAGTCAACAGAAGAACATTCCGATACCCACCTCTGGAGTGGATTTGGACACTGTTCTTCGCAGAACTTCTGTAGAGATTGAAACTCTTGTTTCTTCTCAAAGATCAGATGGAAATCCTTCCATTCTCAACGTTCAAACAGGAATGAAAGAAGGTGTCCCAGGAACAGGGACTCACTCTAGAGAAGGGGTTGTTCCTCCAGAGGTTACCCAAGAGGAACATGTTATGAAGGATGAGTTCCAAGTCTTTGTAACCTCTGTAACTCAAACATTGAATAAGTTGCAAAGCTCATTCAAGACTTTTACAGATTCAACTTCAGGCGCGCTTACAGGATTAAATACCAAAGTGGATACCTTATCCACAGAGGTTAAAGCAGCCCTTGCAGAAATAAAGTCAACTACAGAAACTTCTGCTGATGCTGCCATCACCTCTGCCACTAACACTGCCAAAACAACCGCTGCAGAGTTCGAGAAAAGTGCGACCAAAGCCTTCAAAACTTCGATCGCAATCTACTTTGAAACAATGAAGAAACAAGCAGCAAGGCAAGTAGCACAAGACAACTGCAGAACAGAAGCTGTTCCTAAAAGAAGGCAGGATGATCCTGATGATGGTACATCTGGTCATCCTGAGGGGGGGAGAGCAAAGGAAACAACAGAGGCTGCTGCTGCAAAAACAACAGAAAAAAACCGCAGAACCCTCTACTACAGAAACTCCGAAGGAAACCCCACAACAAGGAACTCAGAAGAAGAGCCAAAATATCATTGGAGAGGATGCACCAACCACAGAACCTCAGGTAATCACTTTTGCATCCTCATCCTCAGAACAAACTCCACTCTCACCCAAAGAACCAACACCAACCTCACAACCAACAATCCCACGCAAAACTAGAGTAAAATCCATAGCTCGAAAACCCCAAAGACCAAAACGCACTGCAGAGTACATTCTTCGCAAAATGGAATTTGTATCTGCTTTTCAATCAGCAAAGCGTTTTGACATCCCACCTCCAAGACCTGAAGAGTCCTCACCAACAGAGTCCTCACAACCCGAAGTATCAAAACCTTCAGAGGCAACAACCAAAACATCAGAACATCCAACCCCAAAACCCAAAGAACCTCTCACTGATAAATCTACAGAGGTCCCACCCACACAAATCCAAAACCCAACCTCTGAAACCTCAAAACCAACAGATAAAGGCAAGGGAAAAATGACAGAAGAAGAGCCAAAGAAGAAGATACCTGTTGCTACAGAGAAGTTGATGAAAGGTGCCTTTAATGCCTTCGTTACTCCTAAACCCTAAGAGGAAGACTGGGCATTCAACTTGAAACCTCTGTCAGAAAACCCAACCCTGGATCCCACAGCTAAAGTAGCAGACATCACTCGACAGGTGGATGAGCTAAGGAGACCAATTCCAAGAAATAATCCAACCATTGAACAAATGAAAGAGCAAGTTTACAGTTATCTCTACAGACAGCACTTCCAGAACGATCTGCCAGCTCATGTCCGAGATCAGAAGCTCAGAAAGGAATTCGATGCCATCTTCACCACTACAAAGTCAAAACCGGTCAACCAAGTTTACTCCATTCACAAAATAAAGAAGGTACTCTATTGTAAATACTCTAAAATGAGAACCTATCCTCATACGATGTATACAATCTAGAAAGTCAAAAGGTCTGACAGATCAGAGAATCAATTCTCTGATGCTGATATCCGAAACCTCAATCCCTATGACTTACCTGACCTTCTGCAATGGACGAAAGACAACTTCAATGACGACTGCCACCAAAGGTCTTATCGAGTTCTCAGAAAGGCGATGCGTGAAAAGCTTCTAATCTACAGCATGCTCGACTTTCAACTAGCCATCGATCTAGGCGTGACTACCTTAAGTATCAGACCTCCAGAGGATTTCTGCCCACCCAATGCCACACCCAATTCGATTATCAAAACTCCAAGGTACGGGTTAGTTTACAAGAATCCTGCAGATCAACTTAAACTTTTTGTGATAATGGACTGTCAGAAGTACAAAACCTGTACTCTGAACATGTTCAGAAAAATACTAGAAGAGAACAAAGCAACAGAGCTTATGGACGAAGAATATGCTTCAATGATGATCAAAGAGATTGATGTTGCACTAGGCATAAGAAATCTCTGCTTTAAATTCTATGAAGAACTCAAGGAAGTAGGAAAAGACAACAGAAAGTTCGACGACTTCCCAAATGCAAAAATCTAAGTCTCTTCAAAGAACCTCTGTCAACGTTTATTTCTGTTCATTTAATGTACTCAAATGTAAATGCCTCTGGCATAATTTTCAAATGAAAGAAATAATCTTCTGAGGTATTGTTTAACTTCTTTTTATTACTTAGGTTAAAATGCATAAATTCAACCTTTTATTTTTCAATACTTAGGGGGATATTGTTAGCTCAAATATTCTGAAATATTAGAACTATTGAAAAATGGCAAAGTACAGAAGAACTTCCACAGAAGCTCTGCTGAGTACAACAGAAGCTCTGCCGAGCATCTCAGAAGAATCAAAGGAAGTTTGATCAAGAGTGATCAAAGACCGAAGAAACTACAGAAGGACGCTTTCAGAAGACCAAGACCGCAAAACCTCTGTTACCAATAACAGAGCCTCTGCGGACAATATCAGAAGACAAGGAACCCAGTGAAGACTACTCTACAAAGGACCGAGATGCAAAACCTCTATCACCTTTGACAGAGACTTTGCGGTTCAGACTGAAGACTTGGAAGATATTTATAATATCTTGCCACTATTGAAGAAATATCTTGCTACTGTTCCTAGGACCTGTCCATCAACTTGCATGATAGCATGCCCTGTCCAACTTCAACACGTGTCAAACTCTGAGTGGACTCAATAAGGCTTAGTACAACATAGACGTCTGTGGAATTTAATGCAAAACAATACGTACAACTATTCATGCCGTCCGATCAACAGTAGCTTATACTTTATGGTCCCCTTAGAGTAGTATAAAAGGAAGTCTAATGTTTAGTTCTTCCTAACAGAACAGTTAACAGAAAAGTCATCAAGAACACACAGCTTAGGCACATTTAGAGTCATATATGTTTATAGCTTTGCATACTCACTGTTCTTAAATCTGTTTTTGCTATATATTGAAACTCAGTAAACTTTGAGATATCATATTCTGATCATTGTTTCTTTATATTTTGTATTGTTTCTATACAAACTTATCTGTTAGTTCTTCAAATACGCTTCCGCATCAAACATAAACTCGAACTAATAGATCTGTTAATCTTGTCTAAACAAAAACGGGAACCAACAAACCTGAACGTGTTACTCAACCACCACGAAAATCTACTACAACACCATCCCAAGCCAAACCTCTCAACCAGAACAAACCTTACCTACCCATGAATTGAAATCCCAATTACCTGCTAGACTACTTGAGCAAGGTGACAATAATGATCAAGAGGAAGTGGAACTGGTTGGACTTCTGAGAAAACATACTGTAATTCAGTCTTAGATGGTAACAAAGTCAGATCTACAATCTATTCAGTTATCCATTCAGCAGTTAACTCAAGCTATGACATCAGGGTTTAAATCACTTTCAGACAGGGTATCAATCTTAGAACAATCCTGCAAGTCCCAAGCTTAAATCTCTAAGAGAAAACATGATGACCAGGACGATCCTGGTCACCATGAGGGGGAGAAAATACCGAGAGTTGATGATGCTAGTGGATCAGGAAATGTTATTAAAGTTGTAGAATATGATCAGGGATTGGGAAGTCAATCTGAACGGCAGGCTAATAATATTGCAATGGAGGTCCTTGCTGATATCACACCTACAATTGAAAATTCTAAAGGTGGTGATGAAAGGACTAAAGAGGAAAGAATGGTAGATAGTCTTTTCAAGATATTGTGTATGTAAATTTTGTTGATGAGCCAGAATGGGTGGATAGCAAACTTAAAAAGGAAATTGATGAACTATTCATGGTTGATTCAGAACCTGCTGATGATGATGAGGATGATGATTATGATAACATTTACAACAGGAGGATCCAGTGATAGTTTTTCCTGGCATTTTTTATCTACCGGAGGGCAATCTAGATCCAGTTTCAAAAAATGAATGAGGTTGGCACAAAAGATAGTCAATCCTGAAAGTCAAACTAGAAAGGGAAAAAATGGAAAAGGGTAATGATTCTAACACCATTTCAAGAAGATGTGAAAAGAAGTTTGTTTGTTCAGGATGTGTAATTGATAAATTTGGTACAGTTGTATGGTATTGAAAAGATGGCTCCGTTTCATTAGACTTAGTACATCTACATGATGAAGAATAAGTACCAAAACAAAGATTGGGTGAGATCTAATAAGAGGATTGTGAAGATTGACAAGATTGAATAAAGGAGACTTCTAAATGTTTGGTATCCCGAGTTCACAGTTGTCAAAACAGCTGGAAAGTCGTCGGTCTTTACTGAAGCAGATTTCAAGTTTACTTGCAATTGATGATCTTTTAGATCTTTATGACATATGTGGATCCCAGTTTGATCAAGTAACAATGTAAACACAAATCGATTAAGCTTTATTATAGAATGCAGAGAGTTACAATATTAGATTGATGAACAAACTCTTTCTCTAATCTATGATGCGCCAACTGATCTCACTTGAACGGCTAACCTAATGATTAGAAAACCAACATGAAATACCAAGGGCTTTAAGCCTAAGCCCATGGCCCACACACTATAATCTAAGCCCATTTAGCATAAAAGGCATTTACAAACAAATAAAGAAAACAATTATTTTTCTTTATATCACTTTCTATTTTATAGGACTTTTAGTCCTAACAATCTCCCCCTAAAGTTATATAAAGAAAAAATATGATCTTGGAATCTTCAGGTCTTGACATTCTCTTCCTCTTTAATCTTTGACAGATGTTGGCGTTACTTGACTTCATGTCTTTCACACTCCCCCTTGAATTATGCGCTTACTCTTCATAGTATCACGAGTTGAGCCACGAGTTGAATTGGCTTTGAAAAACTTCAGAACATGTTGAACCAATATGATCGAAGGAGGAATCAACTTGTCGCGAACACTTCTTGAAAAGGGATGAGAAGAACCATGCACTTGTAATCTTTTCTGCACAGATCATAATAGTTACTCCCCCTTAACTTTTGCTTACTCCCCCTCAACTTGATAATCTAGGTCTTTGAACTTTTATAACGTTTCTCCCCCTCATGATGATGATCTTTGTCTTTGAATCTGTATCAGTTCTCCCCCTCATGATGATTAGGAGCATCTTGAGCATCATGTAACTTCACAGACAACACTGATGAGTAGCAAAAACACCAGATAGGACGTTAAGTAACCAAAATAGGGTAATCAACTAACATAAAAACACATAGTAACTGTTATCACACCAATTAAAATAATTATGTGGCCTATGTTCAAGAGTTGGCATTGTTGTATCTCTGATAGGACTTCCAGTTATCACTGAAGTAAAATATTAAAAATTACTCCTCAAACTGTTCCGGTAATATCACGAAGATATGCAATGGTAATCACAAAGACTCGTGCATGTGTGAAGGAACTAAATTATATATGTTTGACTCAGATATTGATTTAACCTGAGACTCAAGTTAAAAATCAATAGACACAGTGATTAGAAAATGAAGTTCGAAGACCGGAGCTGATGTCTTCCTTTTTCAATATTTAAGACCTCTGAGTGAGGAATAGATAGATTATGTGTTAAATCTCCGTGCATTTATGAAACAAGCATCTTTTGTGAGATGCTTGAGTGGCTGGGTGGGGTGACACGAGTTATCGACACTAGGTCCATGTATGTTTCAATATTCATCTCCAAAGAACGAGAATGAATAGATTGTGTGGTTACGCGGATAACTGACTCAGTTTGGTAAGGACCAATAATTCTTTTAAGTCCTGTCACATCCTCACCATTTTTCTTTTCACTCCAAACTAGTCTATCAATCTAGACCCCTCACTGATGTCTATAATTGGGTGAGTTTCTTGGGTAGGTCCTTCCGGTTCTGGATGGACCATATAAACAAAATAATTCCTAACACTCATAAAATGAACCAAATAAAGCATTGAAGGACACATTAACGTACGAGTTCTAAACTGAAATGTTTAGAAGTCGAAGCATTGAAGAACGAGTTCTGAACTGAATTATTCAAAAGTCATTAAAATGATGTGTGAGTTGTGATCTGAGGTAATCAGAAGTCAATATAAAATCATTTGAAATATGGAATTTCAATAAACAAGATCAAGCGCAAAATGGAATGACTCGGTAAGTACAGTATTTGCAAAAAGAGAAACAATTGATCAGAAGGTTTAATTGTGAGAACAAGTCACAATTAGTATGTCAGAAAGGAATTGAATCATTAACATGAAATGACGAAATGTGAGAACAAAGGGAATTCAAGCGAGTGTATTTCCATCGAAAAGTCAACACATATAGTAGACATGGAAATAACTAAGTCAAGGAAATGTAACACATGACAATCATGGAAGTTAAATCAGAGAATAATAAACACAAGTAAGTTATTCAGAATGCATTACCACGGTTCTTTGAATTCACTGAAAAGTTCATGTATGTGTCAAATACCTGATGCTCCCCCTCAAATGTGGCATAACCTTCAAATGCAGTCATGTGAAAAGGTTATTCTGGATTGTATCCCACTTGACATTCCTGCAAAAACAGATCAAAAATATTTTGGTATCCATGCCTTGATGGATCCTTGGTGGTTAGATGCCTTAATTGTAAAATGGGGATTGGGGATGCTATAGGTACCACACCAGTTGTTCACATATCTTGGATGTATGAAGTCACTCTTTCCACAATAAGTGCGGCAGAGCTTTACTCGGTTTAGACTGGTCAGCTTAGCTATAGGGTAAACATGAGTAGGTGAACCAGTCTTGGACACATGTGACTTTGTATCAACTACAGGAGAGTTATGAGACTTGTTTCCAACACTGTCTTCTATAGTTGATTTCTTTCTCCAAACCATTATTACTTTTCTAAAAACATGATTATCTGATGAATCATTAAGCTCACTGTCGGAAGAACTAGAGTAATAAGATTGTCTTTTGTGAGAATTACCGGTTTTTGAGCGTTTCTTTGACCGTCTTTTCGACTTAGATTTTGACCATTTTGGTTAAGAAACGTTTTTGGGGGCAGAAGTGGAACACTCCCCTCTTTGAAAATTAACCGGTGTGGGCATTTTCTCCAAAAGTTGAATGTGACTTACAAGCTTTGGGGCAAAGTCAATCTTGGAAATATCATCATCTTGACAAGCTAAGGAATTCAAAAACTTAGAAAATCATTGAGCAGAGTCAAGTGGATTTGGACAGTCGAAGTCGGATGAGGAAAAGTTCAAGGAATCATCCGCAAACGGATTATTGAAATCGGGGAAAAGATTCCTTTGAACTGATTCAGATTGAGCCGCTTTACCTTTATTTTGTGAAATCAATGGCTTCTTATCTGTGTCAAAATACACGCCTAGAAAGGCTTTACACGAGGAACTATCCGACCAAGTAGGTGACGGGTCAACCGAGATGGTGTCAGGAGAGATAGGCTTCATCGGGGTATCCACAAGACTTCCCTTACCCATCTTTGCTGTTAAAGCCTCTGCCGCAGGGCGGACAGTTTAGAAGTTAACCTTGCAATCTCGGTTTTATAACTCGTCCTTTCCGATTCGGATAGTGACTCGGTTTTTTTCATTTTGAGCTCATTGATGGTAGATAAGAGTATAGTTCTTTCGGTTTCAAAAATAACCTTATCGCTCACGATTGATTCTTCAAGTTTAAGAATTATGTTTTCCAAAACCAGAGGTGGAACGTAACGTTTGAACTCTGAGTTGGCATAAGAATCATCATCTGGGGTTGCTTGAACAAGAACCGGAGTTTCGACAGTTTTGGCAATAGAACAAATGTCAAAATAATCATTCGAGAGATGGGGTGTTTTGTTTTTTAGATATGAAGCATTAAGTGTTTCATACACGAAAGGAACTTGTACATTAATGTATTTCTTAGGTGGGTCATCTTCCGAATCAGGTTTATCATTTGCAGGCTTTTCCCCCACTTTTGGTAGTGGAATACTTGTTTTGCGTTTAAGGTCTTCCTCTTCCTCATCTTTCTGAGACAGTTTGGTCCACTCGATCTTATACTCAGGATAATGCTTATCTAGGCCCAAAAATTTGAACTCATAGAGAGTAGGGACCTTAGATAATATCTTCTTTAGGTAACACGGATTATCATATCCGAGTCCCCAAAGAGAGTTCTGGTATTTGAATTCCTTCGGTTTGTTCAAGTGAATGGTTTGTTCCGTTTGACCGAGTTTGTAAAGTTTAGATTCTAAATCCTTGAGCTTATTGGTCAACGAAGCATTCTCTTTTTGGACCTTTTCCTGAAGTACAACACTCTTGCTATACTCCTCCTGAGACTTTACTAATTTTGTAGTAAATTAAGATAGTTGGGTCTCAACGGATTCTGCTCGTTTTGACATGACTGAGCACTCAGTTTGATAGTTCTCTATCACACATTGATCCTCAGCCTTTTTAATAGCTAGCTTGCCTATGGTATCATACTTAGTTTTAGCATCGGCTTCTATTGTAACGTCCCAAAAGTTACAAGGAATTTAAAATTTTTAAAAGTAATGCATTTCATTATAATCAAACCAAAAGTTAACAAATCCCATTACAATAAGAATAAACGTCGTTATTTAAAACCATCAACAAAGTTTAAGCAGCGGAAAGTTATATAATTAAATCCCCATTTACTAAAAAATCAATTTAAACAATCTTCGCCTTGCGCCCGTGTGTACCGTCATGCCCGACTGCTACTCGCACCTGAAAACATAAGACATTGGGAAGGGGTAAGCACGAAGCTTAGTGAATTCAATCCTTACATAGGATCGCAATCATATCAGCATCACCCTTAAAGATACCAGCACATAAATTTCTTGGAACATCCATCAAGAAAATATAACACGGTTAATAATAATCCTTATGCTCCTTGGAACCACCATCAAGATGACATAATCACAACACATTATACCAATACACCTACTCCTTGGAACAACCATCAAGAAGTGGCCTTATACTTCTTGGAACAACC
The DNA here is from genome assembly GCA_033807775.1 of Saussurea involucrata. Taxonomy (NCBI): domain Eukaryota; kingdom Viridiplantae; phylum Streptophyta; class Magnoliopsida; order Asterales; family Asteraceae; genus Saussurea; species Saussurea involucrata. The sequence continues at coordinate 117,934,503 of CM066319.1, forward strand.
CTCAAGAAGATATAATCACAACACATTATACCAATACACCTACTCCTTGGAACAACCATCAAGAAGTGGCCTTATACTCCTTGGAACAACCCTCAAGAAGATATAATCACAACTCATTATACAAACGCATATACCTCTTGGAACATCCATCAAGAAGTACATCAATCATAGTTCAATATATACACACAAATATATATATATTCCACACCACAATAATATCAACAAACAATCATAATCAACACACTCGAACTATAGCAACACAAATATAATTCCCATCCTATATAGTGAGAGAACTCACCTCAAACGCAAAGCTTATGACCTCAACCGCAACACGAACCGACCAACACTAGTTCACCTTTTTCCACCTAAATAAGCGTTAACAATTGTCAAAGTGACGTCCCAAACCAAAGCCACGACTACTAACTTTAAAAACACATTCTTCCAGTTTTTACTCTCAACACGCAGGTCTGTTCGGGACCTGTTTAACCCCTTATAAACTGCTTAAACCAGAAATATTTTTCCATAAACACAAAGTCCCATGTCTTAGGGTTCTAAGGACATATCGCACGCGCTCTAACGATTTTTCTACAATTTACTATGGATTTTACAAAACCGGCTTGCTGCACAGTGAAAAACAGGACCTTTCAGTACAAAACAGCTGTTTGACACTAGTTATGGTCCGAACTGGTTTTTTCGCAAAACATATGAAACTTACTAGACTCAGAATGGGAGCTTTTGGCACTGATTTCACCCCAATACGACGTTCCTATAAAAAGTTATGGCTTTTCCAAAAACAGTGGCAGAAACTGTGTAATTCACATGAAATGACAAATATTGATTATAAATCCATTAAGTCATAGCTTAACCCAAACAGACCCGAATGAACCTTTGAGGATGCAAACAAATAAGGTATTCTAAATGCAAGTAAAAGCAACCCCAAAACATACAATCAACAACCACAATGAGACCCCAAAATTTTAGCGTGGAAAACCCCTCAAAATCGAGAGTAAAAACCACGGGACTACTAGAGCCGCTTCAAATCCACTACCACCAATATTAGAGCAATACAAAGTCTTCTCTAGATTATACTAGAGGCATACAAAACCATCATACACTTGGAAATAAGTACATCAAGATGTATGGAACCAAAATAGAGCAAGAATGGAGAGAAATCACCACAAAGTTACTGCTGTGCAGAACCCCACGAAACCATGACCTCCGGACCTCAAAACCACGATCCCACCGTCCAGAATGTTGAAGAAGATGTCGTGAAGCTGTTCACCAAAACTCACGACGATCCGACCGTTCAATCTCCGGGAAACAGAAGTTTTCTGCAGCTAGGTTTACAAATACGAAAAATGGAGCTCTCTCACTTTTTCTTGTTTCTCTCTACTCTCTCTTTTGTTGCTACTCTCTCTCGGCCGAACTCACAAGGGAAGGGGAGGGAGGGGCCGTAGGGTTTTTCCTTCTCCCTTTCTTTCCTCTTTTCTTCCTTGCCAAGCCACGAAACCAACACCCTCAAAATGAAACATGAAATCGGTTTTGGGTTGTGCATGGGCCGAAATGTACATTGTTTTGGCCCTTTAACAATTTGATCCCTCAACTAATTCCATCTCGCACTCTAACCAACGATTTGACATAATTAACTATTAGGTCCAATTCGTCTAACCCCGCTAATGGAAACCACGTTAAATAAAACTTAAGAGAAAAGAATTAATAAAAAGAAAATACATATTGGGATACGGACTTTACAACTCTCCCCCACTTGGATTAGACTTCGTCCTCGAAGTCTAGGCTAGCGAATAATTCGGAATAGTTCTTGCGCATCTCCGCTTCGGGTTCCCACGTCCACTCGAACCCCTTTGGTGCTGCCACTGGACTTTCCTCAACTAGAATCTAAATTTCTCACCCCGTCTAGAATTTCTCGAATACTTTTCTTACTACCAAAACTCCTTCAAGGACACTGAAATTATGACCGGAAGAACACTCTAACAACTGGATTCATTCCTAGCCAAACGACTTCGGTTGCCTCCCAACCTTAGATGTTTCATACATCCCGATTCAACTTTCAAGCTCTAACCATTCTAAAGGTACTCACCAATATACCTTACAGGATACTCGACTCCGATCATTCCTACCATCACGCGGATCATCAAAGCAGTAAACTTATAATCACCCACGAAGGTCATTTCACCATAACCATTCATCACAATTAAGCATTTCAGGGTTACTACTACCATCGCCATTATTATTTCAAAATCGGCTACAAATCTCCGAGTACACTAAGGGTGTTTGGCCTCAAGCCCAAAAGTCGACACCTAAATATACTACTTACTTCAAAAAGGTTACTGCGCATTTATTCTCTTAATTACTGTAACATCCCAGACCAACCGTACCAGATATTGTCCGCTTTGTCCACACACCTGGACTCACGGTTTTAAAACGCGTCTGATAGGGGAGGTATCAAGTTCCTCTTATAAGGCAACCTTTGTTCCCCTCCCCAACCAATGTGGGATCTTACAATCCACCCCCCTTGGGAGCCCAGCGCCCTCGCTGGCACACTAGTCCGGTTCCCGGCTCTGATACCATCTGTAACACCCCGCTTACCACGACACAATATTGTCCGCTTTGCCCCACTGGCTCACGGCTTTGTTCTTGGCGACCTGGCAAGGACTTCGCAAGGACTTCCCAGGAGGTCACCCATCCTGGTACTACTCCCACCCAAGCACGCTTAACCACAGAGTTCCCAAGGAACCCACATGCTTGTGGCCCCAAAACGCGTTGTGTCTGGTAAGGCCAAGGTTTACTAATATACCCAGCATCTCTCCTGTCCACGGCCGATGTGGGATATGCCTAAGGTGTTACACACACCCCCCCTTATGTACTCATCGTCCTCGATGAGGTTTGCCCCACCATCCCGAACGACACAGGAGTGGCTCTGATACCAAGTTGTAACGTCCCAAAAATTACAAGGAATTTAAATTTTTTAAAGGTAGTACATTTCATTATAATCAAACCAAAAGTTAACCAATCTCATTACAATAAGAATAAACGTCGTTATTTAAAACCGTCAACAAAGTTTAAGCAGCGGAAAAGTTATATAATTCAATCAGCGGAAAAGTTATATAATTAAACCCCCGTTTACTAAAAACCAATTCAAACGATCTTCGCCTTGCGCCCGTGTGTACCGTCATTCCCGACTACTACTCGCACCTGAAAACACAAGATTTTGGGAAGGGGTAATCACGAAGCTTAGTGAATTCAACCACCATAATTAACACAGTTATTCCACACTACCCCTAAAACAGATAGTTGCATATAAACAAGCATACAAGTCTACGAACAAATCATAAACATGCATACCTACAACTTGGTATCAGAGCACAGCTTGAGTGAATCAAACACATCTCGGTGTGTTTGGTCTCAAGTTGCGGCTATGAAGTTTTAAACTCTTTTACAAAGATCTTTGAGAATAAAGGAAAAAGGAAAACCCGTTTGGGAAACGGTGATCGAGGGCGCAGTGTGTACAGTCAGCCGACGCTAGTGGGAAGGTACGGTACTTAGTGTATTTATCGCTTTCTAGATCATAAGGTGTGCATGCTAGATTGCATATGTTGTTTACACTGTACTGTATGATGATTGCTTGCTAATAGGAATCAATGCTAGTTATAGTAGGTTGTTAAGTGAAGGCCCTATAGGTTGTATGCAGTAAGAATCATATAGCCTTAGAATATTTGATTTAGTTCTATTGCGCAGCTCTTGTTTGAGTCCAACCGTTCTAGGATAGAATTTTGTATTCGAATGTCTATTTGATTCACGCTGCATGCGACTGGGTATTCGCGAGGCAACTCGTTATGGCTAACAGGGATTCCGTTGTAGCAAGGGTAGTGGGATGAGATGAAATTCCTAGTGAGCTGGGAATAGCGTTTACATATGAGTACGTATGCAAAATTGCTTTCTAGAACATAGGAGTATATATGCTAGATTGCTTGGTGCTTAATACAATGTATTGTATAGTTGTAACTTATTATTAGGAACTTATGCTAACTTTGATAGGTTGTTAAGCGAATGCACTATAGGTTGTATGCGGTAGGAACCGAATAGCCTTAGAATGTTGGATTTAGTTCTATTGCGCAGCTCTTGTTTGAGTCCAACCGTTGTAGGATAGAATCTTATATTCGAATGTCTATCTGGTTTCCACTGTATACGACTGTGCGTTTACGAGGCGACTCGTCAGGGTTAGTGGGGGTTCCGCCCTAGCAAGGGTAGTGGGGTATTATGATTATTCCTAGGGAGCTAGGAAGAGTGTGTACATATGCCGGTGCGGGCATATGTGTGTAGTTATCGGCGAGAAACTACTTGGACCCATCAGATGGAACTCGGAACGAGTGATGATAGGTGTGGAAGGTAGTAGTAGAGCTCCTACTATCGGAAACACAGGATCAATGCTCGAGTCGGGGAAAATCACGAGGAATCCAAGGAGTTGAACGTGAGCGTTGTTAGTGCAAGTTATTATGTGCTAATAACTCGTTGTAATATCTACCCAGAATAGCCATCACAAGGAGGAATGACTATGGTAAACCTACTAGTACAGGTGTGTACTTGTTTTGCTTTGATGGGATGATCGTTGGGGTAGTGTCGAAGGTTATAATTTAGTAGTCGTGGTTTTGGGTTGGGGCGTCACTTTGACATTTGTTAACACGTAATTAGGTGGGAGAAGGTGAGTGAAGTTGGCCGGCTTGTGATTGCGGTTGCGGATACTCGCATTGCTTTAAGGTGAGTTCTCTCACTGTGTAGTTAGGGGTTGTATGCATGTCATAGTAGTTTGTATGTACTACTGTCTTTGTGGTGTGAACTAGTTGTTTGTGGTGTGTAATATTTGATTGGTTTAAATGCTTAGTATAAGTGTGTTACATTACACCTCGGTGGGACCGAGGAAGTGGAAAGAAACGTTGTGGGAACTCGGTGTGACGAGTGTGTTACATTACAACTCGGTGGGACCGAGGAAGTGGAAAGAAACGTTGTGGGAACTCGGTGTGACGAGTGTGTTACATTACAACTCGGTGGGACCGAGGGCTCGGTGGGACCGAGGTGTTGGATACATAATTACTTGTAGATGTTTACTCGTTTTATGTAACTGTGATGTTGTTGCTTATGTGCGGATAGGGGTGATGTGTATATAATTCCTATCTGCGCATGTGATGGAATTCACTAAGCTTCGTGCTTACCCCTTCCCAATATCTTATGATTTCAGGTGCGAGTAGCAGTCGGGCATGACGGTACACACGGGCGCAAGGCGAATGCTGTTTAAGTTTAACTTTTTAAATGGGGATTTAATTATATAACTTTTCCGCTGCTTAAATTTCATTTGACGGTTTTAATTAACGACGTTTATTTTTATTGTAATGGGATTTGTTAACTTTTGGTTTGATTATAATGAAATGTACTACCTTTAAAAAATTTAAATTCCTTGTAATTTTTGGGACGTTACAACTTGGTATCAGAGCCACTCCTGTGTCGTTCGGGATGGTGGGGCAAACCTCATCGAGGATGATGAGTCCATAAGGGGGGGTGTGTGTAACACCTTAGGCATATCCCACATCGGCCGTGGACAGGAGAGATGCTGGGTATATTAGTAAACCTTGGCCTTACCAGACACAACGCGTTTTGGGGCCACAAGCATGTGGGTTCCTTGGGAACTCTGTGGTTAAGCGTGCTTGGGTGGGAGTAGTACCAGGATGGGTGACCTCCTGGGAAGTCCTTGCGAAGTCCTTGCCAGGTCGCCAAGAACAAAGCCGTGATCCAGTGGGGCAAAGCGGACAATATTGTGTCGTGGTAAGCGGGGTGTTACAAATGGTATCAGAGCCGGGAACCGGACTGGTGTGCCAGCGATGGCGCTGGGCTCCCAAGGGGGGTGGATTGTAAGATCCCACATTGGTTGGGGAGGGGAACAAAGGTTGCCTTATAAGAGGAACTTGATACCTCCCCTATCAGACGCGTTTTAAAACCGTGAGTCCAGGTGTGCGGACAAAGCGGACAATATCTGATACGGTTGGTCTGGGATGTTACAATTACAAAGGGCATCATTCCCTTAACCGACACTATTCGGCCTACATTACCAACACGCGTGGAATACCCAACCTTCCACCGTTTACTCATCCTCCACACTCGCTCTACGAAGCCTAGTTACACCGTATCAAGATACACCTTAACGCCTACCTCCCAGGTACGTCTCAGGGCCCGGCACATCGGAATTACCTCTCAGGTAAGTGCCCAAGACTGTATCCTCTTAGTGCCTACTGGAAAGCCAAGGCCATAACACATGAATACCGGGGTCCCACCCCGAGATACCCAACCGACCTTTACCAACGACTGACTAACGTGCCCAAGGATCCAATGCAAAATAGTCTACCAACAACATGCCTATCCCGGAATGACTCACTTACCCAAACATGTAAATACTCAACGTGCAATAAATGCAAAACTGTGCAACAAAACAACCCAACAACAAGACTCCCCATCGAGCTATTAGAACCGTGCAATTGACCCCTGACTATCTCAAAGTCAAAACCGAGCAAAATGCTCCACGCTTGCTAGACCCATAAGTCGGTCAAAACGCGTTTAAATAAAGTTTAAGCAAGCAATACTCTAAAATCAACATTAGTCCCAACCTCGACACGGGTTAAACAAAAGAGTTTTCCAAAAGGACTCACACCCTTAAAGTTCTCAAAATGACACATAACACCTAAAAGCGTATTTCCCAAATGGTTTACAAAATCGTTTACAAAATATTTTCAACGTCAAGATTTTTCATTTCAAAAACACCGTATGCAATAAAACTACTATTACCAAGTCGGTAGTTACGCAAAAATGGACACGCTCATCTCACACAGAAAAATCATGTTGAAAATCATTCCATTTCTATTCGGTTTACTTACAAAACACAAAGCGTAATGAATAATTTCTTTAAAAAAAATGGACCGTCACGGTTCTAGTATGGATTGACTCATGACATGTACTCAAAGTAACCGCTCGACCTTACACCGAGTGCGACAAAAGTGTGCACAAAATTTCAAAATCAGTTCCACGACATTTGACCTCAAAATTCCTCTTTTTCAACATAAAATGTCGTAGCACAGGGTTCACCAACAAATCTTACGCGCGTCGGCTAGTCATACAAAACGATGAAACGGTTTACAAATATATTTTTGTTAAAATACAATTGTCTCGTGTAAGTTTCAAACTTAAAGATAAAAACCAATCCGTTTCCATCATTTGAAAATATCGACTAAAACCTCATAAAATCTCAAAAGGTGGGGTTCTTTAAATTGATTTCCAAGATTTCCTCAAATGGTCACATAAACAAATAAGATATGCACCTCGTGAAATTAAACCCACGCGACTCAACATGCCGTAAAACAAAACTTATTTAGCGAAATCACTCAAATAGCTTTATACAGACATCGTGGAATGTAACTTTCCGTCTCAACTCTAACATATGTGGAGGAGTTCCAATGTTAAAGTCACATGCCGTAGTCACTTGCCCGACATTTTAAACACCACAAAACACGGATATCATCTTACCCGGAAGAACCGTTGGAAAAAATAAAGAAATGAGACAAATTCTAACAAAGTTTGCACTCCCGTAATAAAACGATTTCATACATTTTCAAAACCATATTTCAAAATCTTGTGTGTGTGCTGAACACTTCCCCAAAATTCCAAAACACCATCCATAAAAATGATTTGAAACACAAGAATTTGTTAATGCAATCTATTTCAAAATCAAACTTTGTGCATGACTCAGTCGGCATTCTACGCCTCGACTCCTACTCCTCCAAATCTCTTTGATCCACTAACGTCATCCGGACATTTAAACCTCTTAGGCAAGTTGGGAAATTACGTCAAATAATCCCTACGATTTTTCCTCAAATCAAAGTCGGCTCTATAAGCCTATGATTCTAGCACAATCATCCATCTTGGCCCGAAACAAACATCATCCTCATCGCCACTCCAAGTGACTCATACTAGAATCGTCCTTTTATTCCAACGACTACTAATTTATAACCTTCGACACTACCCCAACGATCATCCCATCAAAGCAAAACAAGTACACACCTGTACTAGTAGGTTTACTATAGTCGTTCCTCCTTGTGATGGCTATTCTGGGTAGATATTACAACGAGTTATTAGCACATAATAACTCACACTAACAACGCTCACGCTCAACTCCTTGGATTCCTCGTAACATCCCCCGACTCGAGCATTGATCCTGTGTTTCCGATAGTAGGAGCTCTACTACTACCTTCCACACCTATCATCACTCGTTCCGAGTTCCATCCGATGTGTCCAAGTAGTTTCTCGCCGATAACAACACACATATGCCCGCACCGGCTTATGTACACACTCTTCCTAGCTCCCTAGGAATTCCACCCAACTCCACTACCCTTGCTATGACGAAATCCCCACTAGTCATGACGAGTCGCCTCGCGAATGACGAGTCGCACACAGTGTAAAACCAGATAGACATTCGAATATAAGATTCTATCCTACAACGGTTGGACTCAAACAAGAGCTGCGCAATAGAACTAAATCCGACATTCTAAGGCTATTTGGTCCCTACCGCATACAGCCTATAGTGCATTCACTTAACAACTTATCAAGGATAGCATGAACTCCTATTAGCAAACAACAAACATGCAGTACAGTGTAATAAGCACCAAACAATCCAGCACACATACTCCTATGTTCTAGAAAGCAATCTAGCATACATACTCATATGTAAACACTCTTCCCATCTCACTAGGAATTTCATCTCATCCCACTACCCTTGCTACCACGGAATCCCTATTAGCCATAACGCGTTGCCTCTCGAATACCCAGTCGCATGCAGCGTGAGTCAAATAGACATTCGAATACAAGATTCTATCCTAGAACGGTTGGACTCAAACAAGAGCTGCGCAATAGGACTAAATCAAATATTCTAAGGCTATATGATTCTTACGGCATACAACCTATAGGGCCTTCACTTAACAACCTACTATAACTAGCATTGATTCCTACTAGCAAGCAATCATCATACAGTACAGTGTAAACAACATAGGCAATCTAGCATGCATACCCTATGATCTAGAAAGCGATAAATACACTAAGTACTGTACCTTCCCACTTAGCGTCGGCTGACTGTTCACACTGCGCCCTCAATCACCGTTTCCCAAACGGGTTTTCCTTTTTCTTTCATTCGAAAAGATTTTAGTAAAAGGACTTTAAAACTTCATAGCCGCAACTTGAGACCAAACACACCGAGATGTGTTTGATTCACTCAAGCTGTGCTCTGATACCAAGTTGTAACGTCCCAAAAGTTACAAGGAATTTAAAATTTTAAAAAGTAATGCATTTCATTATAATCAAACCAAAAGTTAACAAATCCCATTACAATAAGAATAAACATCGTTATTTAAAACCGTCAACAAAGTTTAAGCAGCGGAAAGTTATATAATTAAATCCCCATTTACTAAAAAATCAATTTAAACAATCTTCGCCTTGCGCCCGTGTGTACCGTCATGCCCGACTGCTACTCGCACCTGAAAACATAAGACATTGGGAAGGGGTAAGCACGAAGCTTAGTGAATTCAATCCTTACATAGGATCGCAATCATATCAGCATCACCCTTAAACATACCAGCACATAAATTTCTTGGAACATCCATCAAGAAAATATAACACGATTAATAATAATCCTTATGCTCCTTGGAACCACCATCAAGAAGACATAATCACAACACATTATACCAATACACCTACTCCTTGGAACAACCATCAAGAAGTGGCCTTATACTTCTTGGAACAACCCTCAAGAAGATATAATCACAACACATTATACCAATACACCTACTCCTTGGAACAACCATCAAGAAGTGTCCTTATACTTCTTGGAACAACCCTCAAGAAGATATAATCACAACTCATTATACAAACGCATATACCTCTTGGAACATCCATCAAGAAGTACATCAATCACAGTTCAATATATAAACACAAATATATATATTCCACACCACAATAATATCAACAAACAATCATAATCAACACACTCGAACTATAGCAACACAAATATAATTCCCATCCTATATAGTGAGAGAACTCACCTCAAACGCAAAGCTTATGACCTCAACCGCAACACGAACCGGCCAACACTAGTTCACCTTTTTCCACCTAAATAAGCGTTAACAATTGTCAAAGTGACGTCCCAAACCAAAGCCACGACTACTAACTTTAAAAACACATTCTTCCAGTTTTTATTCTCAACACGCAGGTCTGTTCGGGACCTGTTTAACCCCTTATAAACTGCTTAAACCAGAAATATTTTTCCATAAACACAAATTCCCATGTCTTAGGGTTCTAAGGACATATCGCACGCGCTCTAACGATTTTTCTACAATTTACTATGGATTTTACAAAACCGGCTTGCTGCACAGTGAAAAACAGGACCTTTCAGTACAAAACGGCAGTTTGACACTAGTTATGGTCCGAACTGGTTTTCCGCAAAACATATGAAACTTACTAGACTCAGAATGGGATCTTTTGGCACTGATTTCACCCCAATACGACGTTCCTATAAAAAGTTATGGCTTTTCCAAAAACAGTGGCAGAAACTGTGTAATTCACATGAAATGACAAATATTGATTATAAATCCATTAAGTCATAGCTTAACCCAAACAGACCCGAATGAACCTTTGAGGATGCAAACAAATAGGGTATTCTAAATGCAAGTAAAAGCAACCCCAAAACATACAATCAACAACCACAATGAGACCCCAAAATTTTAGCGTGGAAAACCCCTCAAAATCGAGAGTAAAAACCACGGGACTACTAGAGCCGCTTCAAATCCACTACCACCAATATTAGAGCAATACAAAGTCTTCTCTAGATTATACTAGACGCATACAAAACCATCATACACTTGGAAATAAGTACATCAAGATGTATGGAACCAAAATAGAGCAAGAATGGAGAGAAATCACCACAAAGTTACTGTTGTGCAGAACCCCACGAAACCATGACCTCCGGACCTCAAAACCACGATCTCACCGTCCAGAATGTTGAAGAAGATGTCGTGAAGCTGTTCACCAAAAATCACGACGATCCGACCGTTCAATCTCCGGGAAACAGAAGTTTTCTGCAGCTAGGTTTACAAATACGAAAAATGGAGCTCTCTCACTTTTTCTTGTTTCTCTCTACTCTCTCTTTTGTTGCTACTCTCTCTCGGCCGAACTCACAAGGGAAGGGGAGGGAGGGGCCGAAGGGTTTTTTCTTCTCCCTTTCTTTCCTCTTTTCTTCCTTGCCAAGCCACGAAACCAACACCCTCAAAATGAAACATGAAATCGGTTTTGGGTTGTGCATGGGCCGAAATGTACATTGTTTTGGCCCTTTAACAATTTGATCCCTCAACTAATTCCATCTCGCACTCTAACCAACGATTTGACATAATTAACTATTAGGTCCAATTCGTCTAACCCCGCTAACGGAAACCACGTTAAATAAAACTTAAGAGAAAAGAATTAATAAAAAGAAAATACATATTGGGATACGGACTTTACAACTCTCCCCCACTTGGATTAGACTTCGTCCTCGAAGTCTAGGCTAGCGAATAACTCGGAATAGTTCTTGCGCATCTCCGCTTCGGGTTCCCACGTCCACTCGAACCCCTTTGGTGCTGCCACTGGACTTTCCTCAACTAGAATCTAAATTTCTCACCCCGTCTAGAATTTCTCGAATACTTTTCTTACTACCAAAACTCCTTCAAGGACACTGAAATTATGACCGGAAGAACACTCCAACAACTGGATTCATTCCTAGCCAAACGACTTCGGTTGCCTCCCAACCTTAGATGTTCCATACATCCCGATTCAACTTTCAAGCTCTAACCATTCTAAAGGTACTCACCAATATACCCTACAGGATACTCGACTCCGATCATTCCTACCATTACTGCCGATTACTTCCACGAGTTCTATAGGCCCCCAAAATTTATTTCACGCGGATCATTAAAGCAGTAAACTTATAATCACCCACGAAGGTCATTTCACCATAACCATTCATCACAATTAAGCATTTCAGGGTTACTACTACCATCGCCATTATTATTTCAAAATTGGCTACAAATCTCCGATTACACTAAGGGTGTTTGGCCTCAAGCCCAAAAGTCGACACCTAAATATACTACTTACTTCAAAAAGGTTACTGCGCATTTATTCTCTTAATTACAAAGGGCATCATTCCCTTAACCGACACTATTCGGCCTACATTACCAACACGCGTGGAATACCCAACCTTCCACCGTTTACTCATCCTCCATACTCGCTCTACGAAGCCTAGTTACACCGTATCAAGATACACCTTAACGCCTACCTCCCAGGTACGTCTCAGGGCCCGACACATCGAAATTACCTCTCAGGTAAGTGCCCAAGACTGTATCCTCTTAGTGCCTACTGGAAAGCCAAGGCCATAACACATGAATACCGGGGTCCCACCCCGAGATACCCCACCGACCTTTACCAACGACTGACTAACGGGCCCAAGGATCCAATGCAAAACAATCTACCAACAACATGCCTATCCCGGAATGACTCACTCACCCAAACATGTAAATACTCAACGTGCAATAAATGCAAAACTGTGCAACAAAACAACCCAACAACAAGACTCCCCATCGAGCCATTAGAACCGTGCAATTGACCCCTGACTATCTCAAAGTCAAAACCGAGCAAAATGCTTCACGCTTGCTAGACCCATAAGTCGGTCAAAACGCGTTTAAATAAAGTTTAAGCAAGCAATACTCTAAAATCAACATTAGTCCCAACCTCGACACGGGTTAAACAAAAGAGTTTTCCAAAAGGACTCACACCCTTAAAGTTCTCAAAATGACACATAACACCTAAAAGCGTATTTCCCAAATGGTTTACAAAATCGTTTACAAAATATTTTCAACGTCAAGATTTTTCATTTCAAAAACACCGTATGCAATAAAACTACTATTACCAAGTCGGTAGTTACGCAAAAATGGACACGCTCATCTCACACAGAAAAATCATGTTGAAAATCATTCCATTTCTGTTCAGTTTACTTACAAAACACAAAGTGTAATGAATAATTTCTTTAAAAAAAATGGACCGTCACGGTTCTAGTATGGATTGACTCATGACATGTACTCAAAGTAACCGCTCGACCTTACACCGAGTGCGAAAAAAGTGTGCACAAAATTTCAAACTCAGTTCCACGACATTTGACCACAAAATTCCTCTTTTTCAACATAAAATGTCGTGGCACAGGGTTCACCAACAAATCTTACGCGCGTCGGCTAGTCATACAAAACGATGAAACGGTTTACAAATATATTTTTGTTAAAACACAACTGTCTCGTGTAAGTTTCAAACTTAAAGATAAAAACCAATCCGTTTCCATCATTTGAAAATATCGACTAAAACCTCATAAAATCTCAAAAGGTGGGGTTCTTTAAATTGATTTCCAAGATTTTCCCAAATGGTCACATAAACAAATAAGATATGCACCTCGTGAAATTAAACCCACGCGACTCAACATGTCGTAAAACAAAACTTATTTAGCGAAATCACTCAAATAGCTTTATACAGACATCGTGGAATGTAACTTTCCGTCTCAACTCTAACATATGTGGAGGAGTTCCAATATTAAAGTCACAAGCCGTAGTCACTTGCCCGACATTTTAAACACCACAAAACACGGATATCATCTTACCCGGAAGAACCGTTGGAAAAAATAAAGAAATGAGACAAATACTAACAAAGTTTGCACTCCCGTAATAAAACGATTTCATAAATTTTCAAAACCATATTTCAAAATCTTGTGTGTGTGTTGAACACTTCCCCAAAATTCCAAAACACCATCCATAAAAATGATTTGAAACACAAGAATTTGTTAATGCAATCTATTTCAAAATCAAACTTTGTGCATGACTCAGTCGGCATTCTACGCCTCGACTCCTACTCCTCCAAATCTCTCCGATCCACTAACGTCATCTGGACATTTAAACCTCTTAGGCAAGTTGGGAAATTACGTCAAATAATCCCTACGATTTTTCCTCAAATCAAAGTCGGCTCTATAAGCCTATGATTCTAGCACAATCATCCATCTTGGCCCGAAACAAACATCATCCTCATCGCCACTCCAAGTGACTCATACTAGAATCGTCCTTTTATTCCAACGACTACTAATTTATAACCTTCGACACTACCCCAACGATCATCCCATCAAAGCAAAACAAGTACACACCTGTACTAGTAGGTTTACTATAGTCGTTCCTCCTTGTGATGGCTATTCTGGGTAGATATTACAACGAGTTATTAGCACATAATAACTCACACTAACAACGCTCACGCTCAACTCCTTGGATTCCTCGTGACATCCCCCGACTCGAGCATTGATCCTGTGTTTCCGATAGTAGGAGCTCTTCTACTACCTTCCACACCTATCATCACTCGTTCCGAGTTCCATCCGATGTGTCCAAGTAGTTTCTCGCCGATAACAACACACATATGCCCGCACCGGCTTATGTACACACTCTTCCTAGCTCCCTAGGAATTCCACCCAACTCCACTACCCTTGCTATGACGAAATCCCCACTAGCCATGACGAGTCGCCTCGTGAATGCACAGTCGCACACAGTGTAAAACCAGATAGACATTCGAATATAAGATTCTATCCTACAACGGTTGGACTCAAACAAGAGCTGTGCAATAGAACTAAATCCGACATTCTAAGGCTATTTGGTCCCTACCGCATACAACCTATAGTGCATTCACTTAACAACTTATCAAGGCTAGCATGAACTCCTATTACCAAACAACAAACATGCAGTACAGTGTAATAAGCACCAAACAATCCAGCACACATACTCCTATGTTCTAGAAAGCAATCTAGCATACATACTCATATGTAAACACTCTTCCCAGCTCACTAGGAATTTCATCTCATCCCACTACCCTTGCTACCACGGAATCCCTATTAGCCATAACGAGTTGCCTCGCGAATACCCAGTCGCATGCAGCGTGAGTCAAATAGACATTCGAATACAAGATTCTATCCTAGAACGGTTGGACTCAAACAAGAGCTGCGCAATAGGACTAAATCAAATATTCTAAGGCTATATGATTCTTACTGCATACAACCTATAGGGCCTTCACTTAACAACCTACTATAACTAGCATTGATTCCTACTAGCAAGCAATCATCATACAGTACAGTGTAAACAACATAGGCAATCTAGCATGCATACCCTATGATCTAGAAAGCGATAAATACACTAAGTAATGTACCTTCCCACTTAGCGTCGGCTGACTGTACACACTGCGCCCTCAATCACCGTTTCCCAAACGGGTTTTCCTTTTTCTTTCATTCTAAAAGATTTTAGTAAAAGTACTTTAAAACTTCATAGCCGCAACTTGAGACCAAACACACCGAGATGTGTTTGATTCACTCAAGCTGTGCTCTGATACCAAGTTATAACGTCCCAAAAGTTACAAGGAATTTAAAATTTTAAAAAGTAATGCATTTCATTATAATCAAACCAAAAGTTAACAAATCCCATTACAATAAGAATAAACGTCGTTATTTAAAACCGTCAACAAAGTTTAAGCAGTGGAAAGTTATATAATTAAATCCCCATTTACTAAAAAATCAATTTAAACAATCTTCGCCTTGCGCCCGTGTGTACCGTCATGCCCGACTGCTACTCGCACCTGAAAACATAAGACATTGGGAAGGGGTAAGCACGAAGCTTAGTGAATTCAATCCTTACATAGGATCGCAATCATATCAGCATCACCCTTAAACATACCAGCACATAAATTTCTTGGAACATCCATCAAGAAAATATAACACGATTAATAATAATCCTTATGCTCCTTGGAACCACCATCAAGAAGACATAATCACAACACATTATACCAATACACTTACTCCTTGGAACAACCATCAAGAAGTGGCCTTATACTTCTTGGAACAACCCTCAAGAAGATATAATCACAACACATTATACCAATACACCTACTCCTTCGAACAACCATCAAGAAGTGGCCTTATACTCCTTGGAACAACCCTCAAGAAGATATAATCACAACTCATTATACAAACGCATATACCTCTTGGAACATCCATCAAGAAGTACATCAATCACAATTCAATATATACACACAAATATATATATATATTCCACACCACAATAATATCAACAAACAATCATAATCAACACACTCGAACTATAGCAACACAAATATAATTCCCATCCTATATAGTGAGAAAACTCACCTCAAACGCAAAGCTTATGACCTCAACCGCAACACGAACCGGCAAACACCAGTTTACATTTTTCCACCTAAATAAGAGTTAACAATTGTCAAAGTGACGTCCCAAACCAAAGCCACGACTACTAACTTTAAAAACACATTCTTCCAGTTTTTACTCTCAACACGCAGGTCTGTTCGGGACCTGTTTAATCCCTTATAAACTGATTAAACCAGAAATATTTTTCCATAAACAAAAAGTCCCATGTCTTAGGGTTCTAAGGACATATCGCACGCGCTCTAACGATTTTTCTACAATTTACTATGGATTTTACAAAACCGGCTTGCTGCACAGTGAAAAACAGGACCTTTCAGTACAAAACAGCAGTTTGACACTAGTTATGGTCCGAACTGGTTTTTCCGCAAAACATATGAAACTTACTAGACTCAGAATGGGAGCTTTTGGCACTGATTTCACCCCAATACGACGTTCCTATAAAACGTTATGGCTTTTCCAAAAACAGTGACAGAAACTGTGTAATTCACATGAAATGACAAATATTGATTATAAATCCATTAAGTCATAGCCTAACCCAAACAGACCCGAATGAACCTTTGAGGATGCAAACAAATAGGGTATTCTAAATGCAAGTAAAAACAACCCCAAAACATACAATCAACAACCACAATGAGACCCCAAAATTTTAGCGTAGAAAACCCCTCAAAATCGAGAGTAAAAACCACGGGACTACTAGAGCCGCTTCAAATCCACTACCACCAATATTAGAGCAATACAAAGTCTTCTCTAGATTATACTAGAGGCATACAAAACCATCATACACTTGGAAATAAGTACATCAAGATGTATGGAAACAAAATAGAGCAAGAATGGAGAGAAATCACCACAAAATTACTGTTGTGCAGAACCCCACGAAACCATGACCTCCGGACCTCAAAACCACGATCCCACCGTCCAGAATGTTGAAGAAGATGTCGTGAAGCTGTTCACCAAACATCACGACGATCCGACCGTTCAATCTCCGGAAAACAGAAGTTTTCTGCAGCTAGGTTTACAAATACAAAAAATGGAGCTCTCTCACTTTTTCTTGTTTCTCTCTACTCTCTCTTTTGTTGCTACTCTCTCTCGGCCGAACTCACAAGGGAAGGGGAGGGAGGGTCCGTAGGGTTTTTCCTTCTCCCTTTCTTTCCTCTTTTCTTCCTTGCCAAGCCACGAAACCAACACCCTCAAAATGAAACATGAAATCGGTTTTGGGTTGTGCATGGGCCGAAATGTACATTGTTTTGGCCCTTTAACAATTTGATCCCTCAACTAATTCCATCTCGCACTCTAACCAACGATTTGACATAATTAACTATTAGGTCCAATTCGTCTAACCCCGCTAACGGAAACCACGTTAAATAAAACTTAAGAGAAAAGAATTAATAAAAAGAAAATACATATTGGGATACGGGCTTTACATCTATCTTAGTTATCAAGGCTTCTAAATGGGAAACTTTCTTCTTGAGCTCAGAGTAAGTCGGGTAAGACATTGTTACTTGAAAGAATATGAGCGTGAAACAATTTAAGATATCGATCCAAGACAAATAGTGTATCACAGAATACATAAATGTCCCCCTTCGGCGACTTAGCACGGGGGTCCCGCTAAAAACCGGATTTGTGATCCGGAAGTGGTTTCTCGGAAATAAAATTGGAAATGGAGGAAAACCGGAAGTAGGAACCGGGATTGGTGAGATCCGGTATGGGAGTTCTGGTATATGAAAATCCAGAACCGGAATCAAAGGATCCGGATTGGAAGAGATCCGAAGTCAAAAGTCGGAACCAAACAAATCGGAACCGGAACCGGTTTGGATACCGGAACCGGTGTGCAGCGGGATCGGTAAGATACCGGAATCGGGTTTGAATCCTGGTTAGATCCGGAACTGTGTAAATCCGGTCTTTTCTGGAACCGGATGTGAGTTCGGTAATTCCGGAACCGGAATTGAAGTCCGGTAGATATAGAATCCGGTACTGGAACCAGAACCGGAATTGCGATCCGGTATGGTTATGGATCCGGTACGGGAAAAAGGAACCGGAACTCAAAAAATTGAGTCATGTATTCAACCAAAACACAGAAAAAGAACGTACCTGGAGTCCCAAAAATCTCAACTTTTAGGCCGGAATGCTTCGGGGAACTTCTGCATACACTTTAAGAAGACACCCAACAACCACAGAAAGCAAAAACAACTAGCCAATTTGAATCTAAATCCACTTTTTGAGCAAAAATTAAGAATTTGTAAAACAGAGACTATAAAACCCAGAACTTTGAATTTTCAAAATTGATGATTGAAGAATTACCAAATAGATCCAAGAATTTGTAAAGATCACTGAACGAATAATACCAACGATATCTCAAACAATAATTTTGATTTTAACACAGAAATCAATGATTAAAATTCTAACCTCAAGAACACAGCGCCGTTCTTTTCAGATTTGAAGAACACAGAATCAAAAAATGATAACTTTTAGATCGTTAGCTTTGCCCCTCTGCTCTGATACCAAAAGTGGATCCCAGTTTGATCAAGTAACAATGTAAACACAAATCAATTAAGCTTTATTATAGAATGCAGAGAGTTACAATATTAGATTGATGAACAAACTCTCTCTCTCTCTCTAATCTATGATGCGCCAACTGATGTCACTTGAACGGTTAACCTAATGATTAGAAAACCAACATTAAAAACCAAGGGCTTTAAGCCTAAGCCCATAGCCCACACACTCTAATCTAAGCCCATTTAGCATAAAAGGCTTTTACAAACAATTAAATAAAATAATTATTTTCTTTATATCACTTTCTATTTTATAGGACTTTTAGTCCTAACAATCTCCCCCTAAAGTTATATAAAGAACAATTATGATGTTGGAATTTTCAGGTCTTGATATTCTCCCCTCTTGAATCTTTGACAGATGTTGGCTTTGCTTGACTTCAGGTCTTTCAGAAGACGCATAAAGAATCTTGAATGGTTTGAAGCCTACCAAGTAGTTAAAATATTCATGAAGAACTTGATCGAATTTTCCTACATAACCGACTTTTAAATGGCTCTTGAAGCAAACCAAACAAGAGTCAATATCCTTAAACCAAATCAAAGACATTCTGACATCCAAGGTGTTCCAGCGTATAAAACTTTGGAGAAGCCAGAATTTGGGATAGTTTACTTCAATCAGAAAAAGAAGATCCTGAGGTTGATTGAGACAAACAAGTATTCAGATGGTACTCTGAAGTTGTTGAAGATGCATCTGGATAACAAAGTCAAGAAAGATGATGACTAAACAATGGTGTTAGAGCCCAAGACGGGAGAGTTAGTTGACAGAGTTTTGGAAGTGATAAATCAGAGGATTGAGAACCGACGTGCCCTACGAACTTTTGAAGTGATTTTTGGAATGAGAAAGAAACAGGTGCCTCCGGAAGAACTTATCTGATTACTCAACTTTTGATACAAAGGGGGGAATGTTAGTGTCATTTATAAAGTTGTATCAAGTTGAGGGGCCTAAAGTGTAACTTGTACTTCTAGGTATAAATAGCTTTTGTTAAGCTAGTTCTTGTAATGCTCATAACTCATATTCCACAACTTGTATTCTCTCTATACCTTGTAAGTTGACATTGATTCTTAATAGAGATTGGATGGCTTGTGTGGATACTTTGTATTGATTACTTGTCTCTGGGATCACACTCATCCATAAGACCTGAACACAACAACTACCAACGACTACATACTCAGCTTCAGTGGTTGACGTGGACACTGAGTTTTTCTTCTTACTTGTCCAACTCACCAACTTTCCACCTAGAAGCTGACAGCTTGTCGATCCCAGAATGTGCAATCAACAATGAATTAACAATCAAAAAGCTATAACATCAACAAGATTCAATGTTTTCATCTATCTCATTCATTCAAAGGTTTACAATGATAATACGGCTCTAAAAGCTACAATGAAGATTAACCTAAAAGAAATAGAAAATAAACTATTTATACCTTTTAGGTATTTTACGCTTTTAGCCCAAACTTTAGACAATTACATATTTTACCCTAACAATCTCCCCCTTTGGCTCAAAGTTTGGAATCAGCAGCTTTAGCAACTAAGGCAGGAATCGTCGGTTTCTCAGTCGGCATCCCAGATATATGTCTCAATTCTTCTCATGGCTTTTTTGAATTCGATTCGGTCTTGCAGTTCATCGAGGGCTCGAATCATAAGGTTCCTTCGGGTAGTTGGCATCTGAAATCCAACAACTTGGCTTTCGTTGCGCTGATGAATTTATTGGAGTTGTAGTCGAATCACCTTCAAGGTACCGTCGGAATATTTGGCAATTTCGGAAATCTCAGAAAACGTCTTTCTCCCAATTGGTTTCTGTAGATTACTCTGAATTCCGGTTCATTCAGGATGGTGTAGAGAGGATAGTCACCGATGTTTGAGAGTTGGTTGTTTGGTCTTCGAACGTTTACGATGGGTTGGAGGCTTTCAAGTGCGAGCTGGAAGTTGAAGATGTTGTAGTAAAGATACTAGCGGTACATAAAACGTCTGATGGCTCTCAGGGCAATCTGCATGTTGAACTTGCGAATCTGTAGGTTTCAGAAGTAGCGATACATGAATTCTAAGTCGTCGATCCTTAAATACTGAAAGTATGCTTCAGAAAACATATAGATCTGCCCATTCTTCCTCCATACTTTGAATTCTGGATACGAGATCTTGTAGAATTGCTTGGCCACCACCACTCTCACTTGACCAATCTGACTCTTCGAGTGAACATATTCTTTCCTGTGTGCTTTCCCCTTAACTAGAAACATATACTCCATCTTGAACTCCTCTGATTCTTGACCAACACCCAACACTTCATACGTGTCTAGTCTACGGATACGGTGAGAAAACAGTCATCTTTCGGTCTCTTCAAGGAAAGCTGCTCGAAGTCGGACTATTGATGTTTTCTTTCAGCTTCTCTGATCTCTGGTTGATTGGCATTGGAAGGACCAGCTTGAGACAAATTAGACCAACAAGAAATCCAAAAACACAAGTACCCAAATCGAGTTTTAGCCAAAAAAACACGTTTTTGAGGACAAATTTATGAACTTTTTATTAACAGAGCAAGAACCCAGAAAAATTTTAATTTGATGAATTAAGGTTTAAAAACTCGGATTGTTGCTACGAAACTTAACGAGACATGATTTAACAATAAAGGAAAGAAAATGGCACGATCAGAACTCTATAATTCACAGAAACAATGCAAATCAGAAAAACAATAATATGAACTCACAGTGCGATCGTGAAGAACTTGAATCAAACTTCAATCCCTTTGCTTTGATACCAATTGTGGATCCCAGAATGTGCAATCAACAATGAATTAACAATCAAAAAGCAATAACATCAACAAGATTCAATGTTGTCATCCATCTCATTCGTTCAAAGGTTTACAATGATAATACGGCTCTAAAAGCTAGAATGAAGATTAACCTAAAAGAAATAGAAAATAAACTATTTATACCTTTTAGGTATTTTACACATTTAGCCCAAACTTTTAGACAATTACATATTTTACCCTAACACAACTTCTAGTGGTGCTCTTTGTATTCAGTTTGCAACCTGCAAAATCACTATCGGAATAGGCAATGAGATCGAACCCTGAGTCCTTGGGATACCAAAGACCTAGGTTAGGGGTACCCTTCAGATATCTGAAAATTCCCTTTACAACAATAATATGTGATTCTTTGGGTTCTGATTGATATTATGCACATAAACAAGTAGAATACATGATATCTAGTCGACTAGCTGTTAGATATTAAAGGGAGCCGATCATTCCTATATAGATAGTACCATTAACAGGTTTCCTATTTGGGTCCTTGTTCCGTGTCAGCGGAGGTGCCATAGGAGTTTTCATTACTGAGCTATGAGTAAGATCAAAGTTTTTCAGGATATCTTTAACATACTTACCTTGGTGTATGAATGTACCTTTAATGCTTTGTTTTATCTGAAGCCCTACGAAGTATGTTAGTTCACCCATCATACTCATCTTATATTCTTTCTTCATTCATTCAGCAAATCGAGTACACGGTGATGGGTTAGTGGATCCAAATATAATGTCATCGACATATATCTGAACAAGTATAATATGACCTTTAACCTTTTTGAAAAACAAAGTATTTTCAATATTTCCATGTTTGAATTTTTCAGCGATAAGATAAGAAGATAAGGTATCATACCATGCACGAGGAGCTTGTTTTAAACCATAGAGGGCCTTATCCAATTTATAAACATAATCTGGATACTTAGGGTCAGAGAACCCAAGAGGTTGTTCAACAAAAACTTTAGACAATTACATATTTTACCCTAACAATCTCCCCCTTTGGCTCAAAGTTTGGAATCAGCAGCTTTAGCAACTAAGGCAGGAATCGTCGGTTTCTCGGTCGGCATCCCAGATATGTCTCAATTCTTCTCATGGCTATTCTGAATTCGATTCGGTCTTGCAGTTCATCGTGGGCTCAAATCATAAGGTTCCTTCGGGTAGTTGGCATCTGAAATCTAACAACTTGGCTTTCGTTGCGCTGATGAATTTATTGGAGTTGTAGTCGAATCACCTTCAAGGTACCGTCGGAATATTTTTCAATTTCGGAAATCTCAGAAAACGTCTTTCTCCCAATTGGTTTCTGTAGATTACTCTGAATTCCGGTTCATTCTGGATGGTGTAGAGAGGATAGTCACCGATGTTTGAGAGTTGGTTGTTTGGTCTTCGAACGTTTATGATGGGTTGGTGGCTTTCAAGTGCGAGCTGGAAGTTGAAGATGTTGTAGTAAAGATACTAGCGGTACATAAAACGTATGATGGCTCTCAGGGCAATCTGCATGTTGAACTTGCGAATCTGTAGGTTTCGGAAGTAGTGATACATGAATTCTAAGTCGTCGATCCTCAAATACTGAAAGTATGCTTCAGAAAACGTATAGATCTGCCAATTCTTCCCCCATACTTTGAATTCTGGATACGAGATCTTGTAGATTTGCTTGGCAACCACCTCTCTCACTTGACCAATCTGACTCTTTGAGTGAACATATTCTTTCCTGTGTGCTTTCCCCTTAACTAGAAACATATACTCCATCTTGAACTCCTCTGATTCTTGACCAACACCCAACACTGCATACGTGTCCAGTCTACGGATGCGGTGAGAAAACAGTCATCTTTCGGTCTCTTCAAGGAAAGCTGCTCGAAGTCGGACTATTGATGTTTTCTTTCAGCTTCTCTGATCTCTGGTTGATTGGCATTGGAAGGACCAGCTTGAGACAAATTAGACCAACAAGAAATCCAAAAACACAAGTACCCAAATCGAGTTTTAGCCAAAAAAAACACGTTTTTTAGGACAAATTTATGAACTTTTTAAGAACAGAGCAAGAACCCAGAAAAATTTTAATTTGATGAATTAAGGTTTAAAAACTCGGATTGTTGCTACGAAACTTAACGACACATGATTTAACAATAAACGAAAGAAAATGGCACGACCAGAACTCTATAATTCGCAGAAACAATGCAAATCAGAAAAACAATAATATGAACTCATAGTGCGATAGTGAAGAACTTGAATCAAACTTCAATCCCTTTGCTTTGATACCAATTGTGGATCCCAGAATGTGCAATCAACAATGAATTAACAATCAAAAAGCAATAACATCAACAAGATTCAATTTTGTCATCCATCTCATTCGTTCAAAGGTTTACAATGATAATACGGCTCTAAAAGCTAGAATGAAGATTAACCTAAAAGAAATAGAAAATAAACTATTTATACCTTTTAGGTATTTTACACATTTAGCCCAAACTTTTAGACAATTACATATTTTACCCTAACACAGCTTCTAGTGGTGCTCTTTCTATTCAGTTTGCAACCTGCAAAATCACTATCGGAATAGGCAATGAGATCGAACCCTGAGTCCTTGGGATACCAAAGACCTAGGTTAGGGGTACCCTTCAGATATATGAAAATTCCATTTACAACAATAATATGTGATTCTTTGGGTTTTGATTGATATTGTGCACATAAACAAGTAGAATACATGATATCAAGTCGACTAGCTGTTAGATATTAAAGGGAGCCGATCATTCCTATATAGATAGTACCATTAACAGGTTTCCTATTTGGGTCCTTGTTCCGTGTCAGCGGAGGTGCCATAGGAGTTTTCATTACTGAGCTTTGAGTAAGATCAAAGTTTTTCAGGATATCTTTAACATACTTACCTTGGTGTATGAATGTACCTTTAATGCTTTGTTTTATCTGAAGCCCTAGGAAGTATGTTAGTTCACCCATCATACTCATCTTATATTCTTTCTTCATTCATTCAGCAAATCGAGTACACGGTGATGGGTTAGTGAATCCAAATATAATGTCATCGACATATATCTGAACAAGTATAATATGACCTTTAACCTTTTTGAAAAACAAAGTATTTTCAATATTTCCATGTTTGAATTTTTCAGCGATAAGATAAGAAGATAAGGTATCAAAGCATGCACGAGGAGCTTGTTTTAAACCATAGAGGGCCTTATCCAATTTATAAAAATAATCTGGATACTTAGGGTCAGAGAACCCAGGAGGTTGTTCAACAAAAACTTTAGACAATTACATATGTTACCCTAACAATCTCCCCCTTTGGCTCAAAGTTTGGAATCAGCAGCTTTAGCAACTAAGGCAGGAATCGTCGGTTTCTCGGTCGGCATCCCAGATATGTCTCAATTCTTCTCATAGCTTTTCTGAATTCGATTCGGTCTTGCAGTTCATCGATGGCTCGAATCATAAGGTTCCTTTAGGTAGTTGGCATCTGAAATCCAACAACTTGGCTTTCGTTGCGCTGATGAATTTATTGGAGTTGTAGTCGAATCACCTTCAAGGTACCGTCGGAATATTTGGCAATTTCGGAAATCTCAGAAAACGTCTTTCTCCCAATTGGTTTCTGTAGATTACTCTGAATTCTGGTTCATTCAGGATGGTGTAGAGAGGATAGTCACCGGTGTTTGAGAGTTGGTTGTTTGGTCTTCGAACGTTTACGATGGGTTGGTGGCTTTCAAGTGCGAGCTGGAAGTTGAAGATGTTGTAGTAAAGATACTAGCGGTCCATAAAACGTCTGATGGCTCTCAGGGCAATCTGCGTGTTGAACTTGCAAATCTGTAGGTTTTGGAAGTAGTGATACATGAATTCTAAGTCGTCGATCCTTAAATACTGAAAGTATGCTTCAGAAAACGTATAGATCTGCCCATTCTTCCTCCATACTTTGAATTCTGGATACGAGATCTTGTAAAATTGCTTGGCCACCACCTCTCTCACTTGACCAATCTGACTCTTCGAGTGAACATATTCTTTCATGTGTGCTTTCCCCTTAACTAGAAACATATACTCCATCTTGAACTCCTCTGATTCTTGACCAACACCCAACACTGCATACGTGTCCAGTCTACGGATGCGGTAAGAAAACAGTCATCTTTCGGTCTCTTCAAGGAAAGCTGCTCGAAGTCGGACTATTGATGTTTTCTTTCAACTTCTATGATCTCTGGTTGATTGGCATTGGAAGGACCAGCTTGAGACAAATTAAACCAACAAGACATCCAAAAACACAAGTACCCAAATCGAGTTTTAGCCAAAAAAAAACACGTTTTTGAGGACAAATTTATGAACTTTTTAATAACAGAGCAAGAACCCAGAAAAATTTTAATTTGATGAATTAAGGTTTAAAAACTCGGATTATTGCTACGAAACTTAACGAGACTTGATTTAACAATAAACGAAAGAAAATGGCACGATCAGAACTCTATAATTCGCAGAAACAATGCAAATCAGAAAAACAATAATATGAACTCACAATGCGATCGTGAAGACCTTGAATCAAACTTCAATCCCTTTGCTTTGATACCAATTGTGGATCCCAGAATGTGCAATCAATAATGAATTAACAATCAAAAAGCAATAACATCAACAAGATTCAATGTTGTCATCCATCTCATTCGTTCAAAGGTTTACAATGATAATACGGCTCTAAAAGCTATAATGAAGATTAACCTAAAAGAAATAGAAAATAAGCTATTTATACCTTTTAGGTATTTTACACATTTAGCCCAAACTTTTAGACAATTACATATTTTACCCTAACACAGCTTCTAGTGGTGTTCTTTCTATTCAGTTTGCAACCTGCAAAATCACTATCAGAATAGGCAATGTGATTGAACCCTGAGTCCTTGGGATACCAAAGACCTAGGTTAGGGGTACCCTTCAGATATCTGAAAATTCCCTTTACAACAATAATATGTGATTCTTTGGGTTCTGATTGATATTGTGCACATAAACAAGTAGAATACATTATATCAATTCGACTAGCTGTTAGATATTAAAGGGAGCCGATCATTCCTATATAGATAGTACCATTAACAGGTTTCCTATTTGGGTCCTTGTTCCGTGTCAGCGGAGGTGCCATAAGAGTTTTCATTACTTAGCTTTGAGTAAGATCAAAGTTTTTCAGCATATCTTTAACATACTTACCTTGGTGTATGAATGTACCTTTAATGCTTTGTTTTATCTGAATCCCTAGGAAGTATGTTAGTTCACCCATCATACTTATCTTATATTCTTTCTTCATTCATTCAGCAAATCGAGTACACGGTGATGGGTTCACAGGTTTTCGTATACACTTACTTATTAGTACCTGAAAAGCATGATGAAAAGAAAGGGTCAACTACAAAGAGTTGGTGAGTTCACAGGTTTTCGTATACACTAAAAATAATTTTGTATGCAGAAATTGTTATTGTGAAACGTTTGTTCACACGAAGTTTACGTAACCAGTTGTTCGAGTATTTGCACGAGGTATAAAGTATACAATGATGTCATCGCATTGAGCCACTACCAAACCTTCCGACAAACCAACGCCCCTTAAATTATTCACGTCCTACCTCAGCGGAGGATTAATTCCACATGGGTAAGACCATTGTTGTTACTGGTAAAGTGCACTTCTAGCTCGTCAGCTTAAAGTGGGGTTGTCAATCCAAATAGCGCTACCCACAAATACTATTGGCTCATAATGAGTTAATAAGTAGTGTCTAACAAGTGGGGACTTTTTCATTTAAAACTCAAGCACATCAAAAAGTATACATACCGTAGTGCACAAACAATTAAATTTAAGGTTCAACATTTCATAGCATAATTCAATCAATTTGAAATTCAATATCATGCTTTTCACCCCAAATTGTAACAAAAGAGTAAAAAGTGGCTGTGAATACTCACAATGTTCAGCAAGGATTTCCAAGGGTTGCCGCACGGTTGCACAGTTTCTCGATTCTAGGTCCTTCCTAAGGAAGTGAAACACATTATCAGTTTCGGTCTAACTCTTATGGCTAAAGCATTGCTTAGCCCATCATGTCTTATAAAATGCCTTAGTGTTAGTTATTAAGTTTAAGTATTATTTTGCGTTGTTGATCTCAAGTAAATTATTAGTTTTAAAAGGTTTGTAGGATTTTATTGTTACATAATAAAATTTATAGGTTATAAGTAGTATTTAATCCATTTTACTACGTTTTATATTTTCTTCATGACGAATACTTTCATTAATTACATATGTAATTGTATTTCTCATTTACCTTGTGATTTAACAATGTTCGGTTTGTTATAAATCTATTATTTGTTAGGGTATTATTTATACCTTCATATACATGTATATATAGTTTTTATTTATGGTTTTGACAATTTCTACAATTTATAAGCTTTTTATCTTTTAATAACTCTACAAATCCCTTTTTCTTTTGAATTAGAGTTTTACTTTTCTGGTGGCAGAATATTAAGTCCACTTATGGTCATTTTTAAATATCTTCTGGAAATTTTTATTAGTCCAACTTTTTATATGTATCAATTTAATGTCTTAGGGAACTTTTGACATAATTATCATCATTTTTAGAGGTGGGTAGCTATTTTAATCCCTTTTGTCACGTCCATTTGGAGGGTCAAATCTCAACATTTTTCAGTGATTCAAATTGGGTTTTAAACGTAACTCATAGAAGTATCTTCCAGAAAAATTTCATCATTTTTTGTTACATATTGAGGGAGATATGACGATTTTAAGGTAGACCTTTCATTCTGCCAGATTCTGATTTCTTGCACACCAGTCTTGGTTTGAGTGTTTGAGACCTCAAATCTTAATATTTTTGAGTGAAACCAATTTTGTTCGAGTTATAACTCATTAAAATAATTTCCAGAAGGAAAATCAAGAATTTTAGTGGAATATTAAGAGACTTATAACTGATTAAAGCAGAGATTTTTCTCTGTCAGATTGTTCTTGCACACTTAATTTGATATGAGTAGTTGAAGGGTCAAATCTACGAGTTTTTACATGAAACCACTTGGGTTTGAAACATAACTCAACAAAGAAAGCTACAAAAGAAGGATCACATCATTTAGTTAAGTATTTTACAAGATATGGTCGGATGAAGGGCATGCATGTAATCTGCCAGAAACTGAAGATGCTTATTTATGGAAAATGAGTGTTTTATATCCATATTTTCACTCATATGGTTGGTTCTTTGCTTGAACACTCATCTACCACTACTTTGACAATCTTCTTAGATAAAAATCTATTTTTGACTTTTAAAAACACATGCATGAACTCACACATCTCAGATTGTGACAAAAACCCACATGCATGTAGTTATAACATCATCTTCTTGAGTTCTAGTTGTATGGCTTAAGGATTACCACCATTTGTTTGACATAACTTGTCTTTGGTGATTAATCTACCATGAAAAGGGTCTATTAAGGCCCCTTTATCCAGAAACTCAAGGATTACAAAATAAGATGAGAAAAGAAGGAGAAATTTACAAGTAAAAAGAAGAAAAGAAGAAGAATGCAAGAGAGATAGGTTTACCCCTTCTAGGGTTGTTGTTTACCTTCAAAACCTTATAAGAATGGACTGGTTTGGTGTGGTGTTTGTGGCTGATTTTCGGCCAAGAGAGAGGGAGGGGAGAGGGTGTTGGGTGTTTGAATGTAGAGAGAGAGAGAGGAGGTGGGAAAATGAGAGGGTTTCTTGAGAATATGAGAGTTTTAATTGTTGTGGGTGATGGGCCATGTGTTAAGGCCGAATTTTTGGGCCATTTTCTGGTCTAAGAATATATATATATATATATATATATTAATTATTAAGTGTTAATTAATATTGTATAAGTATATATATTATAAATTTTATAAAGAGCTTGATTTAAAGTAGCTAAAACCTCATTTATCTACTTAATTTTTGGTTTGGTTATTTAAAGTTTTAAAATTTACATTTGGGTATATATAAACTATATATTTACTCCTCTTATTAATAATATTGTTATAATTAAATGTTAACTGTTCCAATCGGCATTATATAAGACAGCTTAAGCAGTTCCGCGCGGTAACAGGATTTTCTAAGCGTACTGTTGGAATTCTTAGGAAACTAAACCTTAGCCATCATAATTAAGTCTTAATGAGTTATTTCTACATGTTAAGACATGTATTATGTTGTTCAATTGCTAACCTGAGTGTTTTGGTTTGACGGGTGTCACAGTCTCCCCTTGTTAGAAGAATTTCGTCCCGAAATTCGATGATTGCCATTCCCCGTCTGATCCTTTGCAAATAGGTGAGGGTACTTACGTTTCATGTAATCTTCTCGTTCCCATGTGTACTCAGGCCCATGCCTCGAGTTCCAACGAACTTTTAAGATCGGGATCTTACTACGCCTTGTTCGTTTGACTTCTTGGTCAAGGATTTCAATCGGTTCCTCTATGAAGTGTAACCGATCGTTGATCTGAATGTCTTCTAGGGGTAGAACCAATGATTCATCAGTTAGGCATTTCTTAAGGTTTGACACATGGAACGTATTGTGGATGGCACTTAGCTCTTGCGGTAAATTGAGTTTATACGCTACTGGCCCAATCCTTTCAACTATTTCAAACGGGCCAATATATCTCGGACTCAGCTTGCCTCTTTTCCCAAAGCGTACTAATCCTTTCCAAGGCGATACCTTTAGAAGCACTTTATCACCCACTTGGAATTCTAATGGCTTCCTGCGGTTATCTGCATAACTCTTCTGACGATCTCTTGCGGCTTTAAGTCTATCCTTGATAATTGAGATCTTGTCAGTAGTCTCTTGAATGATTTCGGGCCTAGTCAAATGTCTGTCGCCAATTTCTAACCAACTAAGTGGGGATCTACACTTGCGTCCATATAAGGCTTCATACGGTGCACACTGAATGCTGGTATGATAGTTGTTGTTGTAGGAGAACTCCACTAATGGTAGGTGAGTATCCCAACTTCCACCAAAATCTATCACACATGCACGCAGCATATCCTCTAGTGTCTGTATAGTTCTTTCTGACTGACCGTCCGTTTGAGGATGGTAGGAAGTGCTCAAATCCAA
Organism: Saussurea involucrata; assembly: GCA_033807775.1. Taxonomy (NCBI): domain Eukaryota; kingdom Viridiplantae; phylum Streptophyta; class Magnoliopsida; order Asterales; family Asteraceae; genus Saussurea; species Saussurea involucrata. Next base: position 117,965,262 of record CM066319.1, read on the forward strand.
ACGCGTACCCAACGCTTTCGGGAGTGATCGCCAAAACCGTGACGTAAAACGACTATCTCTATCCGAGATGATGGAAATAGGCACTCCATGACGCGTAACGATTTCATTGATGTAAATTTGTGCAAGCTTTTCCATCTTGATGTCTTCCCGAATAGGAAGGAAATGCGCAGATTTCGTAAGTCGATCCACTATAACCCAGATTGAGTCGTGCCCTTTGGCAGTCCTCGGAAGTTTGGTTATAAATCCATAGTGATTTGTTCCCATTTCCACTGTGGAATCTCCGGTTGTTGTAACAGGCCTGATGGTTTCTGATGTTCGGCCTTAACTGTTGCACAATTTAAGCACTCGTTTACGTACAAAGCGATGTCTCTCTTCATACCCGGCCACCAGTAGTATTCCTTTAGATCTTTGTACATCTTATCAGCTCCTGGATGAATCGAATATCTTGATTTATGGGCTTCATCCAGAATTGTTGATCGTAGGTTATTAACCTTTGGTATCCAAACTTTGTCTTCAAAGTAACGTACCCCATCTGACCTCGTTTTAAATTTAAGTTCCCATTGATGTAAGGCCTCGTCCTTCAAGTTCTCTGCTTTCAACGCTTCTTCCTGAGCTTCAAGAATTTGTGTCTTTAGACTCGTCTGAACGAACACGCCCATTGCTCGCACCCTTGATGGTTTCCCCCTTTCCTTCCTGCTTAATGCGTCGGCTACCACATTAGCCTTGCCTGGGTGGTACTTTATTTCACAATCATAGTCGCTAAGCAGTTCAACCCATCTTCTTTGCCTCGTATTAAGCATTTTCTGGTCAAGGATATGTTGAAGGCTTTTATGATCGGTGTAGACGGTGCATTTCGTGCCGTAAAGATAATGTCTCCAAATCTTAAGTGCGAACACTACGGCTCCTAACTCTAGATCATGAGTAGTATAGTTCTTCTCATGAACCTTAAGTTGCCTTGAAGCATATGCAATGACCTTGTCCTGTTGCATCAACACGCACCCCAAACCTTGGTGTGACGCATCACAGTAGACTACGAAATTCTCTGCGCCTTCTGGCAGTGCCAGAATTGGTGCATTACATAACCTATGCTTAAGAGTTTGGAATGCTTCTTCTTGTTTCTATCCCCAAATAAACTTCTTATCCTTTTGGGTTAATGTCGTTAGTGGTTGCGCAATTTTTGAGAAATTCGCAATGAATCACCGATAATAGCCTGCTAAACCGAGAAATTGACGAATTTCTGTCGGGGTTTTCGGGGCTTCACATTTCTTGATGGCCTCAATTTTTGCCGGATCTACATGAATTCCCTTCTCATTAATCACGTGGCCAAGAAATTGTACCTCTCGAATCCAAAATTCGCATTTGGAGAACTTTGCATACAATTTCTGGTCTCTGAGCAATTCTAGTATCAACTTTAGATGTCGCTCATGATCCTCCTTGCTTTGCGAGTAAATTAGTATATCATCTATGAACACGATCACGAACTCGTCCAGGTACGATCTACAAACCCTGTTCATTAAGTCCATGAAGACAGCTGGTGCGTTGGTTAGCCCGAAAGGCATAACCAGGAATTCGTAATGGCCGTATCGAGTCCTAAACGCCGTCTTGGGAACATCCTCTTCATGGACCCTCATTTGATGATATCCAGATCGAAGATCAATTTTTGAAAAGTAGGTAGCACCTTGGAGTTGGTTGAACAGGTCGTCGATTCGGGGAAGAGGGTATCGGTTCTTGATGGTTAACTTATTGAGCTCTCTATAATCGATGCACATCCGCAAGGATCAATCTTTCTTTTTAACGGAAAGAACTGGTGTACCCCATGGTGAAGAGCTAGGTCTTATAAGTCCTTTGTCGAGCAGCTCCTGGAGTTGTCCTGACAATTCCTGCATTTCTGATGGGGCCAATCGGTACGGTGACTTAGCCACAGGTGCAACTCCAAGAATTAAGTCGATGTGAAACTCGACTTGTCTTGATGGGGGTAGTCCTGGTAGCTCCTCCGGGAACACCTCGGGAAAATCCCGAACCACAGGAAAATCCTGAATGCGTTTTTCTTCGATTTCCTTGACTATGACATGAGCCAAAAGTGCGATGCATTCCTTTTTCAAGTACTTCCGCATCTTCATACACGTCACTAACTTAAGGTTCTTTCCGGACTTCTCTCCATGTACGACGAGTGTTTTACCCTCTGGTAGCGGAATTCGGATGATCTTTTCGGAACAGCATATTTCAACTCGGTTTTTGGACAGCCAATCCATGCCCACGACTATGTCAAAGCTTCCTAGCTCAATCGGAATGAGGTCTATACTAAAGCTCCTATTAGCTAAGTTTAAAGTGCAGTCCGTAATTACATCTCTGACCTTAACTTCCTGCCCATTAGCAAATTCGATAACGTAGACCTCTTTCAACTTTTGGGGTTTCAAGTTAATTTTTGGCCTAAACTCTAGTGATACAAAGCTCCTATCCGCTCCAGAATCAAATAGGAATTTGGTCATACTTTTGATACAAGTTCTACTTAACTAGGTTATGAATATCATATGGTATGTCTACAACTAATCATTTGAGCACATAAATATAGCAACATACAGTAACTTCATAATCATGGATTTCAAAACACTTGGTTCAAACAAACACGGTTCAACCATCACATAGGTTCAATAAACAACAAAATGTTTTCTCTAAAAGATACCTAGTACTTAGAGTTCTAATAGTCAGCTACATGCCACCAAAATAAGTTTCCAACTTTAATCATCGAAAGTAGTCAAAAAGATCTTTCACTAACGCCACTTTCTTGGAACCATTTCTTCACAACTATCCCTAATGCATAGTTACTAAGCGTGCTATTGTTAGTGCCTAAGATATGCAATGTTCATGCATGCACACACAAAATTATGCTTCCGTGTTTAAGGTGAAAATTTATTTTAAGCATACTTCCAGTATAACTAATTCGAGTCTCCCATTATACATACCTGAATTAAACATAGGTGATCAGGCTTTGTTTAATTGAGGTATAATAATGTGACACTCAACTTAGTTATATTAGTAATATGCTTCAGATTTTGAAAATCATTTCGAAAACCGTTTTGAAAATAGTTTGCATTATAGTTGGGTTATAGTTTGTGGTTTCCATAAGAAAACCGGCATTCTCTATAACCTTAGGCTCTGATACCAAATCTGTCACACCCCGCTAAAGCGGAAACACGAGGTATAACAGCGTAGGGTTTCATTCAAAAGGTAACAGATAACACCAACCACAACATTTAATACTGTAGTACAAAATATTACATTACAACGTCTTAACCAATTTGTTCCAAAAAGAAGACGACGGATACAAAAATTATTAATAGAAGTTTTAAGGTTCTTGATGTTGATGTCATCACACAATATGCACCCTACATGCCTTCACTTACTTATTAGTACCTGAAAAGCATGATGAAAAGAAAGGGTCAACTACAAAGAGTTGGTGAGTTTACAGGTTTTCGTATACACTAAAAATAAATTTGTATGCAGAAATTGTTATTGTGAAACGTTTGTTCACACGAAGTTTACGTAACCAGTTGTTCGAGTATTTGCACGAGGTATAAAGTATACAATGATGTCATCGCATTGAGCCACTACCAAACCTTCCGATAAACCAACGCCCCTTAAATTATTCACGTCCTACCTCAGCGGTGGATTAATTCCACATGGGTAAGACCATTGTTGTTACTGGTAAAGTGCACTTCTAGCTCGTCAGCTTAAAGTGGGGTTGTCAATCCAAATAGCACTACCCACAAATACCATTGGCTCATAATGAGTTAATAAGTAGTGTCTAACAAGTGGGGACTTTTTCATTTAAAACTCAAGCACATCAAAAAGTATACATACCTTAGTGCACAAACAATTAAATTTAAGGTTCAACATTTCATAGCATAATTCAATCAATTTGAAATTCAATATCATGCTTTTCACCCCAAATTGTAACAAAAGAGTAAAAAGGGGTTGTGAATACTCACAATGTTCAGCAAGGATTTCCAAGGGTTGCCGCACGGTTGCACAGTTTCTCGATTCTAGGTCCTTCCTAAGGAAGTGAAACACATTATCAGTTTCAGTCTAACTCTTATGGCTAAAGCATTGCTTAGCCCATCATGTCTTATAAAATGCCTTAGTGTTAGTTATTAAGTTTAAGTATTATTTTGCGTTGTTGATCTCAAGTAAATTATTAGTTTTAAAAGGTTTGTAGGATTTTATTGTTACATAATAAAATTTATAGGTTATAAGTAGTATTTAATTCATTTTACCACGTTTTATATTTTCTTCATGACGAATACTTTCATTAATTACATATGTAATTGTATTTCTCATTTACCTTGTGATTTAACAATGTTCGGTTTGTTATAAATCTATTATTTGTTAGGGTATTATTTATACCTTCATATACATGTATATATAGTTTTTATTTATGGTTTTGACAATTTCTACAATTTATAAGCTTTTTATCTTTTAATAACTCTACAAATCCCTTTTTCTTTTGAATTAGAGTTTTACTTTTCTGGTGGCAGAATATTAAGTCCACTTATGGTCATTTTTAAATATCTTCTGCAAATTTTTATTAGTCCAACTTTTTATATGTAACAATTTAATGTCTTAGGGAACGTTTGACATAATTATCATCATTTTTAGAGGTGGTTAGCTATTTTAATCATTATACCTAAGTTTAAGTGTCACAGTTACCAAAACAGCCTGCACAATCCCTTTTGTCACGTCCATTTGGAGGGTCAAATCTCAACATTTTTCAGTGATTGAAATTGGTTTTTAAACTTAACTCATAGAAGTATCTTCCAGAAAAAATTCATCATTTTTGGTTACATATTGAGGGAGATATGACGATTTTAAGGTAGACCTTTCATTCTGCCAGATTCTGATTTCTTGCACACCAGTCTTGGTTTGAGTGTTTGAGACCTCAAATCTTAATATTTTTGAGTGAAACCAATTTTGTTCGAGTTATAACTCATTAAAATAATTTCCAGAAGGAAAATCAAGAATTTTAGTGGAATATTAAGAGACTTATAACTGATTAAAGCAGAGATTTTTCTCTGTCAGATTGTTCTTGCACACTTAATTTGATATGAGTAGTTGAAGGCTCAAATCTACGAGTGTTTACATGAAACCACTTGGGTTTGAAACATAACTCAATAAAGAAAGCTACAGAAGAAGGTTCACATCATTTAGTTAAGTATTTTACAAGATATGGTCGGATGAAGGGCATGCATGTAATCTGCCAGAAACTGAAGATGCTTATTTATGGAAAATGAGTGTTTTATATCCATATTTTCACTCATATGGTTGGTTCTTTGCTTGAACGCTCATCTACCACTACTTTGACAATCTTCTTAGATAAAAATCTATTTTTGACTTTTAAAAATACATGCATGAACTCACACATCTCAGATTGTGACAAAAACCCACATGCATGTAGTTATAACATCATCTTCTTGAGTTCTAGTTGTATGGCTTAAGGATTACCACCATTTGTTTGACATAACATGTCTTTGGTGATTAATCTACCATGAAAAGGGTCTATTAAGGCCCCTTTATCCAGAAACTCAAGGATTACAAAATAAGATGAGAAAAAAAGGAGAAATTTACAAGTAAAAAGAAGAAAAGAAGAAGAATGCAAGAGAGATAGGTTTACCCCTTCTAGGGTTGTTGTTTACCTTCAAAACCTTGTAAGAATGGACTGGTTTGGTGTGGTGTTTGTGGCTGATTTTCGGCCAAGAGAGAGGGAGGGGAGAGGGTGTTGGGTGTTTGAATGTAGAGAGAGAGAGGAGGTGGGAAAATGAGAGGGTTTCTTGAGAATATGAGAGTTTTAATTGTTGTGGGTGATGGGCCATGTGTTAAGGCCGAATTTTTGGGCCATTTTCTGGTCTAAGATTATATATATATATATATTTTTATTATTAAGTGTTAATTAATATTGTATAAGTATATATATTATGAATTTTATAAAGAGCTTGATTTAAAGTAGCTAAAACCTCATTTATCTACTTAATTTTTGGTTTGGTTATTTAAAGTTTTAAAATTTACATTTGGGTATATATAAACTATATATTTACTTCTCTTATTAATAATATTGTTATAATTAAATGTTAACTGTTCCAATCGGCATTATATAAGACAACTTAAGCAGTTCTGCGCGGTAACAGGATTTTCTAAGCGTACTGTTGGAATTCTTAGGAAACTAAACCTTAGCCATCATAATTAAGTCTTAATGAGTTATTTCTACATGTTAAGACATGTATTATGTTGTTCAATTGCTAACCTGAGTGTTTTGGTTTGACGGGTGTCACACATACCATGCACGAGGAGCTTGTTTTAAACCATAGAGGGCCTTATCTAATTTATAAACATAATCTGGATACTTAGGGTCAGAGAACCCAGGAGGTTGTTCAACAAAAACTTCCTCATTCAGCTTTCCATTTAGGAATCTTGACATGACATCCATCTAATGTACTTTAAAGTCTCTGTGAACTGCATTGGTTAAGAATAATCGAATTGCTTCGAGCCTAGCCACAGGGGAAAAGGTTTCATCATAGTCTATGCCTTCCTCTTGTCTGTATCCCTGAGCAACAAGTCTAGCCTTGTTACGGGTTACAGTCCCATGTTCATCTAATTTGTTACGATACACCCATTTGGTGTCAATAACAATCTTGTCAGATGGTCTGGGAACGACATTCCAAACTTTGTTTCTTTCAAACTCAGTCAACTCTTCTTGCATAGCGTTGGCCCAGTTTGGATCTCTAAGGACATCATCAGTGTTTTTGGGTTCAAGCAGCAATATGAAATTTACAAAGAGAAAGATGTTACCTAAACCATGTTGAGTCTGAATACCTGCGTTTGGATCACCAAGTATTTGTTTCATTGGATGACTCTTTGTCCATCTCTGAGTATGAGGTTGAAATTCTGACTCTGAGATGATTTCTGGATGTACTGAAGAAGAGGCTTCAACAATGGTATTGTCAGGCATCAGTTGTTGAGGTTCAGATGAAATTTCATTTACTGATAGTTGAAGAGAAGTGGATGGGTTTTCAGAACTAGAAGGTTCAGAGGAAGGTAGAGTGTTTATGGGTACAGCTGATATCCATGAAGTGGATTCAGCTTCACTTGTTTGCATGGTAGGAATAATGATGGGATCATCATCAGCATTTGGAGTGTTAGCTTGAGAATTGAAGTAAGCCTCAGTTCCTTATAATGAGAAAACATCTACTAATTCAATTCTTTATTTTCAGCAATGGGTTTAGAGTTTGCTGAGCGGGATTCATCAAAGGTGACATGCATAGTTTCTTCAACTGTTTGTCTTTGTTTTTTAAAGACTCTGAAGTCTTTGGACACTGAGCAATATCCAAGAAATATTCCATCATCAGCTTTGGGATCAAACTTTTTTAAGATGTAGCATTGACAACCAAAGATTTGAAGAAAGCTGAGAGATGGCGTTCTCCCATGGAAAAGTTCATAGGCAGTCTTCTTCAATATTGTAACAATCAGCGACCTATTTTGAGTGAAACGGGCAGTATTGACAGCTTCTGCCCAGAATTGAGTAAGAAGGTGAGAATCGTTGAGCATTGATCGAGCAGCTTCGATGATCGTTATATTTCTTCTTTCAACGACTCCGTTTTGCTGTGGTATTCTCACAGCTGAGAAGTTGTGAGATATACCCTTACTCTCAAAGAAGTTATCAAGAGAACTGTGTTTGAATTTAGTTCCATGATCATTCCTTATTGAGCGAACCATCAGACTGTTTAGAACTTCCATTTTTCTTACAAAAGAAACTATTTCTTCTGGAGTATCACTCTTTCCAAAGATGGATTGAATATTGATAGGGCCAAATAAATCCATATGGAGTAAATGAAGAGGTGTTGTCACAGATGACACTTGTTTGGATTTGAAACTAGCTTTGGTTTACTTTTCCTTTTTACACGTTGAACATAGAGATTCCTTGGAGTATGAATGCTAAGGTAACCAGGTGACTAGTTCCTTTTTTGAGAGATTGTTCAGTGTCTTGAAGTTGAGATGAGAGAGCCTCTTATGTCATAGCCAGTTAACATCTAAGGAGGCTTTAGATAGAAAAAAATGTTCTCAGTGGTTGAGGAATCCATGTTAAGACATAAACATTTTCCAAACGATAACCATTGAGAGCAAGTTTTCCTTTTTTATTAGTGACAATACATGCTTTCTTTGTAAAGCATACTTTATAGTCTTTATCACATAGCTGACTGATGCTAAGAAGATTGTGCTTCAGACCTTCTACGTAAGCAACTCTTCGAAAGGTAGTTGTACCATTAGTGAGTACACCAAACCCTCTGGTATAGCCTTTTCCGTTTCCACCAAAGGTCACTAAGGGACCTTTCTCTTCCTTGTATTCAGAGAACAGGTTCTTTTGTCCAGTCATGTGTCTAGAGCATCCACTATCAAGATACCAGATACCTTTTGAGACCTGCAATCATAAGGAAGATTAATTTTGAATTGGTACCCACTTTACAATGGGTCCACAATTATTAGTGGATATGGAAGGTTCATCAATCTTCACAACATATAATGTTTCAGCGTCAGTGGTAACCTTCACTTTGGTTAATTTCTTAACCTTCGTGGTATTTTTCACCTTGGCAGATTTTTCATCTCTAGTGACCTTCTTTGCCTTGGTGACATTCATCTTCACTTTAGCTGATTTTTCAGCTTTGGTGGTTGTGGGGAATACTAGCAATATGGTCAGTAAGTCCACATTGATAACATTTCCTATAGCTGACGGTACCTTTAGGACCATAAGCATAAATTAGAAAGCTTTAAATAGGCAGGACATGTTCTAAGAATGCCCTTAGCATCAGATATCGGAGGAACTTTTAGTTCTTCAGATTTCTTAGCCTTAACATCAACCTTTATTTTAGGACAAGGTCTCTGAACATGTTAAGAGACTTTCGCTTTAAAGGTAGAAGGTTGGCTAGCTGAAGGTTTTGACGTAGCCTTCTTCAGCTTAGGCATTTTGGTACCCTTCTGAGGAGCTTGAGAAACAAATTTTCCTTTTTTCAAGAGTTTGGGGCTCTTAGGAGATTCCTCATGAAAAAGAGCAAAAGAAAAAGAGCACTGAGATGGGGAGGTGTCAGGGATGCAAAAGACAAACATTCCAAACTTAAGCATGGAATGATCTAGACTTGCTTCTTTATCAGAATTAAAACCAAAGACCACTTCTGTCATTGACAGGGATCTGAGCACCAATTATCTCAGTGATCTTTGCTGAGGATTTGCACCATCCTTCAACAGTAGCTTTCTCAACCTTCAGCTCAGCGATAGATTGTTCGCGTTCGATGCTAATTAGTTAATTTACATATACCTGATCTTTTAAACTTTCTTCTATACTAGATAGTTCTTGGATCTTTAAATGACATTTTCTAAGTGTTCAATTAAATCTAGATTTTGTTGTTCAACTTGAGTTTTGCCATTCAAGGCATTTTATAAATCAATAGTCAGTGAATTGATATCATGGTGTCTATTAGCTTCAGTGAGAACTGGATCAGAAGAAATAGATACATGAGAGGTAGAAGAGGTAGAAGAAATATTCGTGTTTTATTCTTTTACTTCTTGGATTTGGGCCATCAGACAGAGTTTGGCCACCTCTTCTTCATCAGAACTTGATTTTTCCTCAGATTTAGCCTAATCATGTTCTTCAGCGATTAGAAATTTACCTTTTTGCTTGTAGTTTTTCAACTTCAAATACTTTTCTTTCAGCTTAAGGTATTTGTCCTCTCTGGGCTTAGAGGATGAAGAGGGTTTGAAGACTTTCTTTGACCTGCATTCACTAGCAAAATGTCCTTTCTTGTCAGTGATAGCAAGAGGTTTATTTCTTCAGAAATTGCTCTTTCTTGCAAATTCCCTAAACGAGTTTGTCAAGAGGGCTAGTGACTCATCAAATTCTAACTGATCAGTTTTTGATAAGTCATCTGATTCTGACTCCAACTCAGTGATAGTGAAAGAGGATCGCTGAGTAGGAATCATCTCTGAAGATACTAAAGCAACAGGTATGCTTTTGGAATCTTTTGAATCTTTAACAAGATTCTTCTTAAGGTGACATGATTGCTCATGATGGCCTGTTAGCTTTTATTTTATATTGTATTCAAGATTACTTGGTTAAATTGTAAAAGCCCAATATGTGGGCTTTAGTTGCTAATGGGCTTAGGCCATAAAGCCTTAGTACTTAATGTGTATCTTTGTGAGTTTTAGGGTAAGCCTCTCAAACATTTAATACGTATCTTTTTACTGAGAGAGAGCTTCAAGAGAGAAAGAGTGTTCTTCAAAGAAAAAATTGTAAATTCTCTTCAATCAATCAATATACAGCTTAATTTCTATATTGTTACTTGTAAGTGGGAACCAACAATTGGTATCAGAGCCAAAAAGACAAGAATTCAATCAATTCAAAGACCAGTTCGATTAGCCAGACACATATTTCTTCAATCTATCACAGCAACTTGATTCAAAGAGCAAATCGATTGCCTGCAATTACTGTTCACGATCGATTCACCATCTGGACGATTTCTAAATTGATTCATCATCAACTTCTAGACTGTTTTCATCTCCTACTCGATCAAACAGACACATACCATATCGATATTTTTTTAGGAGCTGTCAATCGGGATTTTGAGCATACGAAGACAGTCACAGGCTTACCATAACCTATCAGGTACGACTGCTGATACAAGCCTCATTAGATCGACTTCATCTGATTTTGTGTTTCAAGTCTGGTAAGCCACGATTTCATCAATCCATCTGGTATATCAATTAGTTTTTGATTTTGAATCCATTCCTTGGTATAATCTGGCTATGCGTTTCTGAATCCACTTCATCCAGAAGCTGTCAATCCATTTTATTTGTTTTGTGGATAATCTGGTGGTTTGAACCGAATTTGAGACTGTGTTGAGAACAATAACAAGTTTCACATCTCATACTCATCACCTTGATTTCACACAGATCTGGTATGACAGATTAATTTCGATTTCACACAGTCCTCTAATTTGATCAATACAATTCTGTGTTTTGGACTTCAATTCATATTCTGTTGTTTATCACAATTGGAACATCAATGATCAAAATCAATTAGCAGGTTCATCAATCATTTTCAGAATTCACAGATTAATTATAGTTGGTTGAAATCAGATACAGATTTTGTGTTCAGATCTGTGTTTGACCTAACTGTGTTTGAATATCTGTGATAAGTCTGTGATTGAACCGTTTGTGATCAGATCATATTTGTGTTTTTAATCTTTGAATCATTATTCAATTGTCTCTAGATCTATCAAGTAACAATATGTCAAGACTAAGATTTAGTGTTGATGTTGATGCTCATTATTATTCTAAACTCAGTACTAATTTTCGCAAAATTATTCCTAATCTTGAGAAAGAGTTGGAGGAAAAGAACAAAAGCATTCTGATTGATTCAGAAAAGATTGCTAAGCTTGAAGAATCGGGTAAACTCTTAACCTGCGAAAATCTTGATCTTAAGAGAAAATTATGTGAGTCTGAAAAGATTTCTGAAAAAGAGAAGAAAAGACTTGAACTTAAATGTTTTAACATTTTCTAATCTGGTTTCTGATTTTAAAAAGGTTGTGGTCTGTGAAAGAGAGAATTTTGAAAAGAAGAAAACTGTTTTTGAAACAAAGTCTGTGGAGTTTTCTTGCAAAATCTCAGAATTACAGAAAACTCTTGAAAAAGAGAGGAAAGAGTCTGATTTTGAAAGAAAATAATCTGAACAGTTGAAGGTTCAAAGATTTCAAGAATTAACTCAAAAAGATGACTTTGAAAGAGAAAGAAGGATTTTTAAAACCGAAATATCCAAACTGGCAAAGAGACTCTCTGATTTGTCAACTAAGATCATGTTGGAGAAGAGATGTAAATTTGATCTCCAAAAGATGTTTGAGGTGAATTTTAAGGAAAATAATGATTTAGCTAAAAGGCTCAAGGAATTTGACTTTGCAGACTCCAAGTGTTCACTTAAAATAACTTCAAGTTCAATAAACAAGAACAGTTCTTCAAAAGGGTTCATTAAGCCAAATAAGTTTTCAAAAAATCAGATCTCCACATCTAATTTTTTCCATGATCGTAGGCTAGACAACTCAGTTAATCAAGCTTTTAGAAAAGTGAAAATGGTTTGGATAGTGAAAGGCTCTAAACTTGTTCAAAATGTTCAAAAGCCATTCATTTCTGTTGAATATGACAAGATCAACAAAGCATTTCATGCAAATTCTAACAAAATAGGACCCATTTGGAAATGGGTACCAAAAAATCTTTGATCTGTTTTGCAAATGTGAAATCCCAAATCTAGCAAGAAATCAAGAATGATGTAGAGAGAGAATCTAGAGAGAACTTGTCATCCATATATTGATCTCTAAAGTGTAAATGACAAATGATACAAGAGGTTCTAGATTTTATTTTTTTTTATTAGAGATCTACATCTTGTATTAATGAATTCACTTCTTACAAACTACAAGTAAAGACCTATTTATAGTCTTCATCACTTGCTACAACAATTAAGCATAAGCCCTTTAACACAGCTATTGCTTTACAAAACTTTCTATTATAAAGGACAACTTCAGTGTCCTAACAGCAGGTATTTGGACTCCTAAACACATCAGTTTAGGACTCATTCTTCAAAGATTGAATTAACAGCCAGTTCAGCAACTGTACAGACCTGTGCAACAACAAGTCAAAACTGATAAGTTGTGCTTAATTATATTGATTTCAGATGTACTTAAGTCAGAAGTGATTTCAGAATCATGGGCAGTTGTTATGTGCTCAATTTAGCATGTTTGATGTGGTTAAATCTTAAAAACAGAAAGATAGCTGCTGTCCTGGTGGTGTTTGTGATTGTGCATACAACTTAATGAATAAGCTTAATGCAAATTTAAACTGTTTGTTCTCTTAAAAGACTCAAAATCAAAAGCAATAGCAGATCAGACCTCTGCTGCAATCAGATCATTAGGTGCTGGAAAGTGACAGAATTGTTGTCTGTGCAGACTTCAGATCAGGAGTAAATTCAAAGCAAACATCAGATTTTTGTAATCTGGTCTTACAAAGCTTATGAACAGACTCAACTATGCTCATTTTTCAACCTTATGTTTACTCAATTGTTTGAATATTAATAAGTTGATATGTGTACAAATTAGTGTGCAAATAAGCTGATCTGTGTGATCTGTGTGCAAATCAGAAGCTGATCAGATCAGATGTGGTCTAGTTATTTGATGTTCCAAGTCAAGTCTAATGCAGATCAGTTTATACCATGCAGAGACTACAGCAGCACCCTCTGTGATCACATGTTTTGCTGTCAAAATGTTGCTACTGTTGTGGTTTGCATAAATACAACAGATTGTGATCCATTCAGAATTTACAGCTTGATACCCAATGCTGTCATAAACAAAAAAAATATGTAGACTGTTTGGCTGCTGTTTTGTGCAGCAAAAATAAGATTGCTTCTGCTGTAATCGTTTCTCTTTTGTTGTCAAAAGTGCAATGCATCATATTTTAATCAAAATCTGCGCAAAAGCACGCGTAGAGGCACACACACAAAATCAATCCACAGAAGCAGATCAAAACAGAGTGCTGCTGTCCTCAATCGCGCAGAGCTTAAATGTGCAGAACTTGCACAAAAGAGATTGCAGATCCTGGAATGTTGTGCAAACTTTCAGATTCAAGAACTGTTATAAGAGAAGTGCATTTCCAGTTTCAGTCTACAGAACTTGATCCAGACTGTGTGCAGAGCACATTTATGCAGAGGATGATTTTGCATGTGGTTTTGCTTGCTTGCTACAGAGCAAACTGATGTTGTCGAAGAGGCATTGACAGAAGTTATGCACAGAGAATATCACACGTGAAGCTGCCGATAGTTGTGTGCAGAGATGCTTCTATACAGAAGCATATCACAAAAGCTTTTGTGATCACGCATAAGTTTTCCATTTGAATCTCTATTCGGTTCTAGAGAAATACAACAGGTTCATGATGAAAAGTTGTTGCTGTCCAATGCCATCCAGAGATGAATCTGTAGAGTCGAATGAGGTGTTGAACCAAGGCTGCTGTCCAGTTTAAGCACCTGATTAACAGCAGCACTTGCCCAAATGAAACGTGTTTGAAAAAACTGCTGCTAGTTTATTCTTTGCTGCTGTTTGATGTTCATATTTATGGCAGAAGCAGGTACAGATCTTATCAGAAGATCGTTCAGAGGTTTAAGATCACATAGAAATGTGCAGAGCTCGTGGGTTATGAAATGATCACATATGCAGAGCTGTTGATTTTAGATCTGTGCAGAAGCAGATCACATGAGCTGTTGTGTCAATTCTGAGTTGAAATTCAACAGCTTAATGAGAAAATTGTGATCTGTCCAGAATTCCTATTCTTAAATATGCTGCTGTTAGAACTTGAGTTGTGCTACAAAAGAGCTCTGTGAACTTATTAACGAGCTCCAGAGGTTGTTATACACTTAAATTTTTTTGTACATACTTCAGAGGTTAACCGCAGAGGTTCAGAACAATCACAGAAGTGCAACTTCAGAAGCTTCATACAGATCACTCAGAGCTTGCCCACGAAAGCGCTGTGAACCAATGAAGGCTCTATTGTCTTTCATGTTCTTCTAGAGTTTATCAGAGCTTATCAGAGCTCTGATCATCAACAGAGCTTATCAGAGCCTCTGTGGAAAATTTCCAGAGCTCTGATCATTAACAGAGGATGGTTCAAAGTTTTCCAAAAGCAGCAGATACCATTCAAAATGTGCAGGTCCTTGTTGGTTCCCTTTTATTTAGACAAGATTAACAGATCTACTAGTTTGAGTTTATGTTTGATGCGGAAGCGTATTTGAAGAACTAACAAATATGTTTGATAGATTTAGAACACACAATATAAAGAAACAGTATTTTAAGAACAAAAGGATATCTTGAAGATTACTGTCGTTCGATATATAATAAGAACACGAAGAACAGATTAAGAACTATTTGGTGTGTGAGAGAGTGTAATGCATAACAGGTTTGACGATATAAAGCATAAGCATGAAACTCAGATTCTTCGTTAAGTCCTTAAGATTGTTAAGGAAGATCTCAACAAGAGACTTCCTTTTATACTACTCTAGGGGACCATAAAGCATGAGCTGCTGTTAGAACGGATGGCATGAATAGTAGAACGGATGGCATGAACAGTTGTACGTGCTGTATTGCATTTAATGGCGCAGACGTCTATGTTGTACTAAGCCCTATTGAGTCCACTCAGAGTTTGACACGTGTTGAAGTTGGACAGGGCATGCTACCATGCAAGTTGATGGACGGTTCTAGGAACAGTAGCAAGATATTTCTTCAACAGTGGCAAGATATTATAAATATCTTCCAAGTCTTCAGTCTGAACCGCAGAGGCTCTGTAAAGGGTTACAGAGATTCTGATGTCTGGTCTTCTGTAGAGCATTCTTCACCGGGTTCCGGGTCTTGGTCTTCTTTGTAAGACAGAGGTTCTGTAGAAACACCTATGTAGCTTCTATAGCTTCTTGACCTTGATCTTTCGGAAGTGGAAGAGCCTCTGTAAGAGGCTTTCTTCACTTAGCCTATTTTTCACTACTTCTAAATACTTCTACGATTAGGAAGATTGAAGCTAACAATCTCCCCCTAAGTAGTGAAAAATAAAAAATTGACATTGAAGTACTTTAGGCTAAGTTAGATAAGACAGAGGTTAAACAATACCTCGAAAGTTCTTTCATTCAGAAATATGCCAGAGGTATTTTACATTTGAGTATTATGAAAGATAAACTGAAAATGGTTTGCAGAGATCTTGTTTGAGAATCAGATGTTGGCGTCTTTGAAATTGTTGTAGCTTCTGTTGTCTCTTCCGACTTCTCTGATCTCGTTGTAGAAACTGACGCAGAGTTCTCTTAAGCGGATTGTAGCATCAATCTCTCTGATGAAAGCATCTGCAGCGTCTCTTTCCATTTGCTCGGTATCTCTGTATTTTACAAGGTTTGCTCTGAACATGTTCAGAGTACTGGTTGCGTACTTCTGACAGTCCATGGTCACAAAAAGTTTGACTTCGCCTTGTGGGTTTTGAAATACTAACCCGAACCTTGGTTTTGTAATGATTGAATTGGGCACAGCGTCAGGTGGGCAGCGATCCTCTGGTGGTCGAAGGTTCAGATGTTTGAGACCAAGATCTTTTCCTAGCTGAAAGTCTGTCAAACTGTAGATCAGAAGCCTTTCCCTCATTGCTTTTCTCAACACTTGATAGGCTCTGGTGTTTGGCTTTGTGTTGTAGTTGTCCTTCGTCCATTGCAGAAGCTCAGGTAGATCATAGGGATTCAGATTCCTTAGGTCAGCATCAGCGAAGGTGGTTTCTGAGTTGTTTACCCTTCTTACTCTATAAAGATTATACCTGACCCTTGGATAGGTTCTTGTAAAGGAGTACCTACAGAAGATTACCTTTTTGATTTTGTGGATTGAGAAGACTTCTGCTCTGGATCTTGGCTTTGTTCTGTTGAAGATGTTCTCAAATTCTTCTCTGATCTTTGGATATGTGACGTGATCTGTTGGATGATTGGTCTGAAAGGGTTGTTTGTAGAGGTATTTGTATACCACTTCTTCCATTTCTTCGTATGTTGGACCAGTTGGTGGTACTTGTGTTCTGAGACTCTCCATCTGTCGAACAACTTCTGCAGTTCTACCTGTTAGTGGAATGTCTGACAGAGGCTTCAATCCATATGCCCAGTCCTCTTCTTCAGGATTTGGAGTTTGGAAGGCATCAAAGGCGCTCTTCATCAATTTCTCTGTAGGCTTGGGCAATGATTTCTTTTTCTTGGGCTCTTCTGTCAGTTTCTCCTTTCCCTTGTCTTTGGCCTTTGGAGGTTCAGAACTTGTTGCCTCTGTAGGTTTGGGTGTTGGCGCTTCTGTTGGAATGATGGGTGTTGCCTCTGTAGGTTTTGACACTTGTGTTTGAGAGGACTTTTGTGGCGTTGGTTCTGTTGGCTTGATTGGCTCTGTAACCTCTGTTGGAGGTTCTTTGGTGACTTCTTCTGTGAGCTCGGTTTCTGTGGATTGAGGAATGTCGAATCTTCTTGCCATTCGGAAAGATGTTGTAAACCTCTGTCTTTCTTCTGCTCTTTGCGCCATTCGTTCAGTCATTGTGTTGTGCATATTTCTTAGAACAGAAGAAGCAGAGGTCTTTGCTCTTTTTGGTTTGTGGGCAATAGACTTTCTTCTTGGGATGGATTGGGGTTTTTCTGTTGGTTTTGTAGTTGGGGGGGGAAGATCTTCTTCTGAAGAGGATGACAGATGTTGAACATCTACTCCAGACATTGTAGGGAATTCCACAGAGGTGGGTGTTTCCTCTGTGGTCTTTTGAGCTTCTGTTCCTCCGGGTTGTTGGTTTGTTGAAGGACTTTCTTCCAAGATGATTACCACAGGGGTGGTTGTTGCCTTTGTGGTCTTTTGAGCAGTTTCTGGTACATGGGTTTCTTCAGCAGTTGATTCCACAGAGATGGGTGTTGTCTCTATGGTCTGTTGAGTTTGTTTTTGGGGTTGTTTTGGAGGGGCTTGGTTGATGGGTTCTGCGGCTATTGGTGGAGCTGGATGTCCTCTGCTCGTAGCTTTCTCCCTTGTATTCTCCCCCTCAGGATGATCTGATGGACCAGGGTGGTCATCATCAGAGTCATCCTGACCCTTATCAGAAGTACCCTCTGCTCTGCAAGAAGCTTTGGGTTTCTTTGGTAGTTCTGCTCCTGCGGCCATCAACTTTGCGCATACATCATCACAGAGGCCGAATAGAGTTGCAAGCTCTGCTTCTGTGTTGAAGCGCATTTTGCCGACACTTTCTCTGAACTCTTTAACGTAGTTGGCATTTGCAGTAGTGAAGGAGAGGATGACTTTTGTGACCTGGTTTATCACATTTTGCCCGAGCTCTGTTAGTTGTGCTCTGGTCATGTAGTCTTTAGGCTGCATCAGCACAGTGTTGCGCATTGCTTCTTCTTGTACGTGTTTCAGGGCCTTCTGTAGATCTGCAGGTGTAATGCCCTTTGCTTTGTTAGATTGGTTGTTCATTTGTTCAAGGAAATGTTTGACTGATTCCTTGAACGCAGAAGTTGCGGCTTTCCCGAATTCTTTGGCGGCAGAAGTGGCAGTTGTTTCAGCAGAAGACTTCATCTGGGTAATGGCGGATTTCACCTCTGTGGACAGATTGTCCATTTTGGTGTTCAGATTTAGTAAGGCCGTCGATGTTGTCTCTGCAAAGGATTTGAAAGAGCTTTGCAACTCTTTCATGGTTTGGTTCACAGAGGTGACAAGGGTTTGGAACTCATCCCTTGATACTTGTGTTCCTGTGGTAACCTCTGGAGGAACACATTCGTCTCCAGAGTGGGTCCCTGCTCCTGGGACACCTTTGTTCATCCTTATTTGTACGTTGGGGGTGGAAGGATTTCCATCTGATCTTCAAGAAGAAACAAGAGTTTCAATCTCTACAGAAGTTCTGCGAAGAACAGTGTCCAAATCCACTCCAGAGGTGGGTATCGAAATGTTCTTCTGTTTGTGCTCACTACTTCTCTCTGAAAGAAGTTTTGTGCTCACTACTTCTCTCTGAAAGAAGTTGTCTAGAGTCTCTTCGTCTTTGTGCTCACTACTTCTCTCTGAAAGAAGTTTTGGCCCTAAATTGTGCGTGGCAGAGGAAACGAATTCCTCTATATGGTGTTCTGGTGTGATCTGGGGCGATGGATCACGAACTATAGGTGAGTCTCTCTGAGGAGACTCCCTAGGAATGGATTCCCCGGTTTCTGTGGGCGCAGAAGTCAAAAGAGTGACCTCTGGCTGTTTGGTTTGGGTAGGGATCGAGTTGTGCGACTCTTTTTCAATAACTCCTTCTGCAGCCAGACTTGCGGAGTTAGATGTGTGGGTTGCACTGGGAGGGGGTGAGGGATGTGTGCCTTCTACTTCTACGGCATCTTTTTCTTTCTCTTTTTCTTTTCCTCCCATTCTATCTAAAGCTTTTGTAACCTCATTTTTATTCCACTCAACTTCTGTTTGTAGCCTAATCCTTTCCCTAGTGGCATCATCTGTCATATCTATTTCTTCTATACCTTCTTCTGAAGCTGGGCTTGGACTCCTTCTGTGGACGTTCAATCCCTGTTGGATGAAGGGGTTCTGTAGAATGTTTGGAGTTTCAGCCGGTTGATCTCTGGGGGTTTGGTCATCATCTTGCAGATTTGTTTCAACGCCAGAGATAGAGAAGTCTTGTTCTTCTGTGGTGTGGTGGTCAAGTGGTGGTGCATTCCACCCAGCTGTGTTTAGGGTGTTAGCAATGTCAGTGTGTTGAAGGAAATCGTTTAAGCTACCTTGATGAGCGAATCGATCTGGGGATTGATAAGGTGATTGATATCCCTCTTCTGCAACTTCTTGTTCTGCAGTCTCTTCCTCTGTAGTTTCTTCGACCTCTTCTTCAATAACTTCTGCAGCTGCCTCTTCTGCGATGGTAACCATTTGATCAAGTGGTTTCCCATGCTTCTTTTTGGTCTTCCTCCTCTTGGGTTTTGGTGCCCCTTCTTCTGTGGGTTTTGATTTCCTTTTCTTCTTTTGTTTTGGAGAAGAGGGAGGGGCAGAGGAGCCAACTTCTGTGGCATGAGGAGGTGAAGGTTGAGCTTCTGTAATGCTTGTAGAGGTGCCTTCTGAAGTTTTCCTCTTCTTTGTTTTTGGGGTAGAGGCAGAGGCTTTAGAAGAAGACTTCTTTCCCATGAGCTCGGCTCGTTTGGCTATAAAACTAAGTTGGATTGCCATGTGTTTTGCAAGTTTCTGCTCCTTCGCTTCTGTAGAGAGGGGTTCTGCAACTATTGTTCCTAGGAGGACACCTAAACGCGGGGTTGTCACAGGGCTCGGTTTTGGAGTCCTATGATCGCGTATATACTCTAACTTAAGGGTTTTGTTCTTGGCATAGCTCAGAAGCTTCCTTGACAGAGGTCTGCAGTGGGTGTAGCCATCTACATGATCGGTGGGGATGTTTTTGTTCATTGGGACCTGTTTGGGAGTTGGCCCTTCCATTGGCCAGTTTTGCATCATCAGCAGAGGTTCGAACAGGACTCCCAATATCCTTTGGAATTGCAGAGGCGGTAGATACTTAGGATCGTTCTCTCTTGCCTTTTTGGTGTTGTTCTTTTTGTCGATCGTATTGATGATCTCCTGCAACATGATGGTCACGTAATCGAGTGGGAGATCGTAGTAGACCCCGTACATGATGGTTAAGATCTGGTGCGAGCTCTGGTCAATGCTGCCTATCTTCCCTGTAAGGCATCTGTTGAGGATCGAAAACAAGGTGTTCCACAGAGGTGGTAGTCTGCCTCTGCGGAAGTCATTTCTCTTCCTTAGGTGGGTGTTGTACCCAAGCATTTCTACAAAACGACAGAGCTCGTCGTCTGTTGGTTGTTCTGCATATTTTTTCAGTCCAAGAAGACCCCTTGTTGGTAGATTGAACTCAAGAGAAAACATTGTTCTATTGAATTTGAGTTCCAAATGTTCAGATTTGTCTGGCTTTGAGATGTACCCTTTGATAAGAGAATCATTTTTATCAAATCGGCAACTTTGCCAAAATTGGTTCAAATACCTAACAGGTATTTTCTTTAGGGTTCTTGAGAGTAAAGGAAAGAGAATATGGTTTTCCATGATGTTTAGAAGAAGGGCATGGGCTTCACCGAAAGCAGTGAGTGAGGGGACCAAATAGCAGTTATTGGATTTGATGGGTAGTACTTTTTCAAAGTGCTCCTATGCGATAAAGTTTTGGAGATGGGTGGTCGGAGCAAAGTCTGCTGAGTCGTCGGAATCTTCTTGTTCGGCATTTTTGGCGAGGTGGGGGTTTTCTGAATGTTCAGAATAAGCAGGGGAGTCTTCCGGTGAGTTCGCCGGAGAGTGTGCAGGGGAGATAGCTTGAGAAGATGAAGCCATTGGTAATGAGAATATGATACTTGCAGGTTTTTGCAGGGTTTCGCCGGAGAAGAATGAGGGTTCGTAAAGATTTTATGAGAGGGTAAGCTTGGGTTTTATAGGTGGGTAAAACGGTAGAATTCGAAAGGGTAAAAATATTTGGCAATGGATAAAATTTTTGGAATCCGTACTTGAGTTAGAACGGCGGGTTCAAGTTTCCAAAACAACGTGCCATGTACGCCCAATGAAAATGAGACACGTAGGCCATGTTAGAGGATGACAGGACGTCGTGCGCGGCCCATTAATGCTAGGCGCGTGGGGATGTTCTTAGCCACATGATTTTCACTCTCAGTAAAAGTAACCGTTATTGTTTACAGAAATGCCCAAATACCAAATTCACAGAAGCTCTGTGGTTTACAGAAGATCTGTGATTTTGAAAATCTTGGATTTTCACCCTTTTCTCATATATCTCATTGTTATCATGACTCTGTAGGTTCTATTTTTGACCAAAACATTTGTAAAAAGCATTGGAGAGGATTAATAGAATTTTAGTGAAGAAATTTCGTTCACAGAGGTTTTGAGGCTCTATAGGAACTTGCAGAAGCTCTGTCAGGGCCAGCAGAAGCACTATGAGTGAAAATTTCTCATAACTAAAAATCTATTAACAATTTTGATTATCCAAGTTTTGATTTGCATTAACAAATGTTTTTCGGACATATTTGAAAGTTGGTGTCCGAGAAAACTGTTTTGGAAAAAGTTTTGTGCGAGAAGGTCATGGTGTGTGTATTTGTGCGTATTCGGTTTCCGAGATAAATTTGCTATTACAGAGCAGTGTTCTGGCAGAACTTCTGTTGAGCTCAGCGGAAGCTCTATGACCTCAAATTTCTCATAACTCAAAAATTATTAAAAGTTTTAATAATTTTATTTTTGAAATGTTATTCCCAGTATTTTTAGGACTTATTTGACACTTTTTGTCCCAGAAAACTGTTTTCAAAAACCTTTTGTACGAGATATACCTTTTGGTTCTTCTTTTCTCGGCAGTGATGTCTGGCTTCTGATGATATAGATTCATCGACACTCTTTTTTGGCTTCCCCTTGAAAGATTAACCTCTGTAGATCATTTCAAGGTTTCTTTTGCTCCCCCTTGATCTAACCATTTATGTCGATCAAGTTACTTTCTTTTGCTCCCCCTTGATCTAACCTTCTCTGTAGATCAAGTAATTTTTTTCTGCTCCCCCTTGACCTATGCTTGGATCAAAATGGGATAAGTTTTGCATAGAACATAGGTCATGTTTACCAGAGGTTCTGTAGGGGTCGTCAGAGGTTCTGAGCAGACCCACAGAAGCTCTGTGATTTCAAGAACTATTTAAGATTGAGAATTTACATACAGAAAGAAATCAAGCAAAGCAATAAATAAAGCAATATATTTATACACATATTTACAGAAGATAAGCTATACTTACAGAGGATTTTCACGTCCTATTGATCATTCCTAACTTACCCACCAAGAAATTGAATCTTTTCTCGTCTAAAGCTTTGGTGAATAAGTCCGCGAGTTGGTATTCTGTGGGCACGAAATGCATCTCGATTGTACCGTATTCAACATGATGTTTCAAGAAGTGGTACCTTATATCGATATGCTTGGTTTTTGAATGTTGCACAGGATTGGCAGAGATGGCAATGGCACTTTTGTAATCACAGAAGATTGGTATCTTGAGAAGGATGTGGCCGTAGTCTTTTAGCTGAGTCTTCATCCACAGAACCTGAGAACAACAGCTAGCAGCAGCAACGTATTCAGCTTCTGCCGTAGATGTTGACACACAATTCTGCTTCTTGGAGGTCCAACTGACTAGCTTACCACCTAGGAATTGACAACTCCCAGAGGTACTCTTTCTGTCGAGCATGCATCCTCCATAGTGTGAATCTGTATAAGCTTTAAGACAAAAGCCAGAGTTCTGTGGATATCAGAGACCAAGATTTTTTGTCCCCTTTAGGTATCTAAAGATTCTCTTAACAGCATCATAATGTGATTTCTTAGGATTAGCTTGATAACGTGCATAAAGACATGTGGCATGCATAATGTCAGGTCTGCTAGCAGTTAAGTATAACAGAGATCCAATCATGCCTCTGTAGAGAGTGCATTCTACAGAGATGCCATCTGGATCTAAGAATAACTTATTTCCAGTGGCCATTGGAGTTTTCATGGCAGAGGTATCAGAGAGGCTATACTTGGAAAGAATGTCAGAGACATATTTGGCCTGATTTATAAATATTCCCTCTGATGATTGTTTGACTTGGAGTCCGAGGAAGAATGTTAATTCTCCCATCATACTCATTTCAAACTCACTTTGCATGAGTTTTTCAAAACTTTTGCACTCTTCTGTATTAGTAGACCCAAAAATTATGTCGTCCACATAGATTTGTACAAGCATTATTTCACTGTTTTTACGTTTATAGAATAAGGTAGTATCTGTTGTACCTCTGTCGTAGCCATTGACTAGAAGAAAGGTAGAAAGTCGCTCGTACCATGCTCTTGGAGCCTGTTTCAGTCCGTACAGAGCCTTTTCAAGGTAGTACACATACCTTGGGAACTCTGAGCTTTCAAACCCTGGTGGCTGATTTACGTAAACCTCTTCTTGGATTTCACCGTTGAGAAAAGCTGATTTCACGTCCATCTGATAAACTTTGAAACCTCTGTGGGCTGCGAAGGCTAAGAATATTCTTATTGCTTCGAGCCGTGCGACAGGGGCAAAAGTCTCATCGTAGTCTATGCCTTCTTCTTGTCTATATCCCTTGGCCACTAATCGTGCTTTGTTTCTGATGACCACTCCATCTTCATCCTTCTTATTTCTGTAGACCCACATAGTCCCAATGGCCTGTTTCCCCCGTGGCAGAGGTACTAGAGTCCAGACTTTGTTACGCTCAAACTGCATAAGCTCATCTTGCATGGCGTCTACCCAGTTTGGGTCGTCAAGGGCTTCAGAAATCTTCTTTGGCTCTATCACACTAATAAAGTTCGTAAAGAAACAAAAATTAGCAGTGGCAGACCTTGTTTTTACCGTGTCAGAGGGTTCACCAATTATTTGGCTTGGAGGATGGCTTTTTGTCCACTGAGTTGTGCGTGGATGATGGTCACCAATGTCATCGAATTGTTCTTCAGAGGTTTCTTGTTGTTCTTCTTCTTCTTCTTCTTCTGGTATAGCCTCTATCGTAGTGCGTGCCTTTGTAGTTGATCCTACAGTTTGTGGAATGATTGGTATGAGTGGTGGTGGAGTTTGTTCTTCTGAAGGCGTATAGACTTGGTCCTCTATATCCTCCGTTATTGGTTCCTCTGTGGATTGTAGAGTTTGTTTTTCAGCAGCTTCTGTGGTCGTTTTCTTTTGTGTTTCATCTTCTGTAGACTCTTCCTCAGCATTTGCATCTGTAGCCTTTACAGAAGAAGATGAAGCATTATTTGGACCAGTTAGAGTCATACCTGTAGGATTTTGACCGACAGAAGATTGTTCTGCAGAAGCTCTGATTGTTCCAACAGGGGGATCAATGTCGTCGTGGAATATCTCTAAAAATAGAAGATTTAAGTCTTCTTTTGTTTGTGAGATGCCAGAGGATTCCCCTTTAAGTCCGAGTTCTGAACTGATTTGCTCAGAAGTCTTTTGGAATGAATCATCAAAAGAAACATTGATGCTTTCTACGATCTTGCGAGACTTTGTAAGGCATACTCTGTAGGGTTTGGAAGTGGCAGAGTATCCAATGAAATTTCCTTCGTCAGCTTTTACCTCAAACTTTCCTCTAGAATCTTTGTCGTTTAAAACAAAGCATTTACATCCAAATACATGGAAAAACGTGATGTTTGGCCGCCTTTTGTTGATCAGTTCGTAAGGAGTCTTGCTGTGTCTTTTCACAATGGTTGAACGATTCTGTGTATAACAAGCGGTAGAAATCGCTTCTGCCCAAAAGTTCATCGGTAATCCGCATGTTGATAGCATAGTTCTTGCGGCCTCCACGAGCGTTCGATTCTTTCTTTCGACTACGCCGTTCTGCTGTGGAGTGCGTGCGGCAGAGAAGTTCTGTGATATTCCTTCTGTAGAAAGATAGGTTTCAATGACAGAGTTTTTAAATTCTGTGCCATTGTCACTTCTTAACTTCTGTATTCTGCATTCATAAAGAACTTGGATTCTTTTCATTAGATTAATCAAGATGATTGGAACATCTGATTTCTTTCGGACAAATTCAACCCATGTGAATCGCGAATACTCATCAATTAAGACAAGTATGTATTTCTTGCCACCTAGGCTCTGTATGGCAATGGGACCGCAGAGGTCGACATGAAGCATGTACAGAGGCCTGGTGCAAGACACATCTGTTTTGCCTCTGTGTGAAGCTCTTTTGAGTTTTCCCATTTCACAGGCAGAACACAAATGATCCTTATTAAATTTAACATTAGGCAAACCTTTAACTAGAACAAGTTTGACCAGTTTATCCAAGGTGTGAAAGTGTAGGTTTCATAATCGTCACTTATAATCAAGATTCAATATAGAATGAACATTCAAGATCGTATTCACAGCAACTGGTCATATGATTTATTAACAATCTGTGAATTGCAAGATATTACAATGAGTTTCTCTCTCAAAAGATATGCGTGAAAAGTTATGTGAAAGATTAGCCAAAGATCTATTAGCATACAGTTGCTAACTCCTATATATATTGTTTAAGGAAAGACTAAAGCTACAGTACATAAAAGAAACAGACTAATAGAACAATTACACGTGTCCTAATTAGTAACTGAATATAACAGAGAATATCCCAAGATATGAATTCTGAACATACTTCTGAATAAGCGCTTCAGAACATTTGTCTTCATAGTCAGAAGTTCTGAGTTTCCTACTCAGAACTCTGAACCTTCTAGTCAGAATCCAACACTTAGAATCTTTTTGAGATTTCTCACTCAGAACTTCCGAGTCTTCTACTCAGAACTTCTGAGTCTTCTGAGTCTTCTTTAGTCTTCTTACTCAGAACTCAACACTTGTGTTTTTGACAAAACTCTAGACCTAACAATCTCCCCCTTTTTGTCAAACACACTTGTACTTTTCATCATCAAATTCTTAGAGCAGGAACAATCTTCAGAAGGAGCTCTTCTGAATGCTTTGACAACTTTTGCTCAGAATTCTGAATAATCTGAGTTAACAACTTCTGGTCAGTCTTTAATCAGCAGCAGCAACGATTTCCAAATTGATTTCTGTTATATATTTTCTTTTTCTTTGCTCCCCCTTGAAATGACAATTCTCATCTTCATTTCAGCTTTCATAAGATTTCTTTATAAGAAACAACCGATCAGTTTTCTTTTCCTCTTCTCCTTCTTAAAATAACATTTCTCTCTTTTGTTATTTCTGTACAAAAACCATATCAATCTTCAAAATCTTTAGCTTTTCTCCCCCTAAAGTTTTGGAAAGCAAAATCATCTTCAAAATCTTTAGCTTTTCTCCCCCTTGATTTTCAAAACTTTAGCGATGCTTTTTCTTCGAATGAAGTCTATGCTTTTTCTCCTCCTTAATGAATAACCTTGCTCCCCCTCAAAATAAGAATTATGGAGCAATTTGTTTTCTCCCCCTGAAAGTATGCATATATTTCATTAAAATTATTCATTTCAAATATAGTGCTTTAATGAAAACATTTATACAAGAAAAATAAGATTCACTGAACTACACTTGATAACTACTAACATTTGATCATTTGAAAATTTTACAAAAGAAATCCAACTTAATGAAATTTATCAGATTTTTCAATCAAATGAAATCAAATGCATGTGTTTGGATTCAAATACAAGTCATCATTGCATATCAAGTTAAAGATGTTCAGTTTCAATCCCTTTATTAAATCTATTTGGTGTGCTTAGCATGCGAAATATGATTAGCTTCAAGCATATGCAATTCTAAAACATATAAGAATACTTTGCTCTACTCACACTATTTGTCCAAAATCATGATTTTCACAAATTTACAGGTTTATTGCGACTTTGTATTTTCCCAAAGTTTCAAGAGATGTGTGCTCATTGGCATCTTTTAATTTTGTGCACATTGGCATCTTTTAATTTTGTGCACATTGGCATCTTTTAATCAAAAAGTTTAGTAAGAATAAGATACATCGTTAAACATGACTTTCTATCTGGTTCTATAGCAGGATTTGGGTCAGCATATCCCAGACCAGTTGGTCTTAGGTGCTAGGTGACAAACACCCCTTGGAACTTAATTTCCCAAACCAGAAAGGCCACATCGATATATCTTAAACCCATTTGTACCAGTAGAACATGGTTTTCTATCTGGTTCTATTGCAGGATTTGGGTCAGCCGATCCCAGACCAGTTGATCTTAGGGACTAGGTGTCGAGCACCCCTTAGGACTTACTCTCCCAAACCAGAAAGGCCACAGGTACAAACTTTCAAACTAAATAATTATATATATATATATATATTGCATCTCAATCACTTGGTTCTAAAACGTAGTACTTCCCCCATATTTTCGTTTCCATCCATCATTCTGACATTTAGGCTTTTTGAGCATTATATTCTATATAAGTATAGATTTCATAACATTGAGCATTCGGCATAATTTCATTCATGTTTTGCTTACCTTTCGATTTAATTCAGAAGGGAAAGTTGAAACAAATATAGCTCAGATAATACAAAATACTTGTAAAATCACTTTTTGACACACATTTATTCATTGAATGAAAATTAAAAAAAAATCATATCATTGAATTAAATTGTTAAGATTCAAACATTCAAAGCAATAGAAATAAAACATAATACAATGTTACCTTTCACCACTTGTTCCTTGAAACAGAAAAATATGACAGTTAAGGATATCACCTGGGAAGTATGAGTTCTAAACTGATTTGTTTAAAAGTCTTAGTCTCTGAAGTACGGGTCCTGAACTGAATTATTCAGAAGCCATTTTCATTTAAGTACGGGTTTTGAACTGATATGTTCAAAAACCTAAAACGTTGAATCACGGGTTTTGAACATTATCTTGAAACAATCAGATCAAATTTTGAGTCAATACTTCCTCTGAAATCAAGATAATCCTGCAAAATCAAGAGATTTTGGTAATCATCTACGATGATTCCTCATTAGTTATCAAAAAAAAATTCTGAGTAGTAGAGTCAGAATTCTGATTAGAAGAGTCAGAATTCTGAGTAACTTGCTCAAAATTCTAAGTATCAGAGTCAGAATTCTGATTAGTTGAGTCAGAATTCTGAGTAGTAGAGTCAGAAGTCTGAGTAACTTGTTCAAAATTCTAAGTATCAGAGTCAGAATTCTGAATAGTTGAGTCAGAATTCTGAGTAGTAGAGTCAGAACTTCTGAGTAAGAGAGTCAGAATTCTGATAAAACTATCCAGAGAAAATTCCTTAGAAAAATGTTTGGATTTTGTGATTTTTGAACATTCTGAACTTCAAATCACCATAACTTGCTCAAAAATCAGAATTTTTCAACCAAAATTTGCAGGGTTGCTCAAAATGTGATTCTGAACACATTCTCTGGAAATGTTTTCTACGAAAAACACTCACATCTATGAGTTCGATAACCTCATAGCAAACAGAACTTTTTCAAAAAAATCTTCAAGATCAACAAATTGATCTATATGAATCAGAAATCCATAATTACATTCAGATCGAGTTTTGGACTGAATTATCCAAAAGTCAAAATTCTCAATTAAGCACAACATCTGTTTTCAGTCATGTGTCAATATATGATCATTCAGCTTTACACATGAATAACCTGCAAAACAGATTAAGTTGACTTTGGTACCCATATGAACTTGGGTCCAGGTTTGTTAGGTGCAGTGGTATATGCAGATATTCTATAAGAACCATACCAGTGCTGAATAAAATTCTTGTTCACAAAATCATTAGTCCCACAATATGAACAACAAAGTTTCTTTTGTGCAACTCTGACTAATTGATTTACAGAATAAATCACATCAGGTTTAACAAAAGATTTTTTTTTGAAATGTATTGTTCTTTTTAACATTTGAATTAGGAACTTTTGATTTTGGCACTTCTTTCTTGGAAGTTGTTCCTTTAACTCTCCATTCCATTTTTATCTTTTTAAAAGAACAATTATAAGATTTATCAATAGCAGAATCATAAAACAGATTAGAAGAACGAATCTGATCTTTTGAACTATGATTTGATTTGTCAACAACTTTTGTTTCAAATTCTTTAAACTTTTTAACATACAAATCAAACCTTGACTGCAAATCAGATTTGGACTTCCTCTCTATCATGATTTTAGTTGATAAATCAGATAATTTCTTAATAAGCCTCCTTATCTCCAAATGAAAAACTTTATTTTCCTTCTTAAACTCATCTTTTAAGCATTTTTCTTTAAAGCCATTTACCTTCTTCTTTTCAGTCTCTTTCCTTCCATCTTCTAACTCTTTCTCCAACTCATTGATTTTTACAGAAAACTCATTTAACTTTCCTGTTTTCTTTTTCTCAAAACCATTCTTTTCTTTTTGAAAAACATTTTTCTTGCATTCAAACTCTTTTCTTTCTTTTGCAAGAATTTTCTCCAAATCAGAAATTTTCAGAGATAATTCAACAGACTTTGTTTCAAAACCTTTCCTCTCAGTTTGAAAGTCTCTTCTATCTTTCTCAAATTTCACTCTTTCAAGTATAAGAACTTGTTCAAAATCATAGATCTGTTTCAAGAGTTGACAATTTTTCATTTCACATGATTTGATTCTATTTTCAAACTCTGTCAACATCTTTCTTCTAAAATTGCCTTTCTCTTTCAAATCAACATTCTCTTTTTCTAACAACTTTATGTTTTCTTGAACCTTTTCAAAATCCTTTAGAAAATCAGATTTCTCTTTTTGCAAAATCTTTATAACTTTTGCATATTCATCTTGTTTTGCTTGAAGATTAGCAATCTTGCTTTCAAAATGAACAATCTCAGTTTTTGGTTCAGAAATTGTTTCTTTTGCTTTTACAGGACTTAATTTTTGTAAATTGTCTGAACTGGTTATAGAAATTGCAGGTCTCACAAAAACTTCAATAATCTCAGGCATGATGAAATGACAAATTCGAATATCAACTATGAATTATGATCAAAAATGAGAATCAACACAAATCTAGAACATGCAAGAATTAATCAAATCTGTCACATGCATTTCATCAAACAGTTAGAGTACATGAATTAATGAAATCTTCTTTTCAACAAAAAATTTGAATACTAATCAACATGCAGCAGATATAATCACTTTGATCCAGAAACCAATCAAGAATTTCGAAAACATACCTGTGATCTCTGTTTAATTTCGAGAATTAATCAGCATAGAGAGAAAATCTTTGGATGACTTGATTGTAAGATATCGATTCAACAGAAAGACAAATTCAAATTTCTTGAATCAATGATAGAAACGAATTCAAGAATTGTTAGGAATTCAAGAATTGTTAGCAGCAGCGGAATCAATTGTCGAATTGATCAAGAAACTTCAAGAACGCGATCAAACACACTCTTGGACGAATTTGTTTGTTGATTGGCTCTGATACCAATTGTAGGTTTCATAATCGTCACTTATAATCAAGATTCAATATAGAATGAACATTCAAGATCGTATTCACAGCAACTGGTCATATGATTTATTAACAATCTGTGAATTGCAAGATATTACAATGAGTTTCTCTCTCAAAAGATATGCGTGAAAAGTTATGTGAAAGATTAGCCAAAGATCTATTAGCATACAGTTGCTAACTCCTATATATACTGTTTAAGGAAAGACTAAAGCTACAGTACATAAAAGAAACAGACTAATAGAACAATTACACGTGTCCTAATTAGTAACTGAATATAACAGAGAATATCCCAAGATATGAATTCTGAACATACTTCTGAATAAGCGCTTCAGAACATTTGTCTTCATAGTCAGAAGTTCTGAGTTTCCTACTCATAACTCTGAACCTTCTAGTCAGAATCCAACACTTAGAATCTTTTTGAGATTTCTCACTCAGAACTTCTGAGTCTTCTACTCAGAACTTCTGAGTCTTCTGAGTCTTCTGAGTCTTCTGAGTCTTCTTTAGTCTTCTTACTCAGAACTCAACACTTGTGTTTTTGACAAAACTCTAGACCTAACAGAAAGTTCAAGTGACAGAACCTGTTATGCCATAACCAGGCTTCCTCACTTTTGCAGGCTACAAGGCAAACTTTGTCCTTGTTCTTTGAACTGAAATTCATCAGATATAGATCACCTCTTCTTTCGGCTCGCAGAAGTTCTATTCATGTGTCTTCACTTTTCAGAGAGCAGAAAGTTCTTTTGAATAACACATCGAATCCTGTATCACAAAGTTGGCTTATACTGAGTAGGTTGTGTTTAAGGCCATCCACATATGCAACTTTGTATACATGAACATTTTCCTTCTTTATGACTCCATAGTCTTTGATGTGTCCCTTTTTGTCGTCTCCAAAAGTTACAGATCCACCATCGAGTGTTTCTTTGTACGTGGATAGTAAACTTTTGTCGCCAGTCATGTGCCTTGAGCATCCGGAGTCTAGATACCAGATTGGCACATACCACTTCTACAAGACAATCACAGAGACTTAGGTACCCATATCCACATGGGTCCAATATTGTTAGAATTTTTCAAGTTTGCCTTGGCATTCTTGAAATACATTTTATCTTTTGTAGAAGAATCAGATTGTTTCTTTGTAGGTTTTGACTTTTGATTTTGAGTAGAGAATAAACAATCTTGACTGGAGAAGTGATTATTTAGTTTGAACATAAGATCAAAGCAATGACAATATTGAATATGAGACGTGATTTGCTTGAACTTTTCATTGAATTCATTGAACTGAGCCACAAAGGCATTACATTCTTTCTTAACACTAGATTTCCTATTACAAGAAGATCTATGAATACTAGAATGTTGTTTGCAAAAGCTTTGTTTAGTTCCTGCCTTCTGTGAGTCTCTTCTGTGGTGAACATCTTTCTTTACTGTCACAGAGGAAGAAGATTTGTTAACTTTAGGCCATTTTCCCTTTTGTTGCCAAGTAGGATTTTCGTTAATTTGCCTTAAAGGTTTTGAAAATTTTGAACTTTTAGGATCTACGGAGGTCTTATTTTTAGGATTTAACATATCAAGCTCATCAGAGGTTTTGACTTGTAAATACAAGTTTAGAAAATCTGGGCAGATAGGTATCTCTGTGATTTTCTCTTTTGGAGAAATAGTTCTGTTAAGAATTTCAGAGGAGAATTTAACATTCTTTGTGTCACAGTGAACTATCCCTGATGTAACATCTGTCTCTGAGTCGTCAGAAGATGAATCGTCCTCATATACAGAGGTTGAGTCATCTCTTTCGACAAAGGCTGGATTTTCCGAGCATGTATCGTACGAGCTTTCTTCCTCAGTAGAATAACTTTCATAGACGGCAGAGGTTTCTGATAAGATCTCTTCAGCGAGAATTTTATCTACAGAAGATGTACAGAAGTTTTCTAAAACGTTTGTTTTCCATACTTCCAAATTTTCCTTTTCAATTGTTTCTTTAAGTTTTTCTTCTGAAAATGTGGGTTTAAACTCAGGAGCTTCTGCCGATAATTTCTTTTCGACATTTATCATACAGACAAAAGCAACCTGCGTTTGAGTCTCTGGTTTACCAAACTTAAAGATACCAATCTGATCTTGTGTTTTCAGATATTTCTTTGGTTTGATTCCTCTATTGACAGAGGTTGAAGATGATGAATCTGTGTTTTCAAACCACACATTGATCATCTTCGTATGTTTCCTCAAGTGAGGTTCCACAGAGATTTTAGCCCTTTTACTTACAGAAAGTAAGTTTGGAAAAATTGGTTTGTTCGTTTTTCCTAACACAAACAGAGAAGACAGAGGTTTAATTCTTTTGCCTTCAACACCTAGGGTAATATCATCGTACCCTATACCCCGTCTTCCTATTTGTGAGTTTACTTTCTCATACACCTTCTGTGCATCTTTATAGTTTTTAAGTAAAACTTCTCTTCTGAGTAGATCTTGCCAAAGTATTTCTCTCTCTCTTTGAAAGTATTCTTTGAGAGCTCTTATGTCAGTTGTTTCACTCCTAGAAACTGAAAGTTCTTTTGTTTTGACTTTTAGAGCAGAGGTTAATTCAGAAATTTGCCTTTTTAAAGGATCTAGATTTTTGTTCCAATTCTTTTCTACTCTTTCCTTTTCTTCAAAAATTTTGGCTTTTTCTTGAGTGAGAAATCTTACTTCTCTCTCATTAAAGGTGAGTCTTTTCTGAATGTTTTCATTTATCTCTTTTAGTTCAATCAGTTCAATGTTAAGTTTAAGTAAATTATTATCTACAGAATTAGTACAAGAGGTAGAGTTTGAAGTGGATACCTCAGTGTCAGTGTTGGAGCCGACTTCTGCCATGCCACAGAATAGGGCATTGGTGGTGTATTCATTGTCAGAGGTAGAGTCTGACTCGAAGTCCTCCTTGTTCGCCTCAGAATGCCCTTTGTTCACCATTAGGGATTTTTGCGCATAATACTCGGCCTTCTTTTTGTAAAAAGCTGAGTCCTTCTGTGGGCGATTTGGTCTACTTCTGCATTCATTTGCGAAATGGCCTGGCTTCCCGCAGTTGAAACAACCTTGGGAAGTGTTTCCAGCACGATCGTCGGACTTCTGTCGTTCTCCACCTTTCTCTGTTCGGCATTCGTTTGCGTAATGACCAGGTTTGCCACACTTGTAGCATTCTTGTTGTGTGTGGCTCACTTTGTCATCTGACCTCTGTCGGTCATTACCTCTGTAGTTTCTGTCGCTTGACCTCTGTCAGTCATTTCTATCATCTGATCTCTGTCGGTCACTTGATTCTTCTCTTCTTCCATCATCTCTTCTATCACCTCGGTTGTCTCTGCCATATCGATCAATTCCTGAACCCCTCTGGTTTCCTCTGAACTCTCTTGTCAACAGAGCTAAGGATTTAGCTAATGACGCAAAAGTTATCTCTTCTTCTATCAGCTCGTCTTCTTCGCTATCAACTATCACTATCTTCTTCTTCTCCTTCTTCTTCTCCTTCTTCTTCTCCTCTGTTGCTCTCTCATTTCTCGGTCTCTCTGCAGCCTCTGTAGATTTACTAACCAATGTGTATCGTGCAATGGTTAGTGTTTTAGCCTGTGCTATTTGAGGCTCATGTGCGGCTAGTGTTCCATAGAGATCAGAGAGTGTCCAGGAGTCTAGATCTTGGTTTGTTTGTAAAGACATAGACAACTGGAGCCACTCATCATTCAGGCTTTTTAGAAACATGACGTTATTTTCTTCCGAGGTTCTGTGAATGCCAGACTTTCTACATTTTTTTATGAGAGAGTTGAATCTGTCGTACGTCGTTTGCAGAGATTTTTTTGCAGAGGCTCTGAAGGTATGATATTCATTTATGTATTGTGCCCTTCGGTTCTTCTGCGTTTTAGCACCCCCTTCCAACTGTCTTTCTAATTCTTTCTAATTCTTTCCAAAGATCGTGCGCTGTTTCGCATGCATCTAAGGATTGAAAAAGTTCGTTGGGGATTGCCATGATCAATATTCTTTTTGTTTTCTGTGCAACTTCATCTTCTGCCCTATCTTCATCTGACCATTCTCCTTTTGGCTTAGGTTTTTGATGTTCAGGGATTTCAAGAGATTCAGCAGTAGCTGGTACTCGTGGTACTATTATCATGGGAACTTGAGGAGGGTTGTAAAGATATTGTACGAGGGTTTTTTCAGTACCCTCAAAGAAATGGACTATTCTTATCTTCCATTGAGGATACTCATCTCGAAGGAGAGTATGAGGCTTGGTTAGCGAACCAGCAGTGAAAAAGTTATTTGTATTTGTCATTGTAAGAGTTTCGAAGGTTCTGAAAAGATAATATGACGAAGGAGTATGAGTCTGATGATCTGGAAGGTTTTCTGGGTTTTAACAGTTCCCAGAGTGTACTTTAATGGAGTTTTAACCTGGAAAAAATAGTTTCTTTTAAGAATACCACTTTCGAATAAATCGAAAAATGATAGGAAAATAGAAACTTTTCAACGAAATGAAGAACAGGTTAAAATAGAATGATGTCTATCACAAATCTTGTAACAAAGAGGATCACTTGATATTAAAAATCAAGGATTGCTCTGATACCAATTGTTGGTTCCCTTTTGTTTAGACAAGATTAACAGATCTATTAGTTTGAGTTTATGTTTGATGCGGAAGCGTATTTGAAGAACTAACAGATATGTTTGATAGATTTAGAACACACAATATAAAGAAACAGTATTTTAAGAACAAAAGGATATCTTAAAGATTACTGTCGTTCGATATATAATAAGAACACCAAGAACAAATTAAGAACTGTTTGGTGTGTGAGAGAGAGTGTAATGCATAACAGGTTTGACGATATAAAGCATAAGCATGAAACTCAGATTCTTCGTTAAGTCCTTAAGATTGTTAAGGAAGATCTCAACAAGAGACTTCCTTTTATACTACTCTAGGGGACCATAAAGCATGAGCTGCTGTTAGAACGGATGGCATGAATAGTAGAACGGATGGCATGAACAGTTGTACGTGCTGTATTGCATTTAATGGCGCAGACGTCTATGTTGTACTAAGCCCTATTGAGTCCACTCAGAGTTTGACACGTGTTGAAGTTGGACAGGGCATGCTATCATGCAAGTTGATGGACGGTTCTAGGAACAGTAGCAAGATATTTCTTCAACAGTGGCAAGATATTATAAATATCTTCCAAGTCTTCAGT
This sequence comes from Saussurea involucrata, assembly GCA_033807775.1. Lineage (NCBI taxonomy): Eukaryota > Viridiplantae > Streptophyta > Magnoliopsida > Asterales > Asteraceae > Saussurea > Saussurea involucrata. The sequence goes on from CM066319.1 coordinate 118,000,935, forward strand.
CTGAACCGCAGAGGCTCTGTAAAGGGTTACAGAGATTCTGATGTCTGGTCTTCTGTAGAGCAGTCTTCACCGGGTTCCGAGTCTTGGTCTTCTTTGTAAGATAGAGGTTCTGTAGAAACACCTCTGTAGCTTCTGTAGCTTCTTGACCTTGATCTTTCGGAAGTGGCAGAGCCTCTGTAAGAGGCTTTCTTCACTTAGCCTATTTTTCACTACTTCTAAATACTTCTACGATTAGGAAGATTGAAGCTAACAGTCCTGTTTACCATTTGCTCGATATGTGGAGTTGACTTCGAAGTAGCTATCAAGAAGCTCTTGCAGAGTTGTCCTTTGTTGATTAAGCTGATGTGAAGAAGAATTATGCTGCTGTTTGAAACAGTGCAGCAGCAAAACTCAAGATCTATTCAGACCTGTGCAGAGAAGCTAAGGCATAGAAGCTGATGCTCAGAGCTTCTGTGACTCCAAAAGTTGTCAAGCAGAAGTGTGTTGTTTCTTGGTGCATTCAGATGTTTGCTGTCCAGAATTGTAGAATAAGTTGTAGATTAAACTAGTGATCATGATTCAAACAGGCAACAGCAAAGGAACAGAAGTTCAAATCTGCAGCAGAGCTTATCCAGAGCCATTCTAAGCTGATTGGTTTCCAGAGATCAATCAGAAGCAATTTGCACTTCAGAAACAGAGGATATGCAGCAGGTTCGATGATCAGAAGTTGTGTTGAACAGAGTTTGACTACAGAAGATCATCTGAACAGCAGCCTATAAAGAAACAAGCACACTTAGAGCAGATTTTTGCAGAAATGACAAGCAGTCTTGAAGATCAAAGTTCATGCAGATCATAAAGAAGACCTCTGTCAGCACATGATCAACTTCTGTCGACACAGAGATCAGCCTCTGTCGGCACTGCGATCAACCTCTGTCGACACAGAGATCAACCTCTGTCGCACCCTCTGCTCACCAGACCCATCCTCTATCGACACTACCTCTGTGAACTGAATTCCACCCTCTGGCACACCTCTGTGGAACAACCTCTGCATATCTGAATTTTTTGTTGCTATCAATACTTGCAGGTAAAATTCAGAGATCAAACACAGAATTCAGATGATGAATCAGATTTCAGAAGTTGAAATCAGAAGATATTTTAATGCTCAGACTGTTGTTTCTACATAAATCAGTGTAGAACCAGCACCTCAACAGACTGATGCTTCTACATAACACAGTGTAGAACCAGTGCCCTAACAGAACATAATTGTATTTCTACACACAACATTGTAGGACCAGTGCCTAAAACAGAGCAGAATTATGCTTCTACATATATCAGTGTAGGACCAGTACTTCAGATATGTTCAGATCGGAGTTTTTTGTACTGGTATTTCTAAACTCTGAACCCCCTGACTTCTTTGAACTTGAAATTAAGTATCAATGTTATTAGATATCACTGACAAATGAGGAATCATCAAGGATGATTACCAACACCTTTTGATTTTACAGGATATCTGATTTCAAATTGAGCTTCAATGAGATTTAATGCTCAATTTGAGGGGGAGTAAACAAATCAGATCTGATCACTTTGGAGCATTAATTCCATATCTTATCAGATCTGACCATGTCCATGTAAAGGTAAAATTTCTAAACCCTTTAAACTGATCATTTTTTTTAAAAGGCCAACTTTAAAATGATAAAACCTTTTTTAAATGGTCAAACCACTTCTATATGCTAAAATGTTTTTTCTAATGTAGAAGTTGGATTTTAAATGTGTTTCTGAGACTACAAGTAGTCGGTGTGTGGAACAATACAACATCTAGGACAACGATTTCATGGGATCAATTTGTGAGCATATATAGTACTTCTATGGATTCACTTAAACCTGTGTTTCCTACCAAAGAAGTAAACCTTGAGTGACTGAGAGGTGAAGGGTCTACATCAAAGAGTGGGGGAGATAACTCATCTGAGTTTTTCTCATTGTACATAAGAGGTAAAATTGAAAAGAGAGTTTGGTTAGATGTGAGCTACATGATAAAAAGAAAGAGGGTGTGAGAACAGAGTCAAAAGAATTATACAACTCAGCACTAACTTTTTCTGAGCCGGGCAAGCCACATTACTGATTTATCACGATTCTTTGGTGATTATCATTGAAACAGGCAGTGAGCCCATGCCAACTCTCGACTTAACCCCACTAGCTACTTATTTCCTTCTCAACAGGGAAATACTTCACTTTTCCACGGGGAAGCAGCATATATGCTATCTGATCTTTATTTGGAAGGTTGGATATTGAAAAGAAGGAAATTTGCCCCACCTTCACACTTCACTCATGCACATTGAGTCTGTGGACACCTGTTATGTCCAAACAGTTTACACACTTTTGAGCTTAATAGATAATATTCTATTTTCTTCCACACAATATCACGAATCTTTGTGATTCCACATGCTTATCTATGTGATATTGCCAAGAACAGTTTGAGAAGTTTATTTTTTAATTTACTTCAATGATAACTGGAAGTCCTATCAGAGCTTCATCATTGCCAACTCTGAGCATAGGCCACACAATTTTTTATAAATTGTTGTGATAATAGTTGCTATTGTGTTTCTATGTTAGATGATTACCCCTGGTTACTTATTCTTTAATGCAGATTCTCATGAGCAGAATGTATTTGCTACTCTTCATCTCCTAGCTGTTTATCTACTATCGGTTACTACTCAAACTGATTATACAAGCTTCCGCACATCAAATCGTTCTCTGATCGTTTGAGAGATAACTGAGACCAGAAAAGTAATGCAACAGTCAAGGGGGGGTACGCAAAGATCAAGGAGGAGTATGCAACGATCAAGGGGGAGTCAAAGAAGGAATTGAAGCAACTGACCTTGTGGAAGATCGGGCTATTTTTAATCTTGAATACAAAGGGGGAGATTGTTAGCTTTTATTTTATATTGTATTCAAGATTACTTGGTTAAATTGTAAAAGCCAAAATTAAATATGTGGGCTTTAGTTGCTAATGGGCTTAGGCCATAAAGCCTTAGTATGTATCTTTGTGAGTTTTAGGGTAAGCCTCTCAAACATTTAATACGTATCTTTTTACTGAGAGAGAGCTTCAAGAGAGAAAGAGTGTTCTTCAAAGCAAAAATTGTAAATTCTCTTCAATCAATCAATATATAGCTTAATTTCTATATTGTTACTTGTAAGTGGGAACCAACATGACTAGAATGCCATAAAGAGTGCTTAAAGAAATATCTTTGAGATCCTTTGAAAGCTTAAGACACATGGTATAACTGTCCCAACTTTCAGGAAGACATTCTAAGAATTTTTCAGGGTCTTAGAATTAGAGTAGGTCCTACCAACAGTTCTTAAGTCAATTAATAAGCAAATAAAGTGTTGGTGTACTTCAGACAAAGATTCATTCTTACCACAAAATGAAACTTTCATATTGTCTTACCAGATTTATCTTTTTGAATCCAAACAAATATTGAGCTGCAAGCTTCATGATGTGGTCTTTTATCAGTGAGGCCTGATGGAAGTCTCAGCTATCGTTGAAGCTTTGTTCTTGAGATGTCGCGTCTTGTAGACTTGTCTTGGTTTCACTGAATGCCGCTTCAGATCATGAGTAGACTTGTTTTGTTCATCAGCTTGGTGTTCGACGTCAGCGATAAAATCTTTTGTCGTGAGGCTTGTCTTCAGGTATTACAATAACACTTTTACATAGGAAGCCTTCAACGATTACTGAACATACTCAGCATATGATCGCTGATGGCGAAACAATAATACATACAAATATTAAATTTAATTTTCACTAAGTATTCTAAGAGTCGTCATCAAATCACTGAGAGAGTTTGGATCAACAAACTCCCTTGCCCACCTTTTTCTCAATTCTATTGATTTCTCTTGGGGGCTTTTCTTACCAAGAATCTTACCAACTAAACCTCTACACAAAACGTTAAGTTAAGGTTAAATCAAACTGCAATTACATATTCCAAATCACTGAGAGAGTTTGGATCAACAAACTCCCTGCCCCACCATTTTCTCAATTCTATTGATTCCTCTTGGGGGCTTTTCTTACCAAGACTCTTACCAACTAAACCTCTACACAAAACGTTAAGCTAAAGTTAAATCAAACTGCAAGTACATATTGAAAATTTAGAGTGTTACACTGTATTTCATAAGCATAGAATCGAAATGGAATTCATGGATAAACAGAACATAGAGAGGAATTCTGGGGTAGTGGGGAGACAATTATGGGGGTAACCACAAAATAAGTAATTTAAAGGGCTGATATTTAATATGGGCTTGATTTGTTGATCCAACCTCTCTTAGTGATTTGATGACGACCCTTAGAATACGTAGTGAAGATTGCATTTAACATATGTATGTATTAGCGTTTCACCATCAGCGATAACATACTGAGTCTGTTCAGTATCGCTGATGCTTTCAAATGTAATATTGTTATATGTAATCCCTGAAGACAAGCCTCACGACTAAAGAGTTCATCGTTGACATCGAAGACAAAGCTGATGAACAAAGATAAGTCTACTCATGATTTGAGACGGACATCAGTGAAACCAAGACAAGTCTACACGTGCGACAATTCAAGAACGAAGCTTCAGCGTTAGCTGACTTACATCAAGACTCACTGATGGAAGACCTCATCAGCGATCGCTGATCATGAAGCTTGTGCTTCAAGAAATGTTTGTCTTATCCTCTTGCACAAAAGTACGAAGGTACATAAGAAGTTTTCTTTTGTCCATGATCGTACAACCATTCTGCCACATACATTGTTCACCATACGACCCAAAGCATGTCTTGATAAAAGTCAGAAGCATGCACCCAACGAGATACTAACACGTGTAAAGTTCTCTTGCCAGGCATTTAATGCATGAGGTATAAATAGGAGCAATACCCCTTCATTTCGAAGGATCTCTCCTGACTTACTTAGTGCATGTAGAAATCCTTGATTTTCTACTTATCCTTTCTTTCTAGTTTCTTAGTGCAAGAACTATTTATGATTCTCAAGTTTGTTTAGATTAGGTTTACTTAATCTTATTCCGCAACAAACTGTAAACTGTATTTTGATTTATCAATAAACAATTTAGAAAACTAAAATTTGTGCCCTCTACAAACTTTCCTCCTTGTATGACCCCTACGGGACCAACATGATCCAACAGTGGATATAAAGAAATGTGTTTTTTTGACTCACCATAGTCAATATTATAAAGGGATGGCAACCGGCGCAGGGGGGGGGGGGGATCTCCGACCCCGATTTATGTATCTCACCCCCAACGGGAAATCAAATCCCCTCCCCGTTTTTTCTTGGGCCTATCCCTGGTCAATCCCGGATTCGGTTATGTTTAAGAATTGGATTAATTTAAAAAATTGTGAATTGTGATTGCATTTAGAGAAAGAAATCAATTTTTTAAAATCATTCTTGTCGTAAATAAACTAAGAAAAAATATAAAATATAATATTAAAAAGGATTAGGATTATAGAAATTAACAAAAAAAGTATTAGAATACAAGGACGAGAAGAGTTGTGGAATACATTACCCGGCCTCGTCCCTAGTTTTAGACAACCAGAGATAATCAAATCCCCTCCCCGACCCTAACCCCGATAATCGGTTATAGGGGAATCTCTGCCCCGATCGGACCGGGTGAATCGGGATCCCCACTAGGGCTGTAAACGAACCGAACGAATACGAACGGAGGTCTGTTCATGTTCGTTCGTTTAAGTTAACCGAACAAACGACCGAACACGAACAGTAAACGAACAAATTTTTTTGTGTTCGTGTTCGTTCGTTTAGAAATCAGGTGTGTTCGTGTTCGTTCATGTTCGTTCGCTTAAGAGTTAAACGAACATAAACAAACGAACGCAAACGGACAGACTAAATGAACATAAACGAACAAGTTAAACGAACATAAACGAACAGCCCTAAATGAACATAAACGAACAGCCCTAAACGAACATAAACGAACGAACATAAACGAACAGCCCTAAACGAACATAAACGAACGAACATAAACGAACAACCCTAAATGAACATAAACGAACGAACATAAACTAACACCATTAGTTGTCATTCCGTTAACTATTTACACACCAATTATCCATAGTTTAAACGTACACAAAACAATCACTATTCATCAACCATTTTGAATAAAAAAACATCGTCAATTTGTCTATCTTCATTACACGACTACACGAGGAAAACGTAACAAAAACGTCATCTATCTTCATATCATCAATTTCCTACAAAAAAACAAACAAAATAATTATTAGTAATTGACTTATTGTAAAAAAAAGTATTAGAATCGATCATATTAAGAAATTACCTTGGTAACAAAAACGCCATCTATTTTCAATCCTCATGGAAGATGAACATATATCATATCATCAATTTCCTAAAAAAAACAAACAAATTAACAGCAAATAATGGTGCAAACACAGACACAGTAACACTTTTAACAGTAAATAATGGTTCAAGTTAGTCAAACACAGTAACCTCTTTAATACTATTTTTCTGAACTAAACATAACATTGGAACAACAAACAAGTTTAGCCAATTTAATGGCCCACGAACAAAAAAAGAACAACAAACATAACATTGGAAGTTCGTTTATCCTTATGAGTCACAATATTGGAAAAGCAATAACCTCTTTAATACCATTTAAAATTCTAAATTGTAAGCCTTCATCAATCGTACATCAAATTGCACACAAATAATTCATCAAGAAGGTGTTTACAATGAACCCCATGTGCCAACTAATGCAAATCAAAAAGCACTATCATTAATCAAAAAGCACTATCTTTAATCAAACAAATAGCTCTCCCTCATAGATGGCCTCTGTATGGCTTCATTCAGAGCCAAACAAACTTAGATGCTTTTTTTGCATTATGAGTTTTTTTTAGCCAAAGATTCATACATAGAGTATAAAGAGTTGAACCTGTGGGCTATTGTTTGAAAATGACATTAACAAGCAACAAGAGCAGATGCAAATAATTAGCTAAGAAGGTTAGAAGAAGGTAGAAGATGAAGATTGAAGAGTTTGAAATGATCGAACCTATATGAAGCGACAATTTAGGGTTTTCTTCGGTCTTCAAGGCTCACTTGTCTTCTTCTGTTTGCAGACCAAATTCCACAGGACGAAAAAATTAGGGGAGGAGGTCGGCTGATAAAAGTGATAAGTAACCTAATCTTTGTTACTTATTAGTTGTTGGGTATTAGGTTTGTCAAATAAAAAGCCCAAAATCAGTTAAAGTCCACATGACTTAGGGGTGTAAAATTAAGAAGGCCCAACATTTATATATTTGTTTTATTTTAATTATACATATAAATATTTATATATAAATGTTATAATATAAAATATAAACGAACATAAACGAACGCAAACGAACATAAATGAACGAACGTAAACGAACATAAATAAACGAACGTTCACGAACGTAAATGAACGAACGGGACCTTTGTTCATGTTCGTTCGTTTAACTAAACGAACAAAAAAAATGTGTTCATGTTCGTTCATTTAATAAATTAACGAACATAAACGAACTTTTCGCCGAACGGTTCACGAACGGTTCGCTGAACGTTCGGTTCGTTTACAGCCCTAATCCCCATAAATCGGGTACAATTACCATCCCTAATATTATATATAATTAGATGTTGAAATTATTAAATGTATATTGGGTGGGCAATCCATCCTTTTGCTTGTCTGGAAGGATAGATAGCCAGGCAGACCTTTTTGTTTCTGGGTTACCACTCATTTCCCCATCTTCTCTACACCTTCATACCTCTAGGGTTTCCGCCATGGACGTAGAATTACACGATTGGGAGGTTCTCCCCAATTCAGAGGACTCCACCTCCCTTCAGACTACCAGCTATTTGGAGGGAATCGAACGTGACTCTGAAGGCATAATAAGATCTGATTATTTCTCCCTTGATTCTCACAACAAGTATCAGCTTCAAGACGTTACTGACGCTATTTCTGTTGAGTCCGACAATCCTAGTTGGATTGATCCCGTGTCTGACACTCGTTATTCCACAACCAAGGAGATGAGGGAGTTTTGGAGCACCGATGGCTCTGATGATGGTAAATATGTTGAATCGGAACCCAATAACAAACAAGTCGATATTGTTGAGACTGCTGCATCTGTTGAGATGGATAAATCGTTGTCTGATTCAGGCGAAATTGAATCTAAACCATCGGAGCCACAGAAGATCGTAGAAGCAAGAGACGAAGGAGAGAATGAAGATGTGTTGATTGAAAGTATGAAATCAGATGGAGAAGAAAGGAACAGGGTAGCTGCGGTGTGGTGGAAGCTTCCATTGGATTTGTTGAAATATTGTGTATTTAGGGCTAGCCCTGTATGGACTCTCTCTGTGGCAGCTGCAATGATGGGTGTTGTAATTTTGGGACGCAGATTGTATAGAATGAAGCGAAGGAGCACAAGTTTGCAGCTTAAGGTCACCGTGGATGATAAGGTTCGTTTACCTTTTTGTTTGCTGTTCACTATATTATTATTATTATTATTATTATTCTGCTGTATTGCTGAAATATCAATATTTTGAGGTGCCATTTATCTCACCCCTTCATGTAGTTGTTAACTTTTATTGCAATTGCTTATGACCATTATCTAGTCTTTGGATGAAATTGTAGATATAAGTTATTCTATAAAAGTATGCAATACCGACCTTGATGTAGGATCTGCAGTTGGTGTCTATATGGCATTATTCATATGTAATTGTTGACCTTAATGGACCAACTAAGATCTTGTTTGGTTGGATCAATTGTTTCATCAGAAGAACAAACTTGTACAGCTGTGGGTTTTTGTACAGAAAAAGTCCTACCTGATATTGAAAGGGAATTTGATTAGAGAATAAGTCCTATCTGGTGAATATTAATCATGAATAACATATTAATGATGAATGTGGAAGTGTTATTCGCCTTCATAATGAATATGTTACAACATTCATCATAAATCACGCATTCATGATGAATATGTTACAAAAATTCATGATGAACATCTTCCCTATGAATATGGACGTGTTATTTAACATTCATGATGAATGACATATCATATTTCTGATGAATATGTCACGTCTCGCGTTGTGGGATGTTTCCCGGTTCCTTATCAATTTTAGGTTCCTAACGAAACCAATCCTATTTGGCGTAAGATGTAATGATGTATAAAGAAATACACAAGCAAGCATCAAAACGTATAACCCAAAAAGTACTTGATTAATTAGAAGAACATTATTTGTCTTAGACTCTTACTCTATATTCTCGAAACTCATTTTACGAAGGGAAGGAAAGGAAAGGAAAGGAAAGAGAGGGAAAGGGGAGGAAAGTAAAAAAACTCGTGTTCTCGAAACTTTTTTAGGAGAGTAAGGAAAATAAATGGAAGGAAGATAATGATAAGTTTCCTTCCAAAATTTTCTCCCAAATGTGGGAGGAAAGGAAAGGAAAGAAATTAAAAACATTTACTAAAAATATTAAAATTACAAAACTACTCGATCTTTCATTATAAAAGACATATTTTTAAGGGTATATTAGTAAAAACGACGTCTTTCCTTTCCTTTCTCTCCTGTTCAAGAACACGAAAAAGTATTTTTTTTCTTTTTGTTTTGTTTCCTTCCTTTTCCTTGGCTTTCGGGAACACAAATGAAAAAAATACTTTCCTTTCTTTTCCCTTCATTTCTTTTTCATCCATTTCTTTTCTCTCCTAATTAGAGAACACAGCGTTAGCGGTACATTACAAGTACAATCCACCAACCACATAGCGTTGTAGTCATACAACCATACAAAATTGGTAGGCACAATACAGATAAGGTTAGAAAAATAATAGAATGTTTTATGAAACAATTGTGTTGGTAGGTACAATGACAATTTATATGTAATTACAATTTGCTAATTGTTTGCTTCATGGATAAAAGGAAACGTTCAATTTTGTCCACTATGCCACACAATATAGATGCAAAGTTGTTTTGTTTTTCTACTTTCACGTCTTATTTATACAGAGTCTTATAGTTTTTTTGCATTTACTGTTTGTCAATCTTTGTTTTCTTCATGTTCTAGTAGTTGACTGTATTCCACTTTGTGATCCCAATTTGTTTTATCTTAAAAATCTTAAGATGGTTGGTTTTGTCCTGAAAAATCATATCATAAATGAATATAGGAACATGCATAGTTGTGTAAAAATCACAACATTTGAGATTTGACTATGACATAGACAAATAGAGAGTTGTGTATATAATATACTTAAAATTAAAGAGTAATAAATAATTACACATTTCTAAAACCTTGTACCTTTTTCATAATTGTGGACATTTATTTTATTGAACAGAAGGTATCGCAGTTTATGAGCCGGGCTGCACGACTCAATGAAGCATTCTCAGTAGTGAAGCGGGGTCCCATGATTCGGCCAACGTTGCCAGCTGCTGGGATTGCACCCTGGCCCATGATGGCTTTAAGATGAAAGTAAATAAATGTTGGAAATACTTTTGTGTAATATATATATATAAAGCTTTGTATTAAGTTGGCCTGTAAGTCTGTGACTATTGTAACATTTGAATACTATGTGTGATGCTTGACCATTATGTGGTTCTGTAATAGTTGGTTAAATCATGAGCTGTTGTTAATAATTCGAGTGTTACACACACACATACACACACACTTGGGTGTCAAGATCAGTCATCTTCTTCACTAATTCCATGTTACTTCTCTCCCTCTGCTGCCTTTATGAGAGTTGACTCATCCTCAGTATCAACTTTATAATTTACCCAGACTAGTGTTTCAAGGAATTATTTTTTATCTGTTCTTTTTTTTTTTTATATATTTCTAAACTGACTAAGTTGCAAATCTATATTTAATATTTGCAAAGATGAAATCGGTGTATGCAAAAGTTACTATACCATTACGATCATGGGCATAAGATCATGTAACAGGTCTCATTTTTGTTGACAAGTATTTTTAAACCGTTTGATCACTTTTAATCAAATACATTTCTGTGAATTGCGGCTTAAAATGGAATTGATACGGTGCATCTCATCTTAATGTTCGTTCATTTCTCATCCAATAACCACTTCTCACACTTCCTAATGGATGATTGAATTAGTTCGGTTCCATATGTTAGTAGATATTCCTAGAATTAGATTGGATCTAATCAATATTATTAGGATTGGATCCATTGGACATAACACAATAAAAGATGTATAGCTGCCTCAGAATAACAAAAACTGGGCCGACTTCTCGTAGTAGATAGGAGATATGTTTACTTGAAATGAAATTGATTTGTGAAAAAAAAGGGGGTAAGAGGAGGCGAGTGCTCTATCCTAATTCCTAAATCTTCTACATAACTTCCAATAGCAACCAGTGTTTTATTATCAACCTTCATAGACTACAAAGTGATAAAATAACTGCAAAAGAAGAAATTAACCCAAAGTTGAAGTTTTAAAGAGAATCAAATGACAGCAAATCTTTGAACCCCAATCTTTCCTAGGTTACCAAGTGATAAAGAATAGATAACTTATGGACCGTTTATTAAACACTTATCCGAGAAAGTGCTTATCCACGTAAGTGTTAATCCATAAAGAATAGATAACTTATGGATGCTCTAACATTTAACACTATCACTTTATTACTGGGTAATATTTTAATCCACCAAAAAAATATTGTATGCAACAATTTACCCAATAAGTGTTAATCGTGGCAAGAGACGACAACCCCGTTTCTTGCTTTCGCTCTTACTGGGTAAGATTCTTGGTATTTGCCATATGCATCCGGTAAAGTAGTGTGACTTGATAAGCACTTACCCAGGTAAGTGTTTGCTAAACGACCCTTTAGAATCATGTATAAAGTCTAAACAACTTATCAAGGTGGAAGTAGAAACCGTTTTCGTCTTTTAGCATAAATATGTTGATTTTCAGTTTTAAAAAATTCATAAATTGAGAAAAAAGAAAAAGAAAAAAGTGAATAGAAGCATCTCCTTAAACTAAGGGGCTGTTTGGTTGGTTTTTCATTAAGTCCCGTATGAATAAAGTTGTCTGTGTGGATTAATCTGTCTGTATAGGTTGGAAATGTTTTTGTTTGGGAGAGTGTTTTCATATATGGAAGGACCGTGTTTTTTAATTGGGAGAGACTGGTTTGGACAAAAGCTTAATAATTAAATCAATTTCTATATCATTAAGACATTATCAAACAATCATGTATAGCTGACTGGATAAGCTATGTGTCCCATTAAATTCATTAAGCTGCTAACAATGGCATAGTTTTATCAACAAATAGATTGATATAGGCATCTCCTAAATTTAGTCAAATTACAAAATTTGATATATAAAAAATAAGTTAAAGTATCTAACTATATTAGAAAGCAATATAAATGAGAATTATTGAAATAGATAAAAAAAAATGACTCAAAACACTAATTAAAAACATCATGTTACCCACAGACATATATTTGAGCGGATGTAATTTTCGTTAATAAATGTATGTCATAATGCTCAAACACTAATTAATGTTGGTAACAAAGCAATATAAATGAGAAATATTGAAATAGATTAAAAAAAAATTGGTTACAGGTGCACCGCACATGTACAATTTGAAAAGAAACTCATCAACTGTTCAAATTCCAACATATATATATATATATATATATATATATATATATATATATATATATATATATATATATATATATATATAGAGAGAGAGAGAGAGAGAGAGAGAGAGAGAGAGAGAGAGAGAGACTTAATCAAATGAGAACTAATTAGATTGTGAGAACTGTAAGAACCAATCTTAGCCAATCATTTAATATATATATTAGTTCTTATGAGTCCTACTAAATTAAAACCGCTAAATGTGTGTAACCCGTGTAACCCGTCGATTTCATAGGTTTTTTTGATTAATTTTTTTTATGAAATTGTTTATTTTGATGAAATTGTTTCATATCATTCATTTCTTGATGAAATTTTTTTATGAAATTTGTAGTTTCATAGGTTTTTTTCATTCTTATGAAACTTTTCATATATTTTCGTTTTCACCTATAAAACTACAAATTTCATAAAAAAATTCATCAAGAAATGAATGATATGAACTACTTTCATCAAAATAAACAATTTCATAAATAAAATTCATCAAAAAAACCTATGAAATCGACGGGTTACACGGGTTACACACATTTAGCGGTTACAATTTATTATCTCTCTAGTTCTTATATATATATATGTGCGAACTGTGAGAACCAAATAATATATATTAAATGATTGGCTGAGATTGGTTATTACAGTTCTCACAAACTAATTAGTTCTCATTTGAATGCCCCCCTATATATATATATATATATATATATATATAGAGAGAGAGAGAGAGAGATGAAAGTTCAAATGAAAACTCAAATTCAATTGTGAACGTGAGGACGAATATTGGCCCTTCCATCTCTATTGATCCAATAACTCATATTAAATATAGTTTTTAATTGAAATTATTAATTAAGGTGATTAGGGGTAAAAATGGAAGATAATTTAAACGCACGCCTACCATATTTGACTTTTTATTTTCTTTTTTAATTAAAAACTTTTACCCCCTTTAAAGTTTAAAATAAATTATCTTAAAAATTACTAATATTTTAATCAAACAAATTACATCAAAAAAACGAGAATTCCGTGCTCATCGATATGACATCCATCTCGATATAGTTTTTTTGTTTTAACCGTTTTTACGTGAAATGTCATATATGTGTTATAGTCATTATGAATATTTATGTATTCAAGTGTTTATAACATCTCGACACCGTAAGTCCGTAACTCGACATCACCTTCTACAACAATTTCTTCAACGTCATAAGGCATCGTGTTCTTCATTACCGTAACCCAACACCCATCGAGATGAATCGGGAACCTATCGAGTTTCGATTGTGAACCGAGGAACGAAAGAGAGTGCGTCACGTCTCCACACCTTCACGGGTCACTTATGTATTATTCTTCATGAATAATGTATCATTCAATATGAATAATACATCATTCAGGGTGAATAATACACGATTCATGAATCGTGTATTATTCACCCTGAATGATGTATTATTCATACTGAATAATGTATTATTCATCCTGAATATTATATTATTCATCATGAATAGTGAATGAACGTTCACCTTTGTTATTCATACTGAATGTGGACACCTGGAGATATGCATACATATTCATAAAGAATAAAACCAAGTCGCGGTTGTGAATTGGAAAACAAAAGAGAGTGCATCATGTGTTCACACCTTCACGGGTCATTCATATATTATTCATCATGAATAATGTATCATTCAGGATAAATAATACAACATTCAAGGTGAATAATACATGATTCATGTTTAATAATATATGAATAAGGAATTCGTGTATTATTCATCCTGAATGTTGTATTATTCATTTTGAATACTGTGTTATTCGTCATGAATAGTGAATGAACGTTCCTCTTTGTTATTCATATTGAATACGGACAGCAAGAAACGTGCATACATATTCATACTGAATATAACACATACATAGCATTTCACGTAAAAACGGTTAAAATGAAGAAAAAACTATATCGAGATGGATGTCATATCGAAGAGCACGGAATTCTCATTTTTTGATGTAATTTGTTTGATTAAAATATTAGTAATTTTTAAGATAATTTATTTTAAACTTTAAGGGGGGTAAAAGTTATTAATTAAAAAAGAAATAAAAAGTCAAATATGGTTGACGCTGATTCAAATTTCCATATTTGTCCTTAATCACTTCTCAATTGGTTTCATTAAGTTTTAATCATTGATTAGTTTTCCAAATCTTGATCAATGGTTGTGACTTGTCCTCATATTCACAATTGAAAATGAGTTTTCATTTGAACCCACCCCTATATATATATATATATATATACTAGTTATGTGTCCGCTGCAATGCATCGAAATATAACATTTGAACAAATATATGTAAAAATGCAATGTAAATTCGTTTTTACCAAGCCGAAGTGTTTTACGATTACAACCCTATTAATAACCACAATAATATCGGTTATCTTTAGCTGCCACAAGTAAGATAACAAATTGAAAAAGAACACCAAAACAGAAAGCTAATACATCCTAAACAACAAAATAAATTAAAAATTGGTGCCGATACAAAACATCTATCTAAGTAACAACAGCAACGTTTTTCATTTTCATAATGAAGATCAAATTTTAAATATACCACTCCCTTACAGCCTCGCCATTAAACTCAAATCCGACAACCATTTGAGAAAGGATTCATTACCACAAAAGATCAACATCTAATACATCAACTATTTCACCATTAAGGAACCAAAATCATCTTTGTGAGACCCATGACTCAAAACATAATCCGGTACTCTTCAGTCATATTTATTGAAAATAATATCAAACCTATCAGATGCATAAAACATACACAAGTAGTAAAAACGTGTTTTTGGGTCTAAACTTTCATGTGAATATACAAATGAAGACAAAATATTGTGAGCAGTGTCTTGCACAGGATTGAATAGGCTTTTCCGTACCTTATTACATTTAGGGTGGGTCTAAACTTTCATGTGAATATACAAAAGAAGACAAAATGTCAAAATCTTGTGAGCAGTTGCACATAATTGAATAGGCGTTTCCATACCTTATTACATTTTAGGGGTTGAAACTTTTTTATGTTCTAAGCAATAACCATAAATGTAAATGTGTGTCTAGGGCACTAAGACCATATCACATTGGAGTCTTTTAGGTCAAAATCTTATCAGCATCAGTAGTTTTAATTAGTATTTCCATGTCCTGCCTTTTTGGATTTTGACGATAAACAAAAAGGCATAACCTAGTTTATCTCACCAATTCAATCAATCATATATTAACTGCATACTTTACCCACTAAATTAGTAAGCAACATTCAACAATGTAGAACTTACCCACATATGAGTAACATGAGCCTTGTTTTATGAATAAGATTTTTACATGATATTAAAACTACAGACAACTACTGAACTAATCTTGTTGGTATGAGAGACTTACAGTGACTCCATCAGGAACCACAAGCTTATACGAGACGTAGTTAAAACAAAACATATAAAATTTCATTTGCCCAAAATCTACTTTATAAAATCTCAGCAATGGTGATTGAGTCATCAAGAAAACCATCAATGCAATTCTACCATCATAACTTACAAGAAAAATGAAAATAGAAAACCTTAATGAAAGCAACTTAAAAACATCCCTAGCCATGTATTTTGTTATGTGCCCGCTACAATGTTGTGGTATGTAAAATTCTCTTATAAACCATATATAAAAGACTAATGTCACTACCGATTAAAAATCTAAATTCTATGTTTGAACAAAAAAAGTTATAATTAATGCATCTTATATTTAATTAACTAAGAACAACTCAATTATTAATTTTCTTTCATAATATTCAAAATGTAAAAGTAAAACCAACTATTATTTCCTGACGATTACAAATTGCCATTTTTAATTCATCTTCTTAGATACATTTTTTTTTCTAATTCCATTAGCAAAAATTTACATGTTAGAGATCAATTTAAAACAAATGAATAAGAATTTACGGATAATTTGGGTGAATGTGAACTTAACTGGGTTGGGTTGTAAAAATACAAAAAAAGTTACATTTTTTACATAAAGGAAGTACCAAATTTGGTTCACTGTGTGGGTAAATGCACCCAGTTTGTGTGTTATCTAGAAAGTGTAAACCAATCTGTCTTTGTGCAATAGAACGATAACCGACAAGAGAAGGAATTGGTGGCATTAGTTGGCAAGAGGCTGATGCAATTTATGCAGCCAATTTACTTAACTTGAAATCAGTTGACATTTGCAGCCATGTAAAACTTGAATCATAAATGATGGGTATCATTAGTTGATAACAAGCCAATACGGCACTACTTGGGGTAGTTTGTTATACCTGAAGTAGATCAATTATTGGACGCATAGGTTAGAAAAAAAGAATTTTACTACTGATTGGTCATTAGGTGTAGTAGAAAACTATCATTAGAGTTGGTCTTAGATACAAACGCATGATAATATGCTATCATATCGTAAAATTTTTGGGGTGTTAATCAATTATAATTTCTATTGAGGTTTCGCTTAAAAACTTGGTGGTGGTGGTGGTGCAATCATAATTGATTGAATTTTTTGGGGGGTTAATCAATTATAAGACGGATTTCTAGGTCTGTGGGCGTCCATTAGGGGAAATTACAGAATAAGTTTATTTTAGTTATATCCAAGAACATTAATGGGACACCTAGTGTGGCAATATTTAATTTTTTAGACAGGTGACTGAGGTTCAGCGCAAGTTTCAAAATCCATATTGTTAAGCTCCACTTTAAGCCTTATCATTACAAGGTATCGAGAACCTAGTGTTTCTCTCTAATGGTATTAGGATTGCAATATTATATAGTCTCATTGGTGTTCCACAAAAAGTTATAAGGATAGCGACATTTGTATCGGATGCTACAACCAAAGGTAATATATGATCCGAGATTGTAATGAAAAAGTATCAGCTCAGGATGAGCAATATAAGGTGTTGTATTTATTCAGTAAGAGAATCTCCAACACATACTAAAAAAATGGAAGGATCAAGTTCATACCTCATTCTCTCTTTCTAGTTTGTTGACCATATGATTTGTTGGAAGGTGGAAACTGCATGAGGATTCAAATGAAACTGAATAGTGAAATGAAACAAATTTGTTGCACCATGTTCGAGTGATAAAGCTCATACCTCAATCTTTGATACAACTTCTTGGCAATTGCACAAGAATTTGAGTTGCTTTGCTAAATTGTACTCTCATGTAGTCATGTATGAAATCATTTTTAAGAACACGTCAATATAGGGAACTTCATGTTATAAACAGTTAAGAGTTTAAATGAAATTGACAAATGAACTTACAACCATATGTGTTTTGCTACCAACTTTCAGCTCTAGTACATGCAATGAATTAAAGAATAATTGAATTGCCAACCATAGATGTTTTGTTAATCGTTTCAGTTTGACCCTGCAACCTTTGGAAAACGAAATGAGAATGGAAACAAATTAATATTTAGTCTTCACCAACACAACAGTATCTAGATTGCCTCCTGTTACTTCCTGTTTTAGTTTAAAAAATGTAACAAAATAATCAAACCTCATGCACTGATGGACATAACCATGGATTTTACAGGTAGATGCATTTTTTGGAACAAAAACAGAAAGAAAGAAAGAAAGAAAGCACGCTCTATTTACCTGTACAATAAGGATCACATTTGTTCTCTGCTCAACTTCAATTACGGTCTCTCATGCAAGTCATC
This sequence comes from Saussurea involucrata, assembly GCA_033807775.1. NCBI lineage: Eukaryota > Viridiplantae > Streptophyta > Magnoliopsida > Asterales > Asteraceae > Saussurea > Saussurea involucrata. The sequence continues at coordinate 118,019,220 of CM066319.1, forward strand.
ATTTTCCTTTTCGGAACAAATGGTTCCAGAAACTTCTACTTCCTTCTACATCGTCCATAAATTGAGGATGAGAATAAATAAATAAACAAATACATCATGCCCACTAATGGGACACATAAAACTTTTATACAGCCTTAATGAACCTAAGAGACTAAGGGGAGCTTTACATGTGCAGCACGAGTCGATTAGTCATCTTCAGTCACATCTTTCTCAATGCCACCTGAACCATGTTCACCCACCTCGGTATTGTTCACTTCCGTTTCTCCCATGAACTAAAGAATCAATGGATTAAGTATTTGGGGTCACCAAGTCCAGAACACCCAAAACAGTGAAATGAAAAATCGCCCACGTTTGCAAAGTCGACTTGGAGTTGGTATTTTTCATCATCATCATAAATAGTCCCTTGAGCTCGAATCACTTCAACCACCCAACTTTGCAAATAACAAATGCAAAAACACCATAATTGACAAACGAAATTTCAAAATTTAATTTTGGAACATCTAAATTTTCGGAAACCCTAAAGATGAAGAAGCAGATGAAAGGACAAAGAAGAAATCAAATAAAAAGAGAACGAAACATACCTGATAATAAGAAATCCATGGTCTTCTTATAACAAAATTAAAATATGCTTTGTGTTTTGAGAAGAGCAGAGAACCGAGAATACAGAAGAATCACAACAGGGAAGAAGGTTGCAGAGTGGAATCAAACATAACATGTATTTGGTGAGGTTATATTTTTAGAAAACCGACTGAGGAGAGGAGAGGGGTTGGAACGTGGGAAATAAGGCAGGGGTGTGGTGACACGAATCAGAAAATGTGCTTTCAAGGTTGTACATTATGCAAAACAATGCATACCTCTTAATTTTCAAACAAATAACTGTATCCGTGCTTTGGAGGAACATGGGTGGAATGCGGTTTTGGGGGAATGTGGGTGGAGGAGGAAGTGGAATGATGCTTTACACATTGTACAGTAAGTATAATAAATAATACGTCTTAATTTTCAATAAAACTACTTCTTCGTGCTTATATATATAGTATAGATATAGATATAGATATAGATATAGATAAGGGTGTAAAATGAAAACGAATAATGTAAGAGATATAAAACAAATTAATCCGTATATGTTCATCATATTTAATAATATAATTAAATCCAAAATATTCAATATTAGACTCATTTCGAAGGTATTGACGAGACGATTACAATGGTGTAATTTGTAAAAAAAGAAATGTATTTTTTAATTCATTCTTGTTCATATACGATTATTTATGTTAATATGATAAGGGTGTAAAATAAAAAATAAAAAAGTAAGGGATTAAAAGTAAATTGGATAACTAATTCTAAGGGTATAAAGTGTAACTTAGAAACTGAAAATTATATTTCTTAAAGGGACGTGAGTTGTGAGATTTGTACATGTAGCATCAAAAGTCATACGACTTAAATTTCAACATTAACTGCCGTTTCATGCTTATATATACAGTATATATATACATATATACATACTAGCAGTGTATCCGTGCAATGTGACGGGAGGTAATCTGTTTACTTCACGTCTCATATTTATTTAAGAAATTATGCGACAGGGGTCTAAATGGAGGTTGAAGATAATAGTCAATTCCAACAATTTCATGCTTTATATAATAAACTAGGGACAAAGAATATGCTTCATTCTATGAAATGCGATATTTAATCATTTATGGGGGAAATATTCCAATGGTTACAACAACCGACGTAAATCTATTCCCTACCAAAAATTAAACAGACCAAAAACCATAAGCTGAGGCCTGAGAGCAACAACCACCAAAAAAGAGAAGTCCCAAGCAGATTTTAAGCATTAGTTGATCCCAAATTCTAAGCAAACCATTAGAGCAGCAGAAACAACACTTGGATAAATAAATACATATGAACAAAGGTCATCCTATCCCAATTGATTCAATTGATGTATTTTGGACGACGCTTGATTTATCACCGTGCCAATCTTTACAAGATGATGACGTAGGTTGTGAAGCTGAAGTCCAAATGTTTACTGAGGAATTTAACAAGCAATTGAGATCTGGTAAGTTCAGTTTTCTGAGGAAGATAAAAGAGATAGCCAGTGCATAAAAAACATGGGTTCGTGAACCTGTTGTTAACAAGACTACTCGTGGACGGCCCTCGTTGAAGGATAAGCTTTTCAGAAAAACTCATGTTGATCCCTCATTTGCAACTCATGTTGATCCCTCATTTGCAACTCATGTTGATCCGTCTGTTGCAACTCATGTTGACCCGTCTTTTACAAGTGAAAGACCCCTTAGACGTAGTAGTTCGAACACGTCAACATTTGTTGACTTGGAAAAAATGAGTTACCAGGAATCACCGAGACACAGTTCTTTCATGGGCAAAAACTATAATGTACATCCATACATTAATCAATTTCCAAAGATGTTTCACCCTTACATTACGCATGTACATGATGTGAGAGGTGATGGAAATTGTGGATTCCGAGCAATAGCTGTCTGTCTGGGTCTTCATGAAGATGCATGGCCCACAATTCGGTCTAACTTGATGGAAGAGTTAGATACACACAAGACAGAATACTGGAACGCTTTTGGAGGTCAATATTGGAATATTGTTTACAACACTTTAAACTTCTTTCAATCAGATGGAGGTGCACCAGTTGAACACCGGATGACAATGCCTGAAATAGGTGTCTTGATTGCTTCAAAGTATAATGTGATATTACACGTTATAAATATGGCAGGCTGTATGACGTACTTGCCGCTTAGGTCCACTCCGCCAGCGTGGTATCAACATGTTGCTTTTACAATTGGGTACGTTAATGGTAACCATTATGTGAAATTAGATATGGCAGAAGGATACCCGTTCCCTACTATAACTCAACATTTTTTCCACTTTCGTTATCCGTGTGCTGCAGGATGGGCTACCCCGTATTCAGATCGAATACAGAAGTACCAGCAACTTTTACGTGTTAATTGTACTACGGATAATGTTATTTTAGAATAATCGAATGTAATATAGATTATTTTATGTTCTATTTATATGTTAAATCGCAATGTTTATGTTTTATTTTTATAATTATATAATTGACACCCCTATATATATAAACAAAAAGAATAATAATATATATATATATATATTTCTATATTTCTAATATATATATATAAAACAAATAAATAATAATATATATATATGTCAAATAATATATATATATATATATTATATAAATATATAAATATTATATATATATATATATATATTTAAATCAAAAAATGATTGATTATGAAAACAATGCAATCAACATCATACTTTTTTGTACTTTTTTGGTGCCATTAGCCTTTTTTGGTGCCATTAGCCTCTCCCTTAAGACTATGCGCATCGGGGCCTCGGGCTCGGGCTGGTTGGGATGGAACACCATCGCACCCGTGTGGGTTGGCGCTGGATGGAACCAGCTCGGGTTTGGCTATTTTTTTTTCTTTTTTGAAATGTATACGTTGCAAACCACAGGGATTCAATTTTTTTTATTATTTCTATCCTATAAATACTAATCTTAACCCACTTATTTTTTCACACAAACAAATTTACTCTCAATCTCTCCCATCTTCCCCACTTATTTTTTCACACCACTAAATTTTCTCTCAATCTCTCAAACTTTTCTCTACTACAAAAACAAAATGTCTTCTTCATCAGTGAACTCGTCGGAATTTTATGAGTCGTCTTCGTCATCGTCGGACGGGGGAATTAATCTACCCGCGTATCGTCAAATGAATTACGATATTTTTCGTGGATTAATAACCAATGTTGTAGAAAGGCTTCTCGATCAAGATGAAGAACCAAGTTCGCCTCTAAGACGGAGACGGAGGGGACCGGATCATGTTAGAGATCGTGAAGCTGCACACGACCGACTTGTTGCAGATTATTTTGCGGAAAACTGTAATTACAGTGACGAGTTGTTTAGGAGACGGTTCCGCATGAGCAGACGACTATTCCTACGAATAGTGGAGGATCTTGAGCGAGAGTAAAAATATTTTCAACATGGCTGGGATGCTAGAGGCAAAAAAGGGTTATCTCCTTTGCAAAAGTGTACCTCGGCAATTCGGCAAATGGCGTATGGGATATCCGCTGACGGCTTTGATAAGTACTTGAAGATGGCGGAGTCAACTGCACGTTTATGCATACAAAAGTCCAGCAAAGGTATCGTCAATCTTTACGGTAAGCGATACTTACGTAAACCTTCTTATGATGATATTCAACGTTTATACGCTGCACATGAAACTAGGCACGGGTTTCCCGACATGTTAGGAAGCGTAGATTGTATGCATTGGGATTGGGACAACTGCCCAACTGCATGGCGCGGGCAGTACGTCAGAGGTGATCATGGTCGGCCGACTATTATGCTAGAGGCAGTGGCATCACAGGATCTTTGGATTTGGCATGCATACTTCGGGGTTGCCGGGTCCAACAACGACCTCAATGTGCTAAACCAGTCGCCGTTATTTAACGATGTACACAACGGGAAAGCACCGCAGTGCCCGTTTCAAGTAAACGGAGTACAATACAAACACGGCTACTATCTTGTAGATGGGATATACCCCGAATGGGCTACCTTTGTGAAATCATTCAAAAGCCCTCCGGATCAAAGACGATTAAGGTTTAAAGTCGCGCAAGAAGCGGCAAGGAAGGATGTAGAACGTTGTTTTGGTGTGCTAAAACAACGCTGGCACATAATACAACACCCAGCAAGATCGTGGCACCCGAATAAAATACAAAAAGTAATGTACGCTTGCATCATATTACACAATATGATATTGGAAGACGAAGGTAACGCGATTTGTCGTTTCGATGAAAACGCTAATCAAGTTGATGAGGAGGACGACGAAGAGATTAACGACCAACAATATGACGCTAACGTGTTAGAAGTCCGAAACCGAGAAACGCATCATAACCTTCGGGCGGATTTAATCGAACACATTTCACGGCTTCCAAGACACAACAACCAAGGCAACGAGTAGTTATCATTTTTTAATTTGAAATTTATGTATTTTTTATTTTTTTTATTTTTATTATGTAAGGTTAAAATATTAGTTTGATTTATAAATTATAATATTATATATTATTACAAATTACTTATAAAATATTAATTATTTAAATTAATGATAACAAAAATAAAAATAAAAATAAATAAAAGATGGGATGGTGGTGTGGGATGGATGTGGGGGTTTGTGGGTTAGAATGGGTTGGAAGGGAAAAATGATGTGGCGCTGATGTGGCAGTGAAAAAGTGTGGGTTAGTGAGGGATGGATGCTGATAGTCTAAGAGATATATATACTATCTTACAAAGCATATTAACCAAAAGTCTTAAAGTCTTGATTACAAATCACAAAGCATAATGTACAAACCGTGAAGCCTTTTTTAAATCCTGTATTTTAGGGGTGGGCTAAATACATCCAAAAAATGCTAAATGCACCCAAAAGTCAATGATTAATGATTAGTTTTTTTTGTTTTTTTGTCTTTTTTTTATTTTTTTATTTTTATATTTTTTTTTTGATTTTAAGTTATATAGATTAATAATGTTATTTTTATTTTTTTATATTATATTTATATAATATTTATTAATAAAAAATAAATTTTTTTTATATATTATATTTTTTTATTATGTCTATTATAATTTAAGGTTTACAATTTGAGTTTTTTTTTTTACTTTTTAATTTATATTTAAAAATAAATAAATATTTTTTAAATAATTATATAATTAGAAAAATAAAAAATAAACATTGAGATTTTACATATAAATAAAGCATAGCATAAATTTTATTACATTTTTACTTATTCTAAAATAACATTATCTGTAGTACAATTAACACGTAAAAGACGATTGTACTTCTGTATTCGATCTGTATACGGGGTAGCCCATGCAGCAGCACACGGATAACTGTAACGGAAGAAATGTGATGTAATAGTAGGAAACGGGTATCCTTCTGCTAAAACTAGTTTCACATAATGGTTACCATTGACATACCCAATTGTATAAACAACATGTTGATACCACGCCGGCGGAGTAGATCTAAGCGGTAAGTACGTCGAACAGCCTGTCATTGACATAACGTGTAATATCACATTATATTTGCAAGCAATCAAGACGGGTATTTCAGGCATTGACATCCCGTGGTCATATGGTGCACCTTGATCTGATCGAAAGAAGTTTAAAGTGTTATAAGTTGTATTCCAATGTTCACTTCCAAACATGTCGAGGTATTCTGTCTTGTATGCGTCTAACTCTTCCATCAATTGAAACCGAATTGTGGGCCATGCATCTTCATGAAGACCGAGCCAGACAGCTATTGCTCGGAATCCACAATTTCCATCCCCTATCACATCATGTACATGTGTGATGTAACGGTGAAACATTTCTGGAAATTGATTAACGTATGGATGTACATTATAATTCTTTCCCACAAAAGAACTATGTCTTGCTGGATCCTGGTAGCTCATTTTATCCAAGTCAACAAATGTTGATGCGTTCGAAGAACTACGTCTAAGGGGTCCTTGAGTCGTAAAAGACGGTTCACCATGAGCTGTAAAAGACGGTTCCACATGAGCTGTAAAAGACGGGTCAATTAACCAATACGTTATAGCGGCCTATATATAGTTAAATAAAAAAATATTCAATATTGGGCTCATTTCGAAGGTATCGACGAGACGATTATAATGGTGTAACTTGTTAAAACTAAAACATATTTTTTAACGTATTTTACTCAATATACGGTTATATATGTTAATATGATAAAAATGTAAAATGAAATATAGAAAACTAAAAGGTATAAAGTAAATAACTAAATAAAGTAAGGGTGTAAAATGTAAATTTAAATTAAAAAAATTAAAAAAATTGAAGTGTGAGGTGAGGGGGTATATTTATAATTTCCATCGATCTTTTTGCTCCAAAATCGGTTCGTTTCCTTTTGCTTTCTTCAAATTTTTATATTTTATAAGTTTGCTTTCTTGAAATCGATTGCTTTCTTATAATCAATTTTGGTTTGTTTATGTTTAGCATCGATTGCTTTCTTGATATCCGGCATGTTCTTGATGTCCTTAATGTGGTTTTTGTAGGTGTTGGTGTTGGTGTTGGTATGAACTTTGAAATAAAGATAGAGAAGCACAAAACAACACAAGTCATAGGCGCTCATAAGAAGCGTGGATATCAGTATGAATTGGGTATTCGAGATGGAGATGGGTCAACTCAAAGAAGGTTTGTGATTCACCGTTCTTAATACACGAAACTTTCTGAAAGCTCAAATTAATCTTTTATTTCTTTGAACATTTGCATGTGATGGGTATTCTGATTTCTTGATACAATAAATTGGGGTTTTTGATTTTCTTTATATGGGTTTTTATATGGCTCCTTATCAGAATTGATGAATATTGCAAACGTTAGTCTCTATGGTTTTGAAGATTACCATGGGGTTGACAATGGCGTTGTGAGAGTTGTCTGCCTTTGGTTTGTGGTTGAACTAAAGATCAAAGAGGGTGATACAAAGCTTGGATTCGTCATTGGTCAAATAGATGGGGTGAGTGCCTTGATTTGCTCATATTTTAAGAACCAGTTAACCCTCTGCAGTTTGGATAATGGGATCTGTTGTTGATTCATTTGACAGGGATTCATTCATGTTACCTCTGTTATTAGATGACCAAGACTCACCATCAACAAGATTAGGTCTAAGCCGTTTGTACATAGAAGGTAAAAGGGCAAGAAAGCTCCTTGTGATCTCCTATCGAATCCAAAAGTCCTTCCAATATTGTTGTTGATGGTTCATCTGTTGAGGTAACATATATTTACTCGTATAGTTTTATCTAGCATCTCAAATTTGATAATCTTGCATTGTTTGGGTCCAGATTCATAACGCTTTATATATATATATATATATATGTGTGTGTGTGTGTGTGCGTGTGTGTGTGTACGTAAATCATGATTGCTCATTTTGTTTGTATATGAGATGAAATATTCTCAGAGATGCTTTATGGTCTAATTCATGTGAGATATATCTAGACAACTAAAGGATTGGGTGCCACGGTAAGAAATTTAACTATAATCTTATGTTGGTAGCTGGAGAAGTACAAGAACACATAATTTGGTAGATTCCTGAAAGTCTACTGTTGTGGGCAGCCATGTCTTCTTTTTGAGCAATCGGACAAGTCCCGCTAGAGCAATGTAAAGATTTACTACCCCAAATGTGAAGACATTTATAACCCAGTTCAGGTTTCAAGATAGTATCCTATTTTGTTGTTCTCGATTCCAAATTTGTTTCTCAATTTTTGATTTTCGTAACTGTTTTTGTCCATAAACAAAACCACTGGTTTGTTTCCGAAGTTGTTGTTCTCAATTCCATATTTGTTTTTTGTTTCCTGTTGTGAGTTCCAGATTTGTTTCTCCACTCTGGAATTCATGGAAAGTACATTAAGATGGAGCACCTAGGCTAATGAAATCCAGAATTAATCTGTAGCAGATTTGTTTTTGGGTTTTGTTATTTATTCTTTAATGAATCTAACCCATCTCCAATGCACCAATTATAGGTTTTTTTTTTATTCGTTGATGAATCTACACTTGGCTTGGCCATGAAACTTTGTTAGATTTTTTGCTAAGAATTTGATTTGGGAACATATTTTGTATAATGTTTTGGTTTTTATTTTATACCATGAGTAGCATCTTTTGTACTGCTTCATCGTAGATATTGTTACAGGGGCTTCTAGATACATAGCATCATGACTGGTTAAGCGACTCCTTCATTGTGGATACTTTGTTCATGTTACCATCCGCTCCCTTAGTTAGTCACGTCTCTCCCTCTTTCTGAAGTTACATAGTTTCATCTTTTCTCCTTTAGTTGATTTGTTTCTACAATTTTCTGCTTTCAAATCTTTTGATTTTCTCCTTTCAGTGTTTTATTTTCATTTCAATCAGGTGACGGAAATAAAAGTGAAAATCATGTAATGTCATCAAAAAATGTTAACGAAATCGATGGATTAACGGTTTGACGGGTTGGTTGGGTCGTTTGTGGGTTGGCAGTTTTATACAACCTTGGGTAGAATCAGATCATCCTAGTTTCGATTTATAAAAAAGTTTGATGTCCGATAATCTTATTTCCAATTTAAAAAAAAGTTTGACATCCTGACGCATTGCGCGGGTACTTAACTAGTCAAACAATAATATTTCAAGTCTTCATTCAATATCCAACTTCATCTTCTCCAAATCTAGGTTTTATCCATTTCCTAGGCTTTTTCCAAAAACCTACAAGCCGAGTTTTTAAAATGCTTTGTAAAAACTAGATATATGTCTAAATTTATTTTCCATCATCATTTCATGTTTTATGTGGTGATACCTCTCTCGTTTGGCAAAATGTTCAAATTTGCATATTTTGAAGGTTATTGAGCTTGTTGGTGTAAATCACTCTATTTGGTATCTTGATAAACATGATTTTATGTTTAAAATTATATTGGAGAGTTCTTATGGAACCCCATTGGTATTTTGACCCTTTCATGCAAATATACATATTTTAGAGTTATTGACTTAACTTGAAGATTTGGTCTATATGTGACATTTTATGCTCAAATACTACTTGTTCATGGTTTGGTGCCTTTGAACCTATAATATGTAATTTTACGACTTGAGAATGACCCATATCGTGTAATATGTCTATTAACTTATTTGGAAGTCCTTGAATATTATGTAAAACACGTTTCATGTTGAGTATAGTGGTAACACCATAAGCTTACATTTATTGGAATTGTATACAATTTGCTTGGAGTAAATGTGTATCATGGTTTATATAGGGAAATTGTAGATGAACCGTCAAGTAGGCACTAGGAGGATATAGTCGTGTGGTGCCACCGTGGAGGTATGCAACTAGATCTCTGCCATTCGGGGTAATGCCTTGGAGGTAGTCTTCAATGTGACGGGCCTTGTGGTGTAACAACCCGATTCCCAATATACAAATAACATATATTTCATAACATAGTTTCACCACAAAATACATCATATTTCATTTATGGTCCCTTAGCTTAACAAGATAGGTCTTTCAGTACAAACTTTAACTTTTATAGCAAAGTACAAAATGTCATAACAACATAACAGATACGAAACACATCTCGAATCTTCATATTCATGCATCTTCCAAAAAGCTAAACATGATATATCCTATCACTATCCTTTATTTGCTCCCTGACCTGGAATACATATTTTAAAATGTTAGGGTAGAATTTATGTTGATTTTAAGTTCAAGGGTTTATTTTGTAATTGTTTAATCTTAGTCCATAGTGAACGGGCCGTAGGCTTGTTAACCACGGGCCCGAGGTATATAATGTTGTATTAGCCTAGAAAAATAGGTTAATTATCTCATTTGCTTTCCTACTCGTATTGTAAACACTCTGATTGAAAGCATAATACAGGGATGACCAGTTGAAATCATTGTTCTTATTGTTTATTATTTCGATTTCATATTTGTTGCACGGATCTGGATTCAACAATTGGTATCAGAGCAGACGGACGGATTCGATTCAAAGTATCATTCTTTGATTTCTGGTTAGTTTGACTTTTTCGCGTCTGACTTTTCTTGAATTTTTGATTCTGGGATTCTACAATTGGTATCAGAGCAGACAGACGATTGTTCGATTCAAAGTGACAATATTTGATTCAGTCGAAATTGGTTGTTTTTGCTTATTGGGTTGTGTTAGCATTATCGTTATAAGTGTTTCTGCAAATTTTCACATCCTAATTCATTCGTTTGACTGGTCAATTTAGCAATTTAAGATCTAAACTTTTGGTAGTGTTCTTGACAAAGATTCGATTTTTAACCATCAAAACTTGTTGTTTTTGCTCTAAAAACGATTGGGTTAGTGTTGTTTTTGTGTTTGGGATTGTTTCTAATCTTTCAGGAACCTTCGTGTGCAACCCTAATCGAAAAATCGATCGATTTGAGCAAACAGCCGACTTGTCCGGATAAAACAGCCGACTTTTCCGGACAACTTAAAGGTGTCCGGACATTTGTGTGATTTTCATCCGGATAACTCCAATTCCATCCGGACTCCTCATTTTTCCGGGTAAGTTTTGCAATCCGGGTAAGTCACTATTCCTTATATTATCCGGGTAACATTTGTATCCGGAAACCCAGTGTTTCCGGACATATTTTATCCGGACAATCCTTTGTACCCGGAAACTTCATTGCATCCGGACAACTCAAGTTATCCGCACACGGTAACTTCGTTTTATCCGGTAACTTAAGCCATCCGGTAACTTCGTTTTATCCGGTAACTTAAGCCATCCGGACATTTAAGTCGCAGGAGGGGGACATTTAAGTATTCGTGAATCTGTGCCATCCGGATTCTTTGTTTTACCCGGACATTTTGTGATTTATTGAACTGTTCTTAATTGATCTGATTCGGACACTTCCTTATCAGACCCTTACTTGGATTCCTATCCAGTAAGATCACTCTTAGTTCATACCAGTCATAGAACCTGCGTTAGGATTCCACTCTTAGTGCCTTGCGTTAGGTTTACACTTCGAATCAATCTACACGTCTGACGATCACTCCAGTGCAACTGAAGATGTCTCCTGCTGAAGAAGACATGAAAAGGCCGTGTCAGGTATGTGAACCTATCTTTTCAGAACTTTATGACCTAGTGAAACCTCTTGCTGAACGGGTAGGTTCCTTTAAGGCCACTTCTAAAGAACAACTGCTTGAGATTAGGTCTCTAACCGAAAAGCTAGATGTTCAAAAGAAAATAACTGAAAAATACAAGTCTGAAAATGCTATGTTAAAAGAAAAATGCAAAAATCTTTCAATAGCACCTAAAGACTTAAGGGCCAAGTTATCTGAACTTTAGTCTCAGTTTGATTAGTGCATGAATGAGAAAGAGGATATTGTTTATCAATGTTCCTCTCTTCAGATTCATCACAAGGAGTTTGTTGCAAAAATTCTTGATCTTGAAACCAAACTCCACAAAAGGGGTCAAACTGATCAAACCATCTTTCTGAATAAACCCAAAGAGTTCACCTATTTCAACAAAGAATGGGGAATCGGATATGATAACCCACATTATTTGAAAAAGGGAAGATGGTTTACACCAACTTTGTATGATTTTGCTTGCTTTGGGTTAGATAAAAAATATCCGGAATATGCAATCCAATGGACTGGTCCTCTTGAACCTGAGAAGGAAGAGGAAACCGAGGAATATAAGCGCAAACACAAACGAGGAATTCAACTTCCATTTTGTTACGAGCCTTTAAATTATTCTTATAAAAAGGACAAAAAGTACCTCTCCAATGACTACTTCGACCCTTACAAGGTTGCTACGCCCAAGGATTCCTCCAAGAAGGATGAGGACCAAGCAACCGAAACCAAGACTGAGACGAATGAGTTTAAACTCTATGTTCCACCTCTCATCTTGGAAGCAAAGATAGTCGAGTTGGAGGAGTCATTTGAGAAAGAAAGGCAAATTTTTCAAATGGAAAAGCAAGCTTTAATTGAAAAACTTGAGAATCAACAATCGGTCAAAACCGAAGTTGTGTCTGATGAAGGACTGGAGATCCTTCGGTTTGAAATCGATCGACTCACATCACAACTGTCCGCTTTGGCAACAGAAGTGATGCAAGAGAAAGTGAGTAAAAGTCAACTACAAAAGCAGTTTGACCAACTCCAATCTGAAAAGAAGATTTCACCCGAACCTTCCTCAAATTCATCCGACACATCTTCGTGCAAAGCCTTCTTAGGCAAGATTTCTAGTTCGCAAGACGATCAAGATTCTCAAGATGAATGTGTTACAAGGAATTTAAACTCTGATTTTTCAAACGCTTCCGCACCAAATTCCTCAAAGCACACTATAGAAAGCACAAAGTGTTCCTCGCCTTCCTCGACCGATCCAAGTCCAGTAATTCCGGATGTCGATTTTTCAGAATACATGAACTCCGAAGGTAATTCTGATAGAGAGTTTGAGTCGTTCCCTTTCGAAAAACCTCTTCTAAGTCATTCTGACTTTTTGTCTCCAGTGGTTAATCGTCCGGTCAATTTTCTAAAGGGCGACTGTTCTCAATCCAAGACTCCGGCTGTGATCAAGATTCTTAAAAATGCTTCAAATTCTCAAAAACAATCACAACTGAAGCAAAAGACCGAACGACCGACCACTAAGATTCCTGTTAACTCAAAAGTCACTGACCGTATTGTCCCTGTTGTTTCGGATAAAACCGGTCGCGCTAAACAAATAAAACCAAAGTGGCCAGCCAAGGAATCTGTCAAGGATGATGCATCAAAGTCGTTCAATACCGTCTTTCATCCTAGGATGAACAAAAACGATTGTGCCTGGAATCATAGGAATAATTTTGTTAATAGAGATGTTAATTTTCCGATGAAAATTTATTCCATTCAGCAATTGATTCAATTATCACACGATCGTTTGTGTTGTTCTAGTTGTGGTTGGAATGATTTTGATGACATTGCTAATAATGATTGGTTTGGGTCATATCAAAGGTTTAATCATACACCCAAACGCATACCCCGTAATAACCAGCAAAGACACTATCAAAAACGGGGTTACCAATCAGCGGTTAAACCACAGCGGGAGACCAAACCTGCTCCTAGATGGGTTGCTCCTACTGAGGTTAAACCGGCACCCAGGTGGAAAGCTGCTACAAAATCTGTTCCTCCTAAAGGTGTAAATTCTGCACCGAAGAGGAAACAAGTTCCAAAACCAGTTCCCTCTAACGGTGTAATTCCTAAACCTAAAGGGAAAGCTGGGAAAAAGCAAACTTCCCCAAACGGTGCCAAACCTAACCCTCACGGACCCAGGCAAATCTGGGTACCGAAGGTCCGCTAAATTTGTTTTGCAGGACGGTCATGTGTGGTCCTTAAACACTGGATGCTCCACACACATGACCGCAAGGAGGGAGCTGCTCACGATCTACAAGGAACAATATTAAGAAGACGTGAGGTTTGTCTTTACCTGTGCGCTAACAAGCTGCTCACGTGTTTAGGGGGAGCATGATCAGCTATCAGGTATGTTACTCTATTGTTGAGGGGGAGCGTCACACACACTTTTTCCTTAAATATGTTAAAAAGTTTTTGTGTGTGGGGATACTCCCGTGTGCATTTCACACTACGCGCACATTCTGAGGGGTAGCATCCAACTGGATGTTCATCAGTTGAGGGGGAGCGACACAGTGTTTTTCTTTCAATGCCTAAAAGTTTTTATGTGTGTCGGACTCTCCATTGCACTATCCTAGGGAGAGCAAGAGAAGGTTCATTTTACATCCAAATAGTTCCATTTTATGCAAAATCTAAAGGAACATGGAATTTTTTTTGACTTCCAGTGTATCCGGACAGGTTTCCGGACCGAATAGATCTTGTCCGGACTCCTCTTTCATCCGGATAACCATGTTTGTCCGGTATCCCGGTTGTCCGGATACTTTGGTTATCCGGGAACTCCTGTTGTTCGGACCCCTGTTGTCCGGATACTTTGGTTTGTCCGGAAAGTTTTTTTTTTCCATCCTTTATCCGGATACCCCTGCTGTGTCAATTCAGTACCCGTTTCATCAATGCCAGTCTTCAATCTGTCCCAGATTGAGCCCCTTAATGCAAAGGTACGCACCGGAACTTGTTTATCCGCCTCAGTTTCTAACTTTGGGTCTTTTTACAGATATTCCATGGCGGATCAACAACCTCAATCCGAGGGGAAGAGTCACACTATTTTTTCTTACAAAGTCTAAATATTTTTTCTTGTGTTAATATCACTCTCACTCCGAGGGGGAGCAAGTCAATCCCCATGTATGTTTTGAGGGGGAGCAGGATAATATCCGTGCTATGCATATGCATGAAACTCTACCTATGATAGCATATAGACGAGAGTTAGGGAATCCCATGGTCCAGCCAGAGCCGGAGGGACCTTCCCCGGGACATAGGACGTGTGAGAATGAGGGAGTTAAGGTCGAAAGCGAACCAGGAAAGATTGGGCCGTAAAGATAACGAGGCTCCTGAGCGAAACCAGCCACGTCATATCCGGGTAGCCACATCTACTACACCGTCTCATCTATTCGGACGGGGTATTGAAGAAGACTCCGTGGACCCAGCGGAGCAATTGCACGACCCTCTCATCCACTCATCCGTCTCACGACAGACGGATGTTTCAATATTACACGGGGAACAAGCACAACTTCCACCGGCCTCTCATTCGGAGAGTGCTGGTGTTGAAATAAGAGACCAGCAGCCCCCGGTCTCGCCTTCATTTCGTGCACCATCGAGTCTAGCGCCTTTTGATATTGAACATTCTTCGGCTAGGACACTCGAAGCTGAGCAACACCAAGTCGAGACTCTTCGTGACTCGACCGGAACCACCGTAGTGTCTTCACCTCTTGGTGAAACACAAGGATTGGCGGGAAATCCTACCACAGCTAATATCACGCCAACTGTGAACGTAAGTGGCTCTACCCCCGTGGTAGACGCCTCAACGGGTAACCTAAGTGGTCCCGGAGTTATTCACCCCGACTATGTGTCACAAGGGTCCCTGGACAGCACCCTCAAGGCTGTCCGCGAGGCACTGGAACAGCATGTCACCGACGAGATCTCCAAAGCCATCAAAGGCAAAGCAAAGTTCGTTGAAGCCGAAACCGCACCACCACATCCACCGACATTTGTTCAACCTATCTATTCGGTGGATACCTTAAAGACAATGCTTCTGGCCCAACTGCTCCAGGAATCCGATACAACCGCCTCAACCGAAGCAGACCTGATCTCAGTTCTTCGATCCCAGGTCACTGCTCCATCTTCGTCCATCACCTCACGCCTTGACGCCATTGACTCGACCCTCAACGACTACAACAAAGCGCTTACCACGCTGTCTGAGAGGGTCCGCTCACTAGAAGACACTTGTAAGAGTCAAGCCGGCGGTCTCAAACGCAAACACGATGACCAGGATGATCCTGATCACCGTGAGGGGGAGAAGCGTCTACGCCAAACCGAGACCGTCCAGATCGTGACTGCCGAAACTACAACAGTGGTTCAACAGGAACCCCCAACTGCGGCAACTTCAACAACAACACCCGAAGCCGAGTTGCCATTAGCACAGATGGTCATCGACATGGATATTTTAGATGACGAATCCCCAACGGTTGAAAAGCCCGAGGGTACAACACAGGAATTGGTCGCACAAGAACCATCAGACATGCCAATGCTCACCATGATTGATCCAGCATGTGACACCAACCCGGAAACCGAAGACGCATGGTACGAAAAAGCTGCCAGAGCCGTAAACTTCGAGGTAAACTTGGTGTTTCCCACTGATGAAGACGACAACGTTGATTACGACCAGTTTCTGCTTCAGAATCTCTATGGTACGCCTCCCGTTCACTCGACTCAACCCGCTATGACTTCAGATCAACCCGAAAGCTCAAATGCAGAAATCCCGACACCTCCTCAACAAACGACAGCTCCTGATCTTCCTCCCCCTCCTCTGCAACAAAACCATTGGGAGAAGATCAAGGTCCTCATTCCTTATCTGGAGGAATCTCTGAAGAAGTTGTTTATTCACCGAATTCTCCCGATCGATCCGACCTTCTATCTTGGCATCTACAGTCCTGATCCAGCACGCCAACTCCGATATGTAGAAGCCATGAAGCGGTGTCTCCCGAGAGACCAGGTACGAACTAAGCATAAAATTTCAGAGGTGCTAAAGATTCAGTCAAACAAAATTATGAAGATCGTCTTTCCCGTATTCACTGTTCGACGTGAAGACGGAAAATAATGGATTTTTTCTGAAGCTGACTTTAAGCATCTCCATCCGTTCGACCTCCTGGTTATTCTGAGAGACCTTCGCACCAGAACCATCCGACCGCTTGCTGTAACAAAGGCGCTCAAAGCGGTTCGTCGATTCCTCGTCCGTTCTATTATGATCTCTTATCTTACGGACTTTCAAATGGCAATCGAGAACCGAGCGAAGAAGGTAAATCTGCTCAAACCGAATCTGAAAGCTCCTGAACTATCAATGTATCCCGAGAATGCAATGCTGCTTCAACCGGAATTTGGGATCGTCTTCCTCAACGCTCAGAAAGAAAAGAAGTTTATGAGGTTCAGTCAGGTAGATCGATTTTGCGACGACACTCTGCTCAAAGTTCAAGTCGCTCTTCGGAAGATCATCAAGCACGAATCCGAAAATCCAAAGGTATCCTATGTACCCAATCTGAATGAAAGAACTGCTCAGACTGCTTTGGATATGGTTGAAGAACGTCTCGACTACCGCCGCGCCATCAGATTCTTTGAGGTTCACTTCGCGTTGCGCAAACGATACATATTTAACTGGCAAGAGATCGAGCGCGAACTCGAACTTCAAATCAAAGGGGAAGATTGTTAGGGTAGAATTTATGTTGATTTTAAGTTCAAGGGTTTATTTTGTAATTGTTTAATCTTAGTCCAGAGTGAACGGGCCGTGGGCTTGTTAACCACGGGCCCGAGGTATATAATGTTGTATTAGCCTAGAAAAATAGGTTAATCATCTCATTTGCTTTCCTACTCGTATTGTAAACACTCTGATTGAAAGCATAATACAGGGATGACCAGTTGAAATCATTGTTCTTATTGTTTATTATTTCGATTTCATATTTGTTGCACGGATCTGGATTCAACATAAAACCAAAATGAGGGTTAGACCTTGAGGTCTAGTGAGAAATCCCCGTTAGTTAAAGAAAACATTTGCACAACATCATACACATAATTCACATAAGAATACCAACTATGACTCATGCATCATGTATATTTTCATCTGTTTCTCTTTCTCTTTCTCTTGGCCATATTAATTGGTAGCAAGCCAATTAATCAATATACACCGTTGTACTAAATACAGCCAACACCACTGTCCCTCTGTACAGCCAACTTTCACCGGTCCTAAAGCCCGGCCAACTAGCACTCATGCAATGTAATACTCATATAAACACCATATGCACAATATTACATTCATTCACATACATGTATTCCATTTGAAAACATTTTAAGTAAAAACTCACATGTTTCGCTTAATTCCAAAATCCTCCCAAGCTATTTACCGAGCACTCCAACTTCTTCAGTTCAGTTTCACAGAATCTGTATCAAATAAATACCAATATTTCTTTTTAAGACTAAAAATCTCTAAGTTCTGAAACCCTCGACTCAAGTCGCAATCAACTATGGAATTACTCTATGTCGCAATACACTACACCAAGTCGCAATCAACTACTGCGACACAGTACCAAGTCACAATCAACTACTACGGCTTCCCCTTCATGTCGCAACCAACTGTTGCGACAACCTCCTCAAGTCGCAACCAACTGTTGCGACATAGCACCAAGTCGCAACTCACTGCTGCGACTTCATGAGCAAGTCGCAACCCACTATTGCGATTTCATGAGCAAGTCGCAACTCAAGGTTGCGACATTCATGAAGATCATAACATTCAACCATGTCGCAACCCACTGTTGCGACTTGCTTGAATGTCTCAGTCCACTGGTTCGTTCTTAACCCATAAATCTAAACTTTTAAGCTATGCATGTTGTTGTAATTATGCAGATATGTTTAAGACTACTAACATAACCTAACCATAAGCTCAGATTTTCCAAAACATCCTTAAATCATTAAAACCCACTTCAAAACTCATGTAAAATCTAATACACATAAAATTAAGGATTTGTATGGATTAATACCTTTGTTTCTCTTGCTGTGAATCCTTAAATACTCAGCTGAATCTAGCCTTCTTCTTCTTCTTTCGATTTTTCTACCTTTCTTTCTTCTTTCTCTCAACCGAACCCACACACTTTAGATTAGGATTTTTGCTAATTGTGTTTCAAAGGAGACACCTCCTCCTTGTGAGGTGGTAAAGGCGGTGGTGGAGGTGTTGTTTGGCAAAAATACCAAACAAACCTCAAACTTATCCTAAATGGCAAAATACATCCCTATATTTCCATATCAAAATTAAAACTTACCCCTTAACTTCTAACTCCATAACTACTCAACTAACATATATAAAACTAACTCCAAACCCTTCTTAAATTCAAATAATAACATTAATTAAATCAATGACATACCTGGTTATTACATGTGGTGTTACCAAGGTTCAAAATAGCGTAAGGCGTGGCGTGGCGACGAGGTCAAGCCTCAAGCCTTACACGCCACGGCGAGGATGCGGCGTTTTTCAGGCATGACATAAGGAGGCAAATTTGTATGTTAAATATATAAGTATATATATACATATTTGTTTTCTATATATTATTCTAGTAAGAAAATGATATTAAAAAAATACATTCATATTAGAAGAGGAACACACATATAGATTGTTAATATAAAAATAGTTTTTGATTGAATATTTAAAATAGAACTTATAAAGGTAAATTTACAACTTCGTTTTAATCGTAATTCCATAACGTTTATGAATTTTTGAAACTGTGAGTGTCGTGATTAGATAGATCTGGAGGTGGAAACTATAAAGTTAAAAATGTATAAACACAAAAGATAAAAAAATAAAAATAAAAAATATTTTTTTTTGTGAAAATATCACGTCTTGGAAAAAACTCGCGTCGCGGCGCGCCATGGCGCGCCTTAAGACGCCATGGTGTGAGCCACGGCATTTAGAAACGTCATGGGCCATTTCGTAACGGCGGAGACGCATCTTACGCCATATCGCGCCATGGCACACGCCATTGCGCGCCTTTTTGAACACTGGGTGTTACTCGTGGGAGTAGACACTAAGGTATATCGACTCTTGAGGTGAAACTTCATTGGTGCTATGGGTCTCCCCCATTAATTCTCAATAATGAATTATATAATTGTATAATTGAATATATATATATATAGAGAGAGAGAGAGAGAGAGAGAGAGGGAGGGAGAGAGAGAGAGGGAGAGAGGGGGAGGTTCAAACGAGAACGCTAACTATTTAAGAAAACAACAAATCATGTGCAAAATGTGATTTTACATTTACTGCAAAAACTGGACACTCACGACTTTGGCCACGACTTAAAGTGGCAGGAAAAGTCGCGTAATAATATATGATTTCGTACGTGAATCATATATGATTTTGTACATAGCGGCTGTTTTCTTGTTTTCATAAATAGTTAGCGTTCTCGTATAAACACACCTCTCTCTCTCTCTCTCTCTCTATATATATATATATATATTAATTGTTCAAACTCGCTAGGCTTTTTGGCCTAACACTTGTTTGGTGTCGACATGTATCTCAGGTTCTAGCAGTGTGGTCGCTAAGAAGAGTTAGTCGGACTTTAGATGTGAGCTTGGGGAAAACACTTTTGGGACGCCATTCTTCAAGAACATTATTTTTGGGTTATAGATGACACACACTTTTAATCTTATTTCCTGATAGAAATCTTTATCTTTATATCTATAAAAGAAAAAACCTTAGGGTATTGAGGTGGCACCATGAGAATTGAGTATTCTCCAATGGTGAATTGTGGTTGATTTGGAGTTGTCCCACATTGGTAAAAGGTTGAAAATTTGGAGCAATGTGGTGTGTATAAGAAAGGTTGATGCATGAGATGCATTTGTATCAATTCATGAGTTTGACTTATAGGGTTGTCTATTTTAGATGACTCTCTTAAAAAAAACAAATAAAATAATTTTATTTATATCTATAAGGCCATCCTCAGCGCTCCGTAGAAGCCCCCAAGCCCTCAAGCGCCACATCAGCTAAGCCCTCAAGCCCTAAATACCCCCAGCGCTACCCTCAAGCCCTCTTGCCACCTCATTTTTTTAATTCTTTTATTTATACATTTAATTATTTAACAAAATAAAAATATTTATATATTTTTTAATAAATAAAAATAAGATAAATAATAAAAATAAAAATTCATATCATTCATTAAAAAATTAAAAATTACAAAATACAAAACACTACCAATTATGAAAAATTTTAATTTGCTCTTTTCTCGTTAAAGTAACCCTCAAAACGTCTCCCGTAAGGTGATCATGCGGGGTCATAAAAACGCGAAGTCTTTCTCAAATCATTTTTCTCGTTCAATTTCTCGTTCGTGTTCCAACCTTTGAACTACGAGATCGAGTTTTTTCATTTTGTATTCCATTGTATCATCAATCTTGTCGTTGAACGTCGTCAACAACTGAGTAACACTTTCGTTCGTATTCTTCCCGGACGTATTACTCGTTGATGTTTTTTTTGCCTTGTTTCTCCCGATGGGTCGTTGAAGTTGCTCGATGAAGTTGTCGTCATCGTCATCATCGGAAGGTTTGGTACGTTTTGAACCCCGTGATGAAGTTGTCGTCATCGTTGGAACGGCTCCCCATTTTGGACATTTTTTTAGGACTTCCCAAGCTTGTTCGTGAGTGAAAGCAAACCCAATTTGTGCTCGGTAGCGTTCGTGTGCCATTCGTGAAATGTCGGCCTCACTCATTCCGCTTGATCTATTAGTGACCAAGTTGTTGTAGAAGCCGCCAAAAGAATTTATTCTTTTAATAAGGTCATTGAACTTCGTGTTGAGTTGATGAGTTGTTCTATAATTTCCGCTACCCATCGAACTAAAGAACACTTCCCCGATTTGGGTCCAAAAACTATCTACATTTATGTAAATTCAAGTATAAGAATATTAACAAGAATAATAATAATAATAATAATAATATTAATAATAACAATAATAATAATAATAAAAATAAAAATATTACCATGGGTTTGTGCGTTACCGATAACGGGGTCCTCCGAAACGTCAACCCACGCCGACACTAACGCGAGTTCCTCATCTTTAGTCCACATCTGTTTGGGGGCTCTATTTTCATATTGTTTGTTTTTTCCTTTTCTCGATGGTTGAGGATTTGATGGTTGAGGGTTTGATGGTTGTGTGTAGATGGATTGTGGTGTGTGCGGGCTAGAATGTTGGGTTTCCGGAACAATGTCGTCGGCGAGATTGATGAAGGGTGAAGGAGGATTGAAGTTGGTCGGAGTAAAACCTTGTTCAATCATACCGGAACGTGTAAGTTGGTAAGGAATTTGTTGCGGATGGCCTAATGAGTTGTAAAAATATTGTGGTGGATTTTGTTGCGACCATTGTGGCGGATATTGTTGCGAAATTTGTGGCGGAATTTGTTGCGAAAACTGCGGACGATAACCTGGTTGTCTAAACGCTTGGAAACCAAGCTCCGGGTCTTCTTGCGGTTGCGGTGTAACTGGTCGGTTACGACGGGATCTAGGTGTTTTGTTTGGATTCATGATGAAATTTGAGAGAGTTTGAGAGAATTTGAGAGAGTTTGAGAGAGTTTGAGAGATTGTTGGTGTGAAAAAATAAGAGGTTGAGGGTTAATATATATAGTGTGATTAAATTGGAAAAAAAATTATTTTTTATTTATAAAAGTAGCCGTTGGGAGTTATTTATTTTCAAGATTTAAAAAAAATAAATAAATAAAAGAAGCCGTTGGAGAGCTCTCGGGTTCCTCGGGTTTGAAAGCCCGCACACCGAGCCCGTGGCCTAAGCCCGCGTCCCCCCCACCGCTGCCCGCCCGAGCCTACACGAGCCCGAGCTCGAGCCCGCTGGGCGCTGCAGATGGCCTAAAAGAAAATACCTTGGGGGTATTGAGGTGGCACCATGAGAATTGAGTATTCTCCAATGGTGAATTGTGGTTGATTTGGAGTGGTCCCACATTGGTAAAAGATTGAAAATTTGGAGCAATGTGGTGTGTATAAAGAAAGGTGGATGCATGAGATGCATTTGTGTCAATTCACGAGTTTGACTTATAGGGTTGTCTATTTTAGATGACTTTCTTTAAAAAAAACAAATAAAATAATTTGCCTTAAAAAGTTATCTTATATTGAATGATTTTCCTTTGCAAAGAAATCATAGTAATCATTATATATATATATATATATATATATATATATATATATATATATATATATATATATATATATATATATATATATATATATATATATATATATATATATATATATATATATATATATATATAAGAAAAAACCTTAGGGTATTGAGGTGGCACCATGAGAATTGAGTATTCTCCAATGGTGAATTGTGGTTGATTTGGAGTTGTCCCACATTGGTAAAAGTTGAAAATTTGGAGCAATGTGGTGTGTATAAGAAAGGTGGATGCATGAGATGCATTTGTGTCCATTCATGAGTTTGACTTATAGGGTTGTCTATTTTAGATGACCCTCTTTTTAAAAAAAACTAATATAATAATTTGCCTTAAAAAGTTATCTTATATTGAATGATTTTCCTTTGCAAAGAAATCATATATATATATATATATATATATATCAAAAGAAGCAACGTGTATTGAATCAGTGTCATTAGAATTGAGTACTCTCAAAGGGTAAATTATGGTTGATTTGTAGGTGTCCCACATTGATAGAAAGTTGAAATATTGAAACAAAGTGATGTGCATACAGAAATGTGGTTGAAAAGCATTTGTGTCAAATTATAGCATTTGACTCTAAGGGTGTCTTATTTTTGATGACCCTCCTCTTGCAAAAGAAATTTGTAGCTTGACTTAAAGAATTGTCTTATATATCAATATCAATATATATATATATATATAGAGAGAGAGAGAGAGGGAGAGAGAGAAAGGTTCAAACGAGGAGCGTAACAATTTACGAGAAACGCGAGGAGCACCACCCATGTACTGAATCACATGTGATTTACTACTGCCGAATCACATGTGATTCACAACTGATCGGGGGGCTTCCGTCCATGTAGTGGATCACATGTGATTCACAACTAAAATCATATGTGATTAAAATTCGGACACGCGCGGTTTGTCCCGCGGTTTGCAAAAGCGCGCGGTTTGTCCCGCGGTTTGTGTAGTGAATCACATGTGATTCAGTACATGGGTGGTGCTCCTCGCGTTTTCTTAAATTGGTACGCTCCTTGTTTGAACCCGCCTCTCTCTCTCTCTCTCTCTCTATATATATATATATATATATATATATATAGGGTCGGGTTCAAATGAGGAGCGCATCAAAACGTGAGAACGTGAGGAGCACCGTCCATGTACAAAATCACATGTGATTCACAACACAAACCGAGGGACAAGCCGCTCGCTTTTGCAAACCGCGTAACAAACCGCGCGTATCCAAAATGTTAATCACATATGATTTTTAGTCATGTGTTGTGAATCACATGTGATTTTGTACATGGACGGTGCTCCTCACGTTCTCACGTTTTGATGCACTCCTCACATGAACCCTCCTATATATATATATATATATATATATATATATATATATATATATAAACAGCAAACAATGAAAATTGAGGTGGCACCATGAGAATCGAGAATTTTCAAATGCTATATTGTAGTTAAATATTGAGTATCCCACATTGATAAGAAAAATGATACATTAATAGAATAGTTGAGTATATAAAGGATGAGAAGAAGCATTTGAAAGCTAAAAAGTTCATTCGTTACTCATGTCATTTTTAACCTCAATTTTTAATAAAAATTAGTTATTTTTAGTCTACATGTTGAAACAACAATATATCAATATACATTGATGAGAAAAGCGATATATCAATAGAAGAGTAGGGTATATAAAAGATGAGGAGAAACCTTTAAAAACTAAAAGGGTCATTTGATTACTAACCTTCAAATGCCCTCCCATGAATCACAACTTAGAAGGAATTGATTCGTTGCATCTTATCTCGGTGCATCTCATTCTAATGTGCATCCATTTCTTATCCAACAGTTGATAACCACTTCTCTCGCTTCTCACGTTAAGATCGATTTCTCTCCGAACGCGGCCCATATACACATATAGTCTATCTTGCATATTAATTAACTAATTTGCACATATATACTATTTTCAATAATAGTGATATTGTTGTAGGACATGTTTTTTGGATTGTAATAACATAAAAGTATAATCATTACTGGTGTATCTTAAACTTTTCGTAACAAAAAACTATTATTGATATATGCAAAACTAATCACATTTGAAAATACATTATTATTTTATATTGCGTTCATTTAAAAACAATAATCGCCACCGCGCAACGCGCGGTGACCAACACTAGTATATATTAAAGCAAAACCTTAAAATGATGACATTGCACCATGAGAATCAAGATTTCATCAAACGGAGAATTTTGGTGGATTCTTCATTGTCCCACATTGGTAGAAAAAATAAAAAATTGGAAGTGCAATTGACTATATAAATGACAAGATATAGGTTGAATGTACATCCAAATGTTGATCCATTTTTTGGATTAAATAATTAAATTTTATTCACATGATGAAACATTTCATGTGATAGTTAAATATTTCATTTTCATTTCATATAAACTAAATTTATATGGAAAAATCTCTAATTAATTATATTATGTCTATCTTTATATATATTAACGCAAAACATTAAGATGATGACATGGCACCATGAGAATCAAGAATTCATCAAATGGTGAATTTTAGTGGATTCTTCATTATCCCACGTTGGTAGGAAAAATAAAAATCTTTATATGTATTAAAGCAAAACCTTAAGATGATGACATGGCACCATGGGAATCAAGAATTTATCAAATGGAGAATTTTGGTGGATTATTCATTGTCCCACATTGGTAGCAAAAATAAAAAATTGAAAGTGCAATTGACTATATAAAGGACAAAATATAGGTTGAATGTTCATCCAAATGTTGATCCATTTTTTGGATTAAATAATTAAGTTTTATTCACTTGATGAAACATTTCATGTGATAGTTAAATATTTCATTTTCATTTCATATAAACTAAATTTATATGGAAAAATCTCTAATTAATTATATCATGTCTATTGTTGGTCCCGAAAGGGTTATACAAGTTTGTAGAAGGGTGGGGGGGGGGGGGGTTGATTACAAACACACGATTTTTACTTTTCTAAATTGTTTAATGATATGTATAAAACAATTTATAACTTGTTGCGGAACAAGATTAAGGAATAAACCTAATATAAACAAGTTAAGAGAATCACTAAGATTTCTTGCACTAGAAATAAGTTAGAGAGAAGATAAGAATACTAAGGATAATATTCTAACACACAGAAACAGTAAGATAAGGAAATGGCCGAGCTCTTCATTTCTGAAGAAGGGGTTCCTTTATATACTACATGCATTTAATGCACATCAGTATCACTTTACACGTGGCAGCAACTGATTGGTTGCATGGTTTGACCTTGGTAGACAACCTTTGTAACGTCCCAAAAATTACAATAAATTTGAACTTTTAAAATTACTATTTTATTTTAAACAAACCATAAGTATTTAAATCCAATCAAACGTTTTCCCAAAACTCGTCAAGTTAAATATCCAACCAATTAACACAGCGGAAAATGTAAATAATAAAACATAATGTATCACAATGAAATTGCCGAAAGTCTCAACGCGCCAGTGTGTACCGTCACGCCTTACTGCCACTCGAACCTGAAACAGTAATTTATAGGGAAAGAGTAAGCACGAAGCTTAGTGAATTCAAACACATACGCAGATAGCAATTATATACACACCACTCCTATCCGCACATACACAACCAACACAAACAGTTAAAAGGTACAAGCAAACATATGCAAGAACACCTTCACATGTATCCTTCAGCTCCCCGAATTCACACAACACTCGTGTAGGCTTCCCTCGGTCTCCCCGAGTTCATACCACACTTGTACATAATTCCTCGGTCCCACCGAGATCACGCAACACTTGTACACCACTCCTCGGTCCCACCGAGCCCTCGGTCCCACCGAGATGTATATAACACTCATTTATGCCAGACATTAATTCAACCTAGTACTATGCACCACAATTCAGCCAGTACACACAACAATTTAGTTAGTACACAGAAACTACCGCGATGTACATGTAATCCCTATTCTACGCAGTGAGAGAACTCACCTCGAAAGCGATGTAGAAATCTCGAACGATCACACTAGCTAGCCAACTCCAAAATCACTTCTCGACACCTAAATAAGTACTATAAAGTGTCAACTCGAAGCCCGGGATCCTTAATTATAAACATAAGATTAAACGGGTGATATTTCGCCTTTTCGCCTAAACTGCAGGTCTGTTCGGGACCTGCTTAGCCCCTTCTAGACCCACAATTCTAGAGATCATTTTTTTCAAACAGATAGGTCTAGGTCTTAGCTTTACAGGGACATATTATACGCGTTCTAACGATTTTCCTACGATTTTATATGATTTTTCTAAAACTGAAACGTCTTTCCGGCAGATTCGGACCTGCTGTAAAAATGGCTATTTTGCACTTAGCTAGAGGCCGAACCAGGCTTTCGCCGAAACACGAAAAATATGCCCGACACAGATTGTGAACCGTGGGCACCAGATTCGTCTTAAACCGAGTTACGACGGAAAAGTTATGGACGAAACAAAATAGCGGCAGAAAGGACGTTTTCACATAAAATGACGATTTTGAAACGGTTTAAGGTTTTCGCGATTGGGGTTACGGTTTAGTTATTTATGTTCGGGTTTAGGTAGCCACGGATGGACTGATCCTAGCACCACCCACTGCCACCTCCGACAGTGGTGGTCGGCGGCGGCGGCGGCGGTTCGGTACTAAAAGAAAACGACGATGAAAGGGACTATCCCACAAACGATTCACGAGCCACATGCACACACCCACCCACGTACTAACTGGAACAACCCCGCCCGTCACAGCCACCGGACTGGTGGCGCACACAGGCGGCGCACACCGCCGGCAGCCATGGCTGCGGCCGTGGCGATGGTCTCGTGGTGCTTCGGTGACTACGGAAGAAGAAAAATAAAAACGTAGCAACACACAACGGAGCTTTCGTTACCGATCTATACCCAGACACCGGTGGTCTCTTCCTCTCTCTCGCTGCACTCTCTCTCTCTCTCTCTCTCTCTCTCTCTCTCTCTCTCTCTCGTTGCACTCTCCCTCTCGCTGCACCCTCTCTCTCACTGCACTCTCTCCCTCGTCGGCGTGAACAGCAGCGCCGGCTAGTGGTTGCTTGGATGGCACGACGGCAGTAACAAGGAGAAGGGAGAGGGAAAAATAGGGTTTGGTGTTTTTGTTTTAATTGCTTTTGTGCTATTTGTGTTCTACACAAGAAAAAAAGGGAACAAAAAGGGAGGGGGGTCGGTTCCCTTCATGGGCCGACCCCATGCTCATCACTTTGCCAAAAAAACCCCATTTAGTCCCTAGGTTTTTAAAACCACTTCATTCCAATCCCAACTAGATTAGGATATTACTATTTAGCCCCTCTATCACATTAACTCTTCACTTTTGGTCTTCCCCGTCAAAACTCGACAATATAAATTCGTTTAGATAACGATATTAAAACCATAAATAATAAAGAAATATCCAAACCGGGACACATGCTTTACAACTCTCCCCCGCTTGAATTAGACTTCGTCCTCGAAGTGTACGTCCGCAAATAGCTCCGGATAGTTCTCCCGCATCTCAACCACAGGTTCCCAAGTCCACTCGGAATCCTTTCGGTGTTTCCACTGGACTTTCACCAATCCAATTACCTTATTGCGTGAGGCCCTAGTCTTCCTGTCAATAATGGCAATCGGCTTCTCTACGTAATTAAGCCGCTCATCAATCTGAATATCTTCAAGAGTCTGAATAGTACGCTTGGCGACATCCCTAACTGGAATCTAAATTTCTCACACCGCCTAAAAAAATTCTCGAATACTTTCCTTACCAACAAAACTCCTTCAAGTACACCGCATTTATGATCGGAAGAACACTCCAACGACTGGAATTATTCTTAGTCAAACGATTTCGGTTGTCTCCCAACCTTAGATGATCCATACATCCCGATTCAATTTCAAGCTCTAACCATTCTAAAGTTGCTCACCAATATACCTTACAGGATACTCGAGTCCGATCATTCCTACCATTAACTGTCGATTACCTTCCACGAGTTCTAATAGACTCCCAAAATTTATTTCACATGAATCATCAAACCAGTAAATTTATAATCACCCACGAAGGTCCTCCCACCATAACCATTCATCACAAGTGAGCATTTCAGGGTTACTACCACCATCACCATAATTATTTTAAAATCGGCTACAATTCTCCGATTACGCTAAAGGTGTTTGGCCTCAAGCCCAAAAGTCGACACCTAAATATACCACTTACCTCAAAATGGTTACAGCGTATTTATTCTCTTAATTGCAAAGGCCATCATTCCCTTAACCGATACTATTCGGCCTACAGTACCAACACACGTGGAATACCCAACCCTCCACCGTCGACGTATCTTCCACACTCGCTCTACGAAGCCAAGTTACACTGCATCGAGGATACACCTCGACGTCTACCTCCCAGGTAACTGTTCAATACTATAACCTCCTAGTGCCTACTGGAAAGTCAAGGTCATAACACATGAATACCGGGGTCCCACCCCGAGATACCCAACCGACCATTACCAACGACTGACTAACGTGTTCAGGGATCCAATGCAAAACAGTCTACCAACAACATGCCTATCCCGGGATGACTCACTCACCCAGACATGTAAATGCTCAACGTGCAATAAATGCAAAACAGTGCAACAAAAGCAACCCATCAACAAGACTCCACACCGAGCCATTAAAACCGGACAATTGACCCATGACTATCTCAAAGTCAAAACCGAGCAAAATGCTCCACGTTTACTAGACCCATAGGTCGGTAAAAAAAATGCGTTTAAACAATGTTTAAGTAAGCAATACTCTAAATCAACATTAACCCCAAAACTCAACACAGGTTAAACAAAAGGGTTTTCCCAAAGGACTTACACCCTTAAAATTCTCAGAATGACACATAACACTTAAAAGTGCATTTTCCGAATGGTTTACAAAAATCATTTACAAAATATTTTCAACACCAAGATTTTTCATCTCAAAAGATCATATGCAATAAAACTACTATTATCTGGTCGGTAGTTACGCAAAAATGGACACGCTCGTCCCACATAGGAAAATCACGTTGAAAATCATTCCATTGCAGTTCAGTTTACTCACAAAACGCAAAGCGCAATAAATAATTTCTTTAAAACAAACCACCACGGTTCTGGTATGGATTGACTTATAACATGCACGCAAGGTAACTGCTCAATTTAAACGGTGTGCAACAATTTTCACACGTACTTCAAAAGAAGCCCAAACGGCAATTTACTCAAAATTATTTTTTGACCATCCAAATGGTATGGAACAAAGTTTACCAATCAAAATTTTTGCGCGTCAGTTTATTATACAAACCAAGGAAATGATTCATAATTACACCTCAATCAAAACACAAAATAACTTGTGTAAGTTCCAAGTTTAAAGACAAAACTAATTCGTTTCCATCATTTGAAAATATCGACTACAACATTATAAAACCTTAAATCGGGGTAGGCATGCAAACTGGTAACACTTCCATAAGGAATTTTCTAAAATCTTCATCACGAAGCATTTCCTCAACATTTCGTACTTGGGACATATAATGTCAAAACACCAAAGTTTAAAATGTATTTGTCAAAAATGCTCAAAATACTCGTTCCCTCCAAAGCAAAAGTTTTTAACTCCCAAAAATAATCGGCAATTCTAAATTAACCGAAAGTCAACAATCTACGCAACATTTATATTTTCAAAATATAACACATTGTAAACGTATGCATGATATTCCCAACACTAAAACACTCATTTGACCAAATGGTCTTTCATTCCGACAATAAGGAACTAAAACATTTTCATGCACGACTCGTTTATCAAAATGTCAAGAACAAAGGTTACCCAAGTATGCATACCCCTAAGTCGATAAAACACATTTTCATGGAAATGATACTAAAACATTTAACTGACTAAAAGCGCACCAAACAACTCCTTATGAAATGTTACCAAAATATTCTTCCATGCATCCTTTAAGTCACGTATCAATCAATCCATACACTGAACTATTTGCAATAAAATACTTAGTAACACAAACTTTTGAAAGAAAAGTTAAGCGACACTAGAGTTCCAAACGCATTTCTTTTTAGTCGCCTTATGGCATAAAATTACTTTTCTCAACAAATCTCGAGTGGGACCAAATGCCCAACTTAACTCATGAACCTCAATGAACTCAATGACTCTACGTCAATATATAGCACCATACATTGTTCCTCAAAAGTCAAATTGCTAAAAGCAAAATCATGAATGAGACGCCAAAATCCCAAAATCTCTTTCCACGGTAAAACCATAAAACAACATTGTTCAAATCACAAAAAATAGTTTTATACAGACATCGTGGGATGTAACTTTCCGTCTCAACTCTAACATATGTGGAGGAGATCCAATGTTAAAGTCACAAGCCGTAGTCACTTGCCCAACATTTTAAACACCACAAAACACGGATATCATCTTACCCGAAAAAACCGTTGGAAAATAACAAAATGAAACAAATTCTAACAAAGTTTGCAACTCCCGTGATAAAACGGTTTCACGTACTTTCAAAACCATAATTCGAAATCTTGTGTGTGTGCTGAACATTTCCCAAAATTCCAAAACACAATCCATAAAAGGATTGGAAAAACAAGAATCAGTTAATGCAATCTTATTTTCAAAATAACTTTGTGCATGACTCAGTCGGCATTCAACGTCTCGACTCATACCCTTCCAAAACTCTCCGGTCCGCAATCGTCATCCGGACATTTAAACCTCTTAGGCAAGTTGGGAAAATACGTCAAATAATCCCTACGACTTTTCCTCAAATCAAAGTCGGATCTATAAGCCTATGATTCTAGCACAATCATCCATCTTAACCCGAAATGGTCTACCTAAAACAAACACCATCCTTATCGTCACTCCCAGTGATTAATACTAGAATCGTCCTTCTATTCCAACGACTACTAGTTTAGAACCTTCATCACTACCCCAACGATCATCACATCAAAGCAATTTAAGTACACACCTGTACTAGTAGGTTCACTATTGTTATTCCTCCCTGTGATGGCTATTCTGGGTAGATATTACAACGAGTAATTAGCACACAACAAATCCTGCTAACTACGCTCACGCTCAACTCCTCGGATTCTCCGTGACTTTCCCCGACTCGAGCATTGATCCTGTGCTTCCGATAGTAGGAGCTCTACTACTACCTTCCACACCTATCATCACTCGTTCCAAGTCCCATCCCGAAGTGTCCAAGTGGTTTCTCACCGATAATTTCACCCATATGCCCGTACCAGCATATGTACACACTCTTCCTAACTCCCTAGGAATTTCAACTCATCCCACTACCCTTGCTAAGACGAAATCCCCACTAGTCATGACGAGTCGCCTCGCGAATGCACAGTTGCATACAGTGTAATAACAGATAGACTTTCGAATAAAAGATTCTATCCTACAACGGTTGGACTCAAACAAGAGCTGTGCAATAGAACTAAATCCAACATTCTAAGGCTATTCGGTTCCTACTGCATACAACCTATAGTGCATTCACTTAACAACCTATCAAAGCTAGCATAAATTCCTATTAGCAAGCAACAAACATGCAGTACAGTGTAATAAGCACCAAGCAATCTAGCATACATACTCCTATGTTCTAGAAAGCAATAAATTACACTAAGTACTTTACCTTTTCCCTTGGCATCGGCTGACTGTACACACTGCGCCTTCGGTCACCGTTTCCCAAACGGACTTTTTCCTTTCTTTTATTTCTCAAAAATTTTAAAAGAAAAAGATAATCTCGAGCCGCAAACTTGAGTTCAAACACACCGAAATGTGTTTGATTCGCTCAAGCTGGGCTCTGATACCAACTTGTAACATCCCAGACTAACCGTACCAGATATTGTCCGCTTTGTCCCCACACCTGGACTCATGGTTTTAAAACGCGTCTGATAGGGGAGGTATCAAGTCCCTCTTATAAGGCAACCTTAGTTCTCCTCCCCAACCAATGTGGGATCTTACATCTCGACACCTAAATAAGTACTATAAAGTGTCAACTCGAAGCCCGGGATCCTTAATTATAAACATAAGATTAAACGGGTGATATTTCGCCTTTTCGCCTAAACTGCAGGTCTGTTCGGGACCTGCTTAGCCCCTTCTAGACCCACAATTCTAGAGATCATTTTTTACAAACAGATAGGTCTAGGTCTTAGCTTTCTAGGGACATATTATACGCGTTCTAACGATTTTGCTACGATTTTATATGATTTTTCTAAAACTGAAACGTCATTCCGGAAGATTCGGACCTGCTGTAAAAATGGCTATTTTTCACTTAGCTAAAGGCCGAACCAGGATTTCACCGGAAAACGAAAAATGTGCCCGACACAGAATGTGAACCGTGGGCACCAGATTCGTCTCAAACCGAGTTAGGACGGAAAAGTTATGGACGAAACAAAACAGCGGCAGAAAGGACGTTTTCACATAAAATGACGATTTTGAAACAGTTTAAGGTTTTCGCGATTGGGGTTACGGTTTAGTTATTTAGGTTCGGGTTTAGGTAGCCACGGATGGACTGATCCCAGCACCACCCACTGCCACCTCCGACGGTGGTGGTCGGCGGCGGCGGCGGTTCGGTACTAAAAGAAAACGACGATGAAAGGGACGATCCCACAAACGATTCACGAGCCACATGCACACACCCACCCACGTACTAACTGGAACAACCCCGCCCGTCACAGCCACCGGACTGGTGGCGCACGGAGGTGGCGCACACCGCCGGCAGCCATGGCTGCGGCGGCGGCGATGGTCTTGTGGTGCTTCGGTGACTACGAAAGAAGAAAAATAAAAAAGAGAAGGCTGTCTTACCTCTCGACGAACAGCATAGCAACACACAACGGAGCTTTCGTTTCCGATCTATACCCAGACACCGGTGGTCTCTTCCTCTCTCTCGCTGCACTCTCTCTCTCGCTGCACTCTCTCTCTCGCTGCACCCTCCCTCTCGCTGCACCCTCTCTCTCGCTGCACTCTCTCCCTCGCCGGCGTGAACAGCAGCGCCGGCTGTTGGTTGCTTGGGTGGCACGACGGCAGTAACAAGGAGAAGGGAGAGGGAAAAATAGGGTTTGGTGTTTTTGTTTTAATTGCTTTTATGCTGTTTGTGTTCTACACAGGAAAAACGAGAACAAAAAGGGAGGGGGTCGGTTCCCTTCATGGGCCGACCCCATGCACACCACTTTGCCAAAAAACCCCATTTAGTCCCTAGGTTTTTAAAACCACTTCATTCCAATCCCAAGTAGATTAGGATATTACTATTTAGCCTCTCTATCACATTAACTCTTCACTTTTGGTCTTCCCTGTCAAAACTCGATAATATAAATTCGTTTAGAGAACGATATTAAAACCATAAATAATAAAGAAATATCCAAACCGGGACACGGGCTTTACACGAGAAGTGATTTTGGAGTTGGCTAGCTCGTGTGATCGTTCGAGATTTCTATATCGCTTTCGAGCTGAGTTCTCTCACTGCGTAGAATAGGGATTACATGTACATCGCTGTAGTTTCTGTGTACTAACTAAATTGTTGTGTGTACTGGCTGAATTGTGGTGCGTAGTACTAGGTTGAATTAATGTCTGGCATAAATGAGTGTTATATACATCTCGATGGGACCGAGGGCTCGGTGGGACCGAGGAGTGGTGTACAAGTGTTGCGTGATCTCGGTGGGACCGAGGAATTGTGTACAAGTGTGGTATGAACTCGGGGAGACCGAGGGAAGCCTACACGAGTGTTGTGTGAATTCGGGGAGCCGAAGGATACATGTGAAAGTGTTCTTGCATATGTTTGCTTGTACCTTTTAACTGTTTGTGTTGGTTGTGTATGTGCGGATAGGAGTGGTGTGTATATAATTGCTATCTGCGTATGTGTTTGAATTCACTAAGCTTCGTGCTTACTCTTTCCCTATAAATTACTGTTTCAGGTTCGAGTGGCAGTAAGGCGTGACGGTACACACTGGCGCATTGAGACTTTCGGCAATTTCATTGTGATACATTATGTTTTATTATTTACATTTTCCGCTGTGTTAATTGGTTGGATATTTAACTTAACGAGTTTTGGGAAAACGTTTGATTGGATTTAAATACTTATGGTTTGTTTAAAATAAAATAGTATTTTTAAAAGTTCAAATTTATTGTAATTTTTGGGACGTTACAAGTTGGTATCAGAGTCGGGAACCGGACTGGTGTGCCAGCGAGGACGTTGGGCTCCCAAGGGGGGTGGATTGTAAGATCCCACATTGGTTGGGGAGGAGAACTAAGGTTGCCTTATAAAAGGGACTTGATACCTCCCCTATCAGACGCGTTTTAAAACCATGAGTCCAGGTGTGTGGACAAAGCGGACAATATCTGGTACGGTTGGTCTGGGATGTTACAACCTAGTAGCCGCATGATGAACAGTGTAGAATCAGAGTTGGTTGTACGATTCTGGACAAAAGGGATGTCCGTTCTGACAGATCGTACGAAGACGTGCAAGGAGATAAGACAAAAGTAACTTGTACAGGAAGACTTCATGATCAGCGTTCGCTGAATAGTTCTTTATCAGCGAGTGATAAAGTTCAATGTTCACTGAAGTCTTCTACTTGAAACTTCACGTTGAGTGGACAAATCTTGGCTTCGCTGATATCCGCATCAGTTCATTAGTAGACTTGTCGCTGGTTCTTTGGCTTGATCTTCGACTTCAGCGTAGAACATAGTTGACGTGAAACTTGTCTTCAGGGATCATAAGTAAACAACTAAAACTATCAGCAATCATCAGTAAGACTGAACAGGCTCAGGGCTTGTTGATGAACAGTATCACTGAATGTGTAATCTAAAGAACATGAGTTTACTATCAGCGGTACTGTAGAGACATAATACTTTTCAGCGATAGTGAAACTCTAATACATATTGTCTACTTACAATTTTCACTAAGTGTTTCTCATAGAGTCATTATCAAATCACTGAGGGTTTGGATCAACAATCTCCCCCTATTTGATTATGACATAGCAACAAAAGAAAATGGCTAAGTAAGAAAACATAAGGATAAATAGAACTCATAAAGTATTTGTCCCATTTACTGTTTTCGGGGATCTTTTAAGTATTGATGGAGTAAGTACATTCGCTGAAATTTTTCTTTAAACTTCGTATAAGTTACATAGGGAAGTGGAAAAATTACAAGTACAACAAATCAAAATTTACAAGTACAAAAGATATAAGCTGATAAAGATAGAAGAATTACAGGAAATCCTATCAGCTATACAGGTTCATCCTTAATGAGAAGTTCATCAAGGGATTTTGTGGTAGGGATCATCCAGTCAGGGACTTCTTGTCCGAGATCCCGTCTTCCCTTTGCTTCTGTAAAGATCAGAGGCTTCATGAAGTGTCCGAGAAGGTCTTCTCTAAATCCGCACCAATAGACAAGATCCTTGAGCTGTTCGATAGGAGTTATGGGTAGCTCAGAGATGCGTTGAAAGCATTCTCGTCCATCATAGTCTCTGAATAAGATACCATAAGGATCGCTTAGAACCTTTCCAAGGATGAAGCGTTCACCAGGGGGTAGAGAGATGTCGAGAGCTGAGAGATCAGGTTCAGGACCAAGAACTTCAGCGCGTGAAAAGCCAATTCCAGTTTCGTTTCTGATAGGAGGGCCTGAGTCTAAAGGTATTATCTTTTTCTTTGTAGAGGCCCTTCTTCGTTGAACTGGAGCAGGAGGAGGAGGAGGAATATCCACATCAGATGTAACCAAGTCGATCTGTTTATTTAAAACTTTCTCGGCATGGTTCTTAAAAGCTGAGCGAGATGGCTGAATGGCTATTCGCATCTCCAACCACTCAGAGAAACCGTATTTGTTGATCGATGAAGCGTAGATGGTTTCCTTAGTACCATTTTCTCTGAATATGTCGACATCAACAACTGGAACTTTTATGGAGTACCTTCCCCTGATGTTCACCTTGTTGATTCTGGAGGGCCGATATCGATAGTGCAGTCTTTCTTTGCACCATTCCAAGGTAGAGTCAGATACCTTGGTCTTCTTCTCGATGATCTTTTTGGCGTCCTTCCATAGTTGACGTTGAACATCAATAGGAGTCTTCTTCAGTGCAGGATCTTCCACCGATCGTTGAGCGAGCTCAATAGCGTAAGCTTTATCTCTTTCTTCAGCTCTTCTTCGATCGGCGAGTTGTTTTTCAGCTTTGAAGTGTTCAGTGACTTCCTTTCTTGATATTTTGAATCGAGGGCCACAGATGATTCGATGATCTTCAAGCTGTTTGATCATTGCCTCTCTCCTTTTCAATTCTTCTTCACTTAGCGTTTGAGGAGCCAAGGAAGGTCTATTTTTGTGAGACAGCAGTTCTTCTTCTGGTTCTTCAGTCTCAGCGAAGTCTAAGACTGGGATTATTTCTTCAGCACTCGGGGATGGATTTATTGTTGATGTAGCTGGAGGAACTTCAGCTTGATCCTCAAGCAGGGGAGAGGACTAGCTGAAACATAACGATCGTTTAAGTAAGATCATTTGGGAGAAGAGATAGAGAAAGAATAAGGTTTCAGTGTATAGAGGTTTTATGGAGAGGAGAATTGAGGTTGAGAAGGGATAGAGGAGGGATGCAGTTTAAGTGAAGAAAATATATTGTACCTGACAAACTGGCTTTCTTTGAAGGATAGTCAGATTGCCTTCTGTAGCGAGGCCTTTATTTTTGCCTTTGTCTGCTTCAGTCGCTGCAGGCTTTATTGTGGTCCCCTTCCCTGATGATTCGGTGATGATTATCCCTTTGAGAGCAGAGGTCCTTTTGATTGGCTGGAAGGAGTAATCGATATCTTCATCATCGTCATCATCATTATCATCTTTAGGGGATGGTGATGGTTCATCATTAGCGATGTCGACGTCTTCATCGTCTTCTTCTTCTTCTTCTTCTTCAGCCTCATCGTCATCAACAGACGGTTCTAGGACTTCAACATCAGCGTCCTCATCGATTTGCTCCCATTCAGAATCAGAGGGAGGTTTCTCGGTTCCCTCAGGGTTTTCAACTCCCTGAGGTTTATCAGCAGTTGTAGAAATAATACCCTCCCCCTCAGAGTTATGGGGAAGGTCTTCTTGAGTCTTCTTCTCCCCCTCAACATTATGGGGAAGATCTTCTTGATTCTTCTCCCCCTCTTCCACATGATGGATGGGGGAGGATACAGCAGTAGCAGCATGCTTTGGGTCACTGTCTTCTTGGCCAGTGATCCCAACGCAAGTCTCTACCCTTGCTATTCTGTCTTCCAGGCCAGATATAGCAGAGTTGATCTTTTGTAGATTCTCCCGATCAGTCTGAGTGAAGTGTGAGGGAGTACAAGCTGGGCGTTCAAGCGATCGAGGATTTGCTGCAGGAGATTTGTTGCAGTGCTCACATCCGTCTTTAAGGAAGACATCTCTCCCTGAAGATTTCCAACCACTGTCTTCAATGATGTGACTTCATTGGACAGGGTTGTGAAGTTGAAGAAGAGAGTGTTGTTGGTGGTGTTCAGGGTGTTGATGGAGGTGTAGTTGTCAGCGAGAGCCTGAGCAACGTTGGAAAGACTTCCTTCCACCTTATCCAGATCAGCACTGGAGGCTTTGCCTTTCACCTCATCGGTGAGTGTCTTGAGAGCCTCTCCAGCGTTTGTAACCACTGAAGAGTTTGAGGAGAGTGTTGTGGTGAGAGATTCCACCTCGTTAGACAAATCCTTGGGCGAAGTGTTGATGTCGCCCAAATTAGGACCTGTAGAAGATAAAAACTTATGAACAAAGGAAAACTCAGAAGTTGGGGATTTTGAGAGAGGAGTGTTTAGGGTGTTATGTATACCTGCGGGGTGGTTGACGAAGTCATCGAAGCCTAGATAACCTGTATTACGTTTCCATGTCATCTTCCAGAGAGCCTTTACGCTGAGAAGTGCCCGCAGGTCCTGTGTTTTGATCCATCATCCGTTGTAGAGCTTCAACAAATGTATCACTTAGGATGACGTTTGTTGAAGACAGGGGGAATAGAGGTGGAGTGACCAAATAAATAGTGGGAGGAATGAAGGTTGAGAAGAGGGATTGGGAAGCAGGTTCAGCGTTGGAATCGCTGGATAATACTTCCGCAGTACTTGGAGGTACTGTTAGCTTTAATTAGTCCCTAATTTATATGAATGTTTTATAAAGAAATAGTGTCAAGGACTTATTTGTATTTGTTGAGTGTCAAGGGCTAAAATTGTAAATAACCAATTGTTGTATTGGTTATAAAGTCTTGTTTGAGAGATATTTTAGGTTAATTATAAAATATCTCAAAATATCTCATTTTAGCATATATACGTTTACTGAGAGAGAAAAAAAAAGAGTTGTTCTTTAATTCCAATATTGTAAACTTTTCTCAAATCACTCAATACAAACGTTTGTTTCTATATTGTTACTTGTATTTCGGAACCAACAATTGGTATCAGAGCAAAATCGGTGATTTGAAGAAATCGAACGAAAGCGGAAAAGGCAAGAAATTTCGTATTGAATTTTCTGGAAAACGCAGCAAACCGTTTTGTCTATTCCCGGAGTTCGCACCGTCGGATCGTCTCAATATTTGGACAGAAGCTTCACGACACTCTGTTCTACATTCTGAACGGTGGGATTAATCGTTTGAGGTCTAGAAGGTACCTGTTTTATTTTCGTCATAGTGCAGTAACGTTTTGGGTGAAACGATCATCAATCGGATTTAAATTTTTTTTTCTTCCGCAAGTTTTACTCTTCAAAGTAACACCGATCAACGATCATTTTTTTCAAGTAACAATATGTCAAGACTAAGATTTAGTGCTGATGCTGATGCCCATTATTATTCTAAACTCCATACTAATTTTCGCAAAATTATTCCTAATCTTTAGAAAGAGCTAGAAGAAAGGAACAAGAGCCTTCTTATTGATTCAGGTAAGATTGCTGAACTTGAAAAGTCAGGTAAACTCCTATCCTCTGAAATCATCGAGCTTAATAGAAATTTATTAGAGTCTGAAAAAGAGAAGAAAAGACTTAAACTTAAATGTTTAACATTTTCTAATCTGGTTTCTGATTTTAAAAAGGTTGTGGTCTGTGAAAGAGAGAATTTTGAAAAGAAGAAAACTGGTTTTGAAACAAAGTCTGTGGAGTTTTCTTGCAAAATCTTAGAACTACAGAAAACTCTTGAAAAAGAGAGGAAAGAGTCTGATTTTGAAAGAAAAGAATCTGAACAGTTGAAGGTTCAAAGATTTCAAGAATTAAATCAAAAAGATGACTTTGAAAGAGAAAGAAGGATTTTTAAAACCGAAATATCCAAACTGACAAAGAGACTCTCTGATTTGTCAACTGAGATCATGTTGGAGAAGAGATGTAAATCTGATCTCCAAACGATGGTTGAGGTGAGTTTAAAGGAAAAGAATGATTTAGCTAAAAGGATCAAGGAATTTAACTTTGTAGACTCCAA
Organism: Saussurea involucrata; assembly: GCA_033807775.1. Lineage (NCBI taxonomy): Eukaryota > Viridiplantae > Streptophyta > Magnoliopsida > Asterales > Asteraceae > Saussurea > Saussurea involucrata. The sequence continues at coordinate 118,059,550 of CM066319.1, forward strand.
GTGTTCACTTAAAACAACTTCAAGTTCAATAAACAAGAACAGTTCTTCAAAATGGTTCATTAAGCCAAATAAGTTTTCAAAAAATCAAATCTCCACTTCTAATTTTTTCCATGATCGTAGGCTAGACAACTCAGTTAATCAAGCTTTTAGAAGAGTGAAAATGGTTTGGATAGTGAAAGGCTCTACACTTGTTCAAAATGTTCAAAAGCCATTCATTTCTGTTGAGTTAACAAGATCAACAAAGCATTTCATGCAAATTCTAACAAAATAGGATCCATTTGGAAATGGGTACCAAAAATTGTTTGATCTGTCTTGCAGGTACAATGGACTCCTTAATACATTTGTTAAGGACTCAGGCTTCAAAGTTCAATATGGACTCTTAAACACTCAGTTTAAGACTCATCCGTCAAAGGCAATTGATTTCGGTGCACAACATTCAAGTACAATGACAGCATGCTGGCAGATTTGCGATGCTGTAGTAAATCGTTCATATCTCACTGATAAAGGCACCGATTGATGCGATTCAAAAGGCCATGGATTCAAAACACATTGATGAACAGCTTTCGTTTTTTGAGAATTCAGGGATTCGAAATTTATAAGGGTCATATGCATCGTTGAAGTAGACAACAGTGTGCTGATGGAAAGCTGATGGACAGATCTGCGCGACTGTGGTAAATCAACCATATCTTTGTCGTACGAGCTCGAAAAGAGGTGATTCAAGATGATCTGAACAGATAACAAACCAGTGAAAGTTTTTTATGTTTTGAGTTTTTGAAAACTCCAGAGGTAAAATGGTCTAAATCAGTGTCAAAGTAAGTGTAACACTTCGGTTAAGCTTCTGCCGAGCGGCGACCAAACCTCTGCCGCACGCGACCAAACCTCTGCCACACGTGACCAAACCTCTGCCGCACGCGACCAAACCTCTGCCGCACGGGACCCAACCTCTGTCGAGCAACGACCAACCTCTGTCGAGCGGCGACCAAACCTCTGACGAGCCTTTGTCAAGCGTTGTCAAGCCGCGATCATTATTTGTCGACCACTCAGACCAACTTCTAGCGACAACATAAGCTTTGGCTCAGATTTTTGCGACCACCCTCTGTAGTACTGTTCACCACAGAGCCTTTGTGAAACCCGACAGAGCCTCTGTGACCGAACCTCAGAGCCCATAGCGCAACGTCTTAGTTCTTGCTGTCAGCTTTGCGCACCTGTCGTATTTTCAACAGAACTCCCTCCTCGAATATCCAAATTTGATGAGTCCAGATGCGTTGGATTCCTAAGACACAGATGAACAATTCTCATGTTTTGAGATTGGTCTGAATCGGTGTTCTTCTTGGTCAGAACCTCTGCTAAAGTCAGTATACATCTGCTGGACAGAGTTGTGTTTCACTAAAATCATCATCAGAGCTCCGTCGGCACTGCGATGAACCTCTGCCGCCAAACCTCTGCCGACCTACCTCTGTGGTACTGTTCACCACAGAGCCTCTGTGAAATCCGACAGAGCCTCTGTGGACTGAACCTCTGCGACTCAACCTCAGCCCGATGTTTATTTACTTGCTGTCAGCTTTGCGCTGCTTCAGAAACATGCGCATAACCTTTGACTCGGTGCTCCAAATTACTCGATTCCAGTTGCATTGGAAAGATAATTCACAGACGCACGACTTTGATGTTTTGCGTTTTCTCAAATTATGTGTGCTGATATGCCAAAAACAGCTGCAAAGTCTGCTGTAAGGTGCTGGACCGAAAGCATTGCAAATTAATTCATGCTCCTTCCGCTTTCAAGAACGGTGTTCTCGTTGTTTCTACATAATTCAGTGTAGGACCAGTACTTCAGATATGTTCAAATCAGAGTTTTGGCTGGTAATTTCTAAACTCTGATCCCCCGCACCTTGTATTTTTTTAAGTGGAATTATTTATGCTATTGGATATTCCTAACAAATGTGGAATCATCAAAGATGATTACCAACACTTTCTGATTCTTATAGGATATCTGATTTCAAATTGAGCTTAAATGAAATTTACTGCTCAATTTGAGGGGGTGAAAACAAATCAGATCTGACCATGTTCGTGTAAAGGTAAAATTTCTAAACCTTTAAACTCATCATCATTTTTAGAGAAAGGCCATCTTTAGAATGATAAAACCTCTTTCAAATGGTCAAACCACTTCTAGATGCTAAAATTTATTTTTTTAATGTAGAAGTTGGATTTTAAATACTTTTTTGAGACTAAAAATAGTCAGTGTGTGGAACAATACAATCTTTAGGACAACAATTTCATGGGATCAATGTATGAGCTAAATAGTACTTCTATGGATCACTTAAACCTGTGTTTCCTACCTAAGAAGTAAACCTTGAGTGTTTGAGAGGTGAAAGGTCTACATCAAAGAGTGGGGGAGATAACTCATCTGAGTTTTTCTCATTGTGCTTAAGAGGTAAAAATTGAAAATAGAGTTTGGTTAGATGTGAGCTACATGATAAAAAGAAAGAGGGTGTGAGAACAGAGTCAAAAGAAATATACAACTCTGCACTATCTTTTTCTGAGCCGGGCAAGCCACATTACTGATTTATCACGACTCTTTGGTGATTATCATTGAAACAGGCAATTAGCCCATGCCAACTCTTGAATTAACCCCACTAGCTACTTATTTCCTTCTCAACAGGGAAATACTTCACTTTTCCACGGGGAAGCAGCATATATGCTATCTGATCTTTATTTGGAAGGTTGGATATTGAAAAGAAGGAAATTTGCCCCACCTTCACACTTCACTCATGCACATTGAGTCTGTGGACACCTGTTATGTCCAAACAGTTTACACACTTTTGAGCCTAATAGATAATATTCTATTTTTCTTCCACACAATATCACGAATCTTTGTGATTCCCCATGCATATCTATGTGATATTGCCAGAACAGTTTGAGAAGTTTAATTTTATAATTCTACTTCTATGATAACTGGAAGTCCTATCAGAGCTTCATAAATGTCAACTCTGAATATAGGCCACACAATTATTTTAATTGTTGTGATAACAGTTGCTATGTGCTTCTGTGTTAGCTGTTACCCCTGGTTACTTATTGTCTTTTGAAAGCAGATCTTCATGAGCTGACTATGCTTGCTACTCAACCACCTTATCAGTTTATCTACCAACGATTTTTACTCAAACTGGTTATACAAGCTTCCGCACTTTAAATCGTTCTCTGATTGTTTGAGTTTAATCTATGGGAGATAACTGGGATCTGAAAAGTAAAGCAACATTCAAGGGGGAGTAGGCAAAGATCAAGGGGGAGTTAAAAAAAATGAACTAAAGCAACTGACATTGTGGAAGATCAGGAAAAGAAGACTCACAAGACTTGAAGATTGACACACCAACGCCTCTAAAGAAAGCAAGGGGAAGACTACAAGATGATGCTTTCTTTATAAAACATTAGGGGGAGATTGTTAGCTTTAATTAGTCCCTAATTTATATGAATGTTTTATAAAGAAATAGTGTCAAGGACTTATTTGTATTTGTTGAGTGTCAAGGGCTAAAATTGTAAATAACCAATTGTTGTATTGGTTATAAAGTCTTGTTTGAGAGATATTTTAGGTTAATTATAAAATATCTCAAAATATCTCATTTTAGCATATATACGTTTACTGAGAGAGAAAAAAAAGAGTTGTTCTTTAATTCCAATATTGTAAACTCTTCTCAAATCACTCAATACAAACATTTGTTTCTATATTGTTACTTGTATTTGGGAACCAACAGGTACTGAGGGAGGGAGGTTCTGTTCCAAGACAACCTCAGCGTGTAGAGACGCTGAAGCGGGTATTGAAGGGGTGGTTTCAGCAGCTGTGGCAGAGCGTACCATGGAACTTTCCAACGGTTCTTGTGCAGAGAGAGTCGTGGAGTCTTCAGCCTGGGTAGACTTAGAGGGTTGCTCCTTGGAGGACTTCTTGGGCTTAGGAGTGTCAAGTGGGGTGCTAGAAGGTTTCCTTTTTCTAGAAGGAGTGGATTTTTCAGCCTGGGTACCAGCGGTTGGGATTACCGTTGCCGATGTGGTAGCCACAAAAGTAGAAGATTTAGGGTTGAGAAGAGATAAGAGAGTAGAAAGACGTACCTAGTCTGGCATGGGCGAGTAGTCGAGAACCTTAGGGCCAACCTGTGAGAGTTTCAGGTCGCCCACCTTTGGGTATTTGTCCCCGAGCCCTAGTTGGAAGAGAGTGCTCATGAAGCGGGGATATGGAACAGTCAGCGGCCTCTTTGTTTCGTCGACTCTTAGTAGCATGTCGTCGAAAATGATCTTGGCCCAATCGATGTGAAGGCCCTTCAGCAGTGCGTACCCCATAGCCTGCTGGGGTTTAGAGGCTTGGTTAGTGGAATTAACCTTAGCTGTCATGCAGCTGATCAGATGAGCGAAGATGAAGTTCATCTCGCTGGGCATTTTGGATTTCAGGATGGAGGTCAGCTTCTTCTCTGGGAGTTTATCTTTGCCTGTTTCCCATACATACTGCATTGCATCAAAGAATGCAATGAGGGCTTCTCTATCATCTGGGTTCTTGGGGTCAGGTAGAGGATCGAAGCAATTTTCTTTTGAACTACCAGGGAGGTTTAGGGTAGCCCTGATAGAGCCGGGAGTAATCTTGGAGCTACCATGTTCGGTGTCGAAGAGGATGACATCGATTTTCTTTTTGGGGTCTTTTGTTGAGGTTATCTGAGCTCTTCTGGCAGTATACCAGAACTGAGCGAGTAGGTTCCTGTGAGCAGGAGGATTGATGGTCAGGGCTATCAATAGAGGACAGGTTTTGAGGAAATTTACAGCATCGTCTAGGTGTGTGATCTGTTTCCTTGGAGGAAAGTTGAAGAGGGCATAGGGATTGTTTCCTTGAAAATTTACTTGCTCGATTTTGAAGTTGACATGAGGAGCCTTGATGAGTTCAATACCTTCAGAGGTAGTAGGAGATTGATCAGTGGGAGCTTCAGAGGATGCCATTTCTGTTTATAAAATTTAAACATGAAGAAGATGAAGAGAAGTTCTTAAAATGGATAAAAGTCCAAAATAAGAGTTTTTAGGGTTTTTCTAGTTTTGAACAAAAATACAAAACGTAGTGAATGTTCTTGTTTTCCAATTTCCTTTTAAAGAAGGGATTCTGGAAAACATATGAAATGGTCAAGTTTAAGATTTTTTATTTTAAACTTGAAGAACAATCTGTAAGCAGATTGTGTTCATAAAATCACGAAGAAAATGATTTCATTTTAAAAAGTTCTTTTGTGTGATCTTTTAGAAACAAGAATAAGATCAAAAACAAGTTTATGCAAGGAAAATAACAAGAATATTAACCTTTGATGTTGAAGATGAAGATGAACAGTTTCTGGAGAAAATAAGTTCAAATGCAACAGTTGTTCTTGCTCGAGAGAGATGATGTTCGCGTAAAAGGTAAAAATATGAACTCAAGAGATTTATATTGTGAGAGTAGAGAGAGAAAAACTATAAGCGGGAAAGTTTTTCATGATGACACAGAAACGTCCCTTGAATTTGATTGGACAAGGAAAACGAAACGGGCAAACATGTCAGAGAAAAGCGTGCCATAGTCTATCCGTTGTGATGACGTCACGAACGTCCTTTCACATCTTAAGGTGTCTCTGAGGATTTTGAAAACTTGGGGACATTTTGAAAATATGAAGCACTGATTAAAAATATCAGTGTTATTTAGAAATTTCAAAAGAACCACTGAAAGGAAGAGATATTCAGCGATGCAATTTGTTTTGAAATCTTGCATTCTTAGGCGAACGTTAGCGAGTAAGAGAGAACATACCTTGATATCAGCGAATCAATTTTATTCAGAGAGTAGATGATTAATAGGGTTATACAAGTTCATTTTTATTACTGATCAAATGTGAACCGCTGAAGCTTTTACTCTTCTAGGTTCAGCATTCCAAGTTCGCTGATGAGAAAGTTGAATCTTGTCTCATCAAGAGGTTTGGTGAACAGATCAGCTAACTGAAAGTCAGTTGGGATAAAATGAAGTTCTATATCACCATTCATCACATGATCTCTGATAAAATGATACATGATTTCGATGTGTTTGGTCTTTGAGTGTAGCACTAGATTGTTTGCTATAGCGATGGCACTAGTACTGTCGCAATAAATTGGAATTTTGGAGAGCTGAAGGTCATAGTCCAGTAGTTAATTTCTTATCCACAAGACCTGAGAACAACAGCTTCCAGCAGCTACATATTCAGCTTCAGCGGTTGAGGTGGACACTGAGTTTTGCTTTTTACTTGTCCAACTCACCAGCTTTCCACCCAGGAGCTGACAGCCTCCTGTGGTGCTTTTCCTATCCATTTTGCATCCTGCAAAATTACTAATGGAATAGGCGATTAGATCAAACCCTGAGTCTTTGGGATACCAAATACCTAGGTTAGGAGTACCCTTAAGGTATCGAAAAATTCGCTTTACAGCGATTAAATGAGATTCCTTAGGTTCAGCTTGATATCGTGCAAACAAACAGGTTGCGTACATTATATCAGGTCGGCTAGCTGTAAGATACAGAAGAGAGCCGATCATCCCACGGTACGCTGTGACATTAACAGGTTTTCCAGAAGGATCCTTGTTTAGTGTCAGTGGCGGTGCCATAGGGGTTTTCATAGCTGAGCTCTGAGTTAAATCAAAATTTTTCAGCATGTCTTTTAACATATTTTCCTTGGTGAATGAAAGTTCCTTTTTCATTTTGCTTGATTTGAAGACCAAGGAAATAGGTTAGCTCACCCATCATACTCATTTTATATTCAGCTTTCATACTTTCAGCGAAACGAGTACATAGGTCAGGGTTAGTGGAACCAAATATAATATCATCACATATATTTGAACAAGAATAATATGACCTTTTACTTTCCTGAAAAATAGAGTTTTATCGATTTTACCTCGCTCAAAATTTTCAATATGGAGATAAGAAGAGAGAGTGTCATACCATGCACGAGGAGCTTGCTTTAAGCCATAAAGTGCCTTATCCAGTTTATAAACATAACCTGGATTCTTAGCATCTGAGAATCCTGGAGGTTGTTCCACGTAGACTTCTTCGTTCAGCTTTCCATTGAGGAACGTTGATTTAACATCCATCTGATAAACCTTGAAGCCTTTGTGTACAACGTAAGCTAAGAATAGACGAATGGCTTCTACTCTTGCCACTGGGGCGAATGTTTCGTCGTAATCTATACCTTCCTCTTGTCTGTACCCCTGAGTAACAAGACGAGCCTTGTTGCGGGTTACAGTTCCATGTTCATCCAACTTGTTTTGATAGACCCATTTAGTGTCTATCACTGACTTATCGGATGGTCGTGGAACAAGGTTCCAAACTTTGTTTCTTTCGAATTCTGTCAGCTCTTCTTGCATAGCACTGACCCAGTTTGGATCTCTGAGGGCATCATCTGTTTTCTTTGGTTCAATCAGAGAAATAAAGTTAACAAATAAACAAATGTTACCTGCACTTCGTCGAGTCTGAATACCAGCATTTGGATCACCAAGAATTTGATCAATAGGGTGATTAATAGTCCATCGCTGAGCCGGAGCATAAGTCGTTGACTCAATCTGAACTTCTGGAGGAGCTGAAGATGAGGCTTCAACAACTTCTGGTATATCAGCCAAAAGAGGAAGAGATTCAGTTTTCACTTCATTTACCGATTGCTGAGAAGTAGATGGTATGTCTGAGATAGAAGGTTCAGAAGCAGGCATAGTGTTAAAAGGAACAGCTGAGACCCATGAGGATTCAGCTTCACTTGTCTGCATACATGGGATGATTATAGGATCATCATCTTCAGCGGTATGAGAATGAGTTGGAGGGATAGGAGCATCTTCTGAATCACCAAGATGAGAAAACATCCATTGATTCAGTTCTTCAGTATCAGCAGAAGGTCTAGAGTTCACTGAACGAGATTCGTCAAAAGTGACGTGGATTGTTTCTTCTACAGTTTGTCTTCTTCGGTTGAAGACTCTGAAGGCTTTGGAGACTGGGGAGTATTCAAGAAAAATTCCATCATCAGCCTTAGGATCGAACTTTCCAAGGGCATCTCTTTTGTTCAGTATGAAACACTGACATCCAAAGATGTGAAGAAAGCTAATTGAAGGCTTTCTCCCATGGAAAAGTTCATAGGATGTCTTCTTGAATCTTTTGACAATCAGTGACCTGTTTTGAGTAAAACAAGCAGTGTTGACAGCTTCTACCCATAACTGAGTAGGTAGATGAGAATCGCTGAGCATTGAACGTGCAGCTTCGATGATAGTTCGATTTCTTCTTTCAGCGAGTCCATTTTGTTGCGGTGTTCTCACTGAGGAAAAGTTGTGAGAAATACCCTTGCTTTCATAGAAGGAATCAAGAGAACTGTTTTTGAATTCAGTCCCATGATCAGTCCTTATTGAGCGAACGGTCATGTTGTCCAGGACTTCCATTTTCCTGACAATGGTAATGAGTTCTTCAGGGGTGTCACTCTTTGAACGGAGAAACATTACCCAGGTATAGCGAGAGAATTCATCAACTATGACCAATGTATATTTCTTTCCAGCGATGGATTGTTTGTTAACAGGGCCAAACAAATCCATATGGAGAAGTTATAGAGGAGATGACACTGAGGAAACTTGCTTAGATTTGAAGCTTGCCTTGGTTTGTTTCCCTTTCTCACACGCTGAACATAGAGACTCCTTAGCGTATGAGTGTTGAGGTAGACCAGTAACCAATTCTTTTGAAAAAAGAGTATTCAGTGTCTTGAAGTTTAGATGGGAGAGCCTTTTATGCCATAGCCAGTTGACATCAGATGAGGCTTTTGAGAAGAAACAGGAGTTCTCAGTGGTTGTAGGGTCCATGTTTATAACGTAAACATTTTCTATACGGTATCCGCTGAGAGCTATCTTCTCCTTTTTGTCAGTGACAAAGCAGGATTCCTTAGTGAAAATCACTTTGTTATCCTTGTCACACAACTGACTGATGCTTAGAAGATTATGCTTCAGTCCTTCAACATATGCGACTATTTTGAAGGTTGTTGTACCATTAGAGAGTACACCAAACCCTCGGGTATAGCCTTTTCCATTTCCACCGAAAGTCACTGAGGGACCCTTCTCTTCCTTGTATTCAGTGAGCAGGTTTTTCTTTCCAGTCATGTGTCTAGAGCATCCGCTATCGAGATACCAGATACCCATCTTAACCTTAGAGGTAGAAGATGAAGCAGAGGGAATTTCAGAATTTTCTTCCTCGTCTTCTATTTTTGCCATGAGGCAAAGATTGGCCTCATCATCATCTTCAGAGTCAGATGATTCTTCAATGTCAGAGGCAGCCCAGTCGAAGTCAGCGACCAAGCCTTTGCCTTTCTTCTTAAAGCTTTTCAGCTTTGAATATTTTTCTTTCAGCTTCTTGTATTTGTCATCTCTAGCCATGGGGTTAGAGGATTTCTTGTAGGAAGAAGATGAGGGTTTGAAGACTTTCTTAGACCTGCATTCACTAGAAAAGTGTCCTACATTTTCACAGTTAAAGCAGGTAGCAGTAGCCTTATCAACAGGGGTTGATGATCTTGGCTTGTCAGTGAGTGCAAGAGGTTTATTCCTTCTGAAGTTACTCTTTCTGGAGAGTCTCCTGAATGTATTAGGCAGGAGTGCCAGAGATTCATCAAGATCTGAAGGATCAGCGTCTGATGAGCATTCAGAGTTAGTTTCCAATTCAGTGATAGTGATAGTTGATCACTGAGTGGAAGGTGACTCTGAGAGTAAAGCAACAGGTGTGCTTTTGGAATCTTTTACAAGATTCTTCTTAAGATGACACGACTGCTCATGATTGAGCATAGTGCCAAATAAGGTAGAGAGAGTCATAGATTTTAGATCCTTTGATAGCTTGAGACACATTGAATAACTGTCCCAGCTTTCAGGTAGACATTCTAGAAACTTTGTCAGGATCTCAAAGTTAGAATATTCCTTACCAACGGTTTTTAGGTCAATGATTAAACAGTTAAACCGCTGATGTACTTTAGAGAGAGATTCATTCTTACCACAAATGAAGCTTTCGTATTGCCTTACCAGGTTGATCTTTCTTGAGTCTTGGACTTCAGACGTACCTTCATATTGAACATAGATTGTATCCCACATGGCTTTGGAGGTTTTCAGGTTCATGACGGAATGGTAGACTTCGTCAGGAAGAGCCATAGAGATGATAGATCTGGCTTTAGTGTCGATAGCCACCTTCTTCTTTTCTTCATTAGTCCAAGTGTGAACTTCCCTAGGAATGATTCTTTCAGGAATGGCAGCTCTAGTAGCATTGTCTAAAACTTCAGGATCAATCCTAACAGGGATATATGGACCATTTTCGATGTAATAAGGCATAGTAGGTGTTTGGGCAAAAAAATCACGTCGTACGACCACGGCCAGGACGGCTAGATGACGCCTTCGCCTTCTTAGGCAGAACAACTCTCGACGAGTCATCAACCCTCGATGACGGTTCCCTCAGGACCGTACTCTTGGTTCTCTTCTGGCTCGACCCAGCTGTCGAGACATCTCCTCCTCGAAGGGCATGCATGATTTGCTTCCCTCTCGACCTAGAAACTGATTTCCTTTCAGTTGGCACTGATCAGGAAAAATGCGAAGCGTCAGACAGGAATAAGAAATAAATGGTAAAAGACAGGAAACCATAATACACCCACCTGTCAGTTCCTGTCGTCCACTTTCCTCTTCTCCTTCTCCTTCTTCCTCCTCCACAACGTCCACCATCACGTCCTCGCCCTCGGTCGCCAGTTGCCACGTGGAGAAAGATCGGTCCTCGACGCTGTAACTAAGGAATCTGTCAATCTTGGCACGAGAACCTTCATTCTGAAGACAACCAAAGGAGAAGAGTAAATAAAAGGTTAGAAAAACCATACTCTGATCGAAAAAGGGCATACCTCCCATATTCCAGTCGGGACGGATCCACTTGCTGGCGGCATCCAGCGAATCAACACGTACGAGCACATACCTGGACCCCCACCCCCGATCGTTCACTCCAGTATTCAAAACTAAGGCACGATCGCCTTTATATCTGGAATACGGGCTATAACGCCCACGCTTATCTCCCTTAACTTGGTACGCTGCCAAGAAATCATTCAAAGACATAGGGGGGTCCCAATCCGCAGACAAACGCTCAATAACCAAAAGAACCCGCCAGAGTTGAGGCATCAACTGCCCCGGCGACAAACCAAAGCATCGCATCAAATTCTTAGTCAAAGTCAAAAACGGCCATTCGAAGCCAATCTTGAAAGGATATTCGTATATCACAAAATACCCCTCGGGGCAATCCTTAGGACAAACAGTCCCCGGACTTGTTAGCTTTACTTCTAAAGGAATATTCGCTAGACGCCTAAAGTCGTCTAAATCTTCCTGGCTAACGATGGAACTCTCTGGGTCAGTCACATTTCTTACCAGGGGAAAGAAGGCAGTGAAAGCTGAAAGGAAGAAGCAATGCGTTATATAAACGCCCTAAATCCCAAACAATCTCCGCTAAATCAAAGGGATTCGGAAGAAGAATGGCAAGAAGAGCAAAGCGGAATTTCTTTCCAAAATAAACTCAGCGTAAGAAAAGAAAGGATTCGTCGTAATATTTATTTATGCAGTCGATCATGTCAGGTCGAATCCCTGGATAACCGTTGCGCGCCCCCGTCCTTCCGTATGACCGCAGGGATCGTCGCCACTTGTCCTTGACAGCTGGTAAGCATCATCGTGTGTCAGTATGACGTCACGACCTCGTTTCCTTTTCAACTTCTCGTTCAGTTAGAAACGAACCGGTCTAGCTCCAAGGCGATTGAGGTAATTTCTAACTCTTGTCTTATTTCCTATGCGTCTGATGGACAAAATTTAAAACTTAAATTTGACATTCAATTTTCAAATTTTAGGGGAAACTGTTTGGGCAAAAAAATCACGTCGTACGACCACAACCAGGACAGGTAAGACGCACAATTGTGAACTAAATCTTGTGTTAAGATAAGGTCTCGACAAGAACACATAAAACATCCGTCGTCGCCCGTAAAAGGTAAGTCGTACGTCCCCCATGACGCTCGACCATAGTATCGCCCGTTCCATGCAACCATCGCGTAAGATCACTGTACCTTCGAACAAAGCTAACGTTAACCTTGACTGTTACGTTTGTTAAGTGTTTAATGCAGGAGTCAAAGTCATTAAAGAGCAACGGACATAACCGACGCAACCATTAACGATCGATAGCCGTAACGGACGAAGAGTATTATGAACATTCATCTCGGCGACCGTTTCCAGCCGTTGTAGCCGTTGATCAAATCATCAATGGAACTAATTAATGACGCGAAGACTATAAAAGACAAGCTAAAGCTTCATTTCAAGGGACATCGGTTAACATCCAATACACTCCAGCGAACATCACCAAACATCAGAGAAAATCATCCAAACTCATAGCAAAGAACATTCAAACTCTGAAGATTAAGTAATGAAAGCCAGAATACTACAGCGCATTCAAGAATAACAGCGGTGAAGAGCTTTCTCTCGAAGAATCAGTTTCGACGCACGACAACAGCCCTCGACCAACAGTTTATACTTTGTATTCACACACGACAAACACCTGTTTTTACATTCAAACACTTGTACTTTACATTTCGAAGTATTTCCTTCATTTGTATTGTAATCATCGTACGACCGACGCCAGTACCAAGGACGTCGCCCCTGTTTGGCGACCATAGTGCAGCGACGACATCCCTTGTCGTCCGCAGGTTTTTTCCTCGTTTGAGGTTTTTCCTGCGTCATCAAATCCCTTGTCTCGTTTATTTTTTCCCTCATAGCACGTCTCGTCGAAAGATCCTTTCTTTGGTTGATTAAGTCCACATCGACCTTAAGTTGTCCCTTTGGTGCGATTTTTGGCATTAACAGTTTGGCGCCATCCGTGGGACCTCATCTAGAGAAAATCCTCGACGAACGTGCACCCTACTAATAGTTTCTTGGAGTTTCTTCTATTTTCTGTTGCAGGAAAATGGCAGCCTCTGGAAATCCGCAGCAAGCTGTTGCTCAGATGTATCAGGAGCTCGAAGTCGCCATGAATCAGCTCAATGCAATGGCAGATCAGAATCGCAGAGCAGCTGAGGGGATCGCGCGGTTAAGAAATCCTCTTGGGCCTCAAAATGGTCTTAGGCCGTTCGTACAGAACCCAATTCCAAGACCGCTGGACCAGAATGGCCCTAGACCATTTGTCCCGAATCCAGGTTCATCCGCGCAGAATCAGCATCCAGGCCCATTCATGCAGAATCAACAGCCAGGGCTGTTCAACTCAAATCCTCAGTTTGGGACAGTTCCTCCTCAGCACATAAGGCCACCACCCGTGAATAATGGGTCTCAGCCATCACAAGGGTCGCAGCCTTTCCAACAAGGGTCGCAACCATTTCAGCAGCCATTTCAGAATGGACCTCAAGGTGGATCGCAGCCTTTCCAGCAAGGATCGCAGCCGTTTCAAAATGGACCGCAACAATTCCACTATGGGTCGCAGCCATATTTCGTCCCGTTCAATGGGGACACCAATGGTTCGTCGCATGGTAATGGCACTAGCCTAGGGGCCAATCCCTCGACAGGGGCAAATCCCGATCTTAACGATCCCGTCGCTCAGCGTTTGAAGATGTTAGAAGACCAAAATAAGTGCGTCCTGTCCTTGCTCGCCAAGTTGCCTAGGGCAGCCGTGCCTGTCGACGTCGAGCCTCGCTCGGGGTATCAGGCGTCACCCTTCATCGACGAGATCACCACCGTCGAGGTCCCAAAGAAGTATAACATTCCTGCCTTCACTCCCAAGTATTCGGGTGTGACCGATCCGATTGAGCACGTCGCGCAATATAAGCAGCTCATGTTGACGATCTCGATCCCATTTATGTACCAGGAAGTATGCATGTGTAAGAGTTTTGGAGCAACCCTCACTGGTCCTGCTCTCCAATGGTTAATCAATCTCAAACCGAAATCCATCGGGTCGTTTGCTGAGTTGGTTAATCAATTCTCCCAGCAATTCGCCAGCAGTCGTAAGAGGGAGAAGCAGACCAGCGACCTATATTACATCGTGCAGAAAGCTAATGAGTCTATTCGAAGTTATTTTAATAGATTCAATGCCGAAATGATCAGCATCCGCAATTGCGACGTAAAAACCGCAATCGAAGCCTATAAGCGTGGTCTGGACGATAATTCGGGTTTATACACCGACCTGACCAAATATCCCCCGGAGAATTTCGAAGACGTCCGAGCTCGGACCTTATCATATATGAGGGTCGAAGACGATGCAGCCTTTCGTCGCAAGCATACTGACGACAAGAAGTCGTTAGGCGTCAGAAAGCCAGAGTTCAAGACAAAGGCTGTTTCTAGAGTAGAGCCAGCGCGACAAATTTCAAATGTTCATTTCAAGACGAAAGCAGAGGCCAAGACCGCGGCAAAGTTCACTCAGTACCCCAAGATATCCTCTTACGGATTCAAAGGATCTGCAAAGGACCTAGTCGAAGCTCTGAAAAGTTCCCAAGCTACCAATCGATGGCCAAAGAAGTCCGACCTGGACGATGCTAAGAAGGATAAATCAAAGTGGTGCGACTTCCATGCCGATCATGGTCATGCGACAGACGACTGTTTCGCATTGAAGAAGGAAGTAGCATATCATTTTCCGAAAGGAAATCTCAAAGATATCATCGACGATGTCGCTATTTCAGCTAACGGACATCGACCGTCGACCCCCCAGCACGCGAAAGTCGTCAATTGCATCACCGGTGGTTCAGATGTGTGTGGTCAGACGTATTCAACGGCCAAGCGTCATGCCAGTCAGGCACCCGATGATCGGCCTATTCCTCGCTCGTCTAGACCCAAAGGAGATTTGGAGCTAGAAGCCATGAAGATTGTGTTCGACCACGTCGACCTTGGCGACTCGTATCAGAAGCATCACGACGGGTTGATCATTCAGCTTACAGTCGGTAACTGTCTAACGCGTCGAGTCTTGATCGACGGGGGCAGCTCAGCAAATGTTATTTTTCTCAACACCATCAAAGCCATGGGAATCGATCGCTCGGAAATCACCCTACGTTCGACGACTTTGGTCGGTTTCAATGGAGAAGCGACGAGCACCTTTGGAGAGATAATTTTGCCCGTCTACGCTGGAGGAGTCAACAAGCAGACCAAGTTCAGCGTCATCGATTGTGCGTCGGCATATAACATCATCTTAGGTCGACCATGGATCCATGATATGAAAGTTGTTCCTTCGACGTATCATCAAATGTTGAAATTCTCGACTCCATGGGGAATCCAGGAGATCAAGAGTGAGCCAAAAGTCGCTCGTGAATGCTACAAGTCTACCTTGAAGCCGAGAAAATAAACTGAAGTCGCAAGATCAAGCTCTCGACAGGTTCGTTCTTCTATCCCTAAATTAAGATCTTTTCCACAGGGATAAATCTACTATGGTGCCTCGTCGCACGACAACGTAGTCAACCGCAGGACAATATTTCTCCGTGTCATTCTGTCATTTAAAACCTACATTTTCCTCCCAAAAAGAGTACGATAATAAATGACAGGGGGCAAATAGAGAGAGTCTGAAATGGTACGTTCTCTAACTCTTTCTCATACGATTTTTTCTCGCAAAACATTTACTGACTTAAGCATCGGAGGGTCGTTGGCTAGACAACGACCAACTCCCGACATCGTTTTATCGCAGAATCGCACGACATATTATCGCAGAATCGCACGACAGATTATCGCAGAGTCGCATGACAGTAATCATTAAGTCTACTGTATGACTTTAATATCGCAAGGTCGAACGACATAAACGATCAGGTCTCTAACTTGATTATTTCTCCACAGGGGCATACGATACAAACTCACTGTACGATCCGGTCGTACGATCGCATAGTCTAAATGATTTTACCCCTAAGTCTATTAACTTAGGAAATGCTTTAATCGCGTGCTTTTATATTTGTTTTACGTTCTTGTCATCGTATTACAATGAATGCCTTAGTCGCATGATTTCATATGTATCTTATGTTCGACTTTATAATCAAACGTGATTCAAATAAAGCATAAGCAAAAGATATATAAACTACTGTATACATACTCAACCCCCGATAGGTCAAGTGGCAAAAATAAACAAGGAAAGAAAAAAATTCTAGACGACAGGAGGAACATTGGTCGTATCCCCGCTCGAAGTCCTGACCTGAGGGCCTCCATCTGCCACTCCTACTGCACGAATCTCCTGCATTCATATTGAGCATCGAAAAGTTGGACAGCCAGCTCATCGGCACGCGCCATGGCCAACTTCTCCCTATCTAAAGCCGCTCTCTCCCTTTCCAACGCTGCAGCTTCTCTCTCAAGAGCAGACGCCATCAGATCTTCAACTCTTGACGTCTCAGTATGTAACGCCAAGGAAGACTGGAACGTCTGTGAAAAATAAAAGGTGCATTCAAGAACATTCGACAAAGATTACACAAGTCATGAAAGATTGACACTCACCGTGAATGCCAGACTGGCAACTCGAGATCTCATCCCTCCGGCCGGAACTCCGTGAAAACGCTCCTCGAAAGACGGGAGCAAATACTTCCCTAGATGAGGGAACGACGTCGTCCCGTCTAGGACACCATCCGCCATAAAGTCAGACGGCAATGTAAAATTGACCGTCATAACTTTGGCCGACGATCCCTCGCCCCTGTCGGCAGGTATTGGGGTCGACACTTGAGACACCGGTTTCGTCACCGTCGCCGGAGGCGCAGAACTTGCTGGTGTCGCGTCCATCATGCCAGGACGGCTAGATGACGCCTTCGCCTTCTTAGGCAGAACAACTCTCGACGAGTCATCAACCCTCGACGAGTCATCAACCCTCGATGACGGTTCCCTCAGGACCGTACTCTTGGTTCTCTTCTAGCTCGACCCAGCTGTCGAGACATCTCCTCCTCGAAGGGCATGCATGATTTGCTTTCCTCTCGACCTAGAAACTGATTTCCTTTCAGTTGGCACTGATTAGGAAAAATGCGAAGCGTCAGACAGGAATAAGAAATAAATGGTAAAAGACAGGAAACCATAATACACCCACCTGTCAGTTCCTGTCGTCCACTTTCCTCTTCTCCTTCTCCTTCTTCCTCCTCCACAACGTCCACCATCACGTCCTCGCCCTCGGTCGCCAGTTGCCACGTGGCGAAAGATCGGTCCTCGACGCTGTAACTAAGGAATCTGTCAATCTTGGCACAAGAACCTTCATTCTGAAGACAACCAAAGGAGAAGAGTAAATAAAAGGTTAGAAAAACCATACTCTGATCGAAAAAGGGCATACCTCCCATATTCCAGTCGGGACGGATCCACTTGCTGGCGACATCCAGCGAATCAACACGTACGAACACATACTTGGACCCCCACCCCCTATCATTCACTCCGGTATTCAAAACTAAGGCACGATCGCCTTTATATTTGGAATACGGGCTATAACGCCCACGCTTATCTCCCTTAACTTGGTACGCTGCCAAGAAATCATTCAAAGACATAGGGGGGTCCCAATCCGCAGACAAACGCTCAATAACCAAAAGAACCCGCCAGAGTTGAGGCATCAACTGCCCCGGCGACAAACCAAAGCATCGCATCAAATTCTTAGTCAAAGTCAAAAACGGCCATTCGAAGCCAATCTTGAAAGGATATTCGTATATCACAAAATACCCCTCGGGGCAATCCTTAGGACAAACAGTCCCCGGACTTGTTAGCTCTACTTCTAAAGGAATCTTCGCTAGACGCCTAAAGTCGTCTAAATCTTCCTGGCTAACGATGGAACTCTCCGGGTCAGTCGACATTTCTTACCAGGGGAAAGAAGGCAGTGAAAGATGAAAGGAAGAAGCAATGCGTTATATAAACGCCCTAAATCCCAAACAATCTCCGCTAAATCAAAGGGATTTGGAAGAAGAATGGCAAGAAGAGCAAAGGGGAATTTCTTTCCAAACTAAACTCAGCATAAGAAAAGAAAGGATTCGTCGTAATATTTATTTATGCAGTCGATCATGTCAGGTCGAATCCCTGGATAACCGTTGCGCGCCCCCGTCCTTCCGTATGACCGCAGGGATCGTCGCCACTTGTCCTTGACAGCTGGTAAGCATCATCGTGTGTCAGTATGACGTCACGACCTCGTTTCCTTTTCAACTTCTCGTTCAGTTAGAAACGAACCGGTCTAGCTCCAAGGCGATTGAGGTAATTTCTAACTCTTGTCTTATTTCCTATGCGTCTGATGGACAAAATTTAAAACTTAAATTTGACATTCAATTTTCAAAATTTGGGGGCAAACTGTTTGGGCAAAAAAATCACGTCGTACGACCACGACTAGGACAGGTAAGACGCACGATTGTGAACTAAATCTTGTGTTAAGATAAGGTCTCGACAAGAACCCATAAAACATCCGTCGTCGCCCGTAAAAGGTAAGTCGTACGTCCTCCATGACGCTCGACCATAGTATCGCCCGTTCCATGCAACCATCGCGTAAGATCACTGTACCTTTGACCAAAGCTAACGTTAACCTTGACTGTTACGTTTGTTAAGTGTTTAATGCAGGAGTCAAAGTCATTAAAGAGCAACGGACATAACCGACGCAACCATTAACGATCGATAGCCGTAACGGACGAAGAGTATTATGAACATTCATCTCGGCGACCGTTTCCAGCCGTTGTAGCCGTTGATCAAATCATTAATGGAACTAATTAATGACGCGAAGACTATAAAAGACAAGCTAAAGCTTCATTTCAAGGGACATCGGTTAACATCCAATACACTCCAGCGAACATCACCAAACATCAGAGAAAATCATCCAAACTCATAGCAAAGAACATTCAAACTCTGAAGATTAAGTACTGAAAGCCAGAATACTACAGCGCATTCAAGAATAACAGCGGTGAAGAGCTTTCTCTCGAAGAATCAGTTTCGACGCATGACAACAGCCCTCGACCAACAGTTTATACTTTGTATTCACACACGACAAACACCTGTTTTTACATTCAAACACTTGTACTTTACATTTCGAAGTATTTCTTTCATTTGTATTGTAATCATCGTACGACCGACGCCAGTACCAAGGACGTCGCCCCTGTTTGGCGACCATAGTGCAGCGACGACATCCCTTGTCGTCCGCAGGTTTTTTCCTCGTTTGAGGTTTTTCCCGCGTCATCAAATCCCTTGTCTCGTTTATTTTTTCCCTCATCGCACGTCTCGTCGAAAGATCCTTTCTTTGGTTGATTAAGTCCACATCGACCTTAAGTTGTCCCTTTGGTGCGATTTTTGGCATTAACAGTAGGGTCTACACCTTCCAAGAAGAGCATCATCCTATTTTTCCACAGATTAAAGTTATCGCTGGAAAATCTAGGGGGTTTTGCAAGAGAACCATTGTCAATGTAGTTTGTGTTTGTGGTGTTAGCCATTTTAGAAAATAGCAAAGAAGAGAAAAGAGATTAGTATAAGCAAGATTTTGTTTATAGGATTAAACAATCTACTCTGATACCACTTGTTGGTCCCGAAAGGGTTATACAAGTTTGTAGAAGGGGGGGTTGAATACAAACACACGATTTTTACTTTTCTAAATTGTTTATTGATATGTATCAAACAATTTACAACTTGTTGCGGAACAAGATTAAGGAATAAACCTAATCTAAACAAGTTAAGAGAATCACTAAGATTTCTTGCACTAGAAATAAGTTAGAGAGAAGATACGAATACTAAGGATAATATTCTAACACACAGAAATAGTAAGATAAGGAAATGGCCGAGCTCTTCATTTCTGAAGAAGGGGTTACTTTATATACTGCATGCATTTAATGCACATCAATATCACTTTACACGTGGCAGCAGCTGATTGGTTGCATGGTTTGACCTTGGTAGACAACCTAGTAGCCGCATGATGAACAGTGTAGAATCATAGTTGGTTGTACGATTCTGGACAAAAGGGATGTCTGTTCTGACAGATCGTACGGAGACGTGCAAGGAGATAAGACAAAAGTAACTTGTAGATGAAGACTTCATGATCAGTGTTCGCTGAATAGTTCTTTATCAGCGAGTGATAAAGTTCAGCGTTTACTGAAGTCTTCTACTTGACACTTCACGTTGAGTGGACAAATCTTGGCTTCGCTGATATCCGCATCAGTTCATTAGTAGACATGTCGCTGGTTCTTTGGCTTGATCTTCGACTTCAGCGTAGAACATAGTTGACGTGAAACATGTCTTCAGGGATCATAAGTAAATAACTAAAACTATCAGCGATCATCAGTAAGACTGAACAGGCTTAGGGCTTGCTGATGAACAGTATCGCTGAATGTGTAATTTAAAGAACATAAGTTTCCTATCAGCGGTACTGTAGAGACATAGTACTTTTCAGTGATAGTGAAACTCTAATACATATTGTCTACTTACAATTTTCATTATGTGTTTCTCATAGATTCATTATCAAATCACTGAGGGTTTGGATGAACATCTATCTTTACATATATTAATGTAAAACCTTAAGATGATGACATGGCACCATTAGAATCAAGAATTCATCAAATGGTTAATTTTGGTGGATTCTTCATTGTCCCACATTGGTAGGAAAAATAAAAAATTGGAAGTACAGATGACTATATAAAGGACAAGATATAGGTTGAATGTTCATCCAAATGTTGATCCATTTTTTGGATTAAATAATTAAGTTTTATTCACATGATGAATCATTTCATGTGATAGTTAAGTATTTCATTTTCATTTCATATAAACTAAATTTATATGAAAAAATCTCTAATTAATTATATGTCTATCTTTCTATATATTAAAGCAAAACCTTAAGATGATGACATGGCACATGAGAATCAAGAATTCATCAAATGGTGAATTTTGGTGGATTCTTCATTGTCCCACATTGGTAGCAAAAATAAAAATTGGAAGTGCAAGTGACTATATAAAGGACAACATATCGGTTTGTTGATCCCGATTTTACTCAACAATGATATAAATATCTATTAGTTCAAACAAATAAGAGTGCGGAAGCGTTTTAACGAACTAAAGAGATATCTTAGGTAGAAATACACACAATCAAATACGTGAAACAGTAATAACACAAGAGATTTATCTCAAAGATTCACTGTATATTGATTTAAATAAGAACACCAAGAACACCGAAGGTATAATAAGAATTTTGCTCTAAAAGTGTGTGTGTTGTGCAAAGTTAATTAGAAGAGCTCAACATGAGCCTTCTATTTATACTATTCATCAGGCGACAAAGGGGAGACAGGAAGTACTAAGGGTACAAAGACATGATCGTGGGACTGCAACAGGTACAACGTTAATGTAGTGCGCCGCAATCTGCAAAGGCTCCCATCAGAGGTTGACACGTGGAATGTGCAGGGCACGCCTTGTACGAATGATCTTTAGGATCTTCGTACATCAGAAAACATGAGAGGCACGATCGTCTTCGCTTGATCTTCAGATTATCTTCTAAGTCTTCAGTCTTCATACCACAGAGGCTCTGTCAAGTGTGACAGAGGCTCTGTAGCCTTGTCCTCTGATAAGTTCTTCTGTCGAATTCTTGCTCGGTGTCTTGGCAGAAGCTCTGTCGATGGTTTCTATACTTAGCCTATTTTTCAATACTTCTTTATACATAGAAGTTGGAGCTAACAATCTCCCCCTAGGTATTGAAAAATAAAAAATTGAAAAATGCATGGTTTTCTAGGCTAAGTACACGACAAGAGGTATTTGACCTCTGTAGAAACTTTTCTTTCATATAAAGTTATGCCAGAGGCACTTACACTTGATTACATAATGAAGGAAAAATTGCAGAGGATGGTTGAGGATGTCAGATTCTGGCATAAGGGAAGTCGTCGATTTTGTGACCTCCGATTCCTCCACCTTTGAGTTCACGGTATATTTTGATGCAGAGGTTTCTGAAGTTGATGACGGAGTCAATGACCTCTATCAATCTGTCTGCGAGAGCTTGATCCATGAACTCTGTTCCTCTGTACTCCAAGAGGTTGGCTCTGAACTCTACCAGAGTACTTGTTGCGTATTTTTGGCAATCAACCTCTAGGAATAATCTTGACTTTCCAGCAGGATCTTGATAGACATACCCAATCCTTGGAAATGTGATGATGGAGTTTGGTCTGACAGAGGAGGGGCAGTCATCTTCTGGTGGTGGGAGACTCAAACCTTTTACTCCAAGGTCGAGTCCTAGTTGGAATTCAGTCATGCTATACATCAGAAGTCTTTCGCGCATGGCCATCCTGATTTCACGGTAAGCTCCTTGGATTTCCAGTCTGTGGCTGTAGTTCTGCCTTGCCCAACTCAGAAGATCAGGTAGATCATAGAGGTTTAGATTTCTCAGATCTGCATCTGAGAACATGGTCTCGGATCTGTCTACCCTCTTGACTTTGTAGAGGTTGTAGTAAACCTCTTTTCCGTGGGTATGGGACAACTTGCAGTAGATGACCTTGTCTATCTTGGAGTTTGAGAAGACTTGGTTGACGGGTTTGGCTTTCTTTCTATAGAATTGATCTCGTAGCTCTTTAAGAAAGTCAGGCTGCATGATAGATGGTGGCAGAGGATCGTTGACGGCTCTATTGTATAAGTATTTGTGCACCACCTCTTCCATTTTTCTTTGTTGAACAGGAGGTGGAGGCATGGGATTTCGCAGAGCATCCAAGTCACTTTTTAGTTTGGCCACTCGATCTTCTGAAGGTTTATCCTTGGGAATTTTTATGGGCATGGTTGACAGAGGAGTGAGTCCGTAAGCCCAGTCTTCTTCTTCGGGCTTAGGTGTAACAAAAGCGTCAAAAGCGCTCTTCATCAGTTTCTCTGCGGGTTGATGCTTTGGCTTTTTCTTCTTAGGTTCCTCTATCAATATTCCCTTCCCTTTGTCTTTTACCTTCGGCTGTAGTTCTTCTTTTTGTAAAGACTGGGTTGCCTCTGTTTGTTTTAGCGGTTGAGCCTCTGAGGTCTTTTCTGGTGTTATTTTTGGTGGAGTTGCCTCTGTTGGTTTTACAGAGGACTTAGTTGGTGATGTGGGTTTGGTTTGAGGTTCGGTTGGTGAGGCTTCTACGGATTTGCTCAGATATTTTCTTTTATGAGCTAAGGTCTTGGTTCTGGTTTTGGATGTGGAAGATGGAGGTTTTGTCTTTTCAACTTCTGGTGTAAGGGATGGTAGTTTTGGTTCCTCTGGTATTTTTGGTGTTAGAATAGGGAGTTTGTCTTATGTTGGTTTTGGTGATGTGGATGGTTCTTCTTCTTCTGAAGAGGTAAGGATCTGGAATTGTTCTGTTGGTATGGGAGTTGGTGATGGTAAATCTTCAACGGTTATAGGGGTTGTTTCCACAGAGGTGGGTGTTTCCTCTGTGGTCTTCTGATGTTGTTGAGTTTCAGAGGTTTGAGGGACTTGGTTTATTGGTTCGGCGTTGAGTGGTGGAGCTGGTAAACCTCTGTTAGATGCTCTTTCTTTCCTTTGTTTCTCCCCCTCAGGATGACCTAATGATCCATCAGAATCATCATCAGTGTCATCCTGACCCTTATCTTTGGCACCTTTTGTTCTGCATTGTTGATCCAAACCCTCAGTGATTTGATAATGACCCTCTCTTGTATACTTAGTGAAAATTGTAAGTAAACAATATGTATCAGAGTTTCACTATCGCTGATAAGTACTAAGATCTTACAGTACCGCTGATAGGAACTCTCGCTCTTTAAATTAAACATTCAGCGAAACTGTTCACCATTAATACTGAGTCTGTTCAGTCATTATGATGATCGCTGATAAGTTAGTTGTTTACTTATGATCCCTGAAGACAAGTTTCACGTCAACAAAGGTTCTACGCTAAAGTCGAAGATCAAGCTCAAGAACCAGCGACAAGTCTCCTAATGAACTGATGTGGATCAATGAAGACTCAGATTTGTCCACTCAACGTGAAGTATCAAGTACAAGACTTCAGCTATCGCTGAACTTTATCATTTGCTGAATAGTAAATGATAATCGCTGAATCAACGAAAGCTGATCATGAAGTCCTCCGTACAAAGTACTTTTGTCTTAACCTCCCTTGCACGACTCCGTACGAAATGTCAGAAAAGAACCTCCGACTGTCTGAAATCGTACAACCATTCTGATACTACACTGTTCATCCATGCGGCTACTAAGGTTGCCAACCAAGGTCAATGACATACAACCAACCAGCTGATGACACGTGTAAAGTGTATACTGACTTGCATTAAATACATGCAGTATATAAAGAGATGAACCCACTTCATTTGAAGTAACTTGCTAACTTTGGACAAGTTCAATCTCTTATCTCAAGATAGGTTATTATTAGTAATTTCCTTATCTCTCTTAGTGCAGGAAACCTTAGTGTTCCAACTTGTTTAGATTTACGTTTATCCTTAATCTTGTTTCCGCAACAAGCTGTAAATTGTTAATGATTTATCAATAAACAATTTAGAAAAGTAAAATCTGTGTGTTTGTATTCAACCCCCCCCCCCCCTTCTACAAACTTGTATAGGCCTTCGGGACCAACAAGTGGTATCAGAGCGGATTTGTTTAACCTTGTAGGAACCCAGATATAACAAGTAACAATAATTATAGCAATAATCTTTGTATATGATTGATAAAGAGGAGTTTACAATATATGAAATAAGCACAACTCACTCTTCAAGCTCTCTTTCTCTATACGTCCGAGTCTCTCAAAATGGAGGCTAGGAGGCTTTAGAGGCTTAACCTAAAACTCTAACAAATTACACATTAAATACTTAGGTTTTAAGGCCTAAGCCCATTAGTCACTAAAGCCCACATATTTAATTTAGGCTTTTACAACTTAACCAAGTAATCTTGAATACAATATAAAATAAAAGCTAACAATCTCCCCCTTTGTATTCAAGATTAAAAATAGCCCGATCTTCCACAAGGTCAGTTGCTTCAATTCCTTCTTTGACTCCCCCTTGATCGTTGCATACTTCTCCTTGATCTTTGCGTACTCCCCCTTGACTGTTGCATTACTTTTCTGGTCTCAGTTATCTCTCAAACGATCAGAGAACGATTTGATGTGCGGAAGCTTGTATAACCAGTTTGAGTAGTAACCGATAGTAGATAAACAGCTAGGAGATGAAGAGTTGCAAATACATTCTGCTCATGAGAATCTGCATTAAAGAATAAATAACCAGGGGTAATAATCTAACATAGAAGCACAATAGCAACTATTATCAAAACAATTTATAAAAAATTGTGTGGCCTATGCTCAGAGTTGGCAATGATGAAGCTCTGACAGGACTTCCAGTTATCATTGAAGTAAATTAAAAAATAAACTTCTCAAACTGTTATTGGCAATATCACATAGATATGCATGTGGAATCACAAAGATTCGTGATATTGTGTGAAAGAAAAATAGAATATTATCTATTAGGCTCAAAAGTGTGTAAACTGTTTGGACAAAACAGGTATCCACAGACTCAATGTGCATGAGTGAAGTGTGAAGGTGGGGCAACTTTCCTTCTTTTCAATATCCAACCTTCCAAAGAAAGATCAGATAGCATATGTGCTGCTTCCCCGTGGATAAGTGAAACAGTTCCTTGTGGAGAAGGAAGTGAGTAGCTGGTGGGGTTAAGACAAGAGTTGGCATGGGCTCACTGCCTGTTTCAATGACAATCACCAAAAATTTGTGATAAATCAGAAATGTGGTTTGCCCGGCTCAGAAAAGAGATGGTGCAGAGTTGTATAATTCTTTTGACTCTGTTCTCACACCCTCTTTCTTTTTATCATGTAGCTCACATCTAACCAAACTCTCTTTTTAAATTTTACCTCTTAAGCACAATGAGAAAAACTCATATAGTTATCTCCCCCACTCTTTGATGTAGACCCTTCACCTCTCAAGCACTCAAGGTTTACTTCTTTGGTAGGAAACACAGGTTTAAGTGATCCATAGAAGTTCTATAAAGCTCACCCATTGATCCCATGAAATTGTTGTCCTAAAGATTGTATTGTTCAACACACTTGACCATTTGATGTCTCAAAAAACCATTTAAAATCCAACTTCTATATTTGAAAAAGCATTTTGGCATCTAGAAGTGGTAAGTTTTAAAGGTTTAGAAATTTTACCTTTTCATGGACATGGTCAGACTGGATTTCTCCCCCTCAAATTGAGCATTAAACATGAATAACAGAGGAGTGAGTGACAATCAATATGTCACAATAGCTGTATGAAACCATGAAAAACGTCGAGAGAACACCGTTCTTGAAAGCGGAAAGAGCATGAATTAAATTCAATGCTTTCGGTCCAGCACCTTACAGCAGACTTTGAGGCTGTTTTCGGCATATCAGCTCACATATTTTGAGAAAACTCAGAACATCAAAGGTGTGCGTCTGTGAATTATTTTTCCAATGCAACTGGACTCGTGTTAATTGGAGCACCGAGTAAACAGTTATGCGCATGTTTCTGAAGCAGCGCAAACCTGTCCAACAAACAAAAAAATTCGGGCTCTGGACAACTTCTGACAAATCAACAGAGCTCTGGTAGATGTCTCTGTTGTAAATCAACAGAGTTAGCTCTGTCAATTGCCTCTGATAAATCAACAGAGCTCTGGTAAGCTCAACAGAGCTCTGGTGACGAGTTGAGAGAAACACAACTTTCTGTCCAGCAAATGTGTACTGACTTTAGAAGTGATTCGGACCAAGAAGAACACTGATTCAGACCAAGATCAAAATAGGATGACACTCTTCTTAGAAGGTGTAGACCCTACTATGCCTTACTATCTAGAAAATGGTCCATTCATCCCTGTAAGAATTGATGCTGCTGTTCCAGCCGCTGAGAATAGACCTGCTATTCCAGAAAGGCTGGTACCTAAGGAAATCTTTCAATGGACTGACGAAGATAAGAAGAAAGTGGCTATAGATACAAAAGCCAGATCCATACTATCCATGGCTCTTCCTGACGAAGTCTACCATTCCGCCATGAATCTGAAAACATCAAAGGCCATGTGGGACACAATATGTGTTCAGTATGAAGGAACGTCTGAAGTCCAGGATTCAAGAAAGATCAACCTGGTAAGACAATACGAAAGCTTCATTTCTGGTAAGAATGAATCTCTCTCTGAAGTTCACCAACGTTTTAATTGTTTAATTATAGATCTGAAAATTGTTGGTAAGGAATATTCTAACTTTGAAGTACTGACAAAGTTTCTAGAATGTTTACCTGAAAGCTGGGACAATTATGCTATGTGTCTCAAGCTATCAAAGGATCTAAAATCAATGACCCTTTCAACCTTATATGGCACGTTGCTGAATCATGAGCAATCGAGCCATCTTAAGAAGAATCTTGTAAAAGATTCCAAAAGCACCCCTGTTGCTTTAATCTCAGAGGAACCTTCTACTCAGCGACCCTCGGTCACTATCACTGAGTTAGAAAGTAACTCTGAAAGGTCATCAGATTCTGATTTTTCAGATAATGATGAATCTTTGGCTCTCCTAACTAAGAAGTTCAGGAGATTTGCCAAAAAGAAAATGTTTAGAAAGAACAAACCTCTTTCCATAACTGACAAGCCTAGATCATCAGCTTTTGTTGATAAGGCTACTGCTACTTGTTTTAACTGCGAAAAGACAGGACATTTCGCTAACGAGTGCAGGTCAAAGAAAGTTTCTAGACCCTCAGCTTTTACAAAGAAACCCTTTGTTCCAAGAAGTAAAGATGACAAATATTCAAAGCTGAAAGAAAAATATGCAAAGCTGAAAAGCAT
Source organism: Saussurea involucrata (assembly GCA_033807775.1). Taxonomy (NCBI): domain Eukaryota; kingdom Viridiplantae; phylum Streptophyta; class Magnoliopsida; order Asterales; family Asteraceae; genus Saussurea; species Saussurea involucrata. The sequence goes on from CM066319.1 coordinate 118,087,240, forward strand.
TAAGAAGAAGAATAAAGGCCTGATGGCTGACTATGATTGGGCTGCTTCTGATGAAGAAGCATCATCATCTAACTCTGAAGATGATGAAGCAAATCTATGTCTTATGGCCAAGATTGAAGAAGAGGAAGAAAGTTCAGACATTCCCTCCACTTCAACATCTGCTATTCAGGTATCACCTTCTTTCTTTACCAATATTGCAAATATTGATGAAGCTGATAGTCTCCGTAAGATCGATCTCTTGACTAGAAGTTTATACGAAGCCATGAACGGCAAAACTGTGGTTGAAAACCAAAATCTTGATCTCGCTGAAAAGCTTAAAAACTGCCACCTTCAAATAGAAAAGCTTTCTAAAATTGAAGAAGATTTTAAAGATCAAGTATATTTAAATCAGCTAGTCAAAATCGAACGAGTAGAAGCTATCGCTGCATTAAAGGCTGAAAAAGCTACTGTTGAAGGATGGTGTAATTCTTCAACAAAGATCACTGAGATAATAAAGTCTCAGATTCCCCTGAGTGATAAACGTGGTTTGGGTTACAAATATGAAACTCCAAAACCAACCACTGAGCGTTCAATGCTTAAATTTGGAACGTTCGTATCCTCAGTCGCTGATACTTCATCTTCTCATTGCTCCTCGTCCGTTACACCAATCCCTGAGGAAACTCCTACCTCCTCAAAAGGTAAGGAGAAAATGGTTTATTCAAAACCTACCTCTGTCTCTAAAGACAAAGGTAAAGGAATTGTTATTTACCAGAATCCTCAGAAGGGTACCTTAGTACCAAAGCTGAATGCCTCTAAAGATTCAGTGGCTCATCCCTCTGGATCAAGGAAGCAGATATCTGGATTTATTCAGCGATCTACTCCTAGACTCAGATTGGATGTCCTTGGTAAGAAATCTGAAGAACTGAATGTTCGTCCCATTTCTAAAGCAAATAGTTTACTTGGTGCTGGCACTTCTAATTTGAAATTAAAAGCTCAGCATTCAAATGGTCCTAGAACTACTTTTAGTTATAGGAAATGTTATCACTGTGGACTTACCGATCATATTGCTAGTAAGTGCCCCACAGCCACCAAAGCTGAAAAGATAGCTAAGGTGAAGATTGTCCCCAAGGCAAAGAAGACCAACCCTGGTACAAATCAGGTCAAAGTGAATCCTACCACTGAAGTTAAGAAATTAACCAAAGTGAAGAATGACAAAGCTGAATCTTCAAATGCTGCGAAGACTGCTGAATCTTCCATTCCAACTACTTCCACTGACAAATGTGTATACATGGTAAAGTGGGTACCCAAGAAAAACTAATCTTCCTTCGTATTGCAGGTTAAGAAGGGTATCTGGTATCTCGATAGCGGATGCTCTAGACACATGACTGGAAAGAAAAGCCTACTCTCTGAATACAAGGAAGAGAAGGGTCCCTCTGTGACTTTTGGTGGAAATGGAAAAGGACATACCCGAGGGTATGGTGTACTTTCAAATGGTACAACCTCCTTCAGAAGAGTCGCATATGTTGAAGGGCTGAAGCATAATCTTCTAAGCATCAGTCAGCTTTGCGACAAGGATAACAAAGTAATCTTTACTAAGGAATCCTGCTTTGTTACTGACAAAAAGAAGATAGCTCTCAACTGTTATCGTTTGGAAAATGTTTATGTAATAAACATGGACTCAACAACCACTGAGAACTCCTGTTTCTTCTCAAAGGCCTCATCTGATGTCAACTGGCTATGGCATAAGAGGCTATCTCATCTAAATTTCAAGACACTGAACACTCTTTCTTCAAAAGAGTTAGTCACTGGTCTACCTCAGCATTCATACGCCAAAGAGTCGTTATGTTCAGCGTGTGAAAAAGGGAAGCAGACCAAAGCAAGCTTTAAGTCAAAGCAAGTTTCTTCAGTGTCATCTCCTCTACAACTACTCCATATGGATTTGTTTGGCCCTGTTAACAAACAATCCATCGCTGGAAAGAAATATACGCTGGTCATAGTTGATGAGTTCTCTCGCTTCACTTGGGTAATGTTTCTCCGTTCTAAGAGTGACACCCCTGAAGAACTCATCAATTTTGTTCGGAAGATGGAAACCATGAACAATCTGACCGTTCGCTCAATAAGGAGTGATCATGGGATTGAATTCAAAAACAGTTCTCTTGATTCCTTCCTTGAGAGTAAGGGTATTTCTCACAACTTTTCTTGAGTGAGAACACCGCAACAAAATGGAGTCGCTGAAAGAAGAAATAGAACAATTATTGAAGCTGCACGTTCAATGCTCAGCGATTCTCACCTGCCTACTCAGTTTTGGGAAGAAGCTGTCAACACTGCTTGTTTTACGCAAAACAGGTCGCTGATAGTCAAAAGATTCAAAAAGACAGCCTATGAACTTTTTCATGGGAGAAAGCCTTCAATCAGCTTTCTTCACATCTTTGGATGTCAGTGTTTTATACTGAACAACAGAGATGCTCTTGGAAAGTTTGATCCTAAGGCTGATGATGGAATCTTTCTTGGATACTCCTCAGTTTCCAAAGCCTTCAGAGTCTTCAATCGTAGAAGACAAACTGTAGAAGAAACTATTCACGTCACGTTTGACGAATCCCGTTCAGCGAACTCAAAACCGTCCGCTGATACTGAAGAACTGAATCAATGGATGTTTTCTCATCTTGGTGATTCAGAAGTTATTCCCACTACTCATGCTCATCCAGTAGAAGATGATAGTCCTATCATTCCAAATATGCAGAACAGTGAAGCTGAAACTTCTTGGGTCTCAGCTGTTCCTATAAACACTATACCTAACGCTGAACCAAATGTCTCAGACATTCCATCTACTTCTCAGCAATCAGTGAATATAATGACAACTGCATCCATTCCTCTCTTGGCTGATACTCCTGACGTCGCTGAAGCTTCATCTTCAGCTCCTCAAGTTCAAGTTGAGTCAACGTCTCATGCTCCGACTCAGCGATGGACTATAAATCATACAATTGATCAAATTCTTGGTGATCCAAATGCTGGGATTCAGACTCGACGAAGTGCAAGTAATATTTGTTTATTTGTAAATTATATTTCACTAACTGAACCAAAAAAAGTAGATGATGCCCTCAAAGATCCAAACTGGGTCAGCGCCATGCAAGAAGAGCTGACTGAATTCGAAAGAAACAAAGTTTGGAAACTTGTTCAGAGACCAACTGATAAAACAGTAATAGGCACTAAATGGGTCTATCGAAATAAGTTGGACGAACATGGTACTGTAACCCGCAACAAAGCTCGACTTGTTGCTCAGGGATACAGACAAGAGGAAGGTATAGATTATGACGAAACATTTGCTCCAGTAGCAAGACTTGAATCTATTCGTCTATTCTTAGCATATGCTGTACACAAAAACTTCAAAGTACATCAGATGGATGTTAAGTCAGCGTTTCTAAATGGAAAGATGAATGAAGAAGTGTATGTGGAACAACCTCCAGGATTCTCAGATTCTAAGCGTCCAGGTTATGTTTATAAACTTGATAAGGCACTTTATGGCTTGAAGCAAGCTCCTCGTGCATGGTATGACACTCTTTCTACTTATCTCCATATTGAAAATTTTGAGCGAGGTAAGATTGACAAAACTCTATTTTTTAGAAAAGTGAAAGGTCATATCATTCTAGTTCAAATATATGTTGATGACATTATATTTGGTTCTACTAACCCTGAGCTTTGTACTCGTTTCGCTGATAGAATGAAAGATGAGTATAAAATGAGCATGATGGGTGAACTAACATATTTCCTTGGTCTTCAGATTAAGCAAACTGAGAAAGGAACTTTCATTAATCAGGGAAAATATGTTAAAGATATGCTGAAGAAATTCGACTTAACTGAAAGTTCAGCTATGAAAACCCCTATGGCACCACCGCTGACACTTGATAAGGACACTAAGGGTGTTCCTGTCAATGTCACGCTATACCGTGGGATGATCGGCTCTCTATTGTATCTAACAGCTAGCCGACCCGATATTATGTTTGCAACATGCTTGTGTGCATGATATCAAGCTGAACCTAAGATATCTCATATGAAAGCTGTAAAGCGAATCTTTCGATATCTTAAGGGTACAGCGAATCTAGGTCTTTGGTATCCCAAAGATTCAGGATTCGATCTAACCGCCTATTCAGATAGTGATTTTGCAGGTTGCAAAATGGATAGGAAAAGCACCACAGGAGGATGTCAGCTCCTGGGTGGAAAGCTGACAAGTAAAAAGCAAAATTCAGTGTCCACTTCCACAGCTGAAGCTGAATATGTAGCTGCTGGAAGTTGTTGTTCTCAAGTCTTGTGGATGAGAAATCAGCTACTAGACTATGATCTTCAGCTCTCCAAAATTCCAATCTACTGCGACAGCACAAGTGCCATCGCTATAGCAAACAATCCAGTACTACATTCAAAGACCAAACATATAGAAATCAAATATCATTTTATCAGAGATCATGTGATGAATGGAGATATAGAACTTCATTTTATTCCAACTGATTATCAGTTAGCTGACTTATTTACCAAACCTCTTGATGAGACAAGATTCAACTTTCTCATCAGCGAGCTTGGAATGCTGAACTTTGAAGGATAAAATCTTCAGCGGTTCACATTGATCAGCGAAAGGATAAAATCAACTTGTATAACCCATTCTATCATCTTCTCTCTGAATAAACTTGATTCACTGATATCAAGGTATGTTTACTCTCTCTGACAATCGCATGAAAATGCAAGATTTCAAAACAAAATGCATCGCTGAATATCTCTTCCTTAACAGCGATATTTTGAAATTTCTTAAAACCTTCACTGAATATTTTCATTCAGTGCTTCATGTTTTCAAAAGTATCTCTGAGTTTTTCAAAACCTCAGAGACAACCAAGAATATGAAAGGACAGTTGTGACGTCATTACAACGGATAAAACCCTGACACGTTTTCTCTTCCTGACACACGTTTGCACGTCTCGTTCAAACTTCCAATCAAATGCAAACACGTGTCCGTGTCATGATGAAAATCTTTTCCCGCTCAAGATTTTCTCTTTCTAAAATCTCTATATAAACAAATTCTTTGTTTATATTTTTCTTTTACGCAATCAATCTTCCTCCGCAAGAAAGAATTCACTGCTGCATTTGTGATTTCAAAATCTTCAAGAACTGTTCATCATCCTCTTCATCAAACATCAAGGTTAATATGTTCTTATTTATTACCGAATGCGTATAACTTGTTTCCGATCTTCTCATTGTTTTAACAAGATCAAACAAAAGAACTTCGTAAAATGAAATCATTTTCTTTCGTGGTTTTATGAACACAACCATTTCATGGTTGTTCTTCAAGTGTAAATGCAAAATCTTAAACTTGTTCTTCATTCGTTTCCAGAATCTATTTCTTCATAGAAAACTGGAAAACAAGAAAATGGGTCTTACATTTCGTTTCTAAAATCAAGAAAAACCCTAATCTTCATTAAGACATTTTGTCTGAATGAAATGGACAAAATTCGAACCATCTTAATGGAAAATCTTTCCATATTAAGATTATTCTTATTTGTTAATCTTTGGTTGAACTGATAATACAGGAAATGGCAACGTCTAACATTCCTACTACCGCTGAGAACATCTCTACTGACTATGAGGAAATGGAAATCCTCAAGGCTCCTCAGGTTAAGTTCACTCTAGATCAACTAGACTGAACTAAGATAAACAACCTTTCTGCGCTTCTCGAGTTTCCTCCTCGAAAGCAAGTCACACATCTGACAGATGTTGTGAATTTCCTGAAGAATTGCTGCATTTCAACAGCCCTGACCATTTCACCCCCTGCAAGTCAGCTGCTACTATCTTAGTTCTGGTACTCTGCCAGACACTCTCAGCTACCATCCGCCAAAGATCCCTCCAAAATTGTTGATTGTATCCTCTGCGATACTGAATATGGCACGATAAAGATCACACCTGCCATCATTCGCAAAGCTCTGAACTTTCCCATCGCTACAAAGGAAAAACCTTTTGTTCCTTTCCCTGACCATAAGAAGCTAGCTGACAAAGAAGCTCTTATTGCATTTTTTGATGCAATGGGCTATGTATGGCAAATGGGCAGAGACAAGAAGCCTGAGAAGAAGCTAACACTGCTGAAGAAATCAAAAATGCCCAGCGAGATGAACTTCATCTTCGCTCACCTTATCAGCTGCATGACTGCCAAGACCGACTCTTCTGATCAAGCCGCTCAACCTCAGCAAGCTATGGGATACGCTCTGCTGAAAGGTCTACACATTGACTGGGCATCTCTCATCTATGATGACTTGCTGCAAAGAGTAGACTCTGCCGCTGACAGGCCTGCATGGGTTCCCTACCCCCGATTCATCAGCGCTATCTTTCAATATGGCCTGAAGGACAGCTACCCGCAAGAGGGCGATCTGAAACTCTCTCAGATTGGCCCTAAGGTACTCGACTTCAAACCTGTTGAAAATGAGGTACGTCTTTCTACCCTCTTAACTCTTCTCAACCCTTCTTCTTCTACTTCTGTGGCTCCTTCAGCGACAATACCCATCGCTGATACCCTGGCCACAAAATCCTCTCCTTCTAAGAAAAGGAAACATTCATCTACCCCACTTGATTCTAAAAGGATCAAGAAAACAAAGGAGCAACCCCAACAATCTCATGCTGAAGACTCCTCAGCTCTTTCTGCAGAGCTGAAGGAACGTTCAGTGGTACGCTCTGCCACACCTAAACAAGCCATCCCTTTTATCCCAACTTCAGCGTCTCTAAACGCTGAGGTTACAAACTTGGAACCTACCCAACCTCCTTCAGTCTCTCAAAAGACTAATGAAGTGATTGTCAGCGAATCCAACGCTGAACTCATAACCCAACCCCCATTCTTATCCTTCGCTCCTCCCTCCACTTATTTGGTCTCTACTCCAGATCTAACTGGCGCTGCCATCATTTCCTCGGAAGCTAAAGCTGATTCTCCAGGAATGATGAAGACATGACCTGCAGAAAAATCCATGGGCACTTTTGAAGATGACATGGAACTTTACTCAGGAACCCGTGATTTCGATGAATTCACCAATCCTCCTGCAGGTAAACAACAACCCATAAACACTGTGACTAAACCCCAAACTTCTGAGCTTTCCTCTGTTCACAAGTTTTTATATGTTACAGGTCCTAATTTGGGAGATATCAACGCCTCTCTGAAGTCCGTGGAGACAAAGCTGACAGGTCTCACCACTACTCTCTCCAATAACTCTACAGCTGTAACAAACGCTGGAGAGAATCTAAACAAACTGACAACGGTGGTAGAGAAGAAGGCTTCCGCAGATGACTTGAAGCAGGTTGATAAAACTCTCAGCGACTTCGCCAAGGTGCTCGCTGATATCTACACAGACTACACCTCTCTCAAAAATTCAGTTTCATCCATGTCCAGCGAGGTAACAACGCTGAAGACATCGGTTGGAACACTAGAGGGAGATATGTCTGCTGTGAAGACAAATGTCAACACTCTGATGACTGACTTAAGCTCTGTAAAGACTGACGTTGGTTCGATGAAAACGATGATCGAGCAGCTGCTACACAAGGCGAATACTCCTGCTCCTGCCCCTGTCCCTGATTCTGAACATTTTACAGCGGTAGATCGCATTGAGCTCGGGAAGATCAATCCTGCTATTTCTGGCCTTGAAGACAGATTAGCAAAGATTGAAGTTTGTGTAGGTCTCTCTGGCCAAGAAAACAGAGAACCTACCAATGCTGCTGAATCTAGCCATTCCTCCCCCAATCATCATGAAAAAGAGGGGGAGAAGAGCGCTGAAGTCCTCGCCAAGAGCGCTGAAGACCTTTCCCATGATGAATCTATCAGGGGAGAGAAGACGAATACTGAAGAAACCACCGCTGGACCTCAGGGAGATGAAAACCCTGAGGAAACCGAGAAGCTCGCCTCTGTATCTTAGGGGGAGCAACTCGAAGAAGAAGCTGAGAAAACTGAATCCGAAGCAGAAGATGATGAAACCGTCGACATCCCTGATGATGAACCATCTTCTTCTCCAAAGAATGATGATGATGATGATGACGAAGATGACAATGACTTCTTTATCGTCAAACCTGCTCCGAAGATCAAAGCTCTTAAGGGAATCTCGATAAATGAACCTTCAGGGGAGCGGACAAAGACAAAGCCCTCAGCCTCTGGAGCTGAGAAAGGCAAAGGCAAAAGCGTCGCTGAAGATGACAATCTGATGATCTTGCTTGAAAAGCCGGTTTGTCAGGTATGCTAAACATCTCTCACTCTATCCCTCCTCTATCATACCTATCAGTTCTACTACCCAAGCCTATACACTTGAACCAATTCTCTCTATCTGATTCTACCCAAGTTCTTACTCGTAAGATCGCTGTGTTTCAGCTAGTCCTCTCCCCTGTTTGAGGATATCGCTGAAGGCTCCACAACTGCGACTTCACCAATAATACCAGCTGCTGCTGAAGAAATAATCCCAGTCTTAGATTTAATCTCTGAGACTGATGAACCAGAAGAACAGCTACTCTTGCACAATCGCAGACCTTCCTTAGCTCCTCAAAAGCTAAGTGAAGAGGATCAGAAAAGAAGAGAGGAAATAATAAAGCGCTTCGAGGATCAGCGAATCATTCTGAGGCGTGATCAACTTCCTTCAGTTCCTCCAAAGTTCAGAATTTCTAAAGCTGAATACCAGGAACACCTCAGAGCTGAACGCCTACTCGCTGAAAGAAAGGAAGCTAAAGAAAAAGACAGAGAATACGCCATCAAACTTACTCGACGATCAATAAAAGACCCCAAGCTGAAAAGAGTTCCCATTGATGTTCAACGTCAGCTATGGGATAATGCTCAAGAGATCGTTAGAGAAAAGACTAAGGTCTCTGATACGATTTTGGAATGGGCTAAACAAATGCTGACCTATCGATCTAGACCATCCAAAATCGTCAAGGCAAACATCAGAGGAAGTTTGTACGCTGAAGTTCCTGTTGTTGAAGTGGACGTCTACAGAGATGACGAAACCAAGCAAACTTTCTATGCTACTACCTTAGAAAAGTTTGGTCTCCCTGAATGGTTAGAAACAAAATTAGCCATTCAGGGATCGCGCTCAAAGTTCAAAAGCCATGTCGAGAAGATCTTAAACAATCAGATCGACCTGCTTTCATCTGCTGTGGATATTCCTCCTACTCTTCCTCAACTAAGAAAAGTCCCTGATAAGAAAAAGAAAGGCTCTGGTTCAGGTCCTCATATTCGGAATGAAACTGGCATTGGTTTCTCTCGTGCTGAAATTGTTGGCCCTGATGCCGATCTCTCAATGCTTGACACCTCTCTACCACCTGGAGAAACATTCATTCCTGGCACAGTTGTAAGTGATCCCTATGGTATATATTCTTTTTAGACTACTATGGAAATCATCACTTTCAACGTATCTCTGAGCTAGACATCGCTCCCATCGAACAACTCAGAGATCTCGTATACTGGTGTGAAGTCAAACGCAACATCAAAGCTAGACACCTGAAGCCCTTGATTTTTGAAGCAGCTCTGAAGAAAAAGAATCAAGGAGAAGATGTCCCTGACTGGATGATCCCCACATCAAAGACCCTTGATGAACTTCTCATTAAGGAAGAACCTTTATAAGCTGATATGATCGCCTTTTCTCTATTGTATCAGTTATTCTTCTGTACTTGTAATTTATTTCGTTCGTACTTGTAATCTTTCCATTTCTCTTTGTAACCTGATTCAAAGTTTTAAAGAAAGATTTCAGCGAATGTACTTTACTCCATCAGTACTGAAAAGATCCCAGAAACCAGTAAAAGGGACAAATATTTTATGAGTTCTTTTTATCCTTATGTTTTCATTAAATAGCAATTTTCTTTGTTGCTATGTCATAATCAAATAGGGGGAGATTGTTGATCCAAACCCTCAGTGATTTGATAATGACCCTCTCTTGTATACTTAGTGAAAATTGTAAGTAAACAATATGTATCAGAGTTTCACTATCGCTGATAAGTACTAAGATCTTACAGTACCGCTGATAGGAACTCTCGCTCTTTAAATTAAACATTCAGCGAAACTGTTCACCATTAATACTGAGTCTGTTTAGTCATTATGATGATCGCTGATAAGTTAGTTGTTTACTTATGATCCCTGAAGACAAGTTTCACGTCAACAAAGGTTCTACGCTAAAGTCGAAGATCAAGCTCAAGAACCAGCGACAAGTCTCCTAATGAACTGATGCGGATCAGCGAAGACTCAGGTTTGTCCACTCAACGTGAAGTATCAAGTACAAGACTTCAGCTATCGCTGAACTTTATCATTTGCTGAATAGTAAATGATAATCGCTGAATCAACGAAAGCTGATCATGAAGTCCTCCGTACAAAGTACTTTTGTCTTAACCTCCCTTGCACGACTACGTACGAAATGTCAGAAAAGAACCTCCGACTGTTTGAAATCGTACAACCATTCTGATACTACACTGTTCATCCATGCGGCTACTAAGGTTGTCAACCAAGGTCAATGACATGCAACCAACCAGCTGATGACACGTGTAAAGTGTATACTGACTTGCATTAAATACATGCAGTATATAAAGAGATGAACCCACTTCATTTGAAGTAACTTGCTAACTCTGGACAAGTTCAATCTCTTATCTCAAGATAGGTTATTATTAGTAATTTCCTTATCTCTCTTAGTGCAGGAAACCTTAGTGTTCCAACTTGTTTATATTTAGGTTTATCCTTAATCTTGTTTCCGCAACAAGCTGTAAATTGTTAATGATTTATCAATAAACAATTTAGAAAAGTAAAATCTCTGTGTTTGTATTCAACCCCCCCCCCCCTTCTACAAACTTGTATAGGCCTTCGGGACCAACATGCATGTAGTCTTTGGCTTCTTTGGCTGAGAGGCACCTGCGGCAAGCATTTTGGCGCACAAGTCATCGCAGATGCCTAGAAGGTAGGTGACCTCTGCCTCTGAGTTGAAGCGTAGTCTCTCGACGCTGGTTTGGAAATCTATGACATAGTTGGCGTTGGCAGCTGTGAAAGCCCTGATGAATTCGGTCATCTCATTCAGAACACCTTGACCCAATTCCATGATTTGTGCTTCGGTGATATAGTCTGTAGGCTTCAGAGCCTTGGTTTGATCAAGAGTATGTTCTTGGACTTTATCCAGAGCCTTTTGAAGATCTTCGGTGGTGATGACGGGGGCAGAGGTTCTTCTGTGCCTTTCTGGCCTTCTTCAGTTGTTTGGAAAGACTGGAAAGTGAAGCTTCCAGAGCAGAGGTGGAGGCCGGTGTGGTGGTTGCAGAGGTTGTTGCAGCAGTCGTGACTTTGGCCATGGCAGTTTTTACCTCTGTGGACATATTGTCCACTTTGGTGGTTAGATCTGTGATTGCCCTTTTAGAGTTCTCTGCAAAAGTATCGAATGAGCTTTTCAACTCATTCAATGAATTGGTCATAGAGGTGACAAGGGTTTGGAACTCATCCCTTGCGACATATGTACCGGGTGTAACCTCTGGGTGAACGGATCTATCACCACAGTGTGTCTCTGTTCCTGAGACGCCTTCTTTCGCTCCTGTTTGTACGTTGAGAGCGGAAGGACTTCCCTCTAATCCTTGAGCATGGGCTTTTTGGGCCTCAGACTCTATAGAGGTTCTGTTAAGGACATGGTCCTGATCTACTCTAGAGGTGGGTACTTGTCCAGAGTCCCTTCGTCGTTGTGCATTCGAAGCTCCTCTAAAGAGCTGTTGGGACCTATAAGTGTGTGCGTGTCAGAGGAAATGAATTCCTCTGTGGGGATTTCGGATGTGATCTGGGGCAATTGATCACTTACTAAAGGTAAGTCCTTTGGAGAGGACTCCCTTGGAATGGGTTCCCCGGATTCTAATGGCACAAAGGTGGAAAGATGTACCTCTGCCCGGTTTGCTTGGGTTGGGCTCGAGCTGTGTTGCTCTTTTTCAATGACACCTTCTGCCACTAGACTGGCGGTGTCAGAGATGTGGGTTGCACTAGGAGGGGGTTTTGGTTGTGTGCCTCTTCCAACTTCGGCATCTTTTTGGCTTCAGCCTCAGTCACACCCCCAATCACTGGAGATTCTATCTTAGATGCTAAGGAGTCGTAGCATGGATGAGATCCAAGTAGGCTCTGTACATGTGGATGCAGAACCTGGATACTATCAGAGGTTCTGTCAACCTCTATATCAGAGATCTCCTCTGAGATGATGTCGGATGGTTTTGTGGTTGTATCTTTTAAAGCTTCCTCTTCTGTCATGCAGCCTAGTATTGGGGATTCTAGCCTATATTGGACTTCTACCCAAGTATCTTCAGTTTCAATCATCTCCTCTGTATTTTGTAGTTCTGGATCATAGCTCGGAGGAGAGGAAAACTGGTCACCATGTTCCTCTGGGTCAGAATCAACCTCTGTTACAGTGAAATCCACTTGGGATGTGTCGGTATGGAATACTGGGATATCTTCTGCAGGGTCATCCTCTTGCACAGTGGGGTCTATTTGGGCTTGTTCTGAGTTGAACTCTGGGAGGACTTCTGCATTCCAACCAGAGGTGTCCAAGGTGTCTGCAAAATCGTGTTGCTCGGGGAAGGCGGAGAAATCACCCTGGTCTGCATAATGTATAGGAGTGGGGGATGGCAGAGGTTTTTCAGCGGCTGCTCCTTCGTCTGCAACGACTTCCTCTGTGATAGTTTGCAGAGGAGTCTTGGGTTTCTTAGCCTTTTTCCTCTTGGGCTTAGGGGCTCCCTCCTCTGAAGATTTAGTCTTGCGTTTCTTCTTCTCTTTTGGAGGAGGGGGTGTAGAGGATGCAATGATAGTTTCTGGTGGAGGTTGGGGGATCTGTTAGGGGATCTGTGAAGCACATGAAGAGGTTCCCTCTGTAGGTTTCTTTGCTCTAGGAGCCTTTTTCTGTTTGGGGGGTGTGGCTGCCTTTGTCTTGGATGCAGAGGAAATAATCTTTTTCCTCTGCAGACGGATGTTTGCTAGTTTTTGCTCGTGTTTAGCCACAGCCTCTACGTGCGCTTGTGGGCTCATCCTTTCAGCCACTATGGTTCCTATGGGGACACCTAAACGCGGGGGTGTCGCAGGACTCGGTTTTGGAGTCCTGTGAGCACGTATGCAATCTAACCTAAGTTGTTCATCCGAGGCATATGACAGAAGTTTGGCTGTCAGAGGTCTGCAGATCGCATACCCCTCTTCGTGTGTTGTGGTTTTCATTCGGCCCAAGGGGTAAGTGTTGACTATAGGCCCTTCCATTGGCCATTTGTTGATTTGTAGCAGAGGTGCTAGAATGACTCCGATAGTCCTCTGGAACTGTAGGGTAGGGAGATCTTGAACATTTGGACCCTTTGCCTTTTGTACTTAGATGCGGCGATAAATTATGTTCACAAGCTCTTACATCATTAGAGCTGCAAAGTCGAGGGGTAAGTCATAATAAACCCCGTACATTATTGCGAGGATTTGGTGTGAGGTTTGATCTGGACTCCCTACTTTGCCTGTGAGGCATCTGTTAAGGATTGAGAATAAGGTATTCCACAGAGGTGGGAATCGGTTTCGCCTTAAGTCATTCTTTTTGTTTAGGTGGGTATTATATCCCAATATCCTTGCAAAGTCGCAGAGCTCTCTAACAGAGGGGATTTCCGCATAGTCCTTAATCCCTAAAAGCCCTCTTGTGGGCAGATTGAACTCAAAAGATAGCATGGTTCGGTTAAATTTGAGCTCGATTCTTTCGGATTTATCAGGTTTTGAGATCCAACCTCTGACTTCCCTTGATTCTCCATCATAATAGCAACTCTGCCAGAACTGGTTCATGTACCTGGCAGGGATGCAAGTGACATTCTTGGTTAGGAGGGTGTTCAATGGGTGGTTTTCTAGGATGTTCAGTAAAATGGCGTGTTCTTCCCCAAAAGCTGTTCTTGAGGGCACAAGGAAGTGGTTGTTCGGTTTTAGGGGTAAAGAGTTCTCGAAATGATCATTTTCGATGAAGAACTGCAGGTGAGTGGTTGGAGTGAAATCAGCAGATTCACCTTGTTCTTGTTCTGGATTTGTGGCCCTTGTTTGGTGTTGTGAGTGCTCAGAATGAGCAGGGGATGTCTCTGGTGAGTTTCTGGTGGAAGCCATTACTAAAAGCTTGGAGAGATGGAGTAGAAAGAAGAAAGTTGCAGGTATGTCACTGTTCGCCGGAGGTATTTGAGAGAGAATCGTAACGGAATGAAGAAGATGGTAAATGGGGTTTTATAGGGTTTTAACGATGGTAGAATCTGAAGAAGTTAATAGTAAACATGTGATAATCCTTTGGGGTCCGCAATCGAGTACAAACAGCTGGGTGCAACGTATCAAATGAACGTGTGGCATGTACGTCCAATGAAAACGTGCCACGTCAGAGGTGTCAGAGCACGATTAGACGTCGTGCGCGGCCCATTAATGCTGAGCGCGTGGGCGTCTCTATACTCAAATGACTGTCACCTTCAGAAATAACCCGCATCTTACAGAATTCCGTTTCTGTGCACAAGTGTCAAATCGACAGAGGCTCTGTGGTGGAATGAGCTATGTGATTTGAAACTTTCTTTCGTAACCTCTGAGCTTGCACCTTTACCAAAACGTTTGAAAAGACAGTGGAAATGATCGATAGAGTCTCTGTGTAGAAACTTAAAGTTACAGAGGCGCAGACTTACAGAGGCTCTGCTGAGCTCCGTAGAGGCTCTATGACCTTAAATTTCTAATAACTGAAAACTCATAAAGCTTTTTGATCATCCAAAGTTTTAATTGTTTTAAATTGTGTTTAGGACATATTTGGAAATTTGTGTCCTAGAAAACTGTTTTGGAAAAAGATTTTGTGCGAGACATTCTCCTTTTGATTTACCTAAGCTCGGCAAACTACTTGACTTCTGTGGATTTGGCTAACCTCAACTCCTCTTTGGCTCCCCCTTGAATTAACAACATCTGTAGATTAATTCAAGGTCTCCTTCTGCTCCCCCTTGACCTATGCTTGGATCAATTGATATAAGTAATGCATAGATGTTGAGAGCTAGGTGTGTACCTGAAAATGTCACAAATAAACCAGGACGCAAGTATACATCTTAGTCTATTATCGCCTTTTAACAAGTAATAAATGGTACAAAGTACCGAGTATCGATCCCACAGGGAAGCGGGGAAAAGTTCTTCTTTTATAAGTCCAATAAATAAAAATAGGTTTCAGATGGCGAATGCGAAGTTAATCTTTTTGTTGGGTGTTTGGTTATCAACTAATGGGAATTTTAATTCTAAAGAAGCACAGGGTATAAAGATTCATTGGGTCCTTTAGTCCAATAATTAGATTAGAGATGAGACGTGTTAGCTTCAATCTTCCTAATCATAGAAGTATTTAGAAGTAGTGAAAAATAGGCTAAGTGAAGAAAGCCTCTTACAGAGGCTCTGCCGAACTTACCGAGAGATCAAGGTCAAGAAGCTACAGAAGCTAAAGAGGCGCCCTACAGAAGCTCTGTCATACGCGCAAAGAAGACAAATGACTCGGAATCCGGGGAAGACTGCTCTACAAAGGACCAGACCACAGAACCTCTGTAATACTTTACAGAGCCTCTGTGATCCTCTTCAAAGACTTCAAAGATATTTATAATATCTTTCTACTGCTACTGGACCTGTTTATCAACTTGCATGGTAGCATGCCCTGTCCAACTTCCACGTGTCAAATTCTGATTGTATTCAATAGGGCTTAGTAATTAATAGACGTCTGCTGCATTAAATGCAATACAGCACGTCCAAACTGTTCATACCATCCTTTCAACTATTCATACCATCCGTTATGAATAGTAGCTTATGCTTTATGGTCCCCTTAGAGTAGTATATAAGGAAGACTCATGTTGAGTTCTTCCTATCTATCGAACAATCGAAACAAGAAATCAAGAGAGAAAAACATCACAAGAACACACAACTTAAACACCTTGAGAGTCATATCTGTTTTAAAGCTTTGCTTACTCACTGTTCTTGAATCTGTTCTTAATATATATATTCAGTAAACTTTGAGATATTATTTCCTGTTCACTGTTTATTTATATTGTGTTCTAAATCTATCAAACATATATGTTAGTTCTTCAAATACGCTTCCGCATCAAACTCAAACTTGAACTAATAGATCTGATAATCTTGTTTAAACAAAACGTGAACCAACAATTGGTGTCAGAGCAAAGCTTGATTTTCAATATCAAGTGATCCTCTTTGTTACAAGATAAGTGATAGACATCATTCTTTTTTTTAACCTATCCCTCATTTCTAGGTTAAAACTCCATTAAAGTGTACTCTGGGAACTGTTCAAACCCAGAAAACTTTCCAGATCATCAGACTCATACTCTTTAATCATAATATCTTTTCAGAACCTTAACAATGACAAATACAAATAACTTCTTTACTGTTGGTTCACTCACCAAGCCTGCTACTCTCCTACGAGATGAGTATCCTCAATGGAAGATAAGAATGGTTCATTTCTTTGAGGGTACTGAAAAAAATCTAGTACAATATCTTTACAACCCTCCTCCTGTTCCTATGATAGTAGTACCACGAGTACCAGCTACTGCTGAATCTCCTGAAATCCCTGAACATAAAAAACCAAAGCCAAAAGAAGAATGGTCAAATGAAGATAAGGCAGAAGATGAAGTTGCACAGAAAACAAAAAGAATCATGATAATGGCTGTCCCCAACGAGCTTTTTTAATCCCTAGATGCATGCGAAACTGCGCACGATCTTTGGAAAGAATTAGAAAGACAGTTGGAAGGGGGTGCTAAAACACAGAAGAACCGAAGGGCACAATACATAAATGAGTATCATGCCTTCAGAGCCTCTGCAACAGAATCTCTGCAAACAACATACGACCGGTTCAACTCTCTCATAAACAAATGCAAAAAGTCCGGCATTCACAGAACCTCTGAAGAAAATAATGTCATGTTTCTAAAGAGCCTGAATGATGAGTGGCTTCAATTGTCTATGTCTTTACAAACAAACCAAGATTTAGATTCATGGACACTCTCTGATCTCTATGGAACACTAGCTGCACAAGAGCCTCAAATAGCACAGGCTAAAACAATAGCCATTGCACCATACGCATTGGTTAGTAAATCAACAGAGGCTACAGTGAGACCGAGAAATGAGAGAGCAACAGAGGAGAAGAAGAAGGAGAAGAAGAAGATAGTGATGGTTGATAGCGAAGAAGACGAGCTGATAGAGGAAGAAATAACTCTTGCGTCATTAGCTAAATCATTGGCTCTATTGACAAGAGAGTTCAGAGGTAACCAAAGAAATTTTGGAAATGACAGATATAGCAGAGACAACCAGAGAGATAGAAGAGATGATGGAAGAAGAGAAGAATCAAGTGACCGACAGAGGTCAGACTACAGAAATGATGACCAACAGAGGTTGAGCGACAGAAACTACAGAGGAAATGACCGACAGAGGTCAGATGACAAGGTAGGCCACACACAAGAATGCTACAAATGTGGTAAGCCTGGTCATTACGCAAACGAATGTCGAACAGAGAAAGGTGGAGACCAACAGAAGTCCGACGATCGAACTGGAAACACCTCCCAAGGTTGCTTCAACTGCGGCAAGCCAGGCCATTTCGCAAAAGAATGCAGAAGTAGACAAAATCGTCCACAGAAGGACTCAGCTTTTTACAAAAAGAAGGCTTAATATTATGCGCAAAAATCCCTGATGGTGAACAAAGGGCATTCTGAAGCAAATAAGGAGGACTTCGAGTCAGACTCTACCTCTGATGATGAATTCACAACCAATGCCTTGTTCTGTGGCATGGCAGAAGTCGACTCCGACACTGACAATGAGGTATCCTTTTTAAACTCTACCTCTTGTATTAAATATGTAGATAATGATTCAATTAAACTTAACATTGAACTGATTGAACTAAAAGAGATAAATGAAAGCATTCAAAAAAACCTCACCTTTAATGAGAGAGAAGTAAGGTTTCTCACTCAAGAAAAAGCAAAAATTTTTGAAGAAAAGGAAAGAGTAGAAAAATATTGGAGCAAAAATGTAGATCCTTTAAAAAGGCAAATTTCTGAATTAACCTCTGCTTTAAAAATCAAAACTAAAGAGCTTTCAGTTTCTAGGAGTGAAACAACGGACATAAGAGCTCTCAAAGAATACTTTCAAAAAGAGAGAGAGGTACTTTGGCAAGATCTACTCAAAAGAGAAGTTTTACTTAAAAACTATAAAGATGCACAGAAGGTGTATGAGAAAGTAAACTCACAAATAGGAAGACGAGGTATAGGGTACGATGATATTACTCTAGGTGTTGAAGGCAAAAAACTTAAACCTCTGTCTTCTCTGTTTGTAATAGGAAATACAAATAAACCATCTTTTCCAAACTTACTCTCTGTAAGTAAAAGGGTTAAAATCTCTGCAGAACCTCACTTAAGGAAACATACGAAAATGATCAATGTATGGTTTGAAAACACAGATTCATCATCTTCAACCTCTGTCAATAGAGGAATCAAACCAAAGAAATATCTGAAAACACAAGATCAGATTGGTATCTTCAAGTTTGGTAAACCAGAGACTCAAACACAGGTTGCTTTTGTCTGTATGTTAGATGTCGAAAAGAAATTATCTGCAAAAGCTCCTGAGTTTAAACCCATCTTTTCAGAAGAAAAACTTAAAAGATCAATTGAAAAAGAAATTTTGGAAGTTTTGAAATCAAATGTTTTAGAAAATCTCTGTACATCTTCTATAGATCAAATTCTCGCTGAAGATATCTCATCAGAAACCTCTGTCATCTATGAAAGTTATTCTACAGAGGAAGAAAGCTCGTACGACACATGCTCAGAAAATCCAGCCTCTGTCGAAAGAGATGACTCAACCTCTGTATATAAGGACGATTCAACCTCTGACGACTCATAGACTGATTCTAAATCAGGGATAGTTCACTGTGACACAGAGGATGTTAAATTCTCCTCTGAGGTTCTTAACAGAACAATTTCTCCAAAAGAGAAAATCACAGAGATACCTATCTGTCCAGATTTTCTCAAAATGTGTATACAAGTCAAAACCTCTACAGAGCTTAATAATGTAAAAAGGCCTATGAAAATCCTAAAAGCTCAAAATTTTCAAAACCTTTAAGGCCTGAAGCTAACAAATATCTTTCCTCTGTGACAGTGAAGACAGACGTTCACCACAGAAGAGACTCACAGAAGGCAGGACCTAAACAAGATTTTTGCAAACAACATTCTAGTATTCATAGATCTTGTAATAGGAGATCTAATGTTAAGAACGAATGTAATGCCTCTGTGACTCAATTCAATGAATTCAATGAAAAGTTCAAGCCAATCACGTCTCATATTAAATACTGTCATTGCTTTGATCTTATGTTCAAATTGAATAATCACTTCTCAAGTCCAGATTGCTTACTCTCCACTAAAATTCAAACTCCAAAGTCAAAACCTAGAGAGAAACAATCTGATTTTTCCACAATAAATCAAATGTATTTCAAGAATGCTAAGGCAAACTTGAAAAATTCTAACAATATTGGACCCATATGGATATGGGTACCTAAGTCTCTATGATTGTCTTACAGAAGTGGTATGTGCCAATTTGGTATCTTGACTCCGGATGCTCAAGGCACATGACTGGCGACAGAAGTTTACTATCCACGTACAAAGAAACACACGATGGTGGATCTGTAACTTTTGGAGACAACAAGAAGGGACACATAAAAGGCTATGGAGTCATACAGAAGGAAAACGTCTCTGTATACAAAGTTGCATATGTGAATGGCCTTAAACACAACCTACTCAGTGTAAGTCAACTCTGTGATACAGGATTTGATGTCTTGTTCAAAAGGACTTTCTGCTCTCTGTAAAGTGAAGACACAGGAATGGAACTTCTGCGAGCTGAAAGAAGAGGCGATCTGTATCTGATGAATTTTTGTCCAAAAACCAAGGACAAAGTTTGTCTTGTAGCTTGCGAAAGTAAAGAAGCCTGGTTATGGCATAACAGGTTCTGTCACTTGAACTTTCACACCTTGGATAAACTGGTCAAACTTGATCTAGTTAAAGGTTTGCCTAATGTTAAATTTAACAAGGATCACTTGTGTTCTACCTGTGAAATGGGAAAACTCAGAAGAGCTTCCCACAGAGGCAAAACAGATGTGTCTTGCACTAGGCCTCTGTACATGCTTCATGTCGACCTCTGCGGTCCCATTGCCATATAGAGCCTAGGTGGCAAGAAATACATACTTGTCTTAATTGATGAGTACTCGCGTTTCACATGGGTTGAATTTATTCGAAAGAAATCGGATGTTCCAATCATCTTGATTAATCTAATGAAAAGAATCCAAGTTCTTTATGATTGCAGAATACAGAAGTTAAGAAGTGACAATGGCACAGAATTTAAAAACTCTGTCATTGAAGCCTATCTTTCTACAGAAGGAATATCGCAGAACTTCTCTGCAGCACGCACTCCACAGCAGAACGGCGTAGTCGAAAGGAAGAATCGAACGCTCGTGGAGGCCGCAAGAACTATGCTATCAGCATACGGATTACCGATGAACTTTTGGGCAGAAGCGATTTCTACCGCTTGTTACACACAGAATTGGTCAACCATTATGAAAAGACACATCAAGACTCCTTACAAACTGATCAACAAAAGGCGGCCAAACATCAAGTTTTTCCATGTGTTTGGATGTAAATGCTTTGTTTTAAACGACAGAGATTCAAGAGGAAAGTTTGAGGTAAAAGCTGATGAAGGCAAATTCATTGGATACTCTGCCACTTCCAAAGCCTACAGAGTATACCTTACAAGATCTCGCAAAATCGTTGAAAGTATCAATGTTTCTTTTTATGGTTCATTCCAAAAGACTTATGAGCAAATCAGTTCAGAACTCGCAAACGAAAGAAGACTTGAATCTTCTATTTTTAGAGATGTTCCACGATGACATTGATCCTTCTGTTGGAACCATCAGAGTTTCTGAAGAACCATCCTATGTTGAACAAAATCCTACAGGTATGACTCTAACTGGTCCAAATAATGCTTCATCTTCTTCTATAAATACTACAGATGCAAATGCCGAAGAAGAAAATGCAGAAGATGAAACATCAAGAAAAACGACCACAGAAGTTGCTGAAAAACAAACTCCACAATCCACAGAAGAACCAATTACAGAGGAAATTGAGGACCAAGACTATACGTCCTCAGAGGAACAAACTCCACCATCACCACTCATACCAATCATTCCACAAATGGTAGAATCAACTACCAAGACAAGAAGAACGACAGAGGCTACACAAGAAGAAGATCCACAAGAAGCTTCTGAAGAAAGGTTCGATGACATTGATGACCATCTTCCACGCACCACTCAGTGGACAAAAAGCCATCCTTCAAGCCAAATAATCGGAGAACCTTCTGACTCAGTAAAAACCAGGTCTGCCACTGCTAATTTTTGTTTCTTTACAAATTTTATTAGTGTGATAGAACCAAAGAAGATTTCTGAAGCCCTAGATGACCCAAACTGGGTAGACGCCATGCAAGAAGAACTTCTGCAGTTTGAGCGTAACAGAGTATGGACTTTAGTACCTCTGCCACGAGGGAAACAGGTCATTGGGACTAAGTGGGTCTACAGAAACAAGAAGGATGAAGATGGAGTGGTCATCAAAAACAAAGCACGATTGGTGGCCAAGGGTTATAGACAAGAAGAAGGCATAGACTACGATGAGACTTTTGCCCTGTCGCACGGCTCGAAGCAATAAGAATATTCTTAGCCTTCGCAGCTCACAGAGGTTTTAAAGTCTTTCAGATGGACGTAAAATCAGCTTTTCTCAACGGAGAAATCCAAGAAGAGGTTTACGTAAATCAGCCACCAGGGTTTGAAAGCTCAAAGTTCCCAAGGCATGTATACTACCTTGAAAATGCTCTGTACGGACTGAAACAGGCTCCAAAAGCATGGTACGAACGACTTTCTACCTTCCTTCTAGTAAATGGCTACGACAGAGGTACAACAGATACTACCTTATTCTATAAACGTAAAAACAGTGAAATAATGCTTGTACAAATCTATGTGGACGACATAATTTTTGGGTCTTCTAATACAGAAGAGTGCAAAAGTTTTGAAAAACTCATGCAGAGTGAGTTTGAAATGAGTATGATGGGAGAATTAGCATTCTTCCTCGGACTCCAAGTCAAACAAACATCAGAGGGAATTTTTATAAATCAGGCCAAATATGTCTCTGACATTCTTTTCAAGTATAGCCTCTCTGATACCTCTGCAATGAAAACTCCAATGGCCACTGGAAATAAGTTATCCTTAGATCCAGATGGCATCTCTGTAGAATGCACTCTCTACAGAGGCATGATTGGATCTCTGTTATACTTAACTGCAAGCAGACCTGACATTATGCATGCCACATGTCTTTGTGCACGTTATCAAGCTAATCCTAAGAAATCACACTATGATGCTGTGACAAGAATCTTTAGATATCTAAAGGGGACCAAAAATCTCGGTCTCTGGTATCCACAGAACTCTGGTTTTAGTCTTAAAGCTTATACAGATTCAGACTATGGAGGATGCATGCTCGACAGAAAGAGTACCTCTGGGAGTTGTCAATTCCTAGGTGGTAAACTAGTCAGTTGGGCCTCCAAGAAGCAAAATTGTGTCTCAACATCCACTCCAGAAGCTGAATACGTTGCTGCTGCAAGCTGTTGTTCTCAAGTTCTATGGATGAAGACTCAGCTAAAAGACTACGACCACATCCTATTCAAAATACCCATCTTCTGTGATTCCAAGAGTGCCATTGCTATCTCTGCCAATCCTGTGCAACACTCAAAAACCAAGCATATCGATATAAGATACCATTTCTTGAAACATCATGTTGAATACGGTACAATCGAGATGCATTTCGTGCCCACAGAATACCAACTCGCGGAATTATTCACCAAAGCTTTAGACGAGAAAAGATTCAATTTCTTGGTGGGTAAGTTAGGAATGATCAATATGACGTGAAAATCCTCTGTAAGTATAGCTTTATCTTCTGTAAATATGTATATATTTCTATTGCTTTACTTATTGCTTTGATTGATTTATTTCTGTATGTAAATTCTCAATCTTAAGTAGTTCTTGAAATCTCAGAGCTTCTGTGGGTCTACTCAGAACCTCTGACGACCCCTACAGAACCTCTGGAAAACATGACCTATGTTCTATGCAAAACTTATCATTCTTTGATCCAAGCATAGGTCAAGGGGGAGCAAAAGGAAATTACTTGATCTACAGAGGTGATTAGATCAAGGGGGAGCAAAAAGGGACCCTGAAATTATCTACAGAGGTAAAACTTTCAAGGAAAGCCAAAGAAGAATGTCGATGAATCTATATCGACCGAAGTCAAACATCACTGCCGAGAAAAGAAGAACCAAAAGGTATGTCTCTCGCACAAAGGGTTTTTGAAAACAGTTTTCTAGGACACAAATTGTCAAATATGTCCTAAAAATACTGAGAATAACATTTCAAAAATCAAAAGCTCAAAAAGTTTCATAAAATTCGAATTAGGAGAAATTTAAGATCATAGAGCTTCTGCTGAGCTCAACATAGGTTCTGCCAGAAATATGCTCTGTGATCACAAATTAACCCTCTATCGATCTTTTGGAATGTTATCTCAGAAACCGAATACATACACCATGACCTTCATGAACAAAACTTTTTCCATAACAGTTTTCTCGGACACCAACTTTCAAATATGTCCGAAAAAACATCTCTTAAAACAGATCAAAAATTGGATGATCATAAAATTTAATAGAATTTTGTTATGAGATTTTTTCCCTCATAGAGCTTCTGCTGGCCCTCACAGAGCTTCTGCAAGTTCCAACAGACCCACAAAACCTCTACGAGAAAAAACTCTTAACTAAAAATCCTATTGATCCTCTCCAATGCCTTTACAAACGTTTTGGTTAAAGAAGAACCCCACAGAAGTCATGATAACAATGAGATATATGAGAAAGGGATAAAACATTAAAGATTTTCAAGATCACAGAGCTTATGTAAACTACATAAGTTCGGTCAATCTGTTACTTGGGCATTTCTGTAGTAATAACGGTTACTTTTACTGAGAGTGAATCACATGTGGCTAAGAACAACCCCATGCGCCTAACATTAATGGGCCGCGCACGACATTCTGTCATCTTCTGACATGGCCTACGTGTCCCATTTTCATTGGGCGTACATGGAACGTTTTCTATGGAAAGCTGAACCCGCCGTTCTAACTTGAGTACGGATTCCAAATTTTAATCCATTGCCATATATTTTACTCTCTCGAATTCTACCGTTTTACCCTCCTATAAAAACCAAGCTTACCCTCTCATAAATTTTTTACAAACTCTCATTCTTCTCCGGCGAAACCCTGCAAAAACCTGCAAGTATCTTATTCTCATTACCAAATGGCTTCATCTTCTCAAGCTATCTCCCCTGCACACTCTCCGGTGAACTCACCAGAACATTCACCTGCTCATTCTGAACATTCAGAAAACCCCAACCCTGCCCAAAATATTAAACTAGAAGATTCTGGCGATTCAGCAGACTTTGCTCCGACCACACATCTTCAAAACTTCATAGCAAAGGATCATTTCGAAAAGGTACTACCAATCAAATCCAACAATTGCTATTTGGTCCCCTCCCCCACTGCTTTCGGCGAAGCCCATGCCATTCTTCTAAACATAATGGAAAATCATATCCTCTTCCCTTTACTCTCAAGAACCCCAAAGAAAATTCCAGTTAGATATTTGAACCAGTCTTGGCAAAGTTGCCGATTTGATAAAGATGATTCTCTTATCAAAGGATACATTTCAAGACCTGACAAATCTGAACATCTGGAAATCAAGTTCAATAGAACAATGTTCTCACTTGAATTCAACCTACCTACAAGGGGTCTTCTTGGATTAAAGAAGTATGTAGAGCAACCAACAGACGACGAGATCTGTCGTTTCCTAGAAATGCTTGGGTACAACACCCCACTGAGGAAGAGAAATGACTTCCGCAGAGGTAGATTACCACCTCTGTGGAACACCTTGTTCTCAATTCTTAACAGATGCCTGACAGGGAAGATAGGTAGTATTGACCAGAGCTCACATCAGATATTAACCATCATGTATGGGGTTTACTATGATATCCCACTGGATTACGCGACCATAATGATGCAAGAGATCATCAACACCATCGACATAAAGAACAATACAAGAAGGGTCAAAGAGAACGATCCTAAGTTTCTACCACCTCTGCAATTCCAAAGAATACTGGGAGTTTTGTTCGAACCTCTGTTGCTGATACAGAAATGGCCAATGGAAGGGCAAATTCCCAAACAGTTCCCAATGAACAAAAATACCCCCACTGATCATGTAGATGGCTACACACACTGCAGACCTCTATCAAAGAACCTTCTGAAGTATGCCTCGAACAAAACCCTTAAGGAAGAATATATACGCGATCATAGAACTCCAAAACCGAGTCCTATGACACCCCCGCGTTTAGGTGTCCCCCTAGGAACAATGATTGCAGAACCTATTTCCACTCAAGAAGAAAAAGATAACAAATTAGCAAAACACATGGCTATTCAACTTAGCTTCATAGCCAAACGTGCAGAGCTCATGGGAAAGAAGTCCTCTTCGAAATCTTCTGCCTCTACTCCAAAATCAAAAAGGAGGAAAACTGCAGAAGGCACCTCTACAAGCGCTACAGAAGATCAACCTTCACCTCCCCATGCCATAGAAATTGGCTCCTCTGCTCCTCCCTCCTCTCCAAAACTGAAGAAGAAAAGAAAATCAAAAACCACAGAGGAAGGGGTACCAAAACCTAAGAGGAGGAAAACCAAAAGGAAGCATGGTAAATCACTTGAGAAATTGGTTACCATAGAAGAGGAAGCAATCGCAGAAGAAGAAGATGCAGAAGTAGAAATGACAGAAGAGGGATATCAATCGCCCCATCAATCCCCAGATAGATTTGCTCACCAAGGAAACCTAAACGATTTCCTACAGAACCCTGACATTGCCAACACTTTAAATACAGCAGGGTGGACGGCACAACCTCTCGACCACCACTCCCCAGAAGAACAATACTTCTCTATTTCTGGCATTGACACACATCTGCAAGAAAATGATCAAACACCCAGAGATCAATCAGCCGAGACACCTGTTATTCTACAAAACCCCTTCATTCAACAAGGATTGGACGTCCACAGAAGGAGTCCAAGCCCAGCTTCAGAAGAAATAGAACAAACAGAAGCTGAGTGGAATAGAGATGAAATAACAGAGGCTTTAGAGAAAGGAAAAGAGGCAGAAGTTGTACAAGCAGAGGGATTTAAAACATGGGAGACAAGAGTGGAGGTCTCAGAGGTAGATTCAGATGAAGAAGAAGCTGTCTGGATACGAAAAGGTCTATATCATCCACATGTCATGAGATTATACGGCTCTCATCAAATGTATGACTTCTTAGGCAAAGAGCAAGGAACTTTAACAGAAGCTAGGGAAGAAGCACCAAGCCATCAGATAGCTACAGAAGCTGAAATGATAGAAAATGATGTAGTGCTTGGATGCTTAACAGAGGAGGAAATAAGAAAAGATGCCTGGATTAATAGAGGCACACAACCAAAACCAACTCCCAGTGCAACCCACACATCTAACTCCACAGATCTAGCTGCAGAAGGAGTTATTGAAAAAGAGCAGCACAGCTCGATCCAAACCCAACCCATCCAGCCAGAAGTCACTCTTTCGACTTCTGCGCCCACAGAAACCGGGGAATCCATTCCTAGGGAGTCTCCTCAAAGAGACTCACCTATAGTTCGTGATCAATCGCCCCAGATCACACTAAAACACCCTACAGAGGAATTCGTTTCCTCTGCCACGCACGAAATAGGGCCAACCCTTCTTTCAAAGAGAAGTAGTGAGCACAACGACGAAGAGACTCTAGACAAGTCTCCGAGTCAACAGAAGGATAATCTAGTACCCACCTCTGAAGTTGACCTAGACAATGTCATTCACAGAACTTCTGTAGAGTCTTAAGCACTAGATGCTTCTGCTCGAAAATCAGATTGAAATCCTTCCACCCCCAACGTACAAACAAGGGTGAACGAAGGTGTCCCAGGAGCAGGGACTCACTCTGGAGACGAATGTGTTCCTCCAGAGGTTACACCAGGGACACAAGTATCAAGGGATGAGTTCCAAACCCTTGTCGCCTCTGTGAACCAAACCATGAAAGAGTTGCAAAGCTCTTTCACATCTTTTGGAGAGACAACATCGACGGCCTTACTAAATCTGAACACCAAAATGGACAATCTGTCCACAGAGGTGAAAACAACCATCACAGAGATGAAGTCTTCTGCGCAAACAACTGCCACAACTACAGCCACTTCTGCTGCTAAAGATTTCGGGATAGCCGCAACTTCTGCGTTCAAGGAATCAGTCAAACATTTCCTTGAACAAACGAACAAGCAATCCAACAAATCACAGAGCATCACACCTGCAGAAGTACAGAAGGCTCTGCAAAACGTTCAAGAAGAGGCAATGCGCAACACTACAATGATGCAGCCAAAAGACTACATGACCAGAGCACAGCTAACAGAGCTCGGCCAAAATGTCATAAACC
This sequence comes from Saussurea involucrata, assembly GCA_033807775.1. NCBI lineage: Eukaryota > Viridiplantae > Streptophyta > Magnoliopsida > Asterales > Asteraceae > Saussurea > Saussurea involucrata. Next base: position 118,114,818 of record CM066319.1, read on the forward strand.
AGGTCACAGAAGTCATTGTCTCCTTCACTACTGCAAATGCCAATTACGTCAAAGATTTCAGAAAGAGTGTCAGCAAAATGCGCTTCAACACAGAAGCATAGCTTGCAACTCTATTCGGCCTCTGTGATGATGTATGTGCGAAGTTGATGGCCGCAGGAGCAGAACTACCAAAGAAACCCAAAGCTTCCTGCAGAGCAGAGGGTACTTCTGATAAAAGTCAGGATGATTCTGATGATGACCATCCTGGTCCATCAGATCATCCTGAGGGGGAGAATATATGGGAGAAAGCTACGACCAGAGGATTACAAGCTCCACCAATCGCAGCAGAACCAATCAGTCAAGCCCCTCCAGAACAAACTCAAGATCAACAACAAAATCAACAGACCACAGAGACAACACCCATCTCTGTGGAATCAAGTCCTGAAGAAACCAATATTCCAGAAGCTGATCAGCAAACCATAGAGGCAACAACCACCCCTGTGGTAATCATTTTGGAAGAAAGTCCTTCAACAAAATCAACAGAAAAACCCCAAACTATACCAAGAAGAAAGTCGATTGCCACCAAACCAAAAAGAGAAACGACCTCTGCTTCCGATATTCTGAAAAAGATGCACAATAAAATGACTGAACGAATGGCGCAGAGAGAAGAAGAAAGGCACAGGTTCACATTAGCTTTCAAAATGAAAAGAAGATTCGATGTCAAATCTTCATCAACAGAAACAGAGCTCACAGAAGAAATCACCAATTAACCTCCAACAGAGGTTACAGAGCAACTCAAGCCAACAGAACCATCGCCACAAAAGTCCTCTAAAACACAAGTGTCAAAACCTACAGAGGCAACCATCAAGCCAACAGAAGCACCAACCTCCAAACCTACAGAAGAAACAGGTTCTACACCTCCAAAAGCCAAAGACAAAGGCAAAGCAATACTGACAGAAGAGCCCAAGAAAAAGAAATCATTGCCCAAGCCTACAGAAAAATTGATGAAAAGCGCTTTTGATGCCTTTCAAACTCCAAAGCCTGAAGAAGAGGACTGAGCATATGGATTAAAGCCTCTGACAGACATTCCTCTAACTGGCAGAGCTGCAGAAGATGTTCAAAAGATGGAGAGTCTCAGAAGACAAGTACCACAACCTGGTCCATCACATGAAGAGATGGAAGAAGTGGCATACAAATACCTCTATAAACAAACCTTTCAGACCAATCATCCAACAGATCATGTGACAGATTCAAGGATCACAGAAGAATTTGAGAACATCTTCACAAGGACAAAGCCAAGAACCAAAGCAGATGTCTTCTCAATCCACAAGATCAAAAAGGTAATCTTCTGCAAGTTCTCCTTTACAAGAACCTATCCAAGGGTCAGGTACAATCTTTACAAAGTCAGAAGAGAAGACAATTCAGAAACCACCTTCGCTGATGCTGACCTAAGAAATATCAATCCTTATGATCTACCTGACCTTCTGCAATGGACAAAGGACAACTACAACACAGAGGCAAACACCAGAGCCTATCAAGTGTTCAGAAAAGCAATGAGGGAAAAGCTTCTGATCTACAGTATGATAGATTTTCAACTGGGAAAGGATCTTGGTCTCAAACATCTGAATTTACGACCACCAGAAGATCGCTGCCCACCCGACGCCGTGCCCAACTCTATCATTACAGAACCAAGATTCGGGTTAGTATTTCAAAACCCACAAGGCGAAGTCAAACTGTTTGTGTGCATGGACTGTCAGAAGTACGCAACTAGTACTCTGAACAAGTTCAGAGCAAGCCTTGTAAAATACAGAGGTACAGAGAAAATGGATAGAGATGCTGTAGATACTTTCATCAGAGAGATTGATGCCACAATCCGCCTAAGAGAACTATGCATCAGTTTCTACAAAGAGATCAGAAGAATCGGAAGAGACAACAGAAGCTACAACGATTTCAAAGATGCCAAAATCTGATTCTCAAACCTCAAATCTCTGCTAATCAAGACAGTTTATCTTTCATTGTACTCAAATGTAAAATGCCTCTGGCATATTTTCTAAATGAAAGAACTTTCGAGGTATTGTTTAACCTCTGCCTTATCTAACATAGCCTAACTAAACTCAAGTTCAATTTTTTATTTTTCACTACTTAGGGGGAGATTGTTAGCTTCAATCTTCCTAATCATAGAAGTATTTAGAAGTAGTGAAAATAGGCTAAGTGAAGAAAGCCTCTTACAGAGGCTCTGCCGAACTTACCGAGAGATCAAGGTCAAGAAGCTACAGAAGCTAAAGAGGCGCCCTACAGAAGCTCTGTCATACGCGCAAAGAAGATAAATGACTCGGAATCCGGGGAAGACTGCTCTACAAAGGACCAGACCACAGAACCTCTGTAATACTTTACAGAGCCTCTGTGATCCTCTTCAAAGACTTCAAATATATTTATAATATCTTTCTACTGCTACTGGACCTGTTTATCAACTTGCATGGTAGCATGCCCTGTCCAACTTCCACGTGTCAAATTCTGATTGGATTCAATAGGGCTTAGTACATAATAGACGTCTGCTGCATTAAATGCAATACAGCACGTCCAAACTGTTCATACCATCCTTTCAACTATTCATACCATCCGTTATGAATAGTAGCTTATGATTTATGGTCCCCTTAGGGTAGTATATAAGGAAGACTCATGTTGAGTTCTTCATATCTATCGAACAATCGAAACAAGAAATCAAGAGAGAAAAACATCACAAGAACACATAGCTTAAACACTTTGAGAGTCATATCTGTTTTAAAGCTTTGCTTACTCACTGTTCTTGAATCTGTTCTTAATATATATATTCAGTAAACTTTGAGATATTATTTCCTGTTCACTGTTTATTTATATTGTGTTCTAAATCTATCAAACATATCTGTTAGTTCTTCAAATACGCTTCCGCATCAAACTCAAACTTGAACTAATAGATCTGATAATCTTGTTTAAACAAAACGTGAACCAACAAGACGGTATTCCTTATTATCTCATAGTCGATATTTTATGTGACTTAACAGTCCTTCATATAATTAACCAGTTGTCAATTGACTAATTATAATCATCCTGAAAATATAACTTTGATTTAAATAATTAAGACAATCATACCATACGATACACCTTTTCGTCTTTTTATCGGGCCCGTCCCAACTTCACTTTATACCCCAAGCTAAGGCAATTAGCCCATCATAGCTTTACGTGCACTAGAAACTACAACGACGATTATGAAAACAAATAATGGAGATGGACAACCCATTACACAAATCTTGAAAATTGGAAATTACGTTTTTAAGAAAATTAATTATAAACTAAGAGATGGAAAATCTTGTTTTAAATGTGAAAATGAAACGGAAAGAACCCTTAAGTGAACCACCATCGGTTACGTTTGGAATAAATTCCAAACGTTAAGCTATGGATTTGGTTACTTAAAAAGCCCGAAGAGTGATTTACTAGGATGAGATTAAAAACAATTGATTAAGATGATTAATTAGGCAAAGCTTGAATTATAGTAAAAGATTTATGTGACTTGAGAAAAAGGTTTTGACAATAAAAACACGCTAACACTAGCAACTTCTATAATTTCTTCGTTACTACAAATCGTGAACCAAGCTAGTTGGGGATCCGAAGAGATTAATTCAGACTTCCGATTTATGGTAGTAATTGTTGATCCAAACCCTCAGTGATTTGATAATGACCCTATCTTAAATACTTAGTGAAAATTGTAAGTAAACAATATGTATCAGAGTTTCACTATCGCTGATAAGTACTAAGATCTTACAGTACTGCTGATAGGAACTCTCGCTCTTTTAGATTAAACATTCAGCGAACACTGCTCACCATATCGTTGAGTCTGTTCAGTCCTTATGGTGATCGCTGATAAGTTAGTTGTTTACTTATGATCCCTGAAGACAAGATTCACGTCAACAAAGGTTCTACGCTGAAGTCGAAGATTAAGCTCAAGAACCAGCGACAAGTCTCCTAATGAACTGATGCGGATCAGCGAAGACTCAGATTTGTCCACACAACGTGAAGTATCAAGTACAAGACTTCAGCTATCGCTGAACTTTATCATTCGCCGAATAGTAAATGATAATTGCTGAATCAACGAAAGCTGATCATGAAGTCCTCCGTACAAAGTACTTTTGTCTTAACCTCCCTTGCACGCCACCGTACGAAATGTCAGAAAAGAACCTCCGAAAATCTGAAATCGTACAACCACTCTGATACTACACTGTTCATTCATGCGGCTACTAAGGTTGTCAACAAAGGTCAATGACATGCAACCAATCCGCTGATGACACGTGTAAAGTGTATACTGAATTGCATTAAATGCATGCAGTATATAAAGAGATGAACTCACTTCATTTGAAGTAACTTGCTAACTCTGGACAAGTTCAAATCTCTCTTAAGATAGGATTTTATTAGTAATCTCCTTATCTTTCTTAGTGCAAGAAACCTTAGTGTTCCAACTTGTTTAGATTTAGGTTTATCCTTAATCTTGTTTCCGCAACAAGCTGTAAATTGTTAATGATTTATCAATAAACAATTTAGAAAAGTAAAATAGCGTGTTTGTATTCAACCCCCCCCCCCCCCCCCCTTCTACAAACTTGTATAGGCCTTTCGGGACCAACAAGTGGCATCAGAGCGGATTTGTTTAATCTCATAAACAAGATCTAATCTAAGATATTTCTCTTCCTTGCTATTATCTGAAAATGGCCTCCCACACAAACACAAATTATATAGACAATGGTTCTCTTGCAAAACCCCCTAGATTTTCCAGAGACAACTTCAACTTATGGAAAAATAGGATGATGCTCTTCCTAGAAGGTGTTGACCCTACTATGACCTACTATCTTGAAAACGGCCCACACATCCCTGTAACTATTGATCCTTTAGTTCCAGCCACTGCAACTCGAGCTGCTATTCCTGAAAGGCTGATTCCAAAGGAAATACACATGTGGACCGATGAAGATAAGAAGAAAGTGGCTATAGATACAAAAGCCAGATCCATACTATCCATGGCCCTTCCTGACGAAGTCTACCATTCCGTCATGAACCTGAAATCCTCAAAAGCCATGTGGGACACAATATGTGTTCAGTATGAAGGAACGTCTGAAGTCCAGGATTCAAGAAAGATCAACCTGGTAAGACAATACGAAAGCTTCATTTCTGGTAAGAATGAAACTCTCTCTGAAGTTCATCAACGTTTTAATTGCTTAATTATAGATCTAAAAACGGTTGGTAAGGAATATTCTAACTTTGAAGTACTGACAAAGTTTTTAGAATGTTTACCTGAAAGCTGGGACAATTATTCCATGTGTCTCAAGCTGTCAAAAGATCTAAGATCAATGACACTTGCTACCTTATATGGCACATTGCTGAATCATGAGCAATCTAGCCATCTTAAGAAGAATCTTGTAAAAGATTCCAAAAGCACCCCTGTTGCTTTAATCTCAGAGGAACCCTCTACTCAGCGACCCGTGGTCACTATCACTGAGTTAGAAAGTAACTCTGAAAGGTCATCAGATTCTGATTCTTCAGATGATGATAAATCCTTGGCTCTCCTAACTAAAAAGTTCAGGAGATTCGCCAAGAAGAAAATGTTTAGAAAGAACAAAACTCTTTCTATAGCTGACAAGCCTAAGTCATCAGCTTTTGTTGATAAGGCTACTGCTACTTGTTTCAACTGCGAAAAGACAGGTCATTTCTCTAACGAGTGCAGGTCAAAGAAAATCATGAGACCTTCAGCTTTTACAAAGAAATCCTTTGTTCCAAGGAATAAAGACGAGAAATACTCAAAGCTGAAGGAGAAGTATGCAAAGCTGAAAAGCTTTAAGAAGAAAGGAAAAGGCCTGATGGCTGACTATGATTGGGCTGCTTCTGATGAAGAAGCCTCATCATCTGATTCTGAAGATGATGAAGCAAATCAATGTCTCATGGCCAAGATTGAAGAAGAGGAAGAAAGTTCAGACATTCCCTCCACTTCAACATCTGCCATTCAGGTATCACCTTCTTTCTTTACCAATATTGCAAATATTGATGAAGCTGATAGTCTCCGTAAAATCGAACTGCTGACTAGAAGTTTATACGAAGCCATGAACGGCAAAGCTGTGGTTGAAAACCAAAATCTTGATCTCGCTGAAAAGCTTAAAAACTGCCACCTTCAAATAGAAAAGCTTTCTAAATTTGAAGAAGATTTTAAAGATCAAGTCCATTTAAATCAGCTAGTCAAAATCGAACGAGCGGAAGCTATCGCTGCATTAAAAGCTGAACAAGCTACTGTTGAAGGATGGTGTAATTCTTCAACAAAGATCACTGAGATAATTAAGGCTCAGATTCCTCTGAGTGATAAACGTGGTCTGGGTTATAAATATGATACTCCAATACCAACCACTGAACGTTCAATGCTTAAATTTGGAACGTTCGTATCCTCAGTAACTGACACTTCTTCATCTCAGTACTCCTCGTCGGTTACACCAATCCCTGAGGAAACTCCTACCTCCTCAAAAGGTAAGGAGAAAATGGTTTATTCAAAACCTACCTCTGTCTCTAAAGACAAAGGTAAAGGAATTGTTATTTATCAAAATCCTCAGAAGGGTACCTTAGTACCTAAGCTGAATGCTTCCAAAGCCTTAGTGATTCATTCATCTGGTTCTAGAAATCAGACCTCTGGATCAGTTCAGCGACCTACTCCTAGACTCAGAGTAGATGTCCTTGGTAAGAAATCTGAAGAACTGAATGTTCGTCCTATTTCAAAAACCAATAGTGTATTTGGTGCTGGCACTTCTAATTCCAAATTAAAAGCTAAGCACTCAAGTGGTCCTAGAACTAATTTTATTTATAGGAAATGTTATCACTTTGGACTTACCGATCATATTGCAAGTAAGTGTCCCACAGCCACCAAAGCTGATAAGATAGCTAAGGTGAAGATAGCACCCAAGAAGACCAAACCAGTTGCAATTCAGGTCAAGGTGACTCCTACCGCTGAGGTCAAGAAATTGACCAAAGTGAAGAAAGACAAAGCTGAATCTTCAAATGCTGCGAAGACTGCTGAACCCATTCCAACCACTTCCACTGACAAACGCGTATACATGGCGAAGTGGGTACCCAAGCAAAACTAATCTTCCTTTGTATTGCAGGTTAAGAAGGGTATCTGGTATCTCGATAGCGGATGCTCTAGACACATGATTGGAAAGAAAAGCCTGCCCGCTGAATACAAGGAAGAGAAGGGTCCCTCTGTGACTTTCGGTGGAAATGGAAAAGGACACACCCGAGGGTATGGTGTACTTTCAAATGGTACAACATCCTTCAGAAGAGTCGCATATGTTGAAGGGCTGAAGCATAATCTTCTGAGCATCAGTCAGCTTTGCGACATGGATAACAAAGTGATTTTCACTAAGGAATCCTGCTTTGTCTCTGACAAAAAGGAGAAGATAGCTCTCAGCGGTTATCGTTTGGAAAATGTTTACGTTATAAACATGGACTCAACAACCACTGAGAACTCCTGTTTCTTCTCAAAGGCATCTTCTGATGTCAACTGGCT